>JAWNND010000661.1:2400000-3600000 GCA_035043265.1 Drosophila testacea
CAGCTGACCACTATTTACACTACACCAAATTGAGTTGGGTGTCAACTAATACGCACCAAAACTGCACGTTAATAGTATTAAATTATTATTATTATGTCTTACCGCTTAGGGCATCAGCAAGCAGTTGCTGACTGTTGACCGCATGTGCCCAGCTGATGGAGGTCAAGTTGGCCGCCTTGGTGATGAGTTTGCCTTTGTCGAAGCGTCCCATTTCTACAATTGCATGATCCTGCAGCACAATGTCAACGGGCAGATTCGATGGGGCTTCCAAGTTGTAATAATAGACGCTCCCGTTTAAAGTAGCTCCATTGATTTTAACCGCAAAGAGTGCTATTTTAAACGAATTTTATATGAATAATAAATGCAGAGAAAATATAAGTTGCACAAGATAAGGGTGTCTTACCTTTGGCAAACCGAAATCGAATGGAAATCAACGCTCACCGAGAGACAAGTCACATGAATGAGAAATCCAAAGCAATTGGCAATTGTTTACACACAAATGGAGTTCAATTCTCGCTATGTATGCAGGCACATTTACCGTTTGAATGCCAATGTGTGTGTGGCGAGCGTACACACTGTGATAATTTATGAATATGAATTTTTATTAAGAGTGGCAATTTCACCAAATGTCGCGCTAAAATTAAATAATAAAACTGCGATGCACATAAATACAAATGCAGTGATTATGATATCTTTGTGGACAATGACAGCTGCAGAGCGCAGACGCAATAGAATGCAAGTGATGCGAATATTATTTAGATAAGTGTAAACTTTACCAAGCATGCAAATCAGAATTGCTTTTGATTTTGACCTTTGGTAGCCACGGGCTGTGGACGGGGTTTTAATTGCCATGTTCTTGCTGCAGCTAATCAAGCGAAACAATTGAAATGCCCTTAATAATCAGTAAAGAAATATACATATTCGTGATAAGGCAATCAATCGGCCGATTAAGATTGAAGTATTTTTCTTTGCTCTTATCGTTGACATTTGTTTTGCCTAATTTATATTAGCAGCTATTAATTGTAATTACTTACAAGTTCAAATTAGTAATTATTTTGTCTGAACTTTATTTAATCCGCAATAAATTTAAAAGTTTTGCCTAATTAGTATCCCACGCCGAAATATGTATGAGATACTCAAATCCGTCTTATCCTCGGTGTGATACTGATAAATATGTGGAATAGTTTCATTTTCTCTAAAATTTTCACTTATTTTCTTACGATTTATCAAAAAACTCTCTTCTTCTTTCCGCGCCAATATGAAAAAAACAGTTATTTCAAAGTCGTCGTCCTTCCACCACTTTCACTTTAGTTACAGGTGGCGCCTTGTAGTTCCCAAAGAGTGGCGCTTTGTAGTTCCCAATGTTACCGGTGGAAGCGCTAACAAAAGCAATCGTCCACTCAAATTTGAGTCTAAACTAAAATTTATTTTTAACCAAGAAAACGATTTTTTTCAACTAAATTTTAAAATTCGAAATTAGACAAAATTAGTTCGCTTCTTTTAAAATATAACCTGATTTTTTAACTTCACTGGGGGCCAAGTTTCGTTCATAGGCTTTTGCTAAGTGTGCGCTTTTCCTGAAAAGCTTAGAAAAATGCACAGAAAATTCATATACATTTTCAATCCGATCCGTTCGCACCACCGCTTTCGAGTGGAAAAATTTTTCGTCCATTCGTTTTTGAAATCCACTCGAAAGTGAAACTGAAAGTGACGCCACCTGGCGGTGAAACCGTCAAAAAAACTGGATCATTATTAGTTCCGCTAAAAGACAATAGATAGCGCTATTTTAATTAGTTTCGCTAAAAAATAATAGATGTCGCTTAAGTGACAGGGAAAATTACGTGTATTTTTCGGCCTTGGCTTTCAATTTCGTTTTGGACTCAATCGCGACAAGAGTAGCGCCTTGATAAGAGCCGGCGTAATTGTGAGCCACATACTCATTGCCTAAGTACATCGGAAGAGATAAATTGCTGGAAATATGGTTGATCTACTTCAAAAAGGTGCTCTCTTCCTGATGAGCCAGAAGTGCTACGATAACTACTTCTTGGATCACAATTTCTTCGATGGTAAGTTGTGTTAACTTGATTAAAATTGTGTGAGTTGTCAACAATGTGTATGTTGTTTGTTATCTTGCAGTGCCGTGCTTCAAGGCGCTGCTGAGCAAAGGTCTCGGAATTGGCATTATTGCCGGTTCAGTGCTGGTGAAAGTCCCGCAGGTGCTGAAAATTGTCAATAGTAAATCTGGTGAAGGCATTAATTTGTTTGGCGTTATGCTCGATCTCCTGGCCATAACATTCCATATGTCGTACAACTTTATGAATGGATATCCCTTCAGTTCCTGGGGTGACAACACATTTTTGGCCCTGCAAACAGTTGCCATTGCTGCCCTCGTGCTCTTCTTTGGAGGACGTAAACCGCATTCCATTGTCTTTCTGCTCGCCTATGCGGGTCTCCTGTACGTGCTCAACTCTGGTCTGACGCCCATGAAGGTCCTGCTCACCATACAGAGCTGCAATATTCCAATTCTGCTGGTTGGCAAACTCTCACAGGCATTGACCAACTATAAGGCCGGTTCCACGGGGCAATTATCAGCGGCGACAGTGATAATGATGTTTGCTGGATCGTTGGCACGCATCTTTACCTCCATACAGGAGACGGGAGATCAGATGATCATTATTACATTCATCGCCTCCACTTTTGCCAATGGCGTTATTGTCGCCCAGTTGCTGTACTACTGGAATAAGCCAGTGTCTGGTGCAGCTAAGAAGGATGCTGTCAAGGCCAAGAAACCCAAGAGCAAGAAGGATGACTAAGAGGCGATTGCTTTAGCTTTAAGACTTAACGTTTTCTCGACATTATAGAACAAATATCAACAAACTAATTAAATTTATGCTTAGTAAATTTAAAATCCCTTTATGTCATTCCATTCTCTAGTTTTAAAACCGGCTACAGTTGAAATATTTTGTCATATTAGCATTTTTCGTTTTCGAAATACTTTTGCAGCAGATTCAATGCCCTGTAGCGATGCGAGATTTTGTTTTCTCTGATTTAGGCAACTCCGCGTAGGTTAAATCGTAGCCAGTAGGCTGAAACACTGGATCCCTGAAAGAAAATGGATTGTTAATCAATGGTTTTATTTATTTCAATGCTTTACGCACCAGCCAAAGTCACGTGGTCCACGAGGCTCCACGATGACACCCTCGGTAATACCCTGAAAGATTTGTGGTTCCGAGTTGCTGCTCTCACAATAAGCAAATGTACAAATGGCCCTCGCTGATTTATCTTCCCAGCCGTTGAGCAGACGATGCAATCCCTCTGGTTGCAGCTTATCTAGAAACCATTTGATGTACGGACCAGGCAGACCCTCTAGCGCGTTGAAGCACAGACTGGTGTCCTCGATAAGTACAGGTCCATCCACTTGTCGTGCTGCTTCCTTGCATTTCTTTATCGCAATCTCTTCAATCTCACCCTGCAGCTCGGGTAAATCCACCTTCTTTGAGATGATAGTGCGTGGAAAATTTGGCCCCAATATGGCAATCAGCTCTTCCAGCTTCTTAGCATTGCCCGTAACAAAGGTAATTGATTTCGACATGCTGCGCTTTTGTTGTGGCTAATTTAAATAAATTTGTAATCCAATTGTGGTCAACAACAAAATCAACACACTCAACATAAAATGCCGGCGATTGCGAAATCAGCTGTTTTCTCACTCCACAAAACAGGGTCGTTATATATTTGAATATACGTATGTGGCGCGCCATTTTAAACTCAAACAGTTAACTTTTCCAATTATTTATTAGATTAAGTATTAACTTTATCAATCTATTTTGTTTACTTAATCAAATAAAACTGACAGACCTTTCAAATTGTTTTACTTACAATATATTTAAAATTTGTAACATTCTAACGTTATTAAAAGTTTCATATTTTTTAATTTAAAACTTGCTGGCTTGTATTAAAAATATTTATTATTAACACATAATAATCTCAGCTTACGCAATGTTCAACATTTCTTTTAAACATAATACAACAAATATTTAATAGTTAGCTAAAATCTCTAGAGGAATGCACCCCAACCAACGTACATGGAGGCGAGATTATCCACTTTGGTGGCCTCGTTGATCAGGAAATTAACCTGCCCCTCTGTGGACAATGGAATGCTGTTTGCCTGCTGTCGCTTGACCTGCAGAAAGAGTGAGGAATTTGACAAGATATCACAAATAGAGGATTTCCTATATACTCACATGACCTTGGAGGCGCTCTGCAATGCGCTTCACATCGTTGGTGACCTTGGGATCGGTTATTTCGGCACCGGTTTTATTTTTATTTGATGTCTGTGCAGTCAGACGACTCTGGACACCCAAATCAAAGACAAATGGACGCAACATGGACATGAGTGTCTTGGTTTCCTGCTTGAGCAGACGCAATGTAATCTCGCAGCACTTGCGATAACTGCCCTCCACTCCAAGAGGTCCCATTGCCGTGATCATGTTATGGGTGAGACGAAAGGGAACCACCTCGGGATAGGCAAAAGCCTCTCCCTGATTAAACAAGCAATTGAAATCAACATGCACAGCATCGCCATTGCGTTCATCAAAGAGTATATTCTCGCCATGACGATCACCCAGACCGAGAATATATCCTACCATAGACATGACAGCCACGGTGCGGATATACGAGTTTCTTGCCTCATACCAGCTGTGAGGCGTGGTAAATCTTTGGAGCAGCCACTCCTGAAACACAGGCGGATGTGCGGGCATCAGTTGCTTGAGGAACACTGCACGTTTACGCTCTATCGAATCCATTTGCGGCACCGCCAATGCTTGCAACGTTCGTCCGCTCATCACCTGGCCACGTTGCTGATACAATGCCATACAAATGCTTCTGTATGAATTGAGATTGGGCAACCACTCGAGGAGTCCACATTCCTCATTGAAGGGCAACACCGCATAGGTGCGTATGTGAAGGCGACGCTGTCTAGCACGTGCGTCCTGATGCAGATAACGCTTCATCAGACCGTTGAATTCCATGAGACGTGCATCCTTGCGCAAATCATCCTTGGGTTTAACCATCACATCATAATCCTGACCATCGCTGCAGCGTATTGTCAACTTTTTGGGCCTGGCTGCAGAGCGTAGAACCAAGACCTTCTCCTGGAAGCCACTAATATAGATCTGTTGATAGGGAAACCAATTGCTGGGCATGGGATTGTTATTATCCTCTCCAGAACTGAAGCTAAACGCGGGCTGCATGTACTTCTCAAAGGGCAGCAGGATATTTGAGAAGTTTGGCTGGTTGCAGAGCAATGCCAACCTCTTATCCAGATCACTTAGTTTGTAACTGCGATCCAAAGTCACCTCCTTGTTGGTAACGCCAATAAGTCGCTCCGTAAGCGTATTAAAATCGTTCAAAAGACGCTCAAAGGTGGGATTCTGTAATCTGCTATCGGTCAAGATTAATTTACAACGTTTGATGCGATTCACGGCCGCCGACTTAAAATGTGGCAAGAGCATCCAAAGAGATTGCTGTGGATAGTCGGTGATCAATTTGATGATCACCGTGCGCAGTACAGCGAATACTTCAAGAGATGGATGACATAGTCGAGAGAGCATTTGCGAGTACGCCGTATAGAACATGGCCGTGGGCAAAACCTGGCTGCAATTGTTCAACAAATCATTCATTTTCCTCACCAGCTCTGCATGGGAGGAACTGGATGATGCTGTGGCCGCCGTGTCCAGCCAGAGGGAGATGAGACGCGGCATTGATTGATAGACATGATCGCTGCCATAGCGCAAGGATTTGGCATAGTTTAACATAATCTGTATTAGCAGTTCTTCCTCCTCCCGCATCTGCGTTGTGGAAACGGCGGCAGTGCGCGCCTCACGCATCTTCTCCAGAAACTGCGCCAACTGCACATAGCAACGCTCCGACTGACGCTGCACGGTAATCGCCTCCTGGAAGTATGTGAGAATAGCTTCCGCACAGAGATTCATCGAGTCTGCATTGTAAGTTGCCTGCAAATACTTTCCCTCAAATAAGAGTTGACGTTGCTCCAAGGACAGTTGCTTCACATTTCCATTGCATTGCAGTTTAATTGCAGACAGTTGCTCGTCCAGATAGTTCATGGCCAGCACTTGATCTCCCTTCTGCCACAACAGCTTGGCACGCTCCACAAAAAGACCACTTGGCTTATACTCCGATGCCTTCATCAGATATAAATGTGCCCGTTGCAGTTGTCCAGCATTGCGATTAATCTGTGCACTGTGGAGCCAAAGCTGGGCAAGCTGTGTCTGCAGTTGAGCCTGGAGCGAAGGACGATCGCCCAGACGACGCTTTAGCTCGGCGAGCAGATTGCGACGGAAGCTATAGATGGGCTCGAGGACACGCAATTGTGGTTGCACCACCTGAAGTCTGGATTGCCAGTCGGAGAAATAATCTCGCATAAGTTGGGACTCCTGTTCTTCATCCTGCTGTTGTGATTCGAGCTGATCCATCAGCTGTTGGCTGCACTGCAGCTCGTGCAACATGTGTAGCTTCAGCACATCATCATAGGCATGGGCATAGGAATGTTGTTGCAGGGCGGAGCAACTTCTCAGCTGTTCCAGCACCGAACCACGCATGTTATCCAGCAGGCAATCAAATTCCAGCTTCATTGTCGCAGGTTGCCGGAGTGCAAGACACGCCTGGGCACATTGGGCATGCCAGTTGGGTTTACAGCGATGCTGTTGCTCCTGCTGCAGTTGCTCCAGTTCATCATAGCTTCCTAAACGCCACAGCAGTTCTGCTTTGCACTCACTGAAGTACTCATCCGTATATTGATCCGAAAGACGTTGCGATAACCCATCGGCAATGAGGAGCGCCGTTTTGGGTGTGTCCATCCTCAAATAGGCATCAATCATAGCACGTATGTGCTCTGGCTGCAGTTGCTCTGTGCTGGTCAACAATTGTTCATAACACGTAATCATATCCTGTTGTCGTTCCACCAAACGATTCACTAGAATCTCCTGCGTCACACTCATATCATAGCTGCGCGTCTGCACGGCGCCTTCTACTGAATCCGCATCCATTAATCTCCCGTAGAGTTCCACGAGAAACGTAAACTGTTCCAGCAGACGAGAGGCTTTGTCGCCTTCCTCAATGTAAGCCTCCAGATAACGCAGAGCACGCTCATATTCCCCACAATTGTAACTTGCTCTTGCCACACGTAACTTGTCCATGCGTTGCAGAAAGTCATGAATGGCCGCATAGCTGGCATCCACATCCTGTGGCGGCTTGCCACTTGTGCTCATGCCGTGAAGACGCTGCCATTCGCGTAGCCAACGCTTTAAGAAGTCCAAGAGTTCCGCACAAAGTTTGCCAGCGAGACGCGATTGATCCTCTGCCGTGTTTGCCGTCTCCGACACATCATTCGCTGACTTGGTAGAGGCACCATACTTCCTAGACTCAAACATCTTGTAGCCGACTTCTGTGAGAAGCGGTTCACCCGGTGTAAGAGCATTCTTTGTCTTACTCTGCGATAACTCGTCGTTGGCCTGAAGCACAGCCTGGAATTCCTGCTCAATGTGATCCTTTTGCTCCGAATTACACTCCAGAAGAGCGTGCAATAAAATATAAGGATAAAAGGTGCTCAACATGTTGGAGTCCCGCCGAATGCAAGGCTTATAGGAGCTTAATAGATGCCTTGTCTCTGAAGATTGCACGTAATCCACGAGTCTGGCTGCCCAGAGATATGCCCACAACTCATAGGAGTTCTGCGTGTAATGGCTGCCAAAAAGAGGCTGTTGCTTTAAAGTGCTCGAACGCTGGGAGCAGATGTAGCAGGAGTTGAGAAACGGTTCCATAATCTCACGCATGCGTAACGGAAACGATTGCCATAATTGCAGCTTCTTTTGCTCCTTGGGTGCAATGCCACAAACCGCAAGAGTTTCCTGTATGGCCAAAGAGAAGCTATCAACCTGTTTGGTCTTCTGCTGGAATTGATATCCTCCACAAAGTGCAGTCAATGCCAACACCGTAAAGTCATCCGTCAAGACACTTAGTGGCAACTGTTGTGGACTAGCAAAGTTGTAATTGGAGGGCAAATAACTGGCATCGATGGCTCCCAGTTGGCCAAGACACTTGGCTGACGACAGCTGCAGGGAACGATCATCATGTTGACAGCCGGACATCAGTACGTTTACAATCTGTTCCATCAGCGGTTCCATTGGCAACTCATGCAACAACATTTGATTCATTTGCAGACGTCGACGGCCAAAGAGCTCGGCGAGATGCTCCAATCCATAGACACGCACCTGCAGGCATTCATTGGTGATCTGTTTATGTAGAAATCGCAACTGATCCAGTAGAGATGCCTGCTCCTCCTCGCCAGCTGGAGGACCACCTAGACACAGCTGTGACGTGTGACGCTTGATGCACTCACGGATGGGTAAAGATACATTGTCCAGACGCTCCAGAAAATAGAGATCTTTAAAAAGATACACGCAATAGTTTTATATGGAAATCTGGAAATATATGGAAATTTTCCCGGCTTACCTTGTATGTAATTTCCCAGCATTGAAGCATTGCGAAGTATGACGAACTCGTAGAGCTCATTAACGTGCTCGACACTGTAGGCGAGTAGCGGCTGTAGAGTTGCAACAATGCGACCCAGAGATGGACCCAATTCTTGTATATTGACCACATGTAGAAAGATGTGCCAGATTTTCAAACAAATTCGCTGCAGATTTGGCTCTTTTAACGTGTGCACAAAGCTAAGCATGGCGATGATCTTGAAACGGAATTGTGTAACATGTTGTGGTCCCACAAAGCGTAGAATTTGTCCCAGACTGTAGAGGGTTTCCTCCTTAAGCGGCTTCTCAAACGACGGTTCCGATAGGCAGCTCTCAAAGTACGTGATGACACCGAGTATGCGTTCAGCTATAAACGTGGAGAACTGTGCATTGGCAGCCTGACTGGAAAGCTCCTCTGTGCCAATATTCAGCTGGAGCAGACTTTGAAAAGAACGCATAACAAAAGTCGGATTCCGATTAAAGTAGATGAGTAGCTCGGCAACAGTTTGCTAAGTGTAAAGAGAGAGTGTGTTAAATAAATAAAGTATTAGTACTATTATTATCAGTACTGTAAACATACTTTAACATCAGCATTCATGAGCTGCTGCAACGTGGACTTTGTGCAGCTTGCGACAAGTTCGATGCAACGATTCGCCAGCTCCTGCTGCTCAGTGAGATAGATGTGCGTATAAAGACGTAGAAAAGAGATGGAAAAGAGTGAAGCAATCGGTTTATGCAATTGCTTGGCAATTAAAACAAAGACGCCCTTGCAACGAGGCTCTCGAATGCAATATGGCAGCACCAAGGTGGTGAGCAGTCGATGATACTTGCAGGTAAACTCCTGCACGCACGAGAACCCCAACATCTTGGAGAGCTATAAAATAGATCATAGATTAATCAATAGTTTTTCCTTTTGAATTCATCACTTACCGCTCTAAGGGATCGCGTAAAGCGGACGCCTTCATTAAGATAAGCATGGAGTGCCAGCTGGACAACCAGACTCAGTGCATCTCTCTTATACCAGTTCCAAAGTGTGAGTGTTTGCAGTCCATGGCGTGCACAAATTTGACATGCGGCAAGCACAGCTTCCTGGGCAACCAGAGATCGTGTGTGCACCAGAAAATAGAATGTCATCTTGAACCAATGAAAGAGCCACAATTCATCAATCTCAGAATGTGCTGAGCATACAATTAAACGCAGCAGTTGACGCTGTTCAGTCTCACTTTGTTCCTTTAAAGGTTTCGACAGCATTATTACAATGCAATCCAGCACATGGGCTGCTAATTGATGCATAAAATCAGAGGATTTCGATGCAAGGACAGGCACAAGTCTCTCAAAGCTGCGCTCATTAAGAGATTGCAGATTGGGAGTTTCTTTAAGTAGACGCAGGCACTGTGACGACTCCAGTTTAAGTAAATCCAAGTGATGTGTTAAAAAACCACACTCCGATTTAAATAGAATTGCCTCGGCAAGCTCAGGAAAGCTGGAGAGGCTTATGCTGGGCTTGCTGGCCTTGCAACAGCCCAGATATAAGCCAGGCAGCGTGGCAGGCAATGGCTCGCATTTGGAGCAATGTAACGCGATGTGATCCTTGATCCTAAAGACATGCGCCGCTCCAGGTTGCTGGGTGCAAAGCAATAAACGCAAAACGGCAGCTAAAGTCTGGCCATCAGCTCTGGGTTGAAGTCTAGACAATGATTGTTGCAACTGTCCAGCTTTGATGTAACCTGCCACATACAACTGTGGCAAATACTCGCAGAACAGTTGCATCAACTCAAAGTTCTCAGAATTAAGCAGTGCCAAATGTTGTTGTCCAAAGAAACTCTGGAGTTGGGTGTGTGCGCTGGAAGGTATCTCCAGTCGAAGCGTTGCCAAGTCCAGTAATCCCTCTACAGGATCACGTTGCGCTTGTTGCAACACCCCAAGCAGTTGCTGTTGTGTATGCGGTCTCAACTGTAAGCGTATGCAACTTAATTGCAACAACAGTGCGTAGATTTCCACAATTTCCCTGCTTGTTGAGCTTTGTGGTTGCTCCAACAGCTGCAAACTTAACTGATTCCAATTGCTGTTGGCATCGTTGCTCAGTGGCAACTCGTAGTGCTGTGGTAGTTGTGACAATAGCTCCGAATTGAGTGCCTCATCGCTGGCCGAGACCAGCTCCTGTTGTTTGTTGAGCAGCAACTGTTGTTCCATTTGTTTAAGGGCACGCAGCAGGAGAAGCAACAATTGCAGCTCATCGGACTTGGGATTGCCTAGCAATTGAACGAGAGTGCTACTAAAGTTGGCTAGGATGCTTTCCCTTATAGACTCCTGTTTGACAGCGACTTGGGCAAGTAACGGCAACAATTGCTGGGGGTAACGTTTCCAATGACACAGCAGCAACTGTGTTGCGTACGGCGGCAACTCGCAATGGCTTCTCGATAATGTCAACTTATATTCCAAATAGTTGCAAAGTGCTTGCAACAAATTGTTGTGCCAATCGTTGTTCGGTAGACGCAACAGTTCCTGTAACATTTGACAGCACAGCTGAAGACTTTCAGGACCAGGAAGTTGCTGTTCTTGCAACACCAACAGAAGGTTCTCTGTGTGTCTTGCCAAATGCTCCTGTTGGAGCTGCGTCATGCATTTGGCCTGCAAAAAGCGACTGGCGAGGGACCATAACATCACCGCGGCACGAAGTGTAAGTACAGCGTAATGTGGCACATCTGGATTGGTTAACCAACTATCCATGGACTGGGCTTGGAGCACAGCATGGCAATAACACAGACTCGCCAGCTTAGTGTCCATGTTGCACTCCTTGAGCGTCAGCAGCGCCTGTTGCAGGCTACCAGCAAACAATGTGGTGTGAGTGGCACGTCCAATATGATGAGCATGTTGCAGCACCAACAGCAAATACTTGGCAAAAGCATCAGTGTGCTCCAGTTGCAGTTTGATGACCTCAAAACTGCAATCTTCATCAAATTCCTGCAGCACAGTGACATCACAACGAAATATACGCAAATGTAAAGTGCGCACTTCCTCATGTTCTTGCTGGGACTGGTGTAATCGAAGGCGCTCATGTGATCATTAAGCTGCTGAAGTGCATCCACATATGACTCCACAAGGCGCTCGTATAGCTTGGGATGGTTGCACCAACAGGATGTGAGTAGTTTTTGTTGCAGCTGCACATTTTTAAGGCACTGTCTGAGGTAAGCGATTAGTACATATTTAAGTAAATTTAAGTATAACGCACCCTTCATTCTCACACTCACTTAGGCACACGGAGAGTTTATTCAATAGCCAAAGCAGAAAGATATCCTGGAATTTATTTTGCAACTCCTCCACGAACGAGCAGCTGATGAGGCTTGGATCCTGACAGAGTATATCATCGACCAAATGATATACAGCCGATAAGTTTGCTTTATTGCGATTCACCAAATTGTAAAACAATTTCCACGTATCCTTACGCTGGCCCGACATTTTACACAATTTTTTTTTAAATTTTTAAAATAGAAAAAAGCGACAGGTCGGCCGCATTTGCTTGCAATTGACCGGCGCTGCCAGATCGGAGACAACCAACTGTTGCATTATTCTAACAAGCTGGTAGCGCTCCTAGCGCCGGTTTAAAAAAATCGATATAAATAAATTACAGCTACCGATAAATGCAGTTATGTTTATTTTTGAATTAAATAACGATGAACAACTTTAAATACTGGTTCCGCCTAAAAGGAGCTGCTAGAGTCAGTCTATCAACGAACAGCTATAGCAAACGTGCTTCTTGATTTTGCACTAAAAAAATATGTTATATACATATAACCGTTATCATTTTTGCACGCACTTTTATTAAACATTTTTAAATGTTATTTTAAATGTCACAGACCATGTGCAAGTTTTTGATGTATTTATGTTGAATATCTAAACAATCTGACAACTTTTAAAACATTTTTGATTTTGATGTAGCCCACCAAGTCAACGGACATTGATAGAAGACTTAAGTGTTATCATATTGATTAAAGCAAGCCAAAAAATAAAAAAAACATATTCCCATTCTGTATATAAAACGGTCTCTCTCTTCAGTCTTTGACGAGTCGCCAAAATGTTGTTGAAAATAATAACTATTGTTTTAATAATAAATACACATGAAATACTATCCGATTCTCTTCAGATTTCCGAATTAAGGTGAGTTTCCTAAGCTTGGAATCTACCTTAGCTCCACAACAAAATTATTTACAGATTGGTGGAAGATAATCATTTGAGGTCTTACGGACGTAATTGTGCCGAAGCAACTGTCAATTCCTTGCACAGTGGAATCTATGATATACTTATTCCCAGCTACAGCAAACATCCTTTTAGTGTGGCTTGCGATGCAAAAACTCAGGGGGGTGGTTGGACTGTCATCTTGAGTCGAATGGATGGAAGTGTGGACTTTTATCGGAACTGGAATTCCTACAAAAAGGGATTCGGAGATCTAGATGGCGAGTTCTTTTTAGGATTGGATAAAATACATGCATTGACAGCAGAGTATAGTCAGGAGTTAATGGTAGTCCTCGAGGACTTTGACGGAGTTGAAACATTCGAGACGTATGAGAAATTCGCTATCGGTGACGAGAATGAACAATATGCCTTATCTACGTTGGGCAAAGCGAATGGAACTGCTGGTGATTCGCTCAAAGGCCATTATACTATGAAATTTTCCACCTATGATCATGATAATGATATCTCACCGGATAACTGCGCCGTAAAATTCACTGGAGCTTGGTGGTACGAATCTTGTCACCTCAGGTATGGATTTATGTTAGATATTATAAAATATTGATTCATAAACTTGTATACTCACAGCAACTTGGCGGGAAAATATAACGACAACAACTATGGTAAGGGTGTCAATTGGTACACTTTCCGTGGTGACAAGTATTCTCTTAAAAAAGCCATAATGATGATACGGCCAAGAAAGTAAATAATACTACTTTGCTATATCAAAACTTTTGATTTAAAAGTAGTTTGATAATATATATAATTTCAATACCTTATGCACATCTGTGGAGCATTAGAACAAAAGCTTTAACATTAAAAAACTAAAATAATAACGGGAAGACAACTGGCAATTCATGTTGAAAAATGAAACTGAGAATTTCTGGCTTATTTCTTAGCTGAAAAACTAAACAACTTATACAATTTTAGCAACTTTCAACATATTTGTTGTAAGAAATGTCGGGAAAAGGTGCATTGTTTGTTTTTTTAATGAGAAATAAAATACTAAATAAGTATACAAATTTGTATCTACTGTTCTGTTTAAAGTTGTTCATCGTAGTTAAATTGATGTATTAAGCTCAGTCGTTCAATTTGCAGTTAATCTCGTTGTCATTATTTAAAATTTATGTTTCCGGCATAAGCTGATTGACAAGGAGCTTAAAATTATTATGAATATTTTAAAGGCGTTATCTTTAGTTTTGTGGCATGCGTCATATATATTATTTCTTGGATTTCAAACGTATCACGTTAGGAGCAGTTTGCTTTGTTCTATTTAAAACTATGACCTCTTAAACTATTTACACATTTCAATAAATAATCGTTCCCCAATATTGGAAGTCGTCTAGAGAATGTAATGTTTTTTAGTAATTATACAATAGCCTCAGCAGAACCAAAGACTAGGAATATGATCCAACCGACCAGATTAATGCCAGCTGCAGCGCTAAATACCATTGGCCAGCTTTGGGTCAGTTCGAGGATGTGACCGGCAAGGTAGACGCCCAGAAAGCCCGGAATGGCGCCCACTGTGTTCATGAGACCAAAAACACTGCCCGAATGCAAAGGCGCTAGGTCCTGAGGATTCACTGTAACTGCATTGTTGTGGAAACCAGTGCCACCAATAATGATGGTCATACAGATGAGTGCCGTATGAAAGTCCGTAGTACGACTCATCATGAACAATGCGACATTCTGTGAAGCAAAGCAACAGCTTTGTATAAGCTTTCGCACCGTCGTCGTGGACCAATCCTTGGCTATCAGGTGTGTCGTCAAGTATTTGGCAAAGAACGTACACGGTGGCAATGCTAGCCAGGGTATCATATTGACTACCCATCCCTTGGCATGTGGAAATCCATCGTGAAAGTATGTGGGCAGCCACGAGAGCAGCACAAAGAAACAGTTCATCTCGCAGGCATGCGTCAGGACACAAGCCCAAAAGGATGGACGGCTAAAATAACGAAGCCAGGGCACAGTTGTCTCCGCAGGAGTCTTGTTAGCACACAATCGCGCAGGAGTTGAGATATTTATAATGCGATTCCTTTCCCCAGCCATAGCATAGTAACGTAAAACCAAAGCCCAGGCAAAGCCCATGAGGCCAATGACCCGGAACACATATGACCAGCCAAAGTAATCCAGCACAAAGGAGCCCATGATGCCTGTGAGTAGCGTGCCCATTGCAGAGCCAGATGTAAGCAGGCCAAAGAAGCTGCTACGTTCATTTTGACAGAGGTTCTATATGGAAATGAATGTGATAAGAGAAAGGGATCTTAGATGAAATAAAAACACTTCTTACCTGACTCGTCAAGCTAATCATGCTGGGAAAATGAACACCTTGCAGTGCGCCATTCAGAATCCGAATGGTGACAATCAATGGTATCGCATAGCTCTTAAATGATGCCGCTGACCAGATAATTGTGGGCATCAGGAATGTGATGATGGACCAACCCAGAGCAGCCAGCAATATTACACGCTGTCCACCAAATCTGTCACTGAAATAGCCGCCCATCACTTGGGTCAATGTATAACCCCAGAAGAAGGAGCTGAGAACGGTGCCGGAATCGGTTTTACTCCATTTTTGTGCGGCGGCGACAGCGGGAACCAACAGTGGCATTGTTGTGCGTGTTGAATAAAGCATGCATGTTCCTGTCAGAAGCGTAATGAACCAAATGCGTTTCTCGTGCCTGTTGCAAAATGCAATTCAGTTAAATGTTTATTCCAAAATACTTAATCAAGTAAAGAAACAAACCTCGTCCATATACTTTGTGTATCCACGAGTTCGCCGCGCAGCAGCGAATACTTTAGTTTTTCGTCCATTATGTGCGTGTGTTTACTGTTGATGGATTGTTGTTTTCTACAACTGATATTGAACGCCCCTCACGGCAAACATTCGTTTCATCGGCCGCTCGGGCATTATTTCTATTATCAGGCCACAAAACTAAATTCGAATTAAGTTCATAATTATTTACACTAGAACTATTTCTTTGCTTCGGTATTGGCGCTTGCTTTTTACGTGGCTGTTTGCAGCTTGGGTATTAAACAGCATTTGAAGAAGTTATAGTGTTTATTTGTTCGGTTAAGTCGCATTTTTAATACGCTACCCCAACGAAGAATGTACAGTGTACCGTGCATCAGTGTACACTTCACCAGTTTGTTTTCAACTTTAACTTAAAGAACGCTTTTGTGCTGAAAAAAGTAACAACTATCTTATTACTTCTCTCTTATCTAAACAATAATTTAATTTTAATTATACATAATGTATTGCAGCCGCTTCGCACAATTTAAATGCCTCGAAAAGGGTATAAATGGCCTTGCCACACGATTCTGCCGAGCTTGGCGTTGCCATCTAATATAATGCTATTCTGGTGCTGCCATATACACTGACTGGCCGCGAATTTGAATACACTTTTAATAAAATCAAAAATTCACTTTGAACTTGAGCGCACGTTCATAGTTTTATTTAATTAATGTTCACTTATCAATAATTTAGTATATATATATGAATTCATGTGTAGTAGCAGGAGTGAGGGACATAGAGGGAGACAATGCGAGATAACTTGAAATAAATACGTAGAGCAAAACGACTTAAATTACACTGTTAGTGGTTTCCCAAAAAAAAAAGACATGACCGAACTCAACGGCTTCCCCTATTTTAGGTCCTACAAATCGAACTGCATCATTAGATTTTGCAGTTATAATGATGGCTTCATACAAAATTTGTTCGGGAAGTTTTTGTGCAAACGAACTGTTAGTATGAAACTCGCAGAGTGTAAGTCTGGTATCTGGATATTCAAAATGCCTGACCAAGTCTGGATAAAATCGGACTGAGTTCGGGCATGTCTTTTTTTTCGACTTGCACAGTGTAATTATTCCTCCAGAGTAAGGTGTATATTTGCTGAGGGATGCAGTCCCAATTCTTTGAGTGTGGCATTGTTGTGTTCCATCTCCAGTGACTTGCGAGGAAAGGCACAGATCAATTTATAGCCCTCCAGCGGTATATGCTTGTGGGTTTGCCTTATGTATAACCGCAAATTTTTCAACTTTGTGTCTGATGGCCAACGAAGTTGGACAACCTCATCACTGCCAGCGGCGTTAAGCAGCCGCAACTTAAGAGCTGTCAGCTCCTCCAGTTGTGTGCCCAGCTGAGCTTCATAAGAAATAGCGATACCCTTGAGCTCATCCTCGTCGAATTCTTCGAGGCTCTCACAATCACTAACATTAGCATTGGAACTGCTACTAGTTTTTGATGTTCCTGTGCCACCGTTTTCATTCATGGAATTTTTGATGGCCAACTCCAGTTGCTGTTCTTCGGTGAGTTCCGTTAGTTTGGCACGCTTTTGGGGCGTACCTGCAGTGGACGAGGAGCATGACGCTACATCCGCCTGTTCATCATCATCATCATCAATTTGAATGGCTGCACGTTTTGAGGTGCTAGCTTCCTCCAGTGAAAAATCACGATGATCGCGTAGAAACTGCCTCAAATCGGGAAGGACATTCTGCTGATTGGGTTCCGGGCTACGCCACACTTCCTCTCCAGTACGTGGATCAATCACACACAAATAGGGCAACTTGGCGCAATGATAGAAGGCGACAAACCGTCGACCATCTGAGCTATCATCATCCACCTGCCAGAGTACAAATTGTCGTCGAACCAATTGCTTTAGTTCCTTGATGCTCCAGACATCACGATTCATTGTCTGAGACTGAAAATTATCACTTTGGACATTGACAAGAAGCCATCTTTCGCGCTTGCTTGCAAATTCACGTGCCGCAGCCAGCGAGCCTGAATAGAGGATATCGGTGGGTGGGCGAAAGAGATCACCAAGGCGGGATGAAGAGCTGGCGCTGGAGCGACTATTCAACGACATCATGGCCTGGCCAGCAGCAACCATTTGAGCCGACCGTTCCCGCCGTCTGCGATGTGTGCTGGAATCGGAGTATACACCCGTGGCTTGAAGTTGTTCCTCCATTAAAGCACCCTCGCGTGCAAAATCCCTGAGAGGACAAACCTTGACACGCTGCGTCACACGTGACAAACGACTGTTGGTAGTACTGCTTCCAGACGCAAAGAAATTGTCATCCTCTGGCAACAGGAGCTGTTCACGCACTGGTGCAATCGGTGGACGCACTTCGTCGTCATCCTGGGCAACTCCTGCTGCGCCCGCTGCATTGGATGTGGAGGCGCCATTGGCAGCAGCACCACCCTGCTCGAAAAATAAAGCAACTGCTGCAGCTACATCGTTGGCACAGGCGCCCAGATAATGTTTGGCCTCCTCGGCTGTGCAGGCGGTAACTTCCACCACGCGCTCGACTAGCTCGTCCACTGAAGCTGCATCGCCACTCGACATTGCGACACTGCAGCCTGTCTTTATGGACTTTAATTTGCGCTTTAACTTTTGCTCAACACAGACACTTGAAAACCAGGAGCTCAAACTTTTATAAGACCAGAATTGTAAATGTTGTATTTGGCGATTTGTGTGTGTGTGTGCGCGTGTCTCACAATAAAAATAGTGTCGGTTTTAGACAACTTTTAGTGGCGGCGCTAATAAACAAAAGATGACGCCACACCAACGTGAAATGGATTCAACTTTCAATACTTTTTTAAAACGAGTCGCTCAAATCTTAAAAAATTCAATGTTTTATAGGTCTTGTTCTATTTGAAACCAAACCATTCATTTCCAAGAACACTAGAACAGAGTGTATAGCACCCCAAATTTGATTAATAATATTGTTTGTGTTTGTGAAAACCATTTTGTTACTTTTAAAATTGCTTATATTTAAAAAATTACTTTCTAGGTGGCCGCTTCGCTTACGTTGTTGGCTTTGGCAAACATTTGGGTGGCCGCTTTGCTTACGTTGTCAGTGCTAGCAAGAATATCGGTGGCCGCATTGCTATCGATATATCGATAAATCACTATTTTTTCGCGCGCTAAACGCTATGCATTTTTTTAAATAAAATTTTTATTTTAAACAATAAATAAAGTTAAAATAATCTAAATAAATAGTAAATCAAATAAAAATAAAGCGAATCAGTAAAGTGAGTAAATATAAGCATAGATCTATACAAAAATCAAGCAAATCGGTCTAGTTATAACTGTAGATTCGCACAAAAATATCGATGGCGATATTACCGTTCTTACTTAAATATATCATCGCGAAAAAGAATCTATCGATCTATCGATATATGTATATCTTTTCAACAACTCTACGAAAAGCTTGTTTTTATTATTAATTCATCCAGCAGAGGTGTTTATTGTGTGTGCTTAATACGATCCGAGTAGATTTAAGTTAGAATACCTGCGGTCGCGACGCGGCGCAGTAGCACGAACACAAAACGAAAAAATTGCAATAGAAAAAATATGGCCAGCTGCTTGACCGAAATTGGTGCGCGTGTGTGTGTGAGTGAGTGATTGTGGATAGTGATTTGGGCGCATATAATGATAAGAAGCTGCTAATTATAACAAAATTCTATAAAATATGACTAATGTCCTCAAAATATGAGCAAACCAATGCCAAATAGTGCTTGTATAACGCCGGAAAAAGGCAACAAGCTCTAATTAGCACAAATGCCAGTTTTCCAATAAGAATCAAATTCCCATACAGAAAGCAAAGAGGAAAAAAGTTTAAGTGGTCCTCTTGTGCCTCTCTATCTAGTAATGCGAGATTGTGCTGATTGCGCGTGTATTAAATAGTTGCGAGATTATTTTCTAAATCGTCATTATTGCTGCCGTTGTTATTATTGCTGCTTCGGTATTCGAGAATCGCATTTCAACCGCCTGCAACCCGCCGCCGTCGCCTGCCTGCTGACGTCACAAAATGGTCTCGTTGATAAAAAACCAATTGCTCAAACATTTGTCCATGTAAGTGTCACCATAAACGAGTTAGCGCGAAATTGAATTCTAAAAGCTATGCTAATTAAAAGACCTTTCGAAAGGGGCGCCCTGCATCTGGCGCCAGTTGCTGTGGGAAATGTAATTGATTTTTCCAAGCTCCACTGTTGCAGTGTTTCTTATTTGTTCTTGTTGTTGTTGTTGTTCTCAGTTCTCTTGTCTCAATGCCGTTGTCAGTCCGTTTGTATGTGTGAGTATATATATATTTTTGCAGCTTCCCAACACCTGCATAAAAGGGGCTGCTTGTTTTCTTTATCGTTTATCGTTTATTCACCCGCACCCGAATCCCCTAGGAGTAACAAGTGGATTGATGTGGCATCTCCCTCTCTGTCTTACATACACACGTATGTGTGTTTACATCTGTTATCATAATAAAAACAATTTCAATTTCAATTTAATATTTTAAAGGCTCCTCCGGCTTCTGGGAAAGCCAATTCAATTTTAAGATCTTTCTCAACAATATGTTTTGCTTATTTTTCTACATGTGTGTGTGTGTCCTGTAAGTTGCATAAATAACGGAACACACTGCTCAGGCGCGGACTATAAATTGTATGACTTGGGCCCGTTTGACCTTTTTATTATACTGTCTAGCTAAAAATATAATGATAATTCATGAAGTACTTATTTCCATATGAAATGGTTTTAAAATAAAAAAGCATTTTTTAATCAGCTGTCGTATAACGATTTGCGTTCTCAGTTCACATCTGTAGACACATGTGTATATAAATAACTATATAATATGTATTTGTATACGTAGTATGTTCACAAAGTTTTCGCATTTATTTGTCTTGGGCCCGTGTTTCAAGTCTTTTATGTTCCCTGTCACCATCTCAGGTTTTTCCACACAATTAAGCTGCAAACAAAACTAACTTTTTAACAAGACTAAAGTGTAAATGCAAAGCAAACTTGTTGCCTTTTATCCGTTATCCCCCAACCCCACAAGGACCATCTGGAAATATCGAAAGAAAAATACAAGGGAAGCTTCTTAAAGTAAAAAGTTTCATCTTCGTCCCAAAAGTTTCAATTAAATAAACTTTTCAACGCAGCAGAGTAAATTTCTATTTATTTCGTAAGCCACCTTAAAATCCTAATGGTACATAATGTCTTATTTATATAACGATTACTGAGGAATAAACTAGTTATGCTTTAAAGTTTACTTTAAAGTCAACAGTTCAGAGACTTTAAGTCACTGAGGTATTTCGATTTTGAGATATGTAAGCAAATAATAATATTGGCTTTGGTTCCCAACTCGTTATCATGCTTACATAAACAGATAAAGAAAAATATATAAAATTGTATACATATTTAAAAGTTATCTTTTCACTTTTAAAGTTGAAAACGTATTCACACCCTTGAGTCCCAAGAAAAATTAAACCATATCACCAATTCTATAAGTCTTCAATCGATTATTTCCATGTACATATTTTTAGTTTATTTCCGTAGATTCTTCTACTTGCCAATTATTATCAAATTAGATTGTTTTCCAATTACACACCAATTACCTGCCTTCAACTTGAATAGATACATTATGGCTTTGACTCAATCAATATTTAGATTTCAATTATGCATGCTGAACATTAACTAGAAATGGGTCAATTGATGGCAACTGACAGGTCGTCTGTCGTCGCTGACACAGGCGCCACTTGTTGTTGCCCCAAATGAGCATTGACAGCGTTCAGTGAAGCTGAAATAACAAGCGACTTGCAATCTTGACTAATAGTCGTTTCCCTTTTTTTTTATTTTATTATTTATTCCGTCAGCTATACGAAGAATCTTTCCTCGGATAAAATCAATTTGAGTACATTTCGTGGAGAGGGGGAGTTATCAAATCTGGAGCTGGATGAGCGTGTGCTTACCGAACTTCTGGAGTTGCCAAATTGGTTGCGCTTGACGTCAGCGTGGTGTAATCATGTCTCCTTTCGGATTAGTTGGACAAAGCTCAAGAGTGTACCGATAACGCTGGTAAGTGTATCTCTTTAATGACAATTTAATATAATAACTAATTGTTTTAATCTTTCCTCTCGACAGACACTCGATGAAGTGCGCGTAACCATCGAGACCTGTAATCCAACAAGTCGTGATGCTGGCGGAGGTAATGCATCCGCAGCTGCTTTGCCACAAGTGCCTCAGGGTAAATACAGCTTCATCCACAAGGTCGTCGATGGCATCACTATCGTGGTAAACACGGTCAATGTGAACTTTGTCAGTGCCGCCTTCACAGCCTCCGTGCAAATGTCCCGAATACGTGTCGAATCAAAGACACCAAAATGGGCCAATGCCGATTTGCGCTCAACACGACTTAAGGATGGCCACAAGGGCATCATATTGATCTTCAAGGAGCTTTCTTGGCAAACGGTTCGAATCGAAGCCAGTTCCACTCAGGATAAATCGTTGACTCCCCTTCGATTACTCACGAATCATGCTCGTTGTCGGATTACTATAAGGAAACGTCTGGCGGATTGCAGTTTATTGGCTTCACGTTTGGTGCTCATACTGGATGATCTGCTATGGGTGTTGACGGACTCCCAGTTAAAGGCCGCGCTTCACTTTGTGGACTCTTTGTCGGGTCTCATCAAGGCTGCCACACATGCCACACAAAAGACAAAGGCGGCACGCAAACTGCAGGTCAGTAAATTATTAGAAAAACCACATTTTTAATAATTTGGACCACAACTTTCATAGATACAATTAATATAATTACAAATATCTATAACGTTCTTTATTGCTTGACTCTATTTTATTTTATTTATCGACAGACGCTTCCGGAGTACCAGGCTCAGGTTGCCCAGCAACAGAATCGTCTCTCGGAATCGGTGGCCACATCGACGGCACAGCGTATGTTCAATGCCTTTGATGTCCGAGAGACTTCGTATCATTTCTTTAGTCAACGCATTGATTTGCATTTGTGCGATGACGAGGGGGATGGACGCTCCAGCTATCCGGAGCTGGACAAGGGCGGTGCATTGCAGGTGTCTGTGACAGCCTTTCAAGTGGATTATTATCCCTATCATTTGGCCAAATCGGATCGCTCGCACTGGGCCAAGTATAAGGAGGCATCTGTGGCGCCAGCATTGTGGCTTAAGGAATCACTGAATGCCTTTCGCGAGGCTGTGCTCAATCTAAGTCAACCCAATCGACCTGCAATGCATGCCCCGCTTGAACGCAGTGCTCCTGCCTCGCCCATTATGCTGAATGCGTCGCTGTTGGGTTCACAATATGGCAATGGGGTAACAGGATCAAATGGCAGCAGCACACCCACCGCAGCAGCAGCAGCAGCTATGGGTGGTTCGGGATCTGGTACAGCATCCGTTGGTGGCTCAGGGAATGGCTCTGCAAACAGTCAGATTACACAGGCAGCCCAACAGCGTAACACCCTGGAGAATCTGGCCAAACTGATGAGTTCTTGCGTCATATTGAGAATTGAGGACTTTACATTGTATCGTGTGACAACATCGGGAAAAAAACAAATGCCCAAGGAGTTTGTCTCAGGTATAGAGTGGTCTATTTCTTATCCAATATTAAACATCACCTCCAACAGTACTTACAGAAAGGCTAAATTCCTTTCAGACAGTATTTCACTGTATGTTTATGTATAGGGCTAACAGATATTGCGATCTGTTAATGACATATCTGTTACATTAACATAAAAATAACCTGTTAACCAGGACTTAAAACCCTGTTTTTCCAGTATAAAGTTTATGTACATCTCTATATACAAAACGTAACTATTTTTCATTAAAAATTGAAATTGTGGAAAAATGTACATAAACTTTAAACTGAGCAGAGAGTTTTAGGTATATACTTTTAATCTCAGATTTACCTCACAACTCACACCACATCTACACATATACACACACATTTGGCACACACCCACGCTTACACATTTTTGTAACATTAATAACATATTGCTTACTTCTCTCTATTTTTCTCTTTCTCCATTTGTTGCTTTGTTCTTTTGTGTTTTGTTTTTAAACATTTACATTTCATTCATTTGCTTTTATTTGCCATCACGACATCTCATCATCTCATTTGTCATACTTTTGTATAACCGCTTTTGTTGTTTTGTTGTGCCTGTCGTTTTGTTGTTGTTATTATTATAGCACAACACAAAAGGAAAAGCCGGTCCTCAGGTGAATATTATGCGCACATTTTTCATTATCGGGCATGGGCGAAGTAAAAACAGATCATATAAAGAAACGAAGGAAATCTTTGAAAATTGTCATAAAATGATATTGAGACTCTGTCAGCAAAATATTAACGACTTAACGATCCTCCAAATTAAATATTTTTATGATAATCATTAATATTATAATCGCACCGTTTTGGACCCTATCTTTTAGTCCGTCCTGTGTACCTGTGGGCAAACAAAGTTTATTTTTAACTTTAATTATCTAAGCAAAAATTTCAACAAGTCTGAACAGTAAGACAGGTTATTCTAGATTTTGATGTGTGAATTGGAGAATAATACCGTCATATATTTAATGCAAATATATTTGTACATATATTTTTGTGCAAATGTGTGTTGAGGTATTTCAGAGCAGGGCAGAAAGTATCTGATAATAAAATAACCTTACCTATACGACATTTCACTTAGAGCTAGCTTATCCTTAGCTTAATTTCAAATTCTTTGAGCATTATGTGATCTGTAGATATCACCCATTCCTAGATATATCGTGTGTATCATTTGCTGTGTGTGATTTATCAGTGTGTCTCGATCATTTTTACTAATACTATCTTTCGATTTCAGGTGACAAGGATCGTTATTCGTTTCCCGCCGAGATGCCAATTGTGCACGCCGAATACACGTATTTCTATTATCCCGGTGATTTTGTTTTTCCACGTGAGTAGAATCAATGAATCTTCAAACATACGTCATATAATAGATGTCTGTTTTGTTGCAGTTCCGCCTTCAAAGATGTTTGTGCACATTAATCCTTTGCAGGTGCACTTTGATCTCAGCTCGATATTGTGGTTAAATTCGTTTGGATTAAATTTGCACGAGAGTTTGTTACGCACCAGCGTCGGATCCCAGGCCACGTTGCAGCAGCAGCAGCAGCAACATCCGCAGCAGCAGCTGCCACAAAGTGGGCGCGGCTCGATTGCCTCAAATGTATCGAATGGCTCCAATGGCACACAGATGGCCGCTGCGTTGAGCGTGGAACAGGAGCCAAATCTGATGTACATGGATGTCAAGGTGGAGGCCATTATGCCGCGCGTGGTCATGGAAGCGGCGCTGGATGCGCCAAATCAAAAGGATCGCCCAAAAACAATGCAAATTCAGATCTCAAGATTTGCCCTCACAAACATACGGGAAATGGGAAGTTCTCGAGCGGATTTGGCACAAGCATTGCACTCATTGCAAGAGGGTTCATTGGTCTTTGGCACTGGCTTTCCCTCTGTGGAGGGTGATATGTGCATTGTCACGGATCGCATATTATCGCATGTGGCAGCGTCGGATGTGAGCATGATGTCAGCGCCAATGTCGCCAATGCAACAGGCACAGCTGCCACGATCTGCATCCACGCAGTACCTGTCACGCTATGCCATGTGGTCGGAGCCTCGTGATGTTTGGTGCATCAAATTGGATCCCATTTGGGTGGATTTTCTGGGTGCACGCTCCCTGGGCCCTAATAAATCCATACCATTTGTGGATGCAGTGCCCATTACGCTCTGGCTGCATTCTGGCAACTCAGCGCAATCCCAAGCTCAACTGGAGTTGGACAGACGTCAGAGTACGGCGAGTTCGCATATGGAAAGCATGGGATTAGCGCCATTACCATCGTTACCACCCTTGCCACGCAATCCGTTCCTGAGTGACGAGGATGTACGCATGTTGCAGCCACCGGCAACAGATGCTGCAGCTGCAGCTGCCACGCCCGTTGAACGTTGTGCCGACATGCATGCAATAGCACATATATCCAATTTGGTTAGCCTACAAATCGATCATTATCAATTGTTATTCCTGTTGCGAATGGCCGAGGAATTAAATGAAATGTCCACGTTCCTTAATTTGGATGCGGAGCGCATCTTGCAAAAGGTTGGTGGCCACCACAAATATACCATAATATATCAATTCATAATCTGTAAATACATATATTTCAACTTTCCAATTGGCAGCAAAATCAACAAAAGTCTATAATATTTGGGTGTGTTGTGCCACAGATCGAGGTGACTCTTGTGATGCCATCGCCAACACCTGGTAAGGAATCAAGTGGTGGTGATGCTGAAAGTGTCTTACCTGATTCAGCTAGTTTGGGTGATGATTTACACATGAATAGTAAGAATTGTATTTCTTTTGTTGTCTCTTCTTTAAAAAAAAAATCTCTTTAGTTTTAAAACACCAAAACTAACAACTAAACGCTAGCTAACGAAACTTACTTTACAAAACTAAAATGTGTGTCTCTCTCTCTCTAGTGAGCTCTAGCAATAATAATTATCACAAAGTTACAACAAAAATAACAATTAACTAACGATTTCTCACGTAGTTTTCACCGTCCCCCCACTTAGAAACTCCTTGTGTAGGTGCAGTTCTTTTATTGTTTCAATTATGTTTTATTTATGCTTTTATTGCTGTAATTTTTGCTTATCACGTATGAAGAAACGTTTTTTAACCAAAATGTAGGTTGGTCTCTTAGGATTTAAAGCCACTTGATTGTTAACCTACCCAAGAAGAGGGCGTGTTTTCGTAAATCTATTGAAAATTACAGATAGACATCTTGTTTTCCTTATATAATCTTGTAAAATAGAACAAAACACCAAAAAGTATTAATCTTATCAAATAAGATCGTAAGATTTCGCGATATATATAAATATAGAACTTATCCATAAATGAAAAACTTGCTAATTTTGCTTAACATTCAGGTTATGTATAACACAAACAAAGATATCATGTTTTATCGTCGTATAAATGTACAACTTAATCATTTAGATTAAGAAATCACGTCCTCATATATAATCTCGCATGTTTTTTTTTGTTTTTGTAATAAACTAACGACAAAATATATTAGCTAGCGATTATTCTAACAAAATATTGTACAATAAACGTAAAATCGAAACACATTTTAAGCAAACTGATTAAACGATTTATTTGGCAGGCGGCAACATAACTTGGCCCACACCACCACCGTTGGAGCAGCTGAAGAGCAATACATTTGGAAGTGTAGAGACACCATCACCAGTGACCAATGATCCGCCGTTTGACAGTGGCATTCACATCTCCAATCCGAATACACATGGGTAAGGTAGCATGTTTAATTTATGGTGAATACTGTAACCAATTCCTTTCTTTTCTTAGATACAATGTACAAATCCAGAGCACACCAATTTTGGCTTCCTCAACAACAAGTCAGGGCTCCCGACCTGACACTGGCATCTCAATGCAATCACAATCAACTGGCACGAAGAGCGTCAAAAGCACAACGCGAATTGGAACAGGCAGCGATAATGTGCCCAGTATAACCAAGGAGATCAATTCGGGTATCTTGTCTATGAAGAAGGGCTTTTCCAGTTTTATGACTTCCATTGACTCGGCAATTAAGTCGGGCACACCCAACGATGATGCCAGTGATACTTTCTCCGTTCAGAGCGACATTAGCTCTGATTCGGAGAACTTTGCCATTCTTATGGGCGATGATAAGACCATGGACTGCATGGATGTAATGTTCCGTCTAAATCCCTTTACCAATGATAACAATATGAAGGCTTCCCCCGTTGAGGTGGCCAGCGAAGTGTACGAGGAGCCCAGCAGTTATAAAACAAACATGTCATCGCCATCGGAGCCATCAGAGGCAAGCACCTGGCGAAGACGTGATTTGGTTTCTATGGCCACCTTTAGGTTGCAATCAAATAACTTAAAAATTTTTTTATTCACCTATTAATCGAACATTCCTTTGATGACCTTTAGATTGACCACCGTGGAGTTGATACGCCAACAGGAGGGCCCCAAATCTTCAGTGCGTTTGCAGGTGGCAGCCGTTTCTTGTGATGAATGTGGCTCCATTCCCTGGGATGAGTTGCAGGTGCGTGTTTTTTTTGATTTATCCCCTTTTTTTTAATTATATACATTTCTTTTCATTTTTATAATTTTGTTTGTGTTTTTGTATATAAAATATTTATTTTTTTGTCTTTTTTAATTAGTTTCCTTTCAACTTTTTGCCGAAATTAAATTAAATGTTTTCTCGCTAAACTTTTTCTAATGTTTCTGCATGTTTCGATAACTTTTATCTGAACATCTAACAATTTTTATATATATTTATTTAAACTATACATTTTACTGTAAGATATCTTCTCATATAATCATATTCTCATTATATTTTCTCTCTTCTCAAAAAAAAAAACGAAATATGTTTTAAAATCAAAATCAAAATCAAAATGATCTCAATGTGTGCTAATTAAACAAATATTGTGCTCAACGTTTAATTTACTCTATATAAACAACAACGAACACTTTGTAAATTGATTAATGACAACAACAACAACATGACAAACACATTCTTAAAAATTACATCAACAACAATAACTACAACAAACTACACCCTTCAACAAAAACAACAACAACAATAAAAACAGATCGCGCATCAAGCGAACAAGGTATAAAAATCAAAGATAAACTACAAAATTGAAATTCTTTTTAACTTAATTAACAGCTAATTTTTGGTTTAATGCTGCTTTTGTATATAAATATAATTAACTATGGTTTTCTTTTTTAAATTTGTTATACATTTATTATAGTTTTTTATATTTTGTAGCTCATAAAATAATGTTTTTGGCTTTAATTGCCAGCGCTGGTGCAGTTGAAAAGCGTTTTTGGCCATTAGTTAAGTAGTTAAATGATAATATAATGAATAATTATATTAATAGTATGTTTATTTATGTCGGTCTATACGACTGTGAATATAACCTATAAGTTAAAAAAACACAAGATATATATCGTAGGCAGCTTTATTGATGAATTGATTATTATTTATTCCCATAACATTTGATACGAATGTGTTTTTTGAGCATGCTCCCGCCTCATGCCCACCCCGCCACCGACTACACAGGTCTGACAGGCATAATGATAATTTATAGCATATATACCATAGTTATAAATTTAGTTATTTAATTAATTGAATCCTAGACATTTTGTAGTATATTCACTTTTTGAGTTGAGTTTATTTTTGTGGGTTCTTGTTTTGATTTCTTGTTTAATTTTAAGTTGCAAATTGGCTTACACTTAGGTTCGAAGGCGTTAACAACTTAACTGGGCTAATACGACTACTCTTATCTAACAAAAACACCTCAACAACAGCAGCAACAAAAACAACAACAACACTAACAAGAACGGTTACAATAAGCTTAAAAATTGGCGATCTACCAAAAGGACTAACAACTTTAGCCTTAAACATTAACAATAAACTAGAAATTAAACTCTGCTTAGAAAATCAAACACACCACACACACACCACACACACTATGGCACTTTCTCACACTGAAACACACACACACACCTACACCCACTGCATGTGTGTGCCTATTGCTTTGCATGTATGTAGTTTGTTCAATTGCTTGACTTAACCTGGTCTTATGGTATTTTCTGACCAAATTGTGTCATTTATTAATCCTCTATTGATGATGCACACTTGCAGACAAAGTTTGGAGCACGCTGTAAGGCCTGGAATCTGGCACCCTACAATCCAGAGGCACCGCCCTGTATAAGACTTCGTCTCGAAGAGACATTGAACATGCCCAAGGAAATTGAAGGTATCATCGATCGAAAGCGCATTCAAAGGTAAACTTATTAAGCTGAAATATAAATGTGATAAGTTTAACTAACAATATTTCTATTTTCAGCTGGTTTACACATCATGCGGAAATCCATGTTAAGGACATTAGTTTGGACTTATCCATGAGCACGGTTATTGGTCTAGGTGATCTGGCTGAGGATGAAATCATTTCAGCTCCCATGCCCGTTACGGTAGTTTGAATATAATATTTATACAACAATTTATAATCATGTAATTTACTTACTATAATTATTGATAGATTAATCTTGAAAATGTGCGCATTAATTTACTGGAAGATCGTCCGCCCGTCAATATTACCTCGCCAGGTCCAGTGCCTATTAATCTGTGCATTGGTCGCATGCATTTAGAGCGTGATAAAAATGGCCTGCTTCAAATACAGCCAATAGGCAAGTACTTTAGAATACAGAAATTAATTTTGAAAATATCTAAAAATCTTGTTATTGCTCTTGCAGATTCAAATTTGACTGCTGCACAACACAAAACACTGAGTGGAGCCTTGTTTGGGACACCACGTGACCGAGATCGTGAGCTGCTCTCCATGCAGCTGGTAATGCAGCAAATGAAACTGGACAATGAGCAGCTGCGCAAGCAGCTTGTCGACTCCAAAGTCAATACAGATAATTACAGGTTAGTTAAGAAAGAATTTTCAACAAACAGCACCACATAATTAAATAATTCTAAATATTTGACAGGCAAAAGACCAAACAGGAAACGGATGTGTTGCGCTCATACTTGAAGGCGGCACAGGATGATATTAGCATATTGCTGGAAGAGAAGAAGGCCTTTTTAGATACCATTAGATCATTGCAGGTCTGTTCTAATTTGTTAATAATAACATTTAGCACTCACACACAACTTTGTCTATCTTAACACTTCTAAATGTTGTTTGTATGTTGTTTCTGTCACTTTTGTAATTGTTTGTTGTCCGTGTAGTTGAAACACGATAGCCTTAAGAACACCACAAATAATAATGCAAGGACGAAAGGTCAGTTATGTAATGCACGCATGCGCCTTGCTTCTTTGCCACACACACCCTACGCACACATACGCCTGTTGCTTGTAAAACTTTTTAAAAAATCCCACTAAACTTTCTATTTCTCCGTTTTATAGATGCAACTCACCTCATCCAATATGAGCCGAAAAAATGATGGCAATAGGTAGCACAACTGCATGGACTGCATACAATGCTGTGGCGAGAATAATAATGCCTAGGCCTGGTGTGCGTTAAAGTCGAAAGTCCCCCTCTCGAAAGACCGGAAAGAAACGTTCTAGATAACTATTTGTCATTTCGCTTTTAATCATCGTTGCGTTGAGTTTAGCAGAAGACTGAGCCGTACATAATACGGACACTATTCACGTTGCCGTTCGTCGTCATATACTTACATACATAATTATACAACTATATACACTATACAATACAATACTATGAATATATATTTGTATTGGTTTTTTATTATTTTTAAGCTAGCTAACAAGGTTTGCTATTGTTCCAAAGAATGATTTTAATTGTTTTATGTTTTTATTGCTTAGACTTTTAAAGCTGCAACTTTTAAATATATAGCACATTGTTAATAATTTTTTGAAAAGATCTAATCAAAAGAATATATATTGTATATATGATATATGAATATTGCTACCTGCATATGAAACTATGTAATTCGTCATTGATATTACGCCCTACTAAAACATTGTATATTCAAAAGATATTGATAACATATTGTTGTGATTCATGATCATATCAAATACTAAATTCTAGTAATTATACGTATTACCTATTATTATCATTATTACTATTAATATGATATGTGTGCATTGCTGTTGTTATCTATGTGCTAACTAAACTAAACAATTGGCCAAAACCTATTAACTAACTATAGTATTGAGTGTCTCATACATAAATGAGACACTTGTGAATTATTCAAGATTTTTGTATTACAACATTTATTGCATTCCAATAAAATTGATCATCGTTTACTAGAATTTTACTATATATGTATACTACACATACATTGTTAATCAAAATACATATGTATTCTACTCTAAACTAAATCAAAAAGTACCATATTATTATTAATCAAAAGAAATATTATGTAAGCAACGCGTATACAAATTTTGAATTAATAGTTTTCATATTTTAAATTAAAGTCAAATATGTACACAGAACATAGAGCATAATTTACATACATACATATACATATTATATATATATATAAGAATATAAATGCGTTTGCTGCTTACTAATGTATGTATACAACTTGAACAACGTTTGAAATAGTAACATGAATGTTAGTAAAAAATATAAACAAAATATTAATTGTTATACATGCATTATATAAACGTTTTCATCTGTAGCTAGGTAAATAAAGATTAAGAAATTGAAATTACATTAAATATTAACAATTATTAAAATACCGTGCAATGTTTTATTTAACAATCGGATATCGAGTTCAGTAACAGCATTCCATGAATACGATTCATATATTCACGGTGTTTATACATGAAACATTGACATAATTTCATGAAATGATTTCACGCTTTGCTTAAACGTAGCATATACGAATTTGAAACTGGCAGGACCTATTTCCTCGATTACAATTGATTTTCCTTTCAAGCTGAATAATTGTGAATTGAAAAATAACATAAGAAAAGAGTTAATGGTTTTTATTGGTTAGAAAAGGATACATTCGTAATGCTAGGCTCACATTGACGGGCACAGCACATGCATTTGGGCATTACAATAAGGTAATTCAAATTTCGAAGGCTCAGATGCCCAAATGTACCCCTGAAGCGCTGTGCCAGGGAATGTGAACCTACCATACACGTTACGTTCATTGACTGTGATATCGATAATTATCGATTGTAATTATCCGCGTTGTTAATAGTCCAATACAACTCTACTTAAAACGTGGCAAAGCTTTTCGTCGAGTCATAATGGTTTATAATTTTACCGAAAAGGAAATTCAATGTCTTTTTAGACAAATAATTATGCAAGTTGGTGAGGACAACTACACGCGAGAGGAATGGCAGATGCACTTTTGCCATTTTAGCAAAATAATGGTGTCCGCCTCGAAGCCTTATATAAAGATTGATACGGTAATAACTGTTTGCCATATCTTAATGTGTAAATGATTTTGTATAGAGAAACTCTCTCATTTATAATTACAGTTTGAGCAAGTGAAGCTAGGCATTCTAAATACTCAGCCGGTATATGTAGGTCAGTCCAACATTCCGCAGAGTCTGCCGGCATTGCACGTGGTGCAACCGCCTCCAGCGTTGCCAGATAAGTTCAATGAGCAGTGCCAGCAGAGGGATCAACCACGCGTATTAAGTGGGCTATCTCAAAATCCTTCATCAAGAAATCAATCACAACAGCGAGTGCTAAGAGATCCATCACAACAACGAGTATTAAGAGATTCAAACAAGGTTGGTTTCTGCTAAAATTAATAATCCATTTGTTTATAAAATTCATTAATTTAAGACTCAGTCGCAGCAATCGCAAAGTGTGCGATTTAAACCACCTAATAATCCAACTATTGAGGAGCACAATTTGTTACAATCTCAATCGTCAAGAGATCCATCACAACAACGAGTATTAAGAGATTCAAACAAGGTTGGTTTCTGCTAAAATTAATAACCCATTTGTTTATAAAATTCATTAATTTAAGACTCAGTCGCAGCAATCGCAAAGTGTGCGATTTAAACCACCTAATAATCCAACTATTGAGGAGCACAATTTGTTACAATCTCAATCGTCAAGAGATCCATCACAACAACGAGTATTAAGAGATTCAAACAAGGTTGGTTTCTGCTAAAATTAATAACCCATTTGTTTATAAAATTCATTAATTTAAGACTCAGTCGCAGAAATCGCAAAGTGTGCGATTTAAACCTCCTAATAATCCAACTATTGAGGAGCACAATTTGTTACAATCTCAATCGTCAAGAGATCTATCACAACAACGAGTATTCAGAGATTCAAACAAGGTGGGTTTCTGCTAAAACTAATAATCCATTTGTTTATAAAATTCAATAATTTAAGACTCAGTCGCAGAAATCGCAAAGTGTTCGATTTAATCCACCTAATAATCCAACTATTGAGGAGCACAATTTGTTACAATCTCAATCGTCAAGAGATCCATCACAACAACGAGTATTAAGGGATTCAAACAAGGTAGGTTTCTGCTAAAATTAATAATCTATTTGTTAATGTAATTCTTTAATTTAATACTCAGTCGCAGCAATCGCAAAGTGTGCGATTTAAACCACCTAATAATCCAACTATTGAGGAGCACAATTCTTCACAATCTCAATCGTCAAGAGATCTATCACAACAACGAGTATTAAGGGATTCAAACAAGGTTGGTTTCTGCTAAAATTATTAATCCATTTGTTTATAAAATTCATTAATTTAAGACTCAGTCGCAGCAATCGCAAAGTGTGCGATTTAAACCACCTAATAATCCAACTATTGAGGAGCACGATTTGTTACAATCTCAATCGTCAAGAGATCTATCACAACAACGAGTATTCAGAGATTCAAACAAGGTTGGTTTCTGCTAAAATTAATAGGCTTTTTGTTTATTTAATTCTTTAATTTAATACTCAGTCGCAGAAATCGCAAAGTGTGCGATTTAAACCACCTAATAATCCAACTATTGAGGAGCACAATTCGTCACAATCTGAACAAACTAGATCCTACTCACAAAAGCCACGAGCTTCACAACAAGAATCCATGAAACGAGCTCACGCTGAAATTCCATATCAATATGCTCAACAACCTCAAGTTTCGACCTTCAAAACTCCTGGACAAGTAAACATATTTAATTATTTATCTAATAATTTTAAAAGTTATCTGGTATTATCCTAGCAGATGAAGTCAGTGCAGGACTTGCCTCAGTCAGCTTTTCCAAAAATTAAAGGTGATACGATAAAAATTGAGGGAAATGTGGAAGCTGGTACTCCGCCGAAACAGCGAAAGATGGAAAACGAAGTTGTAAACATCTTGAAAAGATTTTCAAATAACATTACCCATATAATTATTAATTTTATTATACCATTTTCAGAAGTTATGCGTGCAAAATCGTATAGGATCACAATTTGCAGTTCCAAATACCAATGCCGAGAAAAAAAACTTGATAATGTAGGAAATGTACCTGGCTCTCAAATACCCGACAAGAACTTATTAGCTGCTGATGCCATGCAGCTTGATACTGTAAAAGACGGAGATGGAAAATCTGATAAATCACCCCATAAGGCTTCTAAGAAGAAGCACAAGAAGAAAAGTAAGAAGGCGCATAAGGAAAAGTAATATATATTATTGTAACTAATAAAGTTCAAAAAATAAATACTATATATAATATTACACAACATTATATTCTTCTTGTGGAACTTAAATTTAATTGCTTATAATAATTACTTACAACATTAACATATTTAAATTACTTTTATTCAAATTACCAATTCACAGTGATTCAATTGGCAACACGTCTGATATTTAGCAATAGTAATTAAGTCAAAAGCGTATTAGGTGGTCGACCATTAAAAGTTTAAAATTTTTGGACAAATGCACTGCTTGACAAAAAGTACACGCAAGCAGTGCACAGTACAGGGACATTGCAAGCAGCTTACAGTGACAACGGTTTGGCTTTGAATGTATGAATCCCAATGACTGCACTCCCTTTCATTGTGTTTTTAGTGATATACAAAAGATCGTTTTGCGGTTAAAGGCTAACAAAGCATGTTAAACACTTCACATAAATTGCATTAAAAGAACACAACAGGCGACAACAACAAAAGCAACAGAACATCATAAACTCAAAATGGAAAACGTTGTAGGCTGCCAACCGAAATTGAATTTGCGGTTTTGCGTGTGTGTGCCAATTTGCAGTACGGGGAACAACCGGAACAACCAGTACGGGGAACAGGTACTCATGTGAAACACAGACAACGCAGCAAATAACTGTAAATGAAGCTAAAATGTGGTCAACAAATGTGGCGGCAACACAATAAACAACCAAAAACATACACGAAAAACTGAAAAGTGAAAAAACAGTTTGATAATGAACACTGAAACTAGATGGCATTCAATATAGGGTTGACAAGAGCAAGCCATGACTGAAATTGGACATACGCAAAGTCATCAGCTAGGAAGCATTTACATGCCTGGGATATGGTGAAGAGAGAGCCTGTCGGCAGTTTGCTCCTGGAAATGATGTGGTATGTGGTTAGTTGTGGCCATGCACTGATGACTGGTTGACGGGTAAAACTTTCAGTCACTTGCCTGGTTAAAGTTGCCCAGCAGCAGTAGGTCAGACAACCCGGCCATGTTTAAATGAAACTGCAGCCAGACACACTCTCTCGCATGCAAGAAACACACACACACACGCACACACAACTAACAAAACGTGCCAACGGCATGTTGCAACAATCTCCAACTACATCGAGTTGCAGCTTCAGCGGCAGTAGAGAAGCAGGATATGGATATGGTTTACATGGGACACAATGGCAGGCAGTCAAGTTGCGGTTCCTGAAAGTGTGTTATGTGATATTGTTCAGGTTCCGATTACGATGCACAAACCCCAGCTGCTACAATCTGTCCACTAAAAGCTCAATTATGTTACATAATTAAATGTCGGTTGGCTGATTAAAGATAACAGTTAATATATCAGTTGATATCCCAACTCGTTCAAAAACTGTTGAAAGGGTGCAGAGTGGATAATATGCACATCATTTGAAACAATTTCATAGATAAAGAAAACATATTTTATATTTAATTCATAAACTCTACTAATAAGGACACTTTCTTTATTTAGTGGATATTAACAATGAGTAAATTAAAGTGGTCTTTAATGAATCTATGTGAATCTGTATATGAAGCATTACATTACTTTAATCGTTTGTTATAATTTAAGATACAAATCTATATGCAATCGTTGCAATCAACATCAAATGGTCGAAACGAGTATCATTATTGAATTTGACTTGACCAACGGACATTACACATAATGATTGTTGCAGTTATCGGAAGTTGACCAAGTTTTAATACCCGTAGCGGTTCATGTTGCGCATGTGTAATCCCATTAAAATCCAATAAGTTAAATTATTTCCATTATAATTATTATGTGAGCGCACTTTGTCGGCTGTACAAGCTCAACTTTCTGTCCTGCAAGTCGTGATGTGCCGTGTCCTGTTTATATCCTGGCTGATAACTGCTTCTGTGGGCGTTTATCTCGTATTGCCGGACAGCCTGATGACCGCTTCTTCCCTCTGTCCAATGTTATGTGGCTTTTGTTGTCCAGTTGGCGGCACTTTTGACCAATATCTCCAACACTTCAAACTCATCCCGGCCATTCTGTGGTTACGGCCAATGGCTTCTGTGGGCCATTAAATTGCATTACGGCTGGCAATCATTGTGATTGTTGTTGTCGCTGTCGTTCTTGTTGTTAATGTTGTTGCTCTTCTTATGTCCATGTAATTTCTGTAATTTCTGTAATTTCGTTGCCTGCTTTTGTCGTTTGCTTTTTAATTACTTTGCATTTTGATGCGTGCTAATGTTTAAGCCAACCAGTTGTCCGACCACTTTACAAACACTTCTCGTAAGCCTCTCTCTCATATTATGCCAGACATTTTATATAAAGCAAAAACGTTCTAGTCTATTTAAAATAAAAGGAAAAAATTTGCTGATTATATATATTTCTTTAATTTTGAATAAATGTGAATACCACATGTTTCCACAAACTTTCTAAGCGATGTCTAATGAAATAATCGAACTCTTATCGATAATAGTGATGGTCTTTTTAGACATCTTGTTCATATACCACGTTGTTACGGAGCTCATAGCGTGAACAGTATTTGATCATTTCAGGAAATAAATCAATAAGATACTTATGTGTAAATTTTGTATCCATAGCTAATGTTTTAATGTTTTATGAAAAACAGCTCGAAAAATGCTACAAATATTGGTTAGATCCACATAATATAGAATGTTGCTATTATTAAAGTTTTACCCTTGTAATATTAATGCAAATCTCAGCAGAAAGTCAATTCTACAAATATAATACATAGTAAATAGAACATAAAAATCACAGCGGAAAAAACACACGCATAACGAATCAAATAACAGTAAAACTATAGTAAATATTCGACACGAGAAATTTAAAAGGTTCTGTGGAGCATCGTTAATAATTTTGGCTTCCAAATGGCAGGCAACAACAACAAAAAAAGGTTACAACAACAGGAGGTTGTTTGGCACTATAAGGCGCTTATAACACGCATACGCCATGTATGCCAAACAGACCCCGTTGAACAAAGTGAAAAACTAATAGGAAAAGGAGAATTGGTGGAAATGACGGGAGAGAATGGAAATGGCAATGAGATGGCATTGGTAACAGCAATTTTTTGGTTCATGAACATGCGGCAAAAATTAGAAACGAAGCGATGCGAACCGAACACAAAACACACAACTGACAACGGAAATTGTGCGAACGGCCAAAAGAAAAATCGACGCAAAAATAACATGGCCAAAATATCAACAACAATAACAATTGTTACTGCACTGGCAGCAAATATTGTCGAACAACAACAAGAACAGAAACTGAACAGAAAAAAAAAGAATGAAACTTGTCTAGTAAAATTGCGCAAAAACAACATGCATAATACGGTATGTGTGTGAATGTATGTATGTATGGTATATGCATGTCACTGTGTGTGTTTAACAACTTGCCATTGACTGTTGTTGCGCGGTTTTTGGGCCATACTGTTGGAAAAACAATTACATCGACATGTGCGCAAAATGCAGCGATTACAGCTACAAAATCTAGTCGAACTTTAACCATTATGTTTACTTTAAGTCCAACATTATTTAAGCCCCATCGAAGGATTCCAATTTCCATTGCAAAAAACCCCGAGGAGTTCCCAAACTTACTATAAAAACTGCTCATCTTTTTAGGTGCAAAATATATTTTTTGGCATACAAACTTTGATTGGGCATAAGTTTGCTTATTTCCGTTTTTGTATGATTTCTTTTTCTATTCTTTGTGATTTTATTATATTTCGATTTACTGCAGATTGCAGATTGGTTGGAACGGTTTTTCAAACTAACTCAAATTCCTTTGGGTAATAAGATCTTTTTTTATTGGGAAGAAGTTTCTCTTCACGGAGGAATATATACCCCATAAATTGAAGGCTTAACTAAATTTGAATGTCGAAACTTTTAAATAATACTCTATATGCATTCTAAAGAGTTGAATTTACCGTTTTCTGCTATTCTTACATACATTATTTAAGCATTACCCTAAAACGTATAATAAATAGAACACAATAAATATAAATAATAAATTAATATAATAAATAATATATTATATTAAATGTACTTACCCTTTAGCTTGACAAAGGAGATATATTTATTGTGCATTACAAATTTATCCTTAGCACAAGCCATAGAATAAAAGTCAAATAATCATCAGGAATATTTGCAGCATCCAAGTTTATTTGCTATACCATTTACAGCTCGTAAGCTAACGAGACTTTGTTGTTAGCAAGTAAAATAACTAATTTTATTTTTTCTGCGTTATCAAATATTTACAAATAATATTTTTCGCTTTTGGTCAAATATTACTTTCGGCTTTCAACGAGTTGTGTGTACATACATACATACAAACATGCTTTCAGCAAAAATAATAAACGCGTTATATTTTTGTATTTTTATTTAATTTGCAAAAAATACTGAATTTTAATAATCAAATGCTGATAGCATAATACCAGATACCAATGGCAAATACTGCAGGCATATGGAATTTTTGGAAATGAGAATTTAAGTCGGATATCCATAGATATCCTGTAACTTCTTGCTTCAGAGACTTTCCAATATTTAGACGAAACTAATTAAATAAATTAAAAAATAAATTATAATAATATTTATTACAACATAAGTAATAATAACAAGGATTTGCAAAAATTTCCATAAATGTGTATCACCCTTCAACCAATTTTTGAGTGAGTATTATGCCACAAAAAGTACACTAATATATTTAACTTAAAAATAAAAAAATAAATTTTTGGTAAAATTGTTAAGCTGCTTGTAAGCCGCAATGCAAATGCGGCTTTAATCAATTAAAAAATTTTACGCTTTGCAAAAGTTTTTCGTTTGTCTCTGTATGAGTGAGTCTGTGTGTGTGTGTGTCTCTGTTCGTGTGGTGGCTGTGAAAATAACAATAAAGCAAATCAAACACACACAGTGCCCAACAACAATATACGGGGCGTATGAGCAACTTTTGTGGCCTGCCTGTCATGGCTAGGCGGCTTTGCCAAAAATGTTTTTCAGGCCGCGTTGTTGCTGCTTTTGCTGTTGCTGTTGTTGCTTTGCGGTTTGTTGGCTCGACTTGACTTTTGGTTTTCGCAGAGCCTTTTCGAAGCTCTCGTGGCTTTGTTTGTCCTTGCCTAATGTTGCTCATCATCTCATTGTTGTTGTTGTCAGTTGCTGTCGTTGTTGTTGTTGTTCACTGCGCTGAGTCTTATTTATGCGACGTTGTTCTTGTTGTTGTTGCTGCTGCTGTATGCAAAGATAATAAGATAAATGTTCTCAAAGGACTGCACGACACTCGTGCGCCATTCGTTGCTTATGCAAAAGGACATTTGCGCAAATGTTTTGTGATAATAAATATAACTCTGTGTGGCAGCAGCGCTGCTTCGGCTTCTGCTGGTTTGTTACTGGTTAGTGTTATGCTACACCCTCCTACACCTCCAACAGTTCTCTCCACTAACTGTGGCTTTGGTATGTAAACTAAAAAAAGAAATAACTATAAAAAGAAAACAAAATATATTATATTAAAATTAAAACAAATAAGTAATTAAGCTATACCGGCAAATACCCTGGAGCTTTCTATCATCATTTGCAGCGCTATTCCTCTTCTACTGTACTGAATCCTCATTTTGAACATACCCACATTTGGCAATTGTTCAAGCTACAGGGTAAAAATGCAACATTTATTTTAGTTTCATGTCTGCGGCTAAAAATATTTTTGGTGATTGAAATTTATGTTAATTTTGTTCATATTTTATTTTTGTTTCGCTAATTGAAAATACCCATTTAAAAGTAGGATGCCAAAATTGTTAACTTCAAATAAAGCTTGACAAAAGTTTTTTACGAATAATTATTACACATAAATATTTAATCTACCTTTTGAATTCACTATATAATGTATCCAAACGTATGCTTTAAAAAAGAAACAATATACTTTTAATAAGAAAATTTCAATAACAAAAGAAATATGCGGAACATATCCAAATTTTCTTCCACAACTATTTAATTTTAAATATTAATTTTAGTGGAATTAAATGGGAAATGGAATTTTGAATATGCCGAAATAGCTTTTAATCTACTTCTCTTTCTCCAGCTATCATTTTATACATTAAAGAACTCATATTTTATTAGCTCTTACGGCAATTCCGCCCATTTTGGAGCAAAGTTTGAACATACCATTTTATAGTTTTTGTTGTGTGTTGTGCATAAATTTGGGAAAATCAAATTAAACAAACATTTTTGGGGGCTAGTTTTGTAATGAATTTATAACAACATTTCTAAACATTTGCCAGCCATAAAAGTGAATAACGAATTTACATAATTGACATTCGCCTAACCCGAATTTGACCCCGTCTCCGACCAACAAACCGGTCGGCGGTTCCCCCCAACCAAATTATTTTTATGTGGTCGAAAAATTTACGCGGTTCGAGTGCATATCATATATTTATTTTATATATGTTGTTGCCTTACTCTGCTGTTTCGGGCTGCTATTTTAGTTAAACAATGACCTGTTATTTTGCATAAATAATAAGCCACGAATCACTCGACGAGTAACTACCATTATCTATAACTCTCACTACACTCAGAAACCAAGTTAATACCTAGATTTTAAATTATTACAGATCTTTCCACTCACTTCAATAAATTAATTCATGCTGTGAACTGTAAGAAAATTGTTTAATCCGAATTGCACTTTGCATCCTAAGCTACTTAAACCTTCATCAACCATAAATTATTCAGTTTAAATGTAATTTCTGTTGTCTTCTAGGAAAAATTTCCGTTTGGTTGTTATTTTGTTGTTCTCTGAACTTTCTCTGCAAGAGTTTGTTGTAGAAAAATTTCTATTTATATATTAATGTATTATGCTTTTAAGCGTGTTCAGTTTGACGAATGCATTCATAATTTACAGCCTAAAGGAACAACTGTTAAAAGTGATATTAAATAAATGTGTGTTTTGAACAAAGGAAAATTTAACTGAAATTGGTTGAAGGCTAAATGGTATGTAAGTATTTAGTCACTTAAGCTCGAGAGAGTTTTAAACAGCTTCAACATTAACGTCTTTTATTTGCATAAAATAGATTAGAGAACTTGTAAGAGTTTTTGAAACTATTAATTGAGAAAACGAATATATTTTCATTAAAAGAAATAAGCTTAACTACCAGATAATACTGTTTAAGTATGAAATCAAGTTTTGTAAGCTGAAAAGTTTTGTTACTTTGGCCAGAATATTCGGACACTTTAAGCCGGAGTCGTTGTCTAGTTCCTTGCACAATTAAATTTTAAAAATTAATCGGTCGTCTACTTTTGTAGCTTAACCTTAGCCAATTAAGCAGATGATAGAGTAACAGCTAAATTGAAACTGTGAGTTAGAAAAACTAAAGATGCTTTTAAGTAAACTATCCTAAGTTCAATTAAATCTGACAATTTGAACCCTTTTCCACCCGCCTTAATCAGTTGTGTATTGCCACTTTTAGTCTGTATAATTTGTGCTAGACTCTAGAGATAACTCTAGTTTGAAGAATATTCAGAAAAATTGTAAGCACCAATTGGCCGTGTCATGGAAAACTTTAAGTCAAAGTCAAAGTAGCGTCGCAAGCATTTCCATAATTAAACGAACAACGCATAACGGCACCTTAATGGCTAATGAGTTTCTCTGTAAGCTGGAGGAGATTGAGGAGGAATCGGCAATCGGGATGCGGGCAATGGAATGTTGGGAAAGCGGGATGATTTTCCAACAGCATTTGCATTTCTTTTCATTTCCATCATGACGCGCAATGGAATTGAAAATTAAGTCATTAAACTGGGCAACGCGGCGTATACGTATTACTTAAGTGCAAGGCGAGAACAATGGAAAAAAAAAATACCATCTGCCAAAGACAAATGATTCTTGTCAGGGAGAGAGAGGGAAAATTTGCATACAATTATTTTCATATCAACTCAAACGCACCGTGAAAATTTTCGCTAGCAATGAAAATGTGATTTGCTGTTGTGACAATTGTAATTTTTCACTCGCTTGATTTCTTTGTCTTCCATTGACGCTGTCCACAGCATTCCATTTTGGATATCCTGCAGGCCTCAAGGCATTTGCTCTCATTGTCCTTTGCGTGCATTTCATTTAAATGATTAAGGATTTTCTTATTTTCTTCTGTTATTTTTTGGGTTTCGGCGTTCCCAACAACCATCACATGAAGCATAAATTTTTCATTGTACTCTCACGCTGTCGTATATTGACTTGAGCCGGAACCAGACGCAACGGCCTTTTGGGTATATTTTACACTCCATTGCCAGTGGGTCATGGGATGACCAATTGGTTTTATAGCCCAGCTCTGTTTGTTTGTTTGCTTTTCCTGCTATTTTTTTTATCTCTTGGTAAATTTTCTTTTACGAGCCTTTTCATTTCACTTCATTTTGTTAATCAATTTGCTTGTGGAGCCTTTGTTTACGGCCAGGCTTCCTCATAGTTATTGACGGGTTTTCCCAAAACAACACTTTGCAAAATACAACAATTACTCGAGTGTCCTACTTAGAAAGGGTTTTGAAAAGATCCTTGAATCTGTGTAAAGAGCATTTACATTTAACTTAAAATTTTGTACATAGCTTTAAGCAGCTGAAAGTGTCAATTATATACAAATTTAAATGAAATCCATTTAAAGTTCAGCCTATGATAGTTTACCCCGAAGAACTTTTAAAAGCTTTCAAAATTAATGATAATTGCTAACAACTCATATTAAAGTTTTAATACACATCATATTTTCATTTTTTGATGAACTTTTTATATCTTTATATTCTAATTCCTGTCGAAATTTGAGATTGATGTTATCAATGAGAGTGTGAGCGCACCTTTTTATAGCTTTATGCTTCACACTTAATTAAACTTTCCGAAAGTTGAGCTTTTTAGGTTTTTTAAAGTCTCATTCTGTTGAGAATTTTGAACTATCTTGTTATAAATTTGAGTAATGCACGCATTGTTTCAAAGTTCTGATAAAGCTATCAATCTATAAGTGTTTGAAGTTTTCTCAAACGTTTTATGGCCAAAATGAAAATTTCATTTGTGCCTCACATTGTTGCATATTGATTTCGCTATTATTTTTTTCTTCTGAGCCGCGTAATTGAAAATGCGGTTCGCCATTGATAAACTGCCAATGCGCAAACGAACGAAGGATTCGTGATAAGTTTCTCTGACAGAGCCAATCATTTTGGGTAGAGCTTCTGCTCCTGCTCCATTGCCAGTAGTTGCTGCATCCTTTTGCTGGTCTACGTGTTTCGCGTTGCAATTTTCAGCTGAGCTCATGTGCAAACGAATAATTTTTGTTGGTAAGAGGGAAGATTTGAACGAAGAATGTATTCAGAAGTTCCTTTTGCCAAACTGCAAACTGCAATTGCAGCTGCGACTGCACCAATTCAATCAATAATTTTGAGCTTCAATTGAATCAAATGCGATTTGTGCATGCTTCTATCGACTGTTCGAGTCGTTATTTTCGGACTAAAGTTGAAAATTAATTTTCCAATTAGAGAGACATCCTATAACGAGCCTAATTGCTATCTTGTAATCTACAGATTTGGCCTTAGTCTTTGACCAAACTGTGGTTGTAAAGCTGCTTATGCAACAAAGAAGATAATGACGATGCTGTCTGCAATGCATCATGCTTGTTGCCACATTCGTTGCACATTTGTGGCCGCAACATTGCGGTTCCCCACAATTCCACTTCACTCCAGTTTAGACGCATTAAAACCCATTTTGGATGAAGAAGAAAAATGCTTCGGTTATCTTCTAGTTTGTGTTCATAGGTGCTCCACTTTAATTCTGCTTAAAGTTTTCTTAATTAAATTATTCCTTGAGGATAGCAACAGAGGAAAAGGAAGGATATTTGAGTTCTTTTGAATTTTATGTACAATTGACAATTGTTTATACATTTATGTATGTTGATTTAAGGTAATAATAATAGCATTCATTTGCAAAAAAGTCCACAACTTATACTTAGTTTCAAATATTACTCCCACTGATTTTTAGTTAAATATTTGTGACTTTCTGCTGCAAACGAAATTAACGAAAATTTTTGCTACACATTAACATAACTTATAGAATAATAAAATTTTGTTTATTTCTCTATTTTAATTTAAATACAATTTTGTTGATATTTTATTTTCACATATTCTACGCATATTGTAAATTAATTTAAAAGTTTTTTTTTTAAAAGCTTTAATTAAATTGTTAATACAATTTGCTACAAAACATCTTTTACGAATTTAATGGAAGGGGGAACAATGCCATTAAAAGCATTCATTAATTAAATATAACTAATTAACATTAATAAAAGGTAAGTGAAATTTCTTTGACACTTTAAAGGTTATTTTGAAGTTTGAAAATGTAGAATACAGTATTGTTTTCTGTTAAAGACGTGTTCACATTACGCATACGTCACATGGGACAGAGAGAGGAAGGTGGATGGAGATGTATCGCGTCTGTGTGTACTTAAGTATTTGTTCATAATATTATGGCAGGCGTTGTGGTTCATTTGGTTAATGTATGCAACCAGAGCCTATTATTCAGAACCTGCATTGTGCCTGACGTTGCTTTTGTGTTAATGTACGAGTGTGTGTTTAGGTGTGAGTGTGTGCATATGTTGTGCAAAGCTGCCTTTTGTTTGGCATGTCGTTTTTGTTCTATTTAAAAGAGACAACGAGCATTCGATAATGGTTTCGCCTTGCCAAATATATGACAAAACCCGGAGAGAATGGAAAGGGGATCTATGTACCAGAAATTAAACTACCAATGGATATTGTCTTGTTGTTTTTGGGCCACAAAATCGTATCATCAGTAAGCAGCAAGTGTACAAGTTAAGGACAGTTTTTAATATAGAATAATGGTAGCTGTTTTCATAATAAAGCATATTAATAAGGATTAAAATATCAATGGATATGCAATGTTTAATAAGAGATAAAGGGAAAGGCACATGGAAGCTATAGCTTGGGAAATCAATATTGTACAAGGACACTTTAAACGTAATCGGATTTATCTGAAAAGCAGCCGTTAGAGAAAGAGGCCTTAAAACCAAATAGGATTTCCCTTAAAATTAGCTTATAACAAGAATGCACAATATAATATAATAAGTGTGTAATAATCAATACATTCAAGTGTAAGCAATCAACGCTATTAAGCTATAAGTTGATTGAAACTTTAACTTTTCTTCCTGAACTTTCAAAGAAGATATGAAAATGTGAAAGCTTTTCAATTGCATGCCATATCCATACAGAAACACACACACTTGATCAAACAATAAGCTGAATTGTCATGACATGCATTGCCTTATTTTCCTTTATAGTATATTTTTATATTTTATATATTGGGCGGCAAGTGAGCAAAAATACATACTATAAATAAAGCCAGAGCCGGGACCGAGTGCTAGTGAATAATTACGCGTTGAAAAAAGAAAATTACAATAATTTTTAATTAACAAACGGCCGCTACGAACAAACTGTGGAAAGCCTGTCCAGGTAAAGGAAAACGGTGAAAATTGTTGTTGCTAGGCGTGTGTGTGGAACTGTGAGTATGTTGTGTGTGTGGCATGCAACCTGTATATAATTGCACATTATGCAAATGAAGTTTTCTCCTTTTTTTCTCAAAAAGGAAACAAGCATATGAAAACGTTGAGATACTGCGCAGACAGCCGTCAGATGCCTAAAAGGTATTTCCAGAACTGAAAATAATTTCAATTAGCTTTTTTAAACCAATTTAAGTAACTTGTGACTTGTAGTGTGTCCAAGTCGCTTACTAAACGTCTCTATTAATTTCCAAGTTCTATAAGCCAATAAAATACATTAATTTCTATTCAGAATTACTTTTAATTTTATCCCAGTCCCTTACAAATAGTTTCTATTTATTTCCAAGTGCTAAAAGCCGATAAAAATATATTAATTTCTATTCAGTTTTCTGTTTCATCTCAAGACTCTCCATCTTCTGCGATTTGCAAACCTTATTACTGAATTTACATACCCTTTTTTACGAAATTGTAATCGGTATATACCATATTTAAATCGTCTGAGGCAAATGAAATTTGTGCACGCAAATCCAATTAAACTAAATATGTATGTAGGGAAAAGTAGGAAAATATTTAATATAAAAGTCAAGAGCTTTGCATTTGGCATTACCTTAGCTCGTCGTTGAGCAATTGTTGAAGTTGCAGCTGCATTCGGCAGCTTCTGCTTGAAGCACTTGCAACAAACGATGACAAAAGGCGGTGACTTTTGCCCCATACTCAAGCAGCACTTGCAACAGCAACAGTGAAGCGTAGGGAAGGGATGGGAAGGAAAGGAAAGGAAGTTGAGAATGGGAATGGGCCGTCACTAATTTTATCTATTTCTTGCACTTTGGCCAAAGCAATTGTCTTAGACATTTTCATCATGCAACGATGGGGAAACCTCTTTTTACCGTTGCCCCTTGAGTGCCTCACAGAATCCTCTAAAGTTACTCCCCCCCACCTCTCTTTTATCCCGTCCTTTTCTATACTCAGGCGATGCTTGAGCTTGTTGAAAATCAATTTCTTGCATCATTGTTTGCCAAGTGAAGTGCACTGGAAAATTTCTTGGAGCCATCAACCAGCAGCTCAGCAGATTTCCACTTCCAATTCCATCCCGCCCTGCTTCTCTATCCATCCTTTCACTGCGGTGTCTTAAAAATCAACGTCAAATATTGAGATGTGTGGAGGACGATGAGTGTGTGTGCTCTGTAGTTGAAGCCAAAATGAAAGCAATTAAGCTAAGCGCCAAGCACAAGAAATTCATTTTCATTGCTGATTACGGTGACCTCCACAACATTGGGAAATTGGGAAAAATGTTGAATTGAAAATTGGGCAATGGACAGTGGCCAATTGTTTGGCAGCTGCTGGTTTAGCTACAAGAACCGCTCTAACGAATCGTAATGAACGGAATTAGCCAAGCTAAGGCCTTACCACACAGTTACACTATACGAAAAAACCCACAACAAAGTCATCGGCTCACCCCAAATCGAAGAAGGTCCCCTCTTTCCCTTCCTCTATCCCTGTAACTAAGCCGTGCGCGACCCGCCAACATTTTTGTGCACTAATTTTGGGTGCACAACGAGCGAAAATTCTTTAGCCAGACAAGGACTATGACGAGAATTCAGAGGAAGAGCAATTTCGTTAGCATCCTTGGATCCTGGTTCCTGGACAAAGTTGTAATTTTATTTTCGAAATTCGTTTAGTTCTCTGTTTGCACAAGAATCCGTTATTTTCTTTGTACCAGGCTAACACACACATACACACACCAACACACACACACACACACACACAAACAGACAGACACATACATCCAAATGAAGTTGAAAAGTTTTTTAGTTTGGGGCGCGTTCGTTTAGTTTGGCCATGCGTAGCATGAGATCCCAAACTAGCTGATACAATGGACAGCGGCAGCTTCTGACTCAGGGTGTTGTCTCAACCCCCGTTCCTTCTCCTCCAGTCACCCTCCCTGTCCCCCTCCTCAACCCTGTTGTCATGTCATCATGTTGATGAAGCAACCGGATGATGAATGGACGTGCGCCACAGTGGAGCTTCAATTGATGCAATCAGCGTAAAGTGACAGTTGCTACTTTTTTTTTTTTTATAAACCATACTCCGCAACTTGTCCCAGTTCTGCTGCGGCTCCATGTCGCGGGTGTCAGCTGTCAGTTGTTGTTGTTCTTGCTTTAGTTGTTACTCGGTTTTTTATTTGCTGTGTCTTGGTTAGTTTTAGGGGCAAGAAATGACAAAACTTTAAGTTGGTTTCAAATACGATCACATTGCAACGGAAAATTTATACAAATATTTCTATCATATAATTTTGCTGAAGATTCAATTTTCATAATCATAATAATAATATAAATACATAGTTATTGAACAAATGAAATGTACATAGGAGTTACATACTTCGTAGCTGTTACACAAAAGTTAAAATTTAGTTTTTATTCAGCGAATTGTAATAATGTTCAATAAAGTTTATTTTTTAAGCTAGAGAAAACTTGTTGAACAGTTGTTGTTGTAACAGTTGCTGATTTAAGCTATACAAATGTTTCATCAATTTTTAAATTCTCATTAACAGTTACTTTTAGGAATTCATTTAATCATCAAACTAAAAAAAAAAACAAATTTACTTGAAAAGCATATTTTAAATAACCTGTGAACTTATATAGTGTTGAAATTCAGTCCAACAAACAGATCGCAGTTGTGCAAGGAATGAAAGAGTGCAATTCGTGAAAATTATATATGAAGGTACTTTATTCAATTCAATTCCATCCGACATAAAGATTCAAGTAAACAACTTCAACTTTCCAGATTGTTACTTGACTTATTGACAAAATACTTTAATTTTAAAGATAAAGATTTTCTTGATTTACAAATTCAAACTGTTTACATTTAAATCGGTCTATTTATATTAAAACACTAAAAATTTACTTCATTGCTAGGTACTGTAGATTGGAAACTCTATGACAATCGACAATCCACAATCACAATCCACAATTTTAAAGATAAAGATTTTCTTGATTTACAAATTCAAACTGTTTACATTTAAATCGGTCTATTTATATTAAAACACTAAAAATTTACTTCATTGCTAGGTACTGTAGATTGGAAACTCTATGACAATCGACAATCCACAATCAAATTCTGCAATTTGATACCAAGTCTTCATTATATAAACCATATCTAAATGAACTTCACTTACTTTTAAATCGAGCTAAGTGAACCCTTCAATTGTTTCTATTAAATTTATTATCTATTGAATTGAAGTGTATAAAGCGAATCAGTTGAAATTTCCAATCAACTGACCATTCAACTATCTCGATTCTCGTATCTCGATTATCAATAAGCTGAATGCAGTAAAAGAAGTTCTGAATAGTATTATTGATAAATGCGAATATGATTGCTTCGATTTGGGCTTTAAAACCGTATTTTCTACAACAAATACAATAATTTTGTCTCTTTGGACTCTGGCTATCTTCAAGTCGACAAATTTAGTTGCCTTGTTGCAAAATAAACTTTACAGAGATATGCGCAAATAGAAATTGGTTTTTGGTCAAACAAACTGCATACCCATGTCAGCACCAGCAACAAAAAGCCAAGAAACAACAATAAAATTATAAAAAAAACGAACAAAACAAATGGAAAATGAAGAAAGAAAAAAAAATGAAATTAAGTTGCCACAAAGAAGCAAAACTAAAAAGATGCGAGGCAGTCGGCCGAATAAATGTACGAAATCAGCATAATGTAATGGAAACAATTTTTATGGCAACGAACGGGGACAGCATCTTCTTATGGTACAGTAACTGGTACCGGTTAGTGTCTCCTGGCTACTCACTAGTGTATCTTCCTGACCAATGTCAGACCTTAAAACTGACAAATTAGCATTTTTTCCATTTTATCCCAACGCCCCGGCGTCCAACTAAATATTTGGCCTGGCGACCACAGCAGCATCAGCAGCAGCAGCGGCAGAAAAAGTGTGGATAAAATAGTTGAGTTGAGTTATTTTTGCAGCTGACCTAATTTTATAATGGAAAAGTTGCGATAAGTTGGTAAAAAAAAAAATACTGGAAAGGAGATAGGAAAACCCCGTTCAACGATGATGGAGACGATGTCGTTGGCGCTTCAGGCAGATAAATAGCTTGGCCCCAATTCCCCTTTTCCCTTGAACCTGGCGGCCATTTCGGTTTTTTTCTAACCTACATATCCTAACAAACGAGATTAGGACCATGTCATCAAGTATATAACATTGTGGGAGCCATTCTTGATAAGGACTTGTAGCTTTAACTCCATAGCATCTTAATTAACCTTTTTTTTTTTGACAAATATTCAAAATTTGAATTTCAACCTGGAAGTTTATAATGTGAAGAAATAACTTAAAGAACTTTTTATGTAGAATTCAGGAAATGAGCTTACGAATGAACTCAAATGAAGAGTATTCAAGTTTCGGCATACAAAAGAACCATTTTATTCTTGTTTTCTTTTCTTTTTTTTCTGTGTGCGCCTTTACATTTCATTTCGCATAGATAGAGATTGAGAGGATGGCAGACAAATAAATCTCTTTTGTGTGGACCTGAATTTAATTTCCACATGCTCATGAATAATTTTCAAATTTCAAATTCAGTAAAACGTGAAGCGTATTTCCTGTCCCTGGCGCAATGACAACGACAGTCACACAGTTTCAGTTTTAGTCACAGGCTCAGCTTTGGCCTCGGTCTCAGTCTCAGTCTCGGTCTCAGAACCTGTTCAGTCTCAGCAGGAGGACACATCAAGGTTTTTTTTTTTTTTGCCTCTGAGTCCTTTTAGTCCATTCGCATAAAAAGTTATGTCAGCAAAAGAAATATTGCCCATATTATGGGCAATCCAAACCAAAGTAACAGCTCACCTAGGCTGTGCTGCTGCATTTATTTCCCTTCTTTACTGTTCCCCTTGACCTATGCACTGATTTTCTTTTTAAAGTCCTTTTATGACTTATTTGGCTTGGGCGCCAAATGAAATCCAAACATTTGGAACCTTTTAAAATACATAAAAATTTTAAAAGCCCTCTCCTTCCATAAATTAAACATACTTATTACATACATTTACAGAGTGCTCATATGTTTATTTTTAATGGTCCCTGGAAAAGTCTTATTCAGTTCATTTCAAATTACTTAAAATATGCATCATAAATATCTTTTTTAATTATTACATCTTAATGCTGTAAGTGGGGAAAAAAGAAAGGAAAACGCATAAAAATGGCATTAAATGTGAGTTGGAGCAAGTTAATGTAAATCCTGTTCTTTACACTGTAAGAAATTATAAATTAGTTGATTTTTATCAGAGTTGACTTTCATTTTTAAGATTTGGTCTTTTTTAAAAAAATCCATTACTAAAGTGGATATGGCGGTCACACATAAAAAGATTAACCCAATAAAAGCAAGAAAAACTAGGCTACAATAAATATACCAAATAAATAATAATAGAAATAATTTATTAAAAGGCAAACCCAATAAAATGCTGAGTAAACATAAGTATCTGATTTATTAATAGACCCAAAACTGGCCACCCTTCAGACACAGTGTCCCACTTTGTGACCTAGAGCAGTCAATATTACGTATACGTAATAAGTATATAGCGCAATGAAGTGAAATATTTATAAACTGCTGACGTCAACAATCAGCTCAAGCTCGGTAAGAGGGAATGAAAGTATGGGGCATGGTTACTTCAATGCATTCATTTGCGAATTTCATTTATCAGCGAGCACTTCAGAGATTGTCAGAGAGAGTAGCGGGCACTTTGGTTGTCCTGCTGTCCAATTCGAATCAAGGACCATGCTGCAGCTTATCGTAGCAAATCCTATTGTCGTCATATTGACATAACCGCAGTTTCTCGTAAGTCCTTCAACACTACCCTCTCCCCGTGGACTCAACCTCAACATCAACCCAACCAAAGCCGCAGAGGAATTGCTCTGGCATGTCCTTTGTGCTGCTGTCTTTGCGGTCGCTTCTTCTCAATGGAGAAAGACTCGCAGTTGCAATTGTTGCCGTCGTCGTTGTTGTTGTTGCTGTTGTGTATCTTTCGCTTCAGTGGATTAAGTTTCGTACTTGGCACGACTTATCTTTTACACCGACTTGTTTGTAAAATGATAAAATGAATGTGCGGTCAGCAGCCCTCCAACTACAAAACTCTCAGCATCTGCGTCGCATCTTCGCCATCATTTTCATCATCTTCTGTATTTTCATCTGTTCTCCTCAGCTCAGCTTTTCGTCAAGTTTACTTCTCTGACTTGCCACATACACACATTCACTTACATAATCCAAAATACAACACAACAAAACAAAATACAATGCAATGCAATCCCATGCGAGTATCATAACTCAGAGTCAGTCACCAGTTAGCGGTTACAAATGCTACAAAATTTATCAAATATGGTCGACTATACTTAAGGAGAGGAGTTTTCCCACCTTTAACTGCTCAATTGCAGAACAGATATTAAGTGGGATATTCGCTTTCTTATGTTTAAATGTGAAAGTGAACAAATTATTCGCATATCGTATATTCATTGCATGAATGTTAAGCTGCTCTTTAGATAATTCTAATAATATTGAACGATTCAATAGAATAATCTAAGTGTTTAAAATACCGAATGGCTGACCTTTTTGAAAAATCTAAAAAAAAGTTAAGTTTAGATAGTTAAGAGTAAAAGACATGCCACTTGAAAATCGTTTCAGTTGTTATTAAGTTATGGTGGTTTGAGTTCTTCAAACACCAAGTGTCAAGTGGAAATATTAGAATACCCTGTGCATGGGTATAACAAAGTCGTAATTTAAGTGACTTCAAGTGACAGTAGAGCAATTGTTATCAACAAATATATTTTCTTCATTATAAATACTTATTTGCTCGAAAATCGAGAGTAGTTGAATGGTAACAGTAAGCAAGTGCAAGCTATAGGGTATTCCCATAATCAACTTCATTATTCAAAATGATTCTTCTGTTTTTCTTCTTTGACCTGACCTGCTGATGTCCGTGGGCCTGATGCCTGATGCTTGTCATCCGGCTCGTCCCTCTCCTCTTTCTCCTCCACACGATTGCATATTGTATTTGCGGCCAGCCGCGCACTTTTAAACCGTGGCCAAATGCAAAATGCGCACCATCATGTTGAGTAACGACATACGCCCGCAGAGCCCCGCAAGGTTCCGCAGCCCCTCGCCACTCCTTCTGATTCTGCGGAGGCAGGACACAGTCCACAGTCCACAGTCGCGTCGTAATTAGCAGTGCACAGCGTTGCTGGCGATAATTAATGACGTTGGTCACGTTGGTTTCATGTCGATTTCATTTCATGACACGGCCGCAGGCATCCTCCTCTCTCATTCTGAGCTTCCTCTGCGACCTGTGCGGTGATTTGTCAAGCGTTCGCATTCAATAAAGCACAAAATACTACAGAAAAAAAACTGGGAAAAAAGAAAAACCTACCACGCTTTTGGCTGCATGTAAATGTACATTAAATTGAATTTCGTTTGCTACAAAAAAAAAGTATAAAAATCGAGCGAAAAAATAAAAATATTCTTCGTTTTTTTTATACGCTATGCTACTCTGTTGATTCTCTCTCTGGTTTGTTCTCTGAATTTCTCTGTATCTTTCTGCTCCATTTTGCAGTAGCTTCATTAAATGCTGCCCATTTTGAAATTCAATGCAATTTGAACTTTGGCGAGGCTATTGGCAAAATTCGAATAATTGAATAATTTATTACGGAGCCATGTTGCCTTTTGGCCAGTCCGTTCTTTCGCTTTGATCCAACTTTTTCATGGCATTAACTTTACATTTCAATTGGATTATGCAATTTATTATACGTTCTTTACACACACATGAACTTAAGACTTTAACCAACTGGGACATTGAGACATGAATTTTGATCCTCTACTCCTTTATACATTTCAAATTTCAATTGCTGTTTACGTATCACTTGAAATGTTGCCTCAAATTTCCACAAATTTGATCCAAATTTTATGGCAATTTCAATTAGAGCTTCGTCAGTTGATTAGTGCTCAAAATTCTGCATAGTTTGTTAACTAATTGAGTATCCAGCTTTCAGTCAATTCTCACTTCCTTCTCCTCCCGCAATGAATCAAAATATCCATAGGGTTGAAAATTAATTAAATCCGTTTCGTTTGTTTGACATTCTCGCGTTCAAACATGATTCACATGCGAGCTTTATAGACCATTCAATAATGTAGAATATTTGATTCATTTCTGTTCAAATTGTATTCGTATTCCAGCAAATATTTGCATATAATCCAACTACATCTACTCGTTCTTGTATTACCATCTACATAACTCTGTCATGAGTATATATATTTTGGTTGTAAATACTTAAAGCACTCAACTAAATCCATTTCGCATTACACAAATTGCAGCTACTTGAATTGCAAACTGACTGAATTAACATCATCATCAAATTAACTCATATTAAATTCACATTTACAGGAGTTGTGAATGCACTCATTGATACACGAGTATGTTTGTGTGCATGTTAGTTAAAATATTATTTTTGAAAATACACATTTCTCTAGTTTCAAAAGGCAAATGGATATTTCTAGATTACACACAAATTGTTTCTATTAAACTTTCATTCTTAATGATTTAAAACTCACGTTTATAAATGATGATATTTTTCCCTAAGTGCTTTAAATTAAAAGACAATCCACAGTTTTTAAATCTGTTTAAAAGCGTTTAGATTATCTAAATAGACTTTGGGTAGACTCTCAATTAAAGAACCATAGTACGAACTATATAAATTGCAATCCCAAAAGAATAGAACAGATTAATAGTTTTACAGAGCTTAGAGGCCATCAGAAAATATACATAAAATATTAAAGACTGTCATTTATTTATTGTACATACAAATAAGTTTTCAAAGGAAGACATGGCTGGTAACTCTACTTATTATTAGGGCTTAAGTTCACTAAGCAAATATACTTAACATAACTTTGTATTAGCTTTTCAATGGATTAGCTTACTTTCTTAAGCTTGCTTACTCCAGCTCTATTGTAGATTATTTTTCATTACTTTATGGAGATTTTTGTTTGAATAAACTTTACGCAGTTGCTCTTGGATTCAATTTGTTGAGTGGAATTTTTCGCACTTTTCTTTTGTAGTCAGTTCAGCTTAAAAGATTTTTGGTTCTTATTCTTGTTTATTGTTGAACATTGACTTGTAGCCACTCTGTTCACATTGTATTTGCATTTCATTCACTTTTTGTTGTTGTTGTTACTGATTCACTTGTTGGTATCAACCACTGCTACAGCTGGTTGAAGGGGACCAAATACTTTCAAAACTAGATCTGACCCGATGTCAACCAGCTACACACAGCGTTGTAAATGCTTTAAAAAAACAATTTTTTTTTCCATGTCTCTATTATGATTATTTGTTATTGTTTGCACATTAATTGAATTGAATTTGCGCATTGTTTGTATTTCATTAAGTATGTTTGTTGCAGCATCAGTTTGCTTCAGTTTTCATTAATGCTGCTGTTGCAGTTGCAGTTGCAGCTGTTGCAAGGCCGGACATAAATCAATTCGCACTAATTACGCTCCATTGTTGCGACACTATGCAAAAATAATGTTAATTGAATTAAATATACATACAGATGCACAAGTCTATATATCTATACACCAAGCAGATATATATCGTTGCTGTAAATCAAATCAAACAAGGCCAAAAACAGCATGCCAAAATTTGATACATATCCCATGGTCAGCCCAAAAAAGTATGCTACAGATATTTTAGGTAGTCTGGCACAAGCATTAAATACCCTGCTATTATTCTCAGCTATATTTTGTACCATGTCATTTTATTTTAAAACATAAACTCTAATTTATAATTTATAATTATTTATAAATTATAATTTTTTTTAGAAGATAAATACTTTTTACTTTTATTTTTTTTCAAAAGAGTAAATAAAATTATAAAATATTTACATAGATTTGTATAATTAAATTAAATTTAAAGTTAATTAAAATTTAAAGTATAAAAACCTATTTACAAAATTATAACAAGTAGAATCTACTTAGTAGATACAACTAGAAACAATTGCTAGTTAAATTAGATATCTTATATAAATCATGTTAAATTATTAAATTAAACTTATTTGTAATGACTAGTTCTTTAAATTATAAGTCAATTTAACTTTTAGCATTAGGCATTTTTAAATTAAGTAGATAAATTAAAATTAAATAAAAAAATTTGATTTGATTTACTATCGATAGTAACATTTTATTATATGACGATAGTAACCATTATAAAATTTCTCGACACAACGGTTACCATATTAACCTTGTAGAGTGTGCCAAATTTCGGTGTGCTGTAAATTCTCATACTCAATAATTAAAGTATTTTGTTGATTTTAATTAGTTAGCTTTTAAAGTTTGTCGTGACCAACCACATGTAGTCACAGCTCACGCCTTCCAACTGCACTTACATCCATCCAAGCTCTTCCTCCCTTTATACACATTACCACAATGACACACACACACACACACTCACACATACTATTACATACGCCATTGTTGTAAGTGTTGTTGTTGTTGTTTATATGAGCCACATTAGCTTCATTTGTTCTATTGTTTTGATTATGATTTACAATGCCCTATGCGTTGCTTTTGTCTGTTGCTGTCTGCCTTTTGCTGAATGAGCTTGTGGCTCTGCGGGGGTGTGTGTATACATATACATATGTAAGTGTGTGTATGAGTGTGCAACAAAGCACAATACACATTTGCATGTGGAATGTGGTCATCCTACACAATAAATTTCATTTAAGCTGTGTGCGAAAAGTTTAGCTTTTGTTTTGTTTTTTTGGCGAGCTATACAGATGGTAGAGTATTGTTATTAACACTCATTAGGCCTAGGCCACAATTGTATGGTAGTAATCATATTCCCAGCCTGGTAATTAAAATTAGGTTTTTGTCCAAATTACTTCGTTTATAATAGGAAAAACTATAGGGCTTATTGAAAGCTGATTATATTTAGCAAATCGATATCAAATTATAACTACAATTACTTCATGGGAGATTTTGATCTTTAGCCTATATCCGTATAAGTACAAATGGGAATGTTATATGTATACAATTTACAGAAATAAAAACTTTACCAACTGCACACAATTTCAAAATAAAAATTCCATATTTATCCTCTACTTAGGTTTAGTTAGGAATTCTAAAAGTTTCATGAAAGCATAACGATTTATTGTCTATAAATTTTAGAGCTTTTATTAAACTCTAATGTCTAAATTAGTATTTATTTATTTACGCATGAGTTTGCTATGTTCTAATTTTGGGAAACAAATAAAAGTTTTAAAATTTGGACTAAGAATATTTATGTCAGTATTTAATTTGGAGAGTCTGTTATTGTGCATCTTCAAAGGATTTAGAATGCTGCATTTTTTGATCAATGGGTTCCGTATTTTGACGTGTGCTTGTCATCTTGTCATCCGGTGTGCGATGTTGTTTCGCTGGGAAATCGCCAAGTCCAGTAGATTTTGAATATGTCGTGTCGTTGGATTGATTGGGAAAGAAATGTTCCTCCAGTTGACGGACACCCGTTGGTGTGCTCAGATCATAGGCAAACTTGAGGTACTTGTCGAAAAAGACTTTGGTATTGTGACTTTGGTTCTTGGTACGTATCTGTCGATGAGAAGCCTCTGGTTTCTCTGGTGTCTTGGACTCTTTTGGTTGTTTGTTGGCTGAAATAGTTTCGACCACAGCCGAACGCAAGTCCTTTGTCTTGGGCACGCTGTCTTCAAGTTTCAATTTGCGAGAGTGTCGGACATGTTGAGATTGTTGCTCCAAATTTTGTTTTGTCATAACCACAGGTTCAACAATTTCTACACGTTTCGTGGACTGTTTTGTATTTATCTTCAATATCTGTGGCTTTAATTTCATTTCCTTATCCTTGCTAATGACTTTGCCACTGGTGCTTATGACCACCGGCTGATGACAGGACCGCGATGTCAACTCCAACTTTAATGATTTGTGGCTAATGCGAGAGTTGGTAGCATTACTTGGCTTATGAGCAGGTGTATTGTTGGCCATTTTCTATGGAGTGCGGAAAGATTGGAAAAATAGGATTTAGGAAATACGAGATAAAAGAGTACAACGCAAAACAAAACAAAGAGTTTTGAATGAAACTTTCAAAATTTTTATATAAATAAATAAATAAATAAAACACTCCTACTATGATTATAAATAAGATCGAAAATATTATAACAATAAACCTAGAATTTAGATATTTGCCAAGGTAAATAGAAAAAAATATTAGATACTTGATTTAAATCAAAATAGTTTCTCTTAATATTTATAACAAATATACAAATTTGCTTTTGCACTATATTTATTTGCAAACTTTAAGTTGAATTTTGCTGTTTGCTGGCAAAAGTTTAAATTGGATTTCCTTCAGAACAAAACTGGATTCTAGATAAAAATGTACAAAAAGACAATTTTTTTTTTGTGGACGTGCATTTTTATAGCTTTATCATGTACGTGTTAAGGTACATACGAATACATATCTGATAAATTGTCTGTTGCCTGCCATTTACTCAAGTTTAATTTGCCTGTCATTTCACTTGGCTTAAACGTGTCCGGGAGGAGAAGGACACTGAGAAGGTGGAGATGGGGGTCTAAGCTGACATTTGCCAAATGCCAGCTGCCAGTTATACGAGTATGCTATGAAATGCTCCTCCCTTTTTGGGAGCAGGGTACGCGTCTTGGCCAAGTTTGCCAAGCTGCGCACAATTTGTGAAATGTAAGCGAAAAAAAATTAACTTGTACAGGTCGCCAACTGGCGGGGAGATGAATAAGGGATTTAGGTTTGGGATTTAGGTATATACAGATATACAGCTTGACCGAAATGAAACTAATTACTGGGACGACTTTACACGCAGATAAGACTTAAATCACCAAAGTGAAATGAAATTTTGTTTTTTTGCTTTCTCGCAAAGGGTTAAGGGGAAAAAGCCAGAGAAGAACAAATTAAGTTGAGGTTGAACGAATGGAGATACTGTATAAATTTATGGCTTTACAAATATAGAGCTGAAAGAAATTAAGCATAAAATTTATATTCTGATTAAGTATAACAGGTGATCAGGCAACATAAATTTATATCTAAATAGTAGGTCTTTGGATTGTGGCTAAAATGTTTTTACATTTAAATGTTAAAAAAAACGGTATAAATGTGTAATGAATTTATCTTCATGTGTCTTATAGCCTTCTTTTACTTTTCTTCTGTAAACAGGGTATATAAATTAGGTTCAAACGGCGACCACGAAGCATGCAAAATGAAACATAGTCAACGTCATTAGGCGGTTGTAGAAACAGCTAAGTGAGAAAGCCAAAAATGCGACCATGAAGCGGGTTAATTACGCTACAAACAATAAATTACTTGGTTTACGGAAATGCACGAGAAAATGGAAGAAAAAAGAAGGAGAGATGAAATTAGAGCTAAATGTGCTTGTGGAAAAGGTAAGGAACTGAGGGGTGAGAATGTGAAGAAAGCTTCCCTCTCGTGTTCATACATGCGACCGTAATCAGCTTAGAGGACGAAAGATGATTAAATTTTTGGCCTTTGAGTGAAATTGAAAGCGCGTGCGACACGTTGGCTGATGGCAGTCATTGAAAGCGCATTACGTATACGCCATGTGTTGCATTAGCTGTCGTCGTTGTGCGCTACGACTTCTTCTTTCTGAACCTTTTAACATTTCCTGAAATTACGTATTTCACAAGCGCTTGTCCAAAAACTTTGCCACATCCCTTCTGTATGTTTTGCTTTTTTTTTGGGATTCTCTTCCATGTTTTCTCTTTTTTTTCCCTTTTCGTCGTCTTTCATTTGGGTGTCAGTTTTGTAAGCTGTTCCCTTGTCGCTGTGGAATTCTCTTTTTCTCTGTTTATTTTTTTTGCTTAGTTGTTTTCACTTAATTTCATTTTGGCTTGCTTTTGTTTTTCTGCCGGCTCAGCTCATCATGCTACAAAAGGAATTTTTTAATTATAAAATGTGTTTATCCTGAATTAATTGTTATTCTTCTGCCCAACAGCAGAAAGATAGAACAAAATACAACAGCACCCAAAAAAATTAGCTCCTATGTTCATGAAAAACTTTCTGACAAATGGTGTACGTTTTTAGCTTGACTTTTTGAGTTGCTTTTGCAAATGGGAAATGCCACTTGAACTCGGAACTGAATGATGCAGGAATCTAGAATCAAATTGCAAAATTGGAGATTTAATTTGGGGGCTTATAACTATATACAAATTTAACTTTTAACTCTATGTTTCAATCCTATTAGGTTCATTTTCCACGTTTGAAAATAAATTTTTCAAATCGTTGAAAAACTTTTCTATTTATTTTTGGAATAGGTTTGAAGAAAATTGGATGAAAATCATATAATGTGTATACAAAAGTTTGGGAACTTTTTCTAGTTGGTTGGCGCCATAATTGTGTGTTGATTTTTAATAGATTCAATTAATTGGAAAGCTATTAAGTAAAGCTGCAATCAATCTGGGTGTCAGTTAATTGTTCAGTTTAATTTCCCTCTCAACATGATGTTTTTCTAGTATAATTTTCTATGTTGTGCTGTAGTTCTTTACAAAAACCTGTTAAAAGTTTTTGTATTAAGTATTTAGTTTGTAGTAAAGTGAAACTCAACCTCTGAATAATTCAGTTAACTTTTAATAATGACTAACAGTTAAACGAAGAACTTAATGGATAATCATGTCTTTAAGTTCCTTATGAAAAGGTACAGTAGGGACTAAAATCTTTTAAATTATTAAATAATAAAACACTTGAAGTCAACTCGACCCTAGGCAACTGCCTTTCAGCCTGTTGCAAATTGTTGAGTAAACAACAACAACATCACATATACACTTGATGAGTGTGTGTGAGTGAGAGTGTGCTGGACCCTACAGCAGAGAGGGAGAGAGAGATAGAGAAACTGTGTGCAAGTGCTCCACTTCAGTGCCATTGTGAGTGACACTTCTTTGCCTTTATTTTGCAACTAGCAAAGCTTCTGTGTAGACAATTCAAGCACTTGCCCCATGTGTGTTAGTGTCGAAAATAACTGTATATGGTTGCAAGTTGCCAGCTGCCAGTTGCCAGTTGCCAGTTGCCAGTTGGCAACTTGCTATGCTGCGCTTTTCAACGCGCCGTTGTGCCCATCGTCGTTGCCTTTCTCCAAGGCATTAATGTCAACAAATGTTTTGTCCCGTGTCCTGGCACTGAACTCTTCCCTAAAATGAGCATTGGATACACTTGACTTTAGTGCCAGCTCGAGTGGCAGTCAATTTAAACGGGTAACCGACTCGAATTGTTGTCCAAAAATATAAATTGCAACATAAATTATACGCACCGTGGTGCGAGGAGAGAAGTATTGAAGGGATATAAGCGCATATGTGCTTAAACGGAAATCATTTACAAAATAGCCCCAAAAATATACAAACTGCAAATCTACCTAAACTCATACACACACACACATATATATATATATATATAAGACTGCGCGTGTGTGTGTGTCTATACAAAATGGCTGCCCTCAGCTGCAGTCGCCATTGCCGCCATTCGTTGCCGTTAACATTTCCGCTTTATTTGTCTGTCTGCCCTTTGCACTTTATCTATCTTTCTGTCTCTGTCTCCGCTTTCGCATGCTATCTCTCTGTCTGTCTGTCTGTCTGTCTGTCTGTCTGTCTGTCTGTCTGTCTGTCTCTCGGTCTGTGTGTCTGTCTCTCTATCTGTCTGCCTGTTTGTTGGTTGTTTGTTACCTACATTCAGACTTGCCTTTCCGCCCATCCAGCCAACTCTCTTTGTGCATTTTTAGTTTTTATCTATCCGCTTTTCCTCCGCTTTTCTCTGCATTTTGTGGTTGTTGTTTTCTAATGTTTTAAATATAAACTCAAATAACGTCGAAAATAATACATAAATCACCGCAAATATCGCGTTGAATTTCTTTTCAATCTACACAGCTGGAAATTCTTTTTCTGTCTCTTTCTCTGAACACAATCGTAAACAATTCTGTTTGCTGTTCTGATTTTCAGCCATAAATTATTGTACACACCCCATCTCATCCCCCCAACGCCCCCTTCACACTAAACAAGTTTTTATCTATTAATTTGATAGCTCGTGAATTGTTGTTTCGGGGAAGGGGAAAATGAATAGAAAAGCCACATGAGGCATTTGATGCGATATGTTAGAGCTTAAGTAGTGAAAAGCTTGGAAAAACTATTGCAGATATAAGTTAAGTTCTGTTAAGTTGGACAACTTAAGTTGTTTGGGATAAAGAAAACTCTAAAGTATTTTTCATGCAAAGAAGTTGTGTTAAGCGATAACGTACTTAAAGAAGACATAACTTAAACAGGCTTAAGAGGATTTAAAAAGTTGTAAGTAAGAATAATAGTTGGGATTAGTTTGCTTTCAGCTTGTAAAAAGTTGATTGTTATTTATCAATTAAGTCTTGTTTATTAAGGGCTTTAAGTTGAAGTCTGTTCGTCACATTTCATTGGAGATATTTGGCTAATAAAGTAACCATCGCTTTAAAAGTGTGCCGTAATATGTCTAATTAATATAAGTTAATAAACTACCCTTAAATAAATTCTACTTAATTTCGAGATATATCTCTAAGCTGATAAATATGATTTCTTAACATGTTGCCATACAACATATCATCAACATTCCACTGGCCAGCAATCCACGTATTAGCCTAGTAATATACCAATCAGGTTGTAGGAGTATGGTAAAGTTGCAACAAGTCATAACTGACAGTTAAATTTCCCGTTAGTCTACATCGTTGCAAGTGGCACAAACTGCGAAGCGATCAATCAAATCGCATGCAAATTGTGGCCACCAAGGAGTCGACTTCACGCTGTCCTGTTGCTCCTGTGGCATGTGGCAAGGTGCTCCTGCGGGCTGCTGTTGCGCATATTGAAATGTGATTTTCGTCATATTTTGTATGGCGGACACACGAGGCACGTAGGACCGACCAGTAGGATTGATAGATAGGAGAGGGTAGGGTAGAGGTAGGGAGTGTTCTTGCACGCTACACGAAACAGTTAATTAAATGATGAAAGCATTGACGTGTCGCCAGCAGCAGCAGCAGCTGGAGGAGTCCTTGGTGAGCAGCTGGACAGGTTTGAGATGTGAGAGAGTCAATGAAACTAACCAACTGTGTAGCAAAGTTGACTGCAAACTAAGCTAAAAGTTGTGCTGACAGACAGACAGACAGACAGCCCCCAGACACAGACACAGGCCCAGTTGAGGTTCCGGACTCTGTGAGTTTATAATGCATGGTGTGTTGCAAGTTGCTGGGGCACGCACACTTCAGTTGCATGTCACACGCCGCTTGATTGGTTGCCTGATTCGTTGCCTGTGCCTCACGTGACAACGACAACGCGCCAACGGACATTGTCCCCAGCCACTCTTGTGGTCTTCCACTTGGCCAAGTTACGCTCCCCCTCTCCTGCCTGTCTCAATTGTGAGCTCTCTCTCTTTCTCTTTCTGTGTGTGTTCACTTTAATTTTCATTTCATTTCCTTGGCTGTGGCTTCTCAACCAAGTGACAACTTTGTGCAGTCAGTTGGCCATTTGTTGATTTGATTGATGGCCAACGCCTCGAGACTTGCCAACTGTCAACTGCCAATTGCAACAACAACAACTAGTAACTCGTAACTAGTAACAATCTATTGACATTTCAACGCAGTTGCCTCTATCTATTTGTACTGTTTCTTGCTGCTGTTCGTGTTTTGCTAATGAACTTACATAAATGGAGCCATTAACAAGTTTAACATGTGGCCACGTGTGTTCCCTTCCCTTTCCCTTCCTTTCCTTTCCTCTTGTTGACGTTTAGTTTACCATAACACAATTTCCAATGTTGTTTTTCCTCTTATTCAACTGACCAGCTGATCCTTCGCTTGGACTCCCCGGGGGCGCAGTTTATTGGACAAGGGAGAGAGCGAGGAGAATGGAGCTAGTTAGCTGGGAGAAACCAGTGTAAATGCTGCTAATTAGTAAAGTTCATAAATTTGCACAGAATTTACCATATTAAGTGCAATACAAAAGTTCACCTGCGGCGATTCATATGGTAAATATTGTTTTTTTCGGTTTTATATAGCGCATACGTCACGTTGTCCGCTTTACTCTGCGATGGCTGCAAATGAAAGAGAAGAAAAAGTTTATTATTTCAGATCTTTTAGGGTTTTAAAGCATAGTTATGTTAATTTACTCTTTTATGAGTAATTAAAAGAAGTTATAAAAGTTATGTATACAATTAATAGGCTTCTTAGGTTTTGAATATTAAAAAGGTCTTTATTCTTTATAGGATAGTTGCCTTAATAATGGAATGTAATAGGAGAAACTAACATATTTTACAGCTAAGTAAAGAGTACTGTGATTGTTAAACTCAAGCACATAATCAATGCGCTTTCGGCTTATAAAATAAACGCTTTTAAAACATTGGTATGTAGGCAAAGACAAGTGTAAGCAAACTACACTTCAACTATACTATAATATACTTCAACTATACATGTTTCTATTTCTAATAAAATTTCAATAAAACAACAAGACATTAAAAAGGATGAACTGAAGAGTTCTCTAAACACATTGCAAACAATTGCGTACATTAGAACCATAAATACTCATACACACAAAGTCCAAACTTTTCCTATTTGCAAGCTCTCTCTCTCCCAGTTGATAATACTTGAACAACACTTCACACAAAGCTCCTAAATTTGCAGTCAGTGTCCAAGAGAGCAGCAAACACTACAAAAGTTTATCCAACAAAACGTTTGCTTATCTTGCACTCATCTTTATCAACTTGAGTTCACATGTGTGTGTGTGTGTGTGTGTATTTGTGTACTCTACCGCCCCTGGAAAACTCACTCGACACTCGAACAAACAGTCGATAATTTTTGGCTAACTGAATTTGACCAAAGCCAAAGAAAACAATTTCGGAGCCGAATAAAGAAAAACATGCAAACAAATAAACTCATTGAAAGTGGAGTATAGTCATTGATAATCTCACACAGCTGCGGATGGATCAATGTCAGAGCCATTACGGTCACTTACAAAGAGAGAGAGAGAGAGAGAGAGAAAAAAAAAGAGGCGAGTGAGAGAGAAGAGTTTGGTAGAGACAAAGAGCTAGGCAAACACTTAGTTTAAAGAGCGAAAGCATCTCAGGGGCAACGTTAGAACTTTGAATTTTACACTAAAGCTGTTTTAATATCCTGTGAGAAGGTTTGTAAAAGGTATGCCAAGAAAATTATACCATTTATTATGAAAGAAAAAGAGTGAGATAGGAGAAAAATCAGGGAGTACTAGATCGGAATTAACAATAAGAAAAGAGGCTTAATCAATAAGATATAAATATGGCCCAAAAGGAGTATGCCTAACAATAAGTTGATTTACGAAAGCCATAAATTGAACATTAGATTGATTCTGAAAGACAAAATAGAAGATATAAATAATAAAAACAGCAAAAACTAATGAATCACTCATCATTAATATTGTAGAAAATTCATCTATAACGAATTATTAAAGCCACGTCGAAAATGCAAAAAGATTTTCAATGTATTCTAATAATTCTTTTTGTTGTATGAGAACTCTTATAAAAAAAAAATAAAAATAAATTTGTACAGTCCCTGTTTCATAGATATTCGATTCTATATAGGGTATCTCCCAGCGGTGCAGTCTCAACTGTCCCTAAATATAACTTGTTTGAGGCGTTGACAGTTCATAACAAAGCGCAACCGCTGACTGGGTGACTGACAAGTGCATTTTTTATGCGACTTCTTTTTTTGGATTTTCACATAAACAAAATGTCGGCAAGAAAGGAGGGTGGTCACTCCTCATCCCTGAGGGGGAGTGGAAGTAGTGGCAAGAACAAGACAAAATAAATCATGAACAGACACCGACAAATGCTGCAAAAACTGCAAGCGAAATGTGTGAAAAACGTTTAGTGCTGCCAGCAAATGGCAGTCGATAGGGAAAAGGAGAGATGGTGGTAGGAAAGAGATGGGGAAGGGGATAAGGATATTTTGGGAACTGGCACAGGAAGGAAATGTTTGCCACAAGGCAGGGCGCCACATTGCCACAGCCGCCACAGAGAGAGATAGAGAGAGATGAAGAAGCAGAGCAACGACATGCTCAAAATGGTTGAGTTTTCCAACAAATTTTCCTCCTCAATTTTTGCTAGTTTTTCCCCATTTCTTTTTCGGTGTGGTAACCGCGTGAGTTAAACTTCCGGCGTAACTGTTCTTTGGTATTTTTGTTGGCAGGGAATTGCCGAAACGCGTGCTAAAATGGCTTTAAAAGGCCATCAAATGAAAGCTAAACGTAAAATCTGCAATTGCTGACGCTTCTGGCAACAACACCAACTAGACAAGCCCGCAACAACAACAACTGCAACAACAATAACAAGTGCAACTGCAACAACTATAACTGCTTTTAAGCTTTGAGCCATGTCTAGGCCTGTGGCTAAGTTGAAAGTGCTGCAAGTTGTTGTTGCTGTTTTTGTTGTCGGTGATTTGCAGTAACTTTGCTGCAAGTTGCAAGTTTGCTGCGCCAGCTGCCGCAGTTTGTCGGCACAAATTGCCAGTCACTCTGTGGAGCGATAAGAGGCGATAGCAACTAAATTGAAAACTGCTTTTTGCCAAGGCAATGGATTTGCCAACTTGCCACACCAGACTTGTCTCTATCTCTGTCTCTGTCTCCGTTTGCTTCTTCTTCTACTTCTCCTTCTTGCCTTTCTCCAAGTCCAAGTCTGAGCTGAAATTCTCGTTAGGTTTTCGTCCAAATGATTTTAGTACCATTTGATTTCGTCCTTCTGTTATTTTCGCTTTTGGCCCCGGCACATTTCCTGCACGCCAGGATGTCTGGCCAAAATTCAGGTCGAATGTGGTCGACCTCGTCCTTCCACACTTCCTTTCCCGTGCACCTCAACAAACTTATTCATTTATAATACTCTTAATGCTCTACTGGGTATTTTATTTAATTTTCTATACATATATTTTTATTTCTAAGGTAAAATAAAGATTTGAAAGGAGATTTTTTGTGTACTATAGTCTAGAAATCAGATGCCAGGATCTAATTAGTTGGGCAAAAGTGAATTGACGTAGAACTTGAGACGATAGTTGCAATTTTCACAGTGGCTTTTATTTATAACGTGAAACGAGAATCTTGAAAATGTCCAACCACAAGGACATAAAAAGAATCTAGAAAGAATTAAATTGATACGTGTCTTAAGGTTTGGGATAAATTAATTTGCCAAGGTGGAAAATGTTCATGGCAATTTTGTAGGAATGAAATCTTCATTTATCTATGTTTAATTGGTTTGATTTTTAAAACCACATATACATGGTCTGTAATACTTTGATAGGTTTTTTAAATTTCTTTTAACATGTCTGTGAAATTTGGGTAAAAGTAGATCTTTCAAGCACAAGTTAAATGTTTTAAACTACAAATTATGTTGATTTTTAGTTTAATATTGGACCGAAAACTAGATTCTAAATTATTAATATTGTGTATCCAGCAGCGTTCTTCCAGTTAAATTGTCTGAGCATTCGCAAATCAAACATTTGTAGAAATTTTCTTGTCATATAAATCTTCAGACATTGTTATTTTTATGATCACATTTGTGACGGCTCTGCGTGATTTGGTTCTGTTTCATTTCGTAAAGTCCTTGGCGAAAAGTCGAATGCTTTTTTGACCATTGTAATTATTGTGGTTCGTTGCGCTTTGTTGTGATGTCTTGTGTGTGTTGTGCGTGTTGTGGTGTGCTTTTGGATTTGGTATAAATGTCAGCAAATTGTTGTTGTTGTTGGCCATTGCCCATTGACTGCTTCACACTGTGTGAGAGGGCTTTTATTGTGCTCATATTGGCCATGACGAGGACGTGCCACTAACTTGATTGCCATTTCAATTGACCGCAATTTTAGAATGCTTTTGCCTTTGCCCCCATAGCTATACCTATCTCTATCCCTCTGTCTATTTCCCTCTCCTGCTCTATCTCTATAGCTTTGCTCTTGGCCGTGGCAGTCAATAGCTACTGTCTCCCTTTGTATCACAACGGCCTTTTGTTAGCTTCCGCATCATTACAGACTTTGCTTTTGGCCATTTTGTTGCCGGGTTTTTTTTCCTCTTGTTTTTCTCTTCATTTTTTCTTTCCTTTTTCTGCTGATGCTGGTCTCGTTATGCGGCTGGGAGAGCGGCTAATCTGTCCGCTCATTGAATGACCAACGAGTCAGTCGATTCCCAGCCAAGCGGAAGCTTCCACTGCTGCCGGATGCATCGATAACCATTTCCTAGACACACACAAACACACACACACACACACATACACATTCTGTTCTTTTACTCAATGGAATTGAATTTTTGCCTCAGCTGCTTTTTCGGTTAATCTGGAATTTCAATTAGCGTTCGTTTGCCTCGACTTTTCGGCATATTTCTTTTACTTTTTTTCTGTTTTTGCTGGTCACTTTAATTGCAGGCGAAAAAAATCAATAAACTGATTTTTTCCTATTTTCTTTGTGTTTTAGTGAATTGCGGGAAATTCATTTCAAGTGTTTTATGCGCAATCTGATAAAGTTTTCGAAACGCCCTCGCCTCATTTGCAACCGCATGAAAACACTAAAATGCAATGCACTTTGAGTTCCCTTTTCCACTTTGACTTGCCTTGTAATTTAATGGGTAACGCCCCCGCCCCCGCCTTCAACTGTGCTGCACTTTAAGTACTTTTACATGTTTATTTTATTTTTCTTTTTTCTCTGCATATTTTTATTTTAATTTTTAACGCCTTTTGTTTCGCTTCTCTTGCGTCTTTTGTTTGCCTCTCACACGTATCACTGCACAAAGGACACAGCGGCCATTACGTGCCTAGCCAAGTGTGCCACACACACTCCGAGTGTGTGTGAGTTACGTGTGTGTGTGGTGTGTGGTGTGTGTGTGCAATAATGATTGGAAAGTTTCGGTTTGCAGTTGCGTTCAAAAAATTTAGTGCATGCAGCTGCCACAAGAGCCGTAAATATTTTGGAAAAAGCGGAGGCGCCACCACAGAAGCCGCTGCTGCTGTGGCACATTTACATAACAAAACTGCATGCAGCATGGCCATTAAATAATTAGAAATGTCTCTATAGTTGTGTAAGTGTGTGTGTGTGTGTGTGCACAGGAAGAAACTTTGTGCAACGCCTTGGCCATTAAAGTGCAATCAACTTTCAACATCATTGGCGCCAGCCTGGTAGCACACAAAAACATTAAAAGCTTAAAAAATGAAAAAGAATAGAGTGAAACGGCAGGCAAATACCCTGTAGTTAGAAAGTGTGCTCATAAAAATCAGAGTAATATAGGAGAAAGATTTAGTGAAAGGCGGTATCACTTTAAAATAACTTTATACATATTATTTTACAGAATAATAATAATAATATTTTTAGAAGATAGTTTTCATATTGTATAATTTAATAAAATCCAAATCAATTGCAAAGAAATTTTTCTTAAAACTTGATTGAATTCTTATTTTAAATATTTAAACAGTTTAAAATATTTTATTTGATCAACAAACTTAGAAACATACAGAAATTACTTCAATATTTCTAGTTTAAAGATCAACTTAAGTATTCGCATATTATTCGTCAAATTAAATGGAATTTTACATAATATATTTCAAAAATGTTGGTCTAAATATTACTAAGAATTCATCCATTTTTGTAAGCCTAAAAATAGTTCCGATCTTAAAAATATCTTAGTGACTTTCATTTAAAATCATTTTAAAATGTTTGTATCATGCCTTTGCAGAAGTTTCATGAACTTAAATGTTTCTCTTCTTTTTGAACCAAATGCCAAGTTGCAGAAGTAAATTGGCGATTGAGGTTTCAGCTTGTTAGGCTCTTTAGAGTACATTATAGGGCGCACAAAAATAGAAAACTTTTGGAGCGCGCATTGTCGTAAATGAAATGGTTTGCATTTTGAGGTTAGTTGCTGTCATAAATTTTTAGTGACTTTACTGACTTTGCCCTTTTGTTAAGGCAACTAGCACACATTTTCACATTTTCCAAGCACTTTCAATGCAATTGATTCCCTTTCCCTTTCCCTCTCTCGCTATCGCTGTTGCTCTCTTTCTTTTTCTCTTTCGCACTAATTGACAGGATTTGATAAATGCAATTGTGGCATTTGGCATTTGACTTTGTTCATTCGCTTTTGTTTTTTTCAAATGGATTGGATTTAATTGGTCGTTAAGTAGTTTGAATGCCTCTTGGATCATTTGATTGTTTGGCTGAGTCATAAATCACAGTTAACAGAGATTGAAGTTACTTAAAGTTGCAACAAATTTGCCGTTGCTCATGTCACGACACCTTCGAGGTCTAAAATTGCAAATAGAAAGCATGAAAAATGTCAACGACAACCGCAAGTCAAATTGACTCTGACTTTGACACGTTGACATACGATAAAGGTATTTGCGAGAAGGCGTGACACTCACACACACCCAGATGAACACACATACACATAAGTACATACATATATTTACACATATAGCTTACAACGTTGTCACATGGCATTTTCATCAGAGTCTACAGAAAAGAAAAGCAGGGAATAAAGGAAAAAAACATCAGCATCGTCAGTCGTTGCTTGTCGTGTTCGAGTACTTCATGTCATTATGTATATTGGAACAGAGAGAACCGAGAGGAGGTAGTGAACGTAAATGTGGAAAAAGAGAGGTGAAGGGGAGTCTGAGGTCTTCTTTGGATTTGGCTTTGCTTACGCTGGGTTTCACACTGATTACACAAACGTGAGTTAGCTGCTTTCAGCTTTTAGCATCGCGTTCTACATGCAAACATCAGCTTCCTTTTGGGCCTCATACATTTATTCATGTGTGTGAGTGTATGAGTGTGAGTATGAGCATATTTTGGTATGTGAGTGCTCATTCATTCGCTTATGCACTCATTCATTTTCATCATTTCTATGCTGTTAAGTCAGCAAAATTTAACGTACTTCACTTCTCTGATTTGCACTTACTCATGCCCTCACTCTACTCTATCTCTCACTCTCCCTCTCTTTCTAGCTATCTCCTTACCTTCCACCTCACTCCCTCTTTCTTCTTTTTTCTGATATTTACCAAATTGTGTTGTGATTTTGTGCACCTTATCTCTGTGTGCTTGTATGGATTTTCTTTTAGTACGTCATGCCTCAAACAGTTTTTCTTTTATGTTTTCATTTGGAAAGATTCGAAAAAGAAGAACACATAAAAGTTGTCGAGTAATTTTCGTATATTGAAGGAGTCTCTTAATAATTTCGAGTGATTTGGCAAAACGGAAACCAACAGTTTATAATTGGTAGATGTTTTTGTGTGTCTAGAAATGCTGAGCTAACTTTTCTGCGTTATTAGCACGAAATGCGTATCTTAAGAGTTGATTTTAGAAGCTTGGGTAACTTCCTCCGGATATGGAAAGTCACTGCAATTTTGAACTAATTTAAAAGTTTTTTAATGAGTTCCATGTTCACTATTGACTCTAACTTTTAAAGTTCTTAAAGCACACAAGTCTTAAATTAGCAGAGCTATCAGATCAACTGCCTTAGTTATAATAATTTGACTTTATATCTTTAGTTATTGTACATTTTGTAGTAAGTATCGACCTTTTTATTTTGTTAATAAAGGGTATTTAGCTAACTCGAGGTCAACTTGTCAAAAGACAAGGAGTTGGGTTTGTTATACATGTTTCCAGAGATGCCAGTCTCTATCATCAGTACCATTTTGCTTACTTATCTTAATCTTAATATTGTACTTAAATTGGACTAACAATTTCCCTCACTCATCGCTGAGAAATGCAGATAGCAGGATAAAATGCAAGGGAGAGCGAGATAGATAGAGAAATAGAGAGAGAAAGATAGACAGAGAGAGAGAGAGATAGAGAGTAGGAGAATAAGACATTGTTCAAGCAACGCCATTTGCTCATAGCCTTTAGGGCAGACTTTCATCAGGATTTTTGCTTGTTATCCCATGTCTATGTGCTCGAGCTTGGCTTCTTCTTCAACAATCTTCTACAGTGTCTTTCATGCATTGACAAGTAGCTGATGCTGATGTTGATGCTACTGATGCCACGCCCATTTTGGAATGACATGCCAGGCTGTTGTTCAACAACTCCCACGTCAATCAGCTGGGCCAACACTCGTTTTGTATTCTTCAGTTTGTGATGTTGCCGCAGGCTGCTTAACGTTTCAACGCAGACAGCAAAACGCGCTTTGAGTGGCCACAGACAACACACATAGATATACACACACACATATACAAATACACACTCACACATAGAGAGAGAACCACAGTTGTTGTATGCAGCATTGACATTTACGCAACATGTCCCTGTTGCATGTTTGCAATTTGCATTTGCAAATAGTTGCAAAAACGAACATCAAATGTGGCAAATGTGACACGAATGTGGAGCGAAAGAGAGAGGGGCGGGGAGGGTACTGTGGCATGTTGATAGGAAAGAAGGGGAAGCGGGGTTTAAGGGGGTATTCATGCATCAGTTTAGTGAGTTGTGCCTCGACCCGCTGCTGACTTTGCCCCAAAGTTTGTAAATATGCATGCAAATTTTTTGGAAGCGCTCAACTCATGTTGCACTCGCAATGCTTTCAATTTTGTTGCTCTACTGTGTTTACACACACACACACCCGCACCCACACACAGTCAGTTATGTATGCGGCGGTCTCGCAGTTTTAGTTACAGTTTCGGTTTCATGTTTACCATGTTGCGGTTGCCCCCGCTGTTGTTGTTGTCGTTGTTTTTGCCCCATGTTGCTGTTGCCGCATTTTTGCCTCGTAGCATGCATTTTAATAGTTTGCATGCCACATTTGCACTTGCCGTTGTTGCATAATCATAAATGCAGATAGTTGAAAACCAATACCCAATATCATCTCTTCAATTCTCTTTTTTTTCCACTTGTCTCAGCTGCTTTTGGGCTCGCTATGAATGAATTGGCCATATTGCTTTGGGCCAACTTTAGATATGGAAAACTAACTACATGTATTCAAGTTGCATTTGTTCAATTGTACCTTTAGCTCTTAGCCTTAGGATCAAATGTATTTTCTTTTTGGCATTTTTCATTTAAGATTCTCATTTCATCCAATCTTCCTTTTATTTCATCCCATTCCAAAAAGGGTGTGTTAATTTGCATGCCCAAAATGGCATCAGAATTCGTTTTGTCTTTACCATATTGGCTGGCAAATTTCCATATTGAGCGCTGGGAACTGTAGAATCTGTTATAAGCCATGTTATTTTTCTATGCATACATTGTTTGCACTTCAATTAATGCATACATTTCCATCTCCCTTTCCCTTAAATCTCTCTGTTTTTCTCCTCTTTGAGTCACATTTCGTATTCATAATAAAAATGCCTTCAGGCTCAGTCAATTAGTTGAAGCAAGAATTTAGCATGTGAACATGTTTCATAAGAAATATCTTAAATAAGTGTTTCTAAAGTTACAAAAATATTCTCATTTAGCAGTTGTTTAAGATATTTTAAAAGTATTTGAACAATTTGTGATTTGTGGTTTAAATTCTTGTACTATTAAAATCTTTTAAGTAATTTCTGTTATTTGTTTTTAATTTATTGTACTAATAAATGTTTTCAAATACACTTCGTTTCATTTATTTTTATTTTATGTATTTTCGTTCATTTATTACTATATACATTTAGATATGTGTACAGTAATGAGTAGTTTGAAGAACTTTCGAGTTACTTGTTATTCAAAAGCAAAATTGAAAACAATATTTACTCTTTATATGTCTAAGAATTGAAATTGAATTAAATTGCTGTTGAAATTGAAATTAAAAACGAAATTCTCCTCTTTGTGTTTGTTGATATCCTTTCTAAATCAAAATATAAAGTTAAAAAATTTAATTGTTGTCAAATAAAAAGAACTTTAATTGGACGTTCATAAAGATTTGGGACAAATTAGATTTAAAACCATTATCAAGTTCATTTATATCGCACAAACAATTTCCAATAACACATTGTGTATCCTGTTACCCACTGCGCCTGTTGGATATGCAATGAAAATTTGCTCTCGTATTTCAGGAACCTGAACAAAAAGCGACAATTTGAAATGAAATTTTTTGTTCTTTTTTAGGGGACAGCTCTCGAAATTAGACGCCAACTAATTGCACATATGCTGGTTGTCAACTCGAATACCCTTTCATCTACCTACACGCAACTGAACTCAACTCCTGCTCACACTCCGACACTCTTCTCCATTTATCTCGTTTCATTCGCTTTTGCGGGTTATTTGGGCAAGTAAACCGCAGACTGGTTTCCATTGACAATACCGAAAATACTGAAATTTATGTGCGACATTTTTCCGCACTCTCTTTGGGCTTTTCCCCACATACGTTTACAGACTATTTACGACTGTTTCAACCCGCAGCTGTTATTCGCGTGCCAGTTTCTCGCTTTATCAGCACTTTGTTACGCCCTATAAGTGCGTGTGTGAGTGTCTGTGTGTGTGTGTGCGGGTGTGTGTGTGTGACGCTGCGTGTGGATTTAATTTTTTTCTGTTTCTCCCTTTATTTCATTCCCTCGCTCAAATATTTTATCTCCATAAAATTTTTGTGCAAAAATTGAAATATTTATTTATGTTTTTTTTTTCGTTTTATTTTTTTATATTTTTTTGTGTTTTCGCTTTTCACAGCCTCTTGCTTACTCGCTCGCTCTCTGTGTTTCTCTGTCATCTTCGTTTGTTGTCGTTGTCGCCATTGTCCTTACGTTGTCCTTGCGTCAAGTGTCAAACGTTGCTGAGTGGCCAACGCCGTCGCCGGCAGTTTCCGGCACACGACCCCCCTTCTGAATATTTCCCTTCTTATTTTTTTTTTTTTGGGTTTATTTGCGTTGGCGGCAAAGTGTCTCGTCGCCGGGTGTCGCCACTACGTTACTTTCACTTCAACTTCCCCTCTTACAGTTCCTTTTCCCCTCCCTGTTCTCTTACTATCATACTTTTGCTACGTTTTCTGTTTGTTTTGCATTATTTGCCTGGCCCTGGCCTGCCCAGCCCTGTGGTTGTCCTGACCCTCTCAGCCTCTTTGCCTGTTTCCTTGCCTTATTTTTCTTACATATATATATTCAGATATTTTTCCAACAAACTCTCTTGTTGTTGCTGTGCATATCTTATGAAATTGTTTATTTTTCTGGTGTTATGTGTGTGTGTGTGTTTGGCAGTAAAATGTTTTTATGCTGTCCCCAACTACTTCAACCTCTCGATGCCACAACACTCCATTCAGTACTCTCCTCCCGCTCATCCTTTATCGTTTATGTTGAGTGCATAATGGTTGTTTACTTTTAGCCTTCCTTTTGCCACTTTTTTTCTTTCATTTTTTCTTTGGCAGCTTTATTCACTTTGAAGTTTGCCGCCGTCGCATTTTGCTCTCTATTGGTGCTAACTAAACTCGATGATTTTTACTTGTTTTCCTTTTTGTCAAGTCTTTGCTATTTTACAATTTCCATATACTCTCTATGATTAACACAATGGGGTGTCTTCATTTTTTGCAAACCCCACTGCAGATATTCCTACAGTCAAATGTAATTTTGATAAGTGAATGAGTTTGAACTGAGAGCTTTTAATACATGGAAAGTAGTTTTAGAAAGTTTAATTTAACTTCAAGTCGAAAATTGAATTAAGTTACTTGAAAACTCTACTATCTAAGCTGAAAGCTCGATTGCTTGGCTCTTCTTTATACTGTACTTTAGTAAAGCTTTCATGTACTTTGAAAGCCATCAAATGTGAGCTGTAAATAGACCACTTTTTGTTTTCCTGAAAATCTTCTAGTTATTGAAAAGCTTGTGATTTGTGCGGAAATTTAGATTGTTAGTACTTTATTGCTGTCAAGTATGTCTAAAACTCTCTCTTTCCTTTTGTTTCATTCTCTGAAAGTTCAACTGTTTTCCTAAATCGTATGTAATTTTAACAAGATTAACTGCACTTAAGCTTTAATGTGCTTTAAAAAGCTTAAGGGGATAATTTATTTGTTGGCCTTACAGCTTTACCTTTCTGCAAGATTATTCTAAGGCCTGTGCTAAGTATCTTATTTCTAGGATATGTTTAGAGGCTATATTATTTATGGTGTCCTCTCTTAGAGAAACTCTTTTGTACTTTTGTACATCAGAAAATGTTTTTAAAGTGGTCATCAAATGACAAACAGCAGGATCCTTTTGAAAAAAACAATGGAAGCTCCATCCTCTAATTTGTATGCAAGTGTGGAATATGATAGACACTTCATATGAGAATGAAGAAAAGGGAGTTTGAGACAAAGATAGAGACAGAGTGTGGACTAAAAGGTGTTGAATTTAACGCCTTGTGAGTGCCTTGAATTACAGACATTTGTCGTATGCCGTTTTCAGTTTGCAGTTAGCTGCACTTTATGGGATTTGCATAAGCTTTAAGTCTTTAAATTCAGTGCCTAAGCACAGCAGGCAAGTGTTAAAGTGTGTGTGTGTTTGTTGTGTTGGCCACTTCTAACAATGCCCAGGCACAGCAGGCGGTGCTGGGCAAGCAGCACTAATTGGTCGTGTCACAGTCACGTAGCCTTTGCCAGTGACAGAGTTGGAGTCGGAGTTGGAGCTGTAACAAGAGCATGAGTCGGAGCAGGAGTCGGAATAGGATCAGAAGCAAGGAGCATGGGTTGGAGTTAGAACCACTACAAGTCCCATAGCCAGAGTTTTGTTTCTGAGTCTGTCAGTTGGACAAGTTAGCTATGTATACGGTCTCAAGCCCAAAAATATAACGTATACGTAGAGCATGGCAATCAATGCCCAAGGAAAGGTCACACTTGGTCTGTTGTTTGCCACAGGCTTTTGTCCTGCCTGGATCATGTTTATCCTGTTACCATACAACTTTGCTACACACTCGTTTACATATATGTATATATAATTTATTTTATTTGGCATTTATTTTTTATGCTCATGCGAAAGTCAAAAGCTTTCTATGCAAATACGTACACAAAATCTTTAACAACAACTGAACATATGCCAAAATGTATCTTTTGTGGGTGTATCTACGACAGTTGTCAGTCCGTTTTGTCCCGATTGCTTCTTGGCCAAGGCTTATTAGCCTGTTTGTTTTTGTGTTTCGTGTCTTGTTATTTTTCTCTAGTTCTTTTGACAGCAGGCTTTGCTCTGTTCTACCCTTGTTTTGACCAGGTCTGGACTTAGATTAGTTGTCGTCGTCTCTTGTATTTATTTATTGTATAATATGCATGAGTTCTTCAATATTTGCCTGCTGTAAATTTGAGAAATCCTTTGTTTTTATATTTTGTAAATGTTGATAAATCTAAATATAAAACTCTTGGTCACTTTTTAAACGAGATAGTTGTGTAAAATGCAAGTTATTAGTTTTGTTGCGATTTCCAAAATGAAATTCAATATGTGCAACATATTAATAAAGTTCAGAGATTGTGTACAGGAATTTCATAGGGCTTTACGAAATACGTTCTGAATTCCATTGAGAAATAAATTTCAGAGAAATTCTCTTGGCCAATACATGCTTTTTTTCGCTAGCCAAATTTTTAATATAAATTTCGGGAAGAGGCTTCAAACCAAATTCAGCAACTTTTAGTTGCTTTTATAGTTTATTTTATATCTATATTTTTTCTTAAACGAACAAAATATTTCCCAGAGTTAAGCGAATTAAGGGCTAAAATCTTTGCTGGAATTTATCTTTTTTTGTATATACTTTATTTGAATTTATCTGGATTTTGCTTGTCTTTCTGCTCGTTTGGCTTGTAATGCAATTAGGACGAGTTACACTTGGATTTAGTTGTGGTCTCTCCTGGCAACTGGCTTGATCTTTGCCAGTGTGGCTTTTCATTTTGCTCAGCTGCATTTTAAGCAAATAATAAAAAAAGAAGGAAATTTCTCATGAATAAATGCATTTACAGAGTGTCTTTTTACGGTCAACACACACACTCTCCCAACTTAAGGAGAGCTGTGTGTGTGTGTGTGTGTGTGTGTGCGTATGCACAAATCCTTTTGTAAATATGATAAAAGTCATGGATTAGAGTGCAAAAGCAAATGCAGCATATGCAAGCTTTTGTTAATATTTTACATTGCTTTCAGTCTGAGAATAAATGCAATATCTCACAAAAGTAAGTAAATGTAAATACGTTAAGCTGTTGTGGCCAAAAACCGACGGCTAACGGGTTTCAGGGAAACAATGAATCCGCTTTAGTTTCCGGCTTCATCTCTGTGAAACTTTGTCCAAGAGTTTGAGAAATATTTGCACGACGAAATGACAAATTAATTGTGAAAATGTTGCGCTTGGTGCTTTTTGGTTTAAAGTAAAGTGCAAACAAATTTTGCAGCAAGCCAAAATATGTGAGTGTGTCTGTGTGTGTGTCCTTTCGACCATCCTTGCCATTCACTGGCATTTTTATGTCTGCTGGTAAATTAAATTCCTTGCCCAGGACAACGTTGTTCCAGGCAAGGAGGAAAGAGGAAAGAGAGCGCGCTAACGTTAACGTTAACGTTAGTTACATGAGCACAAAGTAAACAAAGATGTACGACAAATGCAATAACAACAACAACAACAGCAACAACAAGAAAAGTGCTAGGTTGTTGGCCAAGTTAAAGGAGGAGTCAACAACATTGAAGCGTCAGTAACATGCCACGTTGCACTCATAAAAGCAGCTTTAACTTCATTTTGACCAAGTTAGCACGAATTGCAATGAGTTTGCTTCTCAGATTGAGATACAGTACAAACAGAGAACTAACATCTATAGAAACTAAGGGTTGACCTGGTTCATCAGTCACATTCAGAGTCACAGTCGGAGTTGGCAATTAGTTAGTGCTCTTAGTAGTTGGAATAGTTGAGAGCTACCTTTGAAATGACAATTGTCAATAGAAATTGATCGAATCTAAAAGTAAATTTCCACTTTCCTTACTTTTGTTGTGTAAATTATTTTTACACTGGCTGCAATAAACTAATAATTGATTATTGTTAGAAAACAAAATAATGAACATTGTAACACGAAGCTAAAGAGAAGCAAAGGAAAGTTATTGGCTTAATATGTTCGTTTTATTGTGAGTTAGGTTTGTTAATATATTTATGCACAACTTATAATTAGTTTTTGAAAATTATTATTCTGTTCTCTGACTTAACTTTAAATAGAAAGAGCTTAATTAAAAATGCATAAGGATTTTATAAAATAATTCTCTCCGCGATGAATGTCAAGTTTTAATTACTAAAAGAAGAGATGGAAAATGAAAGCATAAAGTAAACACAACTAAGGAGGAAAATATGTCAAAGGAAAATATAGTAGGCAAGAGTATATAAATAGTAGAAATAATAGTAGAAATAAGAAACTGAGAAAAGCTGAATAAACAGAAAAAATATGGAAAATTACAATCAAAAGTCTATTTAGAAAAATAAAAATATGAAGAGTATTGAAAAATAAAGACATGTGGAGAGGAAGATACAGAATCTGGTATGAAGAAAGTGAATAAGTATCTAAGATTAAAACCAAACACTTAATATGTATGTTAGGACCAGAAAAAATGGATATCAATTTTTAAAATAATTTTGAATAACTTGGCTTTTGTCAAAAAAGCTTTGACAAAAATGTAAAGGAAATAATTGCAAAAATTCTTGTACTTAAACGAAAAGACCAAAACATGTCAATTCAATCAAATTAGAAATTTGAAACATTTTTGTTCATTTAATATGAGAGTTTCCATTGAATTCGTGTCACATTTGAAAAGCATTTGGCACTTTTGAAACTTGGCAATTAATTTTCTGCTTCGACTGTTGCCAGTTTGTTGATTTGTATGACATTTTGTGCAGACAAACATGGCCGGAAAATCAAACTGAGATAAGGAGATGGGTAAAATATACATGTAGGCGAAAGGTAGTCAAGAACAGATACATATACAAATTGTTGACTTACTTTGATGCCATTTTAATTACATTTTGATATTTGGGTAGCAAGGGAAATGGCAATGGCAATGGCAATGTCAATGGCTAAATTTGCTCTTTGAAGCAGAAGATGCATGCAGCCAAGTTGAAAGGCTTATTATAGATTTATGGATTTTATACTTTTGAAATTACAATCCCTTTTATCAACTTACCTCAAAAGTGATGACGCTTCGTTGCATTTTGTTTATTGCAGTTGGAATTTTCCACTTTCATAATCTGCAAATAAATATGAAAATAACCAATAATTAAAACTCATTTAGCAAAACTGTCAAATTCCAAACTTACATTTAAACAAAATCAAATGAAATGCTTGAGCTGGTAAACATTTAAGCAAATTGAGCAAATATTTCACAGAAATCCCAATGACCATTAAAACACAATATATTTCATGGCAATTGTAAATTGTAATCCCTTGATTATACATATATAAATATTCATTTCTTATGCCCTAGGAATATAAATTAAAAGAGTATGACTTTAGAATCGTAAAAGAAATAAACATATTTATTTATTGAACTGTGCTGAAACTGCACTTTTAATAGAGATAGGCAACTTTCAAAATAATAGAAGGTAAAAATGTAAACTTTTGCTAACTATAGGGTATCTGTTACGACATCTTTTGCGTGTGTTTCTGTTATTTCCATTTGGAAAATGCAAAATCAGCAATGCGTAAACACAGCAAACAAACAGACGCCACTGTATTTTGCCTATTTATAGTTCATTTATAGAGGGGATTACAGGCAAGGAGCTGGCTACCCACACTAGTGTCGCTAGCAGACGACGTTGTGAAACCAAAACCATTTTTTTTTTTGTATACATATTAGAAATTCAAAGAGAAAGCAGCATAAATGGAAAGAGAAAGAGAGAGGAGAAAAACTCGCTAGCTTTGTATAAATATTAATGAAGTAGGCCACAGAAGTGCGAGGCAAACCATTGAGTGGGTCGTTCTCGTTGCTATTGAATGGCGCATTTGTAACAAGAAATCCTGGCCTATTTACAAGCTATACCACCCCCTACCTCCATCCCCTTTCCGCCCTCTCTCCTTACACCCTTGACTTGTAGTTTAACTTGTGCGTTTTGCTGTTATTCGAATTCAGCCTCCTTGTTGTTTGTACACTCGTATATTCATGTTTTGTTTCTGATATTGTTTTTGTTGTTCTTGTTGTTGTTTATTTGCATAAGAACTCAATAAGCACAGAGCATAATAGAACCAGAAACAAGCTCTTCAATTTCCACCTCTCACTTTGCCAATTTCTCTTGGCTTTCTCTCGTTATTGTTGCCCTGCGGTGCCCCCAGCCTCCAAGGCTCTCTCCACGCATCAATGCTTCAAACATGACGCAGCAAATGGCGTGTGTATTTAGTGCGTAATTACCAAACCAAACCAGACCAGACCAAACCAAGCCAGGCCACAACCAAGTCAGGCCAATGCGAAGTTCAGACCAGTCCTAGAACCAAAGATGAGTCCATGTTTTGTTAAGCAAATGACGCTTGAAATGATAATGCTGCCATCATGCGGTTTTCAATTCAAAACCAACTACAACTACAGCAGCTTAAAGTATTTAAATTCAAATTTCAAAATTGTATTGGCCAAAACGTGAATTCTTGCCAGAATAGAGATAAAAGCATCCCTGAAGAAAGAGGTAGTTTAGTTAAGTTATTTTTATTAGTATTAGTATAGAAGTTAACAAAAAATCAATTTACTGCTTAAGACTTTTGGCAATATTTCTAATTGTAAATGACATTTGGTTAGAGACGGCAACTCATGCAGGGGAAGAGATACGAGTTGATTGCACACTCAGAGCTCATTAAGATGCCAGCTCTCATCCAGATAACAACAATACAAAATGTCGATTTCAATGTGATGGTTCTGAGGAAGGAGCACATTTGCAACATTCTTACGCACAAAACTTATATGGTCACACACACACTCACACACATAACAATCTGACACATACACAAAAGCCTTGATTAGAGCGACAAGACACACTCGAATGCTGCAAGTCCATTAAAATCCACTCAAGTGCACTTAAACGTTTCCGAGTGCTTGGCAGGATTGCAATAGTGTACTGGAGCTACGATTTGAATCTCTCCCTATCTCTCTCTGTCCCTGTTCCTAGTCTCTAATGAGAGTTAAGACTTCAAATCCTTTGCGAGCACATTTCCTTTTTATACCCTGCAAAGACTTGAAAATGCTATAAAGTTGCAGCTGCTAAAATATAAAAGAAGAGTAGAGATTCGATTGAAAACAGGGATTCAAATTTTTTTCGTTAGTTTTTTCCTCCTACTCTGTTAATATTCTTAGCAAATTTGAGTTGCTATTTGTATGTTAAAGACGTAATCATTTTATTTTAATGACTAAAATTATTCAAAGATAATTTTCATTTTATTATTCATCTAATTTGTTGAAAGATTCAAGAATTAATTAACGTCGAAAAAAAACTTAAAGTTTTACTAAAAATGATTAATTACTTTAAAAGTTGTTATTGTATTTAAACTTTGAAAACTTGTATATAGACAATTTATTTCAAATTAAATTCTTTTCTTAAGATTTTAAAAATTTAAAAGTTTAGAGCAATTTATTCGTATCATTCTAAAAATGTTATCATCACTTGGTTTTTGATAAAGTTTTTAAAATTTTTATTTGTGTTTGAATTTTCTCAAGTTTTCATGAGAATCCAATTGGCTTTTCTATTGTGGGGATATTTTACACATAGGGTATCTTTCGATCTATCAATTTTATACTGCTGCTAATGCTGCCTGCAGGAATTGTCATGTGGATGAGTAATCGCAACTGCTGCATGGGAAACATTTTGCAGCTCTGTAATCAAGTAAAATGGCCATACATTGGCTCGTATTTGATGGCATTTCTCTGTGATTTATGCCTTTAAAAATGGCCATTAAACTGCAGCCACCATTAAAGTGCAAGTTGTGCAACTAGTTGCATTAAAACAACAACAAACCCAGCAACAATGTTAACAAAATTGGTTACACAAAAGCGCCAAGTTGAGGTTGTTTACTTTGCCAAAACTGTTGCCTTGGCTTTAATTAAATTTAAAGCATTTTATAGTTGAGGACAGCCCAAAGCGCTTATTTCACTTAAATATATTTTGTTATTTCATTTTCCGTTTGTTATTGTTTTATTTTTCGTAAATAAAAGACTCTGATCCTTGGAGGAGCTGACGCTGTGCAAGGCATTAAATGCAAAATGGCAGCTAAAATTTGAAAGCCTTCGGTTGATGGCATTTTTGTTTTGGCCTCATTTTTTTTGTATTTTTCATTCCCTCAGCACGTCAGGACATTCGTTTTTATTGCCAACAGTGGCACGTGTGTATGTGTTTGTATCTGTGTATATGTGTGTGTGTGTATCGTTGATTGTATTGTGCTTTCCCTGTGCGGCGGACGCTAAGTCCCAACTAACGAGGCCATCAACAGGATGCGGCACCAGCACAAAAGCCGATTGCAGCCTGCTATGTGATTAGAGATAGAGAGCTAAATGGGCAGCAAAAGAGAGAGGGAGAAATACAGAGAGAGAGAGAGAAGGGCTAAAGGAGAGACAAAGATGGAAAAGGGGTGAGAAAGGTAGAATTGCCTTTAACTGTAATTGCCTTAGCTTCAGTTTCAGCTTTACCGCTGCCGCACAAATTAGGCTTTAACGTTTGAGATGGCACAACTTTTATTCTCCTCTCACACTTTCTATCCTTCATTCCCTCTCTGCCTTCTTTGTTTAGCAAATAAAAAGCTAGAATTTATAGCCTGATTGGTTTTGCTTTCAGCTCCTGATAGGCCAGATAATCAGCTGAAGTGACAAATTAATCAAAAGCTTGGCAAAGTGGCTTAAACTTTAAGAGTTTTTCGAGTTCTCTGCTTCAATGAACTTAGTGTAATATTTATTTTTTTTACGTAAGCTTCTAGAACATTTTCTAAGCTTAAGCAGCTTTTGCTTGATCAATTTTATGCTAAACTGAAAACTTTGCGAAAAAAAGCTCGTTGTGTTTGTTTTAACTTTTTCTGTTAATGGTTTTTTTTTCGTCCTGTTAAGGTCATCAGCACGAACATTTCAGATATTCGAGGCACGCTCATAAACAGTCCTTTTATGGCCTATAGACAGCATCTGTTGCCATCTCATTTAATGCTTGTTCCCCCAAAAAGGACACCATCTTAATATGTACAGGTCAAAACTTGTTAGTGCTAATGATAGTCTATACTCAGTATTATTCGGAGGAAGTAGGAAAGCAGCGACTGTAGGAAGAATTTAATTTTTTAAAATAGGTAGTTTGATAATACGAGAGACTCTAACTAAATACCATGACAAGTCTAAAAATACAAGTCATCTGTAAGGTGATTATCATTCAGAAAATGTAATTTTCCTAACTTCTGTCAAATAAATTTATCAGCAGAAATATGAGAGCATTTCTAATAATTTTTTGTTAAACATTCTAAACTATTAGCTTAAGTCCCTTTCAAAATATTTGTTCTGCTATTTCAAGGGTTTTATCCAATATAAATGCTGCCTACATTTTTAACTATGTTAATAAGATTTTCTTACACATATATCGATATAGTTTGAGATATCAAATATCATACGTCAACGTAAGCCAACTGTCTCAATACTCTGCATAAATTAAGAGGTATCTGCCAGTCGCGTTTGGATTGCTATTGCAAAAGCCTGTTGTTTATGCTTGGACATTAAATTAGCATTTTTATGCAAGTCTCTTACCAGCAGATAGACAATTAAGAGCAGTATGGGGCACAGTTCCGCTGACCAAAAGCTCATCCATTTTTGTTTATTTAGGAGGGATGGGAAGAGGGTTGACTGAGAAGTTTGTCTGCTGTAAAATGGCGCACATAAAGTGAACTTTAATGGCCAGGTAAATGGGTAGATGGGGCTTGTCTCGTAGTTGGGCAATGTACTCACATTTACATGCACATTAAATGACCAGACAGACAGTCATGTTCTGAGAAGGGGAGAGAAGTAGGGGGTGGTAATGGGGAGGGAACTCCTGGATCTATATGTTTTGGCTGCCAATGGTCATTACTTGGCAAACGTTTAAGTCGCCAGTTTGGACAAGTGACAAGGAAAGGGGATGTGAGCTGACTCAAACACTTGGAGTGTCATTAAGAGCGGCGATAAAATTCAGCTGGACCACCACACCTCTTGGCACACCCTCTTTCTCTCCCTCTTTAGCCAATGGCCAAACGGAAGCTGTCCGACAGGTTGTGCTATTGGTTACGGTTACGTTAACGTTTACGGTTTTGTCTGCTGCCAAATGGCGTTGCTGACCATTGGCTGCAATTAAAGTCACACGCTCAATACACAGACACACACACACGCACACACACACATACAGATTTACTATGGTTGCATTGAACTGTAAACGCCCCACGTTATACGCCTCCATTCCCGCCTCGGTGCAACTGGCGTGTTAATTGAGGTAAATTACGTCATTTTTTCTCCTCTTCTTTCCCTTTTTCCACTCCCCTTTTGTGCCACGCCTCTTGGGCCTGCACTGTCTCTCACCGGCCAAATAGGTTTATGGCGGAAAATTTATTTGTTTAATTGCAAATTTTTTGTGCTGCGCGTTTCCCAAAAAAGTATGCTACGAACAATTTTATTGCCTTCGCATAAGCTGAAAATTTATTTTCGTCGGCGCTTTTTTCACGATGCGCTGCACTTAATGAAATTTGTAAAATATATGCTGATGCAATTTCTGAAATTGATTGTGAAAATGTATGGAGGATACCCTGTACAAGCTGTAGTGGGAGAGGGAAGAAAGAACAAGTTGTACTAGACGGTAAAGAGCCACTCTATAGTTCTAACTATTTCAATGTGTAAAATGTAAAATATTTGCTCCTCTTGATTTTTTAAGTCTAATTAGATTCATGACAACTAAGCATATAGAATTGATGGACAGATATGCAGATGTGTATATACATAGATATTTAAGATGAATGTATATGAAGGCGGGTAGATAGATAGATTGATAGATAGACAGATAGTTAGACAGAAAGATAGACAGATAGATAGATAAATTGAGAGATTAATAGATAGATAGATAGATTGATAGATAGACAGATAGTTAGACAGAAAGATAGACAGATAGATAGATAAATTGAGAGATTAATAGATAGATAGATAGATGGATAGATAGATAGATAGATAGATAGATAGATAGATAGATAGATAGATAGATGGACAGATGGATAGACGGAAAAGAAAAATAAGGAAATTTAGCTATTAGTAAAAGATGAAGTAAATGTTAAAAGATAAAAGTCTGCTACTAGATACAGTTAATGGAATATGTAATGTTAAATCTGCTATTATTTTATTCTAGTTAAGCTAAACGTTTATTTATCTAAGTAGAGGGTATCTTTTAGTTAGACAGTGCTTACTTGTCACTTGCTTTGCACAATCGCTTGAAAGGTATTTACCTTAAAGTCAACATCCAAAGCTAAAGACATTGCATTAGAGTAGACATATGTACTCAGTTGTACATGTGTGTGTGTGTGTGTGTTTGTTGTGTGAGTGTGTGTGTATATTTGTTGTGTGTTGTACATGTTGTTGTTGCAAAAACTTTACTTTTGTTGTGTCTCGTTGTTTTCTTACTTGACTTAATGTAGCTGCAGCTGTTTGTTGCCTTTGCTTTTGTTTTTGCTCGACTCGGCGTACGCCTTGTGTTGTGGCAGCTTCCGTTTCCGCTGACTTTGCTCTGAGAGTTTATAGATATATACATACAAATGAGTGTGCGTGTGTATTGTGTAGTTGTCTGTGTTTGCCTTCCTGTTTGCGCCTGAAGTCTTTGAACGCCTTGCAGCGTTGGCTTCAAATTTCGCTTGGCTTTCGTTAACTTCATAAAATTGTAAAATATTACGCAAATAAATAGAAATTGTGTGTAAGGGGAGAGGGGAGATGAGACAGCTACTTAGACAACGCCCAGGGGAGCTACAAAAGTTTTGAGCGCCTTTAATTCCTGCCACACCGCAGTTGCCTCTCTTTCTCTCTTCTATTCTCTCTCTTTCTCTCTCTTTCTCTGTTTACCAACTCCCTGTTCAACCACAACTCACATTAAAGTCAAAAGCTGTGACAGCATATTCATTTTCTTTGCTCGTTTTTTTGGGTCGCTTAGAGTTTTTGTTAATGCATTTTGTTGTTGTTTTTAGTTGATGATGTAGCTGTTGACACAGAGGGGGAATAGCGGTAAATGCAACAACAACAACAACAAAAACGAGAACAACAACTTGGACATTGCATTTGTGTGCAGCTGTTTGAAGTTAAAGTTTTTTCGTTTTTCCCTACTCATTATTTTATATTTTTTTGGCACGCCTGCTGATGACGTTTTGTCATGTTGTTTTTGCAGTATCGCTGTTTTTTCTCTCTCCTCCTATTCTTTATCTCTTTTTCTCACTGCTGGTGCTGCTTATTCTCTGCAGTCTAATATCAACACTTTTGTGCTACGTAATTACTTTGAAATTAGTTTGCGTCGCAAACTTTGCACATTATGCGCATCCTTATGCCTGGCCTCGAGCATTACACACACACACATACACACATACAACACAAGCACACACTCACACACTCACGTATATAGATGCCTTAAACATTAAAGTTGCCATTAGTGCTGTTGTTGTTTGTCTCCTTTTTTCGCTTACTCTTCTCTTTAACTCCATCTCTTTCGGTTGCTTTTTGCTGTTTTGGCGTTGTTTTCAGAACTTGTTTGTTATTTCATTAAATTAAATGTTCTGGGATTTTAACGCTCAAGCATGTGTTTTTTTTTTTAATTCGATATTTATTAAAAGAAGGAAAAAGATATGGAGTATGTACAAAAAATAGATAGATAGATGAAGGTAAATAGGGAGGTAGCAATGGTTACATCTTCCTGAGCCGGAACTGCGGGACTGTCGAGGGGTAATGCTTCACAGTGCCGGCTGATGGCTTATACGCCTCTCCTTTGGATTTCTACGCTTCTGCGTCTTTCCAGGATCCTTAGCTGCTCCATCACCGATTTGGCAAAGTCACAAACCGATGACCAGTTCGCCTGGCTCCGAAGCATATGAGCTGTGATTGAGCTCACCTCCAAGCAATCTCCAATGGTTGCTTCTACACAACGCCTCTCGTTCTCGAACCGGGGACACGCCGTTAGGATGTGTTCCGCATCTTCCACTACCATGCACAATGGGCATAATGGACTCGCGTCATGTCCAAATCTATGCAGGTAGGATCTGAAACATCCATGCCCGCTCAGGATTTGCGAGAGATGGAAAGTGAGCTCGCCATGCTTCCTGTTGATCCAGGGCTCCACATTGGGGATAAGTCGCGCTGTCCAGCGCCCTGCTGCTGCTCTTTCCCAGCTTTGTTGCCACTTCACAATGCTGTCTTTGCGCATATCGGTTTTCACTTGTAACGCTGTCCTGTGGTCTTCATCGGACTTCTTGGCCTTGTAGATATCGCTGGATTCTGCGACCAATATCTTAAGAGGAATCATTCCAGCCATTAACAGTGCAGCCTCCGCTGAAACTGTACGAAAAGCGCAGCAGACTCTGATCGCCGACAGCCTATAGGACGACTCGACACCCTTCATATATGTGGGCGTGTTGATCGCTTTGGCCCAAACAGGGGCTGCGTACAAGATTGTTGATTTCAACACGCTGCTGAGCAGCCTCCTGCAACTGTACCTCGGTCCGCCGTGATTAGACATCATTCTCGATAGTCTCTGAATAACCATGGCCGCCTTTCTTTGGGTGTCTAGCAGGTGCTCCTTGAAGGATAGACGCGTGTCTATATGGACACCAAGGTAACGGATCGCCCTCTTCGACACGACTGTTGTCCCGTTGAGTCTGAGTGTAGCTTGCTCCACCTTTTTCCTGCTACTTATTAATACAGACTCTGACTCAAGCATGTGTGTATGTGTGTGTGTGTTTGGAAGAGTGTGTGTATTTAAGCGCGTGCATGTCACAAATAAAATAAATATCATTTAATTGCTTTCAAAATACAAACAACGCATCGCATTTGTCTCGCTAATGTACCAACACAACAACAACCGAAGTATAGCATTAGGGTTGAATCAGGAAGAGAGAAAGAGACAGAGAGATGAAAAAAGAGTGGGAGAAGGGAAAGGGATACAATTTGTAGAAGAAAAATTGCTTTGAAAACCAATTTGAAGAAAGTCAAAGTCACAACTAATGTCTCAAAGCAATGGCAAATAAACTAATTGCCCACAGGGAACACAAAGGGTAAAGATAGAGAGAAAAAAAAAGTTCTTTTTAAATATGAGAAATTAGTAGAGAAGTTAAAGAAAATAAATTAAATTTTATCACATTTATTTTTAGTTTTTAAACTCTTCAGTATTTTGTTAACAGAAGGAAATAATAAACAGTCCTAGTATAAATAAAAGAAGTACAGAATAATATTTATGTCACAGAAAAAAAGGGAGAGCTAGAGACAGTAGAAGAGATTTAGGAATGGCTAGTGAATGAACATCTAAATTAGGGCAGTATTAAGAGTTTGAACTTTAAGTTTAATTGAAATAGAAAAGATTGAAACGATTGAAACGTTGAAACTGATTTAAAGAATTAATACCTAATTAAAGTTCTCTTATTAAGCGCCTGGAAATTTAAGGTAACCATATAGAAAACTAGCTGATAACAATGACATACAATTGTATAAGCATTGGCATTCTTAGTATTTAGTTTGTTAACAAATTACAGCTTATAAGCTTAAAATGTTGTTTCAGCTGTCAGTTTTCCTTTCGCTTTGCAACTTAATCATAGTTTGTGCTGTGCAGCGTAAGTCAAACAATAAGTGAAAAGCAGCTCAGCTTTTTGATTGCTAAAAAGAAAAGCGAAAATGAAAATTTGTGGTAGCATTGCAAATAGTACTAGCTGAAACACAAACAGTGTTGCATGCAATATAAAAAAAAACAGAACAAATAAAGAAATGAATAAACAAAGCGCAATGAGACAGACAATGAAAATGGGGAATTGTAAAATCAGGTCAGGCAAAATAAAATGAAAATAATATTTAAATAGCAAAAGAGACTGGGAGATATTGTGTGAGAGAGAGATAGAGAGTGAAAGACAGATACAAATTGGAGGACGTTGCGTATGCGCAATATTAAATGCAGTTGTTGCAAATTATGTTGCGTATACGACGCGTTGTGCAAACTGCAATTAAAATCATGCAATTTTAATACGCAGCGTCAACACTTGCATAAGCAAATAAGCGACAACAACAACAACAAATCCAACCAGTGCCCACAGCTAAGCAAACATTTTAAAATATTTAAACAACGCGACGAGCAACAACAAGTTGACGTGTCGTTGTCGTTGTCGTTGTCGTCGTCAACGTAGTCGTTGGGTTAAGTGCCCGCCCTGCATTTTTATGCTTGATTGTGTTTTATGGGCGGACGTGGTAAGGTTGCCTTACTTCTGCCATGTCGTAAGGGAAATGGCTAAGGGATAAGGTAAGAGAGGATGGAGGGGAAAAAGCTCGTTGGCAGCCGCAGCACCATAAATACTGTGGCTTGTTCTCGCATGTTCGTGTGTTGGCGGCACGCCCTTTAACAACGCCAGAGCCACGTACCCGAAAGAGGTTCCATGGCTCTCTACCTTCCTCCACCTACCTCTTGGTTGCCTCTCTGATTGCTGTTGCCCTTTGCCAAGGATCTCGGTAGTTGTTGTGCTCGCTTGTTGGATACTCGTGCATTTTTTATAATACAACCTGGTTGCTCAAATAATGCACAAACCAATGAAGCATGCATCAGAGCCCGTTGCACGTTGCCACACACACACATATATACATATATACACACGCACACCCTTATGCCCCTCCCTTTTGCTATTTGTTCAACGATTTTCAACTTTGTGTGGTTGTTCAAAGCGCTAATGAAATCGCAGGGAGCACAGGCGAAATACAAACAACAATTATGCCTTGAGTTTCCAGTTGCGAGCATTATAACTTGCAGATAAATGTACATTTACAAATACAGATACAGAAACAGTTACAGATACAGATTGCGTTGCGAGCAGATACACAAACAGATAGAGTTCTTTCTGCAGAGCCTACAGCACTGTGCGAGTCTGTTTCAGATTCGTGGGTAAAAATTAATTAAAATTCCTTTGCACGTCTGAGATGCGAAAGTAAATTTACAAAGTAAATTTTCCAAGTTGAGAAAGGTGCGAGTTGAATATTGAAAAGTAAATTCTTTACTTGAGAGAAGTCTATGAAGGGGAAGAGTTATTAACTTTGACAACCAAAGCTATTAACTTTAAGATTATAATTTAAACAAGCAGTGTTTGCAGTGCGTTCAATCACGTTTACATGGTCTATAGTATGATTAACTATATGACTGCAGTTTTTGAGCTGATTAATTGATTGATAGATGCAGTTCAAGTCGTATGAGGTATTGGCATAAACCTTTGAAAAATAAACAATTAATATAGAAATGCATTACATAAATTGATTATTATATTTACAAAATTTAAAAAAATTTTTCGAATCTTCGATGTATTTTATATATATATTTATTTAAACATTAGCCTAAGACTTCTCATATTTTCCCGCATTCATTCTGTTCTTCCAACTAACAACGCCTACACTTTAAAGTGTATTTACTTTTCATTCGCCTTGGCAATTTAATGTACTCTCCCACAGGCTCTAGGCCTGAACGATTGTTGCCAATAATTAATTAAAATTCTGGCTTGACATTGACCTGGAGACTACGATCCACTTTACCCAGGGTCACCTGCGGGTAACTCCATTAATTATTGTCAACAATGTAAGAAGAGTACAGGCAAAGGAAGAAAGTGAACGAAAAATCATTTATTATTTTAATTAAGCTGGCGAAAAATGTTGTTGTTGTTGTTGTTGTTGCTGTTGTTGGTCAGGTGAAAAATTGTGACCGCATCAAATGAGGCAACTGTCAATTGCCTGCAGCTATCAAAAGTGGGGTCAAAAGGGCAATGGGGCAAAGGGCAAGTGGGCAGAAAAACAACATGTTGCTGACAGTTGTTCACTTTGCGTCAAAAAGTTCTGTGCCTTATGGCAGTTGTTGTTGTTGTTGTTGTTATGGTTATTATTGTTGTTGTTGCTGTTGCTCTTTTCAAGCCGTCATTTTCATGTTAATTATTAATGAATTTTATTTATTGATGACTTCACAAAGTGAGCAATCAGTTTTACTTTGTAGTTGTTAATGTTGTTGCTGTTGTTGTTGTTTGCTGCTTTTCATGTAAGACCCTTGGGGCTAAAGACAAAATGCTTTCAGTCGGCAATTTGTGCGCATAATTTTATTAATTAATATTTTATATATGTTTGAAGAGGCTGTAACTATGCTTGACATAATAAATGAAGCCTTTGATTGTTACAATAATGAAATATGTAATTACTCATATATTAAATTGATTAATAACTAATTGGGAATATGTTAGAACCTGTTATGTTGGTGATAGTAGGCAGTTTTCTTGGAATGGAAGCTGTATAGCATATTCCTTATCATCATTTATAACTGAATTGACAAGCAATAACAATTTGGTATGTTCTTGTCTGCAATTAATAAATAATTTGAATTCACTTGAATTTAAGCTTAAATGCTTAAATGTAACCCCCTTCTATGAAGGTTTAATCAAAATTTTCGAAGAAACCCAAAAGTTGATTATGAAATTATTTGGAGTATCATAAGTTTGTATATGTTTGTTTATGAGTATGTATACATTTTAATATATCTTCAATCAGAGGTTTCTTTTAGGTTTAACTTCTATTTATCCTTTAATCATATATCCTGTAGTCTTACTTTTATTTAAATCTTTAAAAACTTTTCTACAAATATTTCTTAAGAAGTTCCTTAAGCCATCCGCTTATATGTATCTTTTTCCTGTTACTCTTCGGTTGGCCTGATCAAATGCATGCTTATGGCATTTATGGTCATGTCTCCTAACATCTGCAAACTTTTCATATGCCAACTGCCAAATTTGCGCTGACAACTTGACAGTCAACGAAAGGAAAGGAACAGACAGATAAAGGAAAACGAAAAGGCGTATAAGACGAATCTAGGAGAAAACAAAAGATAAGGTGAAGGGCAAAAATAAGTTTGAATCAAGAATTTAGGCTTATACATATTTTCCCTATTTTTTTGTTCTTTTCTGTATGCATAACAAATACGTTTACGCTGCAGATGCGTGTTGGCATTTCATCAGTTTTACGAGGTAGCCTAACAAGGTTAATAGCACCTCACACTCTTCTCAGCCATGTTTGTGTGTAGGGCTTGAAGGGAAAATTCGTGGCCAGAAAACTTCGCGACTGATCAACTTTTGTTCCTTTCTTCTTATCCTTGTTGTTGTGCACTTAACACGCCGCCATCGTGTTTATTATGTATGAAGCGTAGTCAACGAGTCGCACTCACGCACACACTCACACACACAAACAAACTGAGTGTGTGTGTGTGCTGTCAAAGTTGCTGAATAAGTTATATTTGCCTGTGTGTGAGCATTGTGCGTTGTTGCTTGCGGCCCATTTAAGTTAGATTAGCCGAGAATAATATTAATCAATCACGCCTCAGGATTTTTGGCCAGGCATGCGAAGACAGCCTGCAGGCACTGTAGCAGCCAGGAGGAGTAGCTGCCATTTTGTTGCTCCATTTGCCTAAGTCTGTTGAAATTTGCCGCTGGCGCTGCTGGATTTGCTTTTATCTCATCATTGTTCCTGTCCCCCTGTCCCCTCCAATTCTGCTTCCTGCTCCCTGCTGCTTCATGATGAGCTTCATCATGTTCCATCCTGGCTGACAGCTGCTGCCGCCATCGTTCTCGTCATCGCACCCAAAAACGAAAACGTGTCCTGGCTTAGTCAACTTGCTAAGAAAAATGGCCAAAAACGTTGTTAGTGTGTGTGAGTGTGTGTTGTTACCAACAAAATTCTCAACGTACTGTATATGATTGGCTCTGTCAATGTCCTGTGCTGTCCGTGTCCTGCTTTCTGTTCGTGTATCCTGTATCCTGTCAGCTTTTTTCAGCGCCTTTGTCTGTCTGTTATAACATCATTTATTTAGCACTGCGGGCAACAACATTTTTTTTTGTCTCTTCTTTTATTTGAATTTATGCTGATAATTTGAGAAGATGGAGGCGCAAAAAAATACGAAACCTAGACAATGTCAAATGATAGCAGCTGCAGCAGCAGCAAGGTGTATGCCACATTCTCCCCCACTGCCTTCAATCCTCAAGGTTGTGTATGATTAATCTGCCACATGAAGACAACGCTCGCAACGCACTTTATCATCATGCATGGTGCACAGTGCAAAGTATATTAAATATTTATGCCTTGCCAGATGTGAAACACACACGTTTGCCAACATTTTTGTGACGCAATTGGCGCAGCAATATTTTAAGTAAATATTGATGGCCAATAACAGCAACGACGACAACAACAACAACTACAAAAATAAATACCCATGAGGGGGGGTGAGAAAAAAAGAGCAAGGAAAGCAGCTCAAATTTAACAGCAATTCATTCAGTTGATATCAAAGTGAGTATTTCACTTTTTCTTTTGGCATAAAAAGTTGCTAAAAGGGGGAAGAATTATTCAGGGAAACTGCTCGACTTGGAGCTGCTCTGTGATTAATGGGAAACTATCAGAACTATTTGTGATTTTACTAAAACAAAATATAAAATGTATGGAAGTGAAATAAATCTTTTTTTAGACAGAATAAAAGCACATTTTTAATTGACTTTAGATATTAAATAAAACATTTCAACAGTTATATATGTTGATGAAATGTTATTTTATTATATTTATGACAGTTGGCTTTGAAATATGCAAAAACATTTAAATTTCTCACATGTTAGGGACATTTTATCATTATTACAGATAGTGTTGATTTTATTCTTTAATTCTTGTCGATTATTAAATGAATTTTAGTAATAATAATAATTTGGATTTGTGATTTTAAGAAAATTCACCTATATTCTTACTCTCCTTACATTTAATAACCAATATCATAGCACAGCTTGTCAAAGTGCAATCCAATAAGATCAAATTAAATTATTACACTCTTCACCTAAAACATCGTGAGTTTATGAGTTGCCTTCAATCAATTCTAGTTGGGATCAAAAGCATAAGACCATAATTTGTACATTTTATACTCAACTGCAGGGTATTAAAAATGACTGGAATTTTGTTGCACGGATGCTTGTTGCATGTGCCCTCTTCTATTCGCTTCATCATTCTTTTGGTATCATATGTTATCATAAATTTATGAACGTGTGCCATCAACAGGAGCACCCACATGACAGCAGCTGTTCCCTGTTTGCGCCCCCACCCGTTAGCCCTCCCTCTCCCCCTACTGATGTAGGTGCAAATGTTGAAGCTGATGTTGCGTCATCATCAAGTTTTATGCGCATATTTGTTTTACCGTAAAAGTAGCTTGTAAAGAGAAGCTGGAGGAAAGAAGGAGTATTGAGGGAGGGTGTTAAACAGATTGCACACAGCTTAATGTCTACTAAAAATCGAATTGTGATCCATCAACTATGCTATATATGCAGTCATATGCGAGTCATATACGTCGAAGTTCCGTTTGCCAGTCAAAAAGGAGAAAAAGACTTTCTATTGCAGTAGGAAAGGAAGAAATGTGGAAAGAAGGGGGTCAAAGTTGCTGTCGCTTGTCTGACGTGATTTTTGTAGCGCATTTATGTATAATTTTATATTTATGAGCATGGCTGTTAAAAATGGCCAACAAGAACGGGCCAAAAGCGGGGGAGATGTGTTTATGCCTTTAATGCTGATTTATGGCGGCAAGGCGAAAAAGCGTTAACTTTCTGTGTGTCTGTGTATGTGTGTGTGTGTGTGTGTGTGTGAAATGTCTGTACTATATAGCAAAAAGAAGAGGGAAATTTTTACTGACTTAACATTAATCAAAAGTTTAATGTCTGCCTAAAGAGCATAAAAAGGGTTAAAAAGGGAGAAATAAAAAACTGTTGCCTACTTTGTGGCGCACTTCATTATCAATGGACATAAAACGAGATGCGCTAACTATTACTTGTATGTTTAAAGCAAAAACTACTCGTACAACAACCACAACAAAAAAGAAAACAACATTTGCTTTAAATAATAAATGCCCCTTGGGGAGCAAATTGTAGGGAGAAAGTTTTCTAGCCCCAAATTGCAGGCCGCAGGCTGCAAAGACGACGCAAAGGCAAAAGGCAAAGAGTAAAGAAAAAATTGCAACAGCTTGAAACTTGAGTAGCACTTGATGACTTGCCGCAGAGCAGGGCGTTGTTTAACAGGGGCGGGCAGAGAACGTGGGTGAGGGGTGGTTGTACAACCGCAAGTCCCAATAAGCCACTTAAAAAGTTTATAATTAACAGCAGCAGCCGCAAACTGAAAAATAAAAACGAAAGAAGAAACGGCAAAAATAAAATAATAAAACTCTGCAGTAAATTAAAAATTGCTCTCGTTTTTGTTGTTGGTTAGCTGGTTGGCTTAAAAGCCAAGTTAAGCAGCAACTTCATTAGAGATCAGGCGTGGCTCCAAGCTAATCAGAATGCACAACTTGTTTGTGCTCATATTATTTTTAATCAATTAAACACTGTCAAAAGAAGAGCAGAAAACTAGAACTTAAATGATGAGCTTCACACGTGACATGTCAGCCAAGATCCTGCAGGACACAAACTAACACAAGTACACTTCTAAGCATACCTACACATACACACTCACACACACACACATAAGCAGTACAATGGGCCATCGTTATCTCTGGCCATTTGGTCGCCTTTATATTTACTTATATGCAGTTAATAATTATGTCACTCCCTCGTCAAGAGTGTGTGTGCATGTGCGTGCGTTTGTGTGTGTTTGTCTCACGCCTCTTGTTATGGGAATACCCCTATTATATGCTCTGCTACTTCTAATAATGCGCCCGTTGGCTGTCATCTTCCTACCTCTCTCTCTCTCTGTCTCTTTCTCTTCTGGAACCATAGACAAAAGCTTTCATACAACATCTCCTCCTTCAGTCCAAATGCTGCTAAGGATTCGCAAACAAAAGCACAGCGGCACACATGCTTCTCTCTCACTCTGTCTTCCTCTTATGCTCTCTTTCTCGCTCTCGTTCTTCTGTGTGTGTTTGTTTGTATGTGACAGCTGTTGTTCTGTTGTCTGGCAAGCGGATGTGCGAGCATTGTGTTGGCACATCCGGTTACATTATGAAACTAACTCACACACACACACACACTCATGCAATCACACACACATAGTCACACACGTACTGAGGCTGTTATGCAGTAAACTTAAATGGTGCGTCCTTCTTCTATTTTTTTGTGCCGCTGCCCAGGCTCCAATTCCAGCTGGCGTTGCCGTTGTGTGCTCTGCATTAAATATACTCGTTTACTCACACATACATACACACACAATATACTCACATATACATACATATACAGCCTTATTCTGGGTACTGTTCTTAAGTGTAACTACAGGCAGGGCCACACGTTGTGGCCATAACTCATGGGCCGTTAGTATATATGGGCATCAGGATGCTTTTACCAGGCTAGTTATAGCCCAAGCACTGCACAACATAAGCATAGTTTGTCTATACACCTTTGAGATACGATTAGTATCTTATTTTGATACTAGAGTAATTGTTTTGAAAAAAAAAATTCACAAATTTTATGTTGTCTATTTTGCAAAATTTGATTTCTTTGTTTTTTAGTTGTCTTTTTATTTTAATAACAATTGATACAGGATTCAATGGCTTAAGCCTTAAGTATTTTAAATAAAACAAATATGGGAATTTGTTTATTTGGCAAAAGACTTACTTGACCAACTGTATCAAGGAAATATACAATTTGGTACAGCATTTTATATTATTTTATCAATGTGTTTAAATTTTTAGCTCATGCGTTTGCGTCCATAGTATGATGACGATAAGGTATACAAAAGTCCTTGAAAATAATACACTTGAAAATTAGAATAATACACTCTTTTAAACCATGTTTTTATTCATGAAACTTGAGCTCTGAACTTCATCGCCTTCCAAGTTGCTTAGGACTTTACAAAATTAAACTTGGGGAAGTCAAGAAAAGTTAAAATAACAAGTTTGAATAAAAAAAGCTTTTAATATTTTTTAAATTTAATTAAAAGAAAATTGTTCTTACATAATATAAAGACAGGCTACATATCGACTCAAAAACTCGGTTGTCTAGTGTAATTTAATGTTAGGGCTTGTATGAGCTTTCTGTGTAGTTGCTGAGAACACACATTAAAGCCATCAATATTGAGGCAGTTTTTGGGCCAAGGAAAAAAGACTTTTCCTTCGCAAGGCAGCCCCAAGAACATTTCCACTTTTCACGTTTCCCATTTTCCCGAAAACTTCAAGAATATTTTATGGCCCTACGCTGGGCACTTGGGTAAGCAGATAATTACATAAAAATGAATAATAATCTTTAATGATGTGCCATGGCGATGTCTCCTGGGGTATTGACAACAGCTTATTGGAAAAATGTGTTAATGATTTTGCAAATTGAATTTGAAGCGGTAAAGATGAAAGAAAGGAGAAAGCAGAAAAAGGGAAAGAGAGTGGGAATCCTTTGAGCTGCGGTCTCTGCAACAGGATGTGGACGGTGGGCAATCACCTGCAGCAGGATGGCAATCTAAATAGCCGGAAGTCAACGGAGCAGCTGCTCAAGTTCAAACTGTATTCTCTGGCGTGTGTGTGTGTGTGTGTGTGTGAGTGTGTATGTATTTCGGAAGCTGCATTTGATAAGGCACGGAAGTGTCTGGCGCAAAGGGGCTACAAGATGTGCTCAACTAATAACTAACATTTCGTAGACCACAGAGAGAGAGAGAGAGAAAGAGAGTGTCTATAGATAAAGAGGGGTTGAATAGAGAAGGGAAGATCGACCGCTAAGCCAATGGACAATGAATCGAGTTAAGTGCAACCAAAGCATAAACGCTGAAACAGAGAAAGGAGCAAGGAAAAACAAAGAGGAAGGGAGGTTATTAGTTGTCGGATAGTAAGACAAATAACGCATATAAATAAGCCACTCGCTGACATGGCAGAGAAGCATCCTCCAGAGCAGATTGAGCTCCTTGGGCTTTATAAAGTAAATAGAAATTGTAATAATGAGATAAGAACAATAAGCGCCATATCTTGGCCAAGAGAGATAAAGCTCAAAAGCGTTTCAAGATGACGACAATGATGATGATGACGATGAAGATGATAAGCTGATAGATTGTAAAGAACTAAAGTAACAGCTGCAACTTGTATCCCAATCTCCAATGTCCAATAATCTCTCTCTATTCTATATCTCATATATTGATGTCTCGCTTGCTGGAGCGTGATTATGAGCAGCCTAAATGTATTAGGGCCAAGTTGATTGGCTCTGTCGATAAAGCACTAAAAATTGCGCTATTTGTTTGTTCTGTTGGGTGGGACAGGGTATTGACTGCTTGATATATTGAACAGATGTGTGGATAAGCTTAAGCTATAACAGCTGCTTTCATAGCTTGCCGCAATGTTGGCTTAATCTGCTGCCTGAGAAGATAAAGCAGCCAAATTCCACAATTGAGACAATCATTTTGGGAGCTTAAGAAGTAAGGAAAATTATAACCACAAGTTTAAGTGGAAGTCAGAATAGAAGCAGAATTAGAAATTTAAGTCGAGAAGACTACAATCTTGAACAGATTCATGTGCAGTAAAAAGTTTCCCCACTAATTCTATATAATTAAAGTATGCTCTTATAAGATTAACGAGAGGATTCTGAAACAATCCTCCAGCTATTAGAAAATTATAAATGTTTTTGTGTGCAGTTTTTCAGATCATCTGTAAAATTTTGTGAGAAGAAAGACTTTCTTTCTTCTTCTGTCAGAACTAATCTGGAATACCGACTCAGCTCAATGTTCTTTGATCAAACACATGCAACGAGAAGTCAAACTCGGTTGGTATTGGAAATTGCAACCGGAAGTTGTGCCGAGTCCGGTTCGATAACATCCAGAAGGCAAACTATACCCAGTGCCGCGTCTCTCAGTCAATGTGTCTGTTGCAGCAACGCCTCATTTTCAATTGATGTATCTGCCGCTTGCTTTTTAATGTTGCCACACAGATACACAGATACATACACAGCATGTGGGCAGCCAAACGATGTGGTGTCTGTGCCCCTTTAAGTTGTGCAATCATCGATGCGCATCTCGATCTCTGCTGTGCTGTCTGCCACGCGCAACGCATATCCGTTAGTTGGTCTTTGCCCCCTTAGCTAAGGTTGCTGCCTCAGCAACTATTTCTAGATGTGGCAAGAACGAGAGATGAAGGTAAGAGACTGAGGTACAGAGAGGGGCAAAGGCAGACGCTTAGTCAACAACGTCGTCGTTTCTAATGCGGCATTGCGAATGCAACAGACAGCATCACACACACACACTATCACAAATACAGTGTTGTCTACTAATACCAGTTCGCCAATCGTCATTATAAATTGAAAGACATTTCCAGCGCAGCGTCCAGCGCCTGCAGGCAAAAGGATATACTATGTATATAGAGCGAGAAGTTCTCAAGCTAAGACTGCATTCCTCGTTCTTGCCTCTGTTCCCCCCTTTCCAACAACATGCCTTTTCCTAACTGCATCCGGCTAGAGCCCGAACAGAGAGAGAGAGAGAGAGAAAGAGGGAGTTTCAGGATGCCATCTGATGCTGTCGTCCTGAACTGTTGCCTGACTCTGTAACATGTGTCGCTTCAAGGAAATTGAATTTTTATTAAAGGAAAACATTTTTATTGCAGATTATTTTCATTTTATTTTGCGTGGGAGAGGGGTTTGTGGGCGGGTTAGATGGGGCTGATTGAAATTTCAACATCCGCCGTCTGCCTGCAATTGAATTACGAAAACAAAAAATACAAAAATAAACTTTTGCCGCTCAACTTTGACAGTTAACTGATAAATTTAGAAGAAATGCGTCTAATTAAATTTACAAAATATATCGGAGAAGAAAAAAACGATGGAGAACTTGACTTAAAGTTAGACAACGCTTGAGTAACTTTGAAATTGCTAAATCTATAAAAGAAAGATTTTCTTTGAATTGCGACAAGTTAAAGTTAAGGGTAGTGTAAGGAACGATTAAAGTTATAATAGTATATAGTTACAATCTGACTTTTTGGCAGACTAAAACTTAAGGACATATGAATATAAGAAATTAAAGTTGTCTTTTTATTTAAGAGGGTATTTAAAAGTCTTATATTGTCTGTATATAGGAAAAAGAATAGCGTGGGTTTAACATTATAAAGCCAACCCGCGAGGAACGTTCGCTTTTCGATTTTCCACTTGTGCGCTCGATTTTCTTATGCTGTTTTCTTTACCTTTGCATTTCGCTTTCTTCTTTCATTTTTTTATTTTATTTTATTTTATTTTATTTTTTTAGCTGTTTACATGCCTTTTCAATTGCAAATTCAAGCTGAAGTTGTGCGCAATTTGGTTTAACAGCCACGCCCAGGCATACGCCCTTTGCCATTGTCAAGTGGATTTTGTGGCTTTAAAATTATTGTTGGTTAGATTTGAAAGGATGTGGCTGAATAATATTGCATTGCAATTGTTGCTGTTGCAGCATGCAATTGCATTTGTAGTTCCTGATTTCTGTCGACTGCTCGTAAAAAAGTCAGTTGGGTTAAATGTTGAACCTTCTTCATCGTCGTGGTCCTTGTTCGTTCCCAACGACAATAGAAGTCATTGAGTCATAAAATTTATAAAAGCATTTGCAATAAGCATTGCCAAAAGTATCCACAACTCTGCACTTAAAATGTTTGCGAAAAAGAACTAAAATAAAGATAAGGGTCGTGATGGTAAGAGGGAAAGCGACGGTGAAAGGTACGAGGGGAAAGGAAGAGAGGAAAGAGATATGCTGTATAAAATTCCTGGCAAGTACTTACCATTTTATTGATTTTAAACATTCGCTTCGGCTTGTGGTATTTTGTTTGGTCAGTTTGGTCTCTGCTCTGCAATATCTGCAATGATGCAAAAATATAGATTTTCATATTAAATTTTCGTGTGTATTTTAATTTCTTTTGCGTTTACATTATGCAAAGTTATAACGTATTCGCATTAAGAATATAAAAATGGTTAATTGAGTCAATTATTTCATTGCAATAATGCTAAAACTCAAATTAACCATAGATGTGCAGAGTGAAATTCTTACTCTTAAACTCATAAGGAAAGCAATTAAATTTAATTATGAGAACAAGGTTGACTAAATTTTATGTGAGTAACAAAGTCCATAACAAATTAAATTAAATATACTTTGAACGTGATTCTTTTCATCAATCTATTCAAATTCAGCATATTGAAAATAGTAATAAATGTCATTTAAAAATTATTATTATTTAAAATAAATATGTGTAAGTAAATCACTTGTAAATAGAACTTTATAAACTACAATTGTACATCTGGTTTGACTGAAACTAAGGACTTCTATTGTAATTAAATAATTTGTAGAAAACATTCATCTAAAAGTCTATTTAAGTTTTCAAACAATGTTAAACTCAACTTAATTGGCATGCAATTAAGTCATTTCATTAATATTTCATAAGATTTTTTTTATGGCCTTGCTCTTTTACTGCACAAGTGCCACTATCAGCTTTTATTGTTTAACTTTATTTAAAATCTTTTGAACATGCAAACTGCAAATTTGCAAGTCAAAATTCTAGGGGTGTAACCTTTAAAGCCCCAAAAAAAAAATTTGTGAAAAAAGAATCTTGGCAAGTGGCGATTATGAAAAAAAGGGAAACAACTACTATAAGAATTATGGCCAGCCTGGAAAAAAAGAGAAGAAAAGTAAAAATGAAAAACAAGAAAATAGTCGGTGCTGTCCCCGAGGATGCAAGGACAAAGGAAACTTTGCACTTTTGTTTGCCGTCACGTGCACTCAATAAACTTTGAACAAATTTGCATTTGCTACAACAACTCCCATACACAGACACACACACACACAGATATTGTTGCTGCCTGTTGTTGCAAGGAGAGGAAAAAGGCGACACAGACAGAGGCAGAGGCAGAGGCAACGCATCGAGTTTCAAGTCACAGCGGAAACAAAGTTGAGCGTACAACGTCCATTTCCTTGTTTTTGTTTGTTGCACCATTCGATTGAGCTCGATTTGCAACGGCTTTTTTGCCACAGATTGCCAACTGGTTTCAGGTGTTTCCGAACCAACAAAAAGTAAAGATACGACTTGTCCAACAAGCAGCTTAGACCAATCTGGCAACTGGAATCTGGCATCTTTAAGGATCAGCTGATGTGAAAAGTCTTTCCATCTTTTTCACTGGCAATCAAAGTGGTAAAGTCGAAAATGAAATGCAAATCGAAGCGGCCAAATGCAATTTGCAGCGTAATGAAAGATCTCAATGCCATAGGGAATGAATTCTATTCCTCAGTCCTGTCAAGGAAATGAGTAAATAACAGCAACAAAGGAAAAACCATAGAGAACTCGTTTCCTTCCCCAACCCCAAGAGGAAAGCGAAACGCATCAACAACAACCGACAAAAACAGCAGCAGTACCAGTTGCAACATGGGGTACATAATCAACAAAGAGTGTGGGAGTGGGCATGGGCGTGGAAGTGGCAGTGGGGCGTGACTGTGTTGCACCTGCAATCGAATGCGAGAAAATGACTTTTTCTTTTTTTCTTTTTTTCATTTTTGCAGTAATTTTGTTGCCACTTGCAATTTATGCAAAAGTCAAATGTTGATTTGTGGCCAGGTCCAGAACAGGACTAGGACCAGAGCAAGGAGCATCGCCAGGACCAGCAGGACTAGCAGGACCAGCAGGACCAAGCATATATTGATTTAGTACGTGGTGTGTGCATGGTTCGAGGTGCACATTTCATGCGCTTTGCCTGTTAATACCCTGTAGTCAACAAAATGTATATAAAAGGTTTGACAGAACTAAATACAAGAGAAGAAATACGGAAAAGTAGCATTTTATATTTAACGATTTTAAGGTAAATTTGTTACAATTTGTTCTGTAATTAAAAATTTATATTTATGCAAGACAAGCAAAAAAAAGTTCCCTTTTATAAACTTAACAAGCCTTAGCTTCTTATAGAATATCATGTGGTCTATCATTATGCACAACAAAGCTGCTAAGTTGTTGTTTTTGCCTGCTGTTATTTTAAATTTGCTTCTACGTCTGCTTTTTAGGATTGAAGTCGAAGTACGAGTCGAAGTAGTTTGCCATTTGCATAATAATTGGCCTCATGAATGCGGGCATACTGAAAGCCAGCGCAAAAAGGGAATAAAAAATGAGAGAGAGAGGGTAGAGAGATGGAAGGTTAAGCAGTTGTGGTTGTGGCAACAGCAAAAAGGGCAAACAATTTGCGCTACGGCATAGCTATTGATGGAAATGGATCAGAGCATCATCAGAGCATTAGAGTGCCATAGACACAGAGATAGAGTTCACTTATAGTCTGATTGCATTTCTAGTTGAAAATGCATTTTAAGCATATTTCAATGTTATAACTACATAAAGTCGAAGGGTTAAATATCTTAAGCTTACCTTTTGACTGGCTTTCAGTTATTAATAATATTGTGTTGATTACAACACGACAAATCTGCTGAAGCTTGAAATTAAGGCTATTGACATAACAGCCTGGTTCCCCCACCCATTTTTAGACCCTTCTCGTAAGCAACCCTTACAAGTGAAAGAATTAAATTGGCACTCTTTGGCAAAATGATGTATTTATACCTCAGCTCTCTCCCCGCAATCTGCCAGCAATTTGAATCTTTGACTCACAGCTGCCAAGGACTCAGACTCAGACCCAGAACCGAACCCTGCTCAAGTTGATCGAAAAGTTATTTTTTCTTTACCTTTTACTGTTGCTTTTGCATTTTATCAAGGGTTTCAATTTAATAACAAGCAACCATCTGAGTTCTTGGCAAAGTATTTTAAAACATTTTTAAAGGACGTTGTGGATAGGAAAGATCTAAAAGTTTGAGCAGCTTTCATTGACTTATTTAAAAATTTCTATGTCAAATGCTGTTTAAATTTGTACATACTTATTTTCCCTAATGATAAACCAAAGAAAACTTTATAGTTAGGTTACTAATATTGATATGTATATACTTTTTTTCGTGTAATGATTTATTTTGATACATGAAAACCTACCCTAACCTAAACCTAACATATTTTATACTCTCTTTATATTCACAAGAGTATGTACTATTACAATGTATTGAATTTTATTGTTCACTTATGACGTCCCCTCTCTTTTCACTCTATCTCCCTTTCTCTTCTTTCGTTCCATTCCCCTGTGTGTTGACAACAGGAAATTGTCGGTTGAACGCCATAAATTATGCCGCACTTTACTGCATTCTGCTTTGGCATTATTGTTCGTCCTCCAATATCTCCTCCCCTGGCTAATGGCAAATGAAATCAGCTGTAATTTATACCTCTTTATAAGCATTTAAACATTTTTATATTTATTTTCCCCACTTTTTCCACATTTGAAGGCTTTGCAATTTATTTGCACCTGGCCGATAAATTACTGTAATTAATTTGCCAAAAATGTGGAATTCTACTGCCTGTTTTTATTGCATTATTATTGTTAACAATTTTAATTGGTATTTTTGTACGACAATGTTTATGTTGCGTTAATTAAAATCAATTTTGATAAACGACAAATCTATGAAGTTCTATTATTGTTTTCGATCAAACTGAACTAGTTTTTTGAGCTTATTGATTGTAGAGATATGTACATAAATACATACACGTGTATTTCATTAGTATTTTTAATTTAACTAATTGATTTTCTGATAGTTACCTGCAAATAAACAGGAATGAACTCATTGTAAAAAGTAGTCAGTGTTAATGTCATAGATAGAGCTTAACGCTGATTACGTATACGACGTGTTGTCAGTACATTTTCTACAAAAATGTTTAAACAGCACTTGATTCCTCTGCTAATGAACACTTTTTGTTGCATTTGCCTAGGGATATGGTATCATAAGAGAAATTTGCATAAAACTGACTAAATCACAGTAAAATAAACTCTTTCATCGATTTTCAGATAGGAAACTAAACTAGATTTGGTTTGGCCAAAAGCGCTTAAACCGAACATTTTTGGTTGTGGACGTTTGAGAGACACAAAGAGAGATGACACTTAAGTGTGTGGGGCATTGATTACACTACAGTCGAGTGAGAGTTCAGAGTTTAGAGTTTACTTACCAACCTCAGGCTCACAAATAGACGAGAGACTTCAAGTCTCACAGTGTTTGTAACTTGAAACGATTGAGAAATCCCTGAGCAAAACTCATCGTTGCCAAAATCTCTGTGTACATTGGCAATCAGTGTTAAATAAACGACCAGATACAGAGACGACCATGCAGCACAGTGTAGAAGGAGGATGAGAAAGACGAAGTCAAGTTGACAGACATACAAAATGCAACACGAGTTGGGGCATCAGCATTTATAAAACTTGCAACAGTTTTTAGAGCTCAGAGATGTTTGATTGATTTTCAAGTGGAAAACCAATACCAGACTATCAGACTTTTGCCTGTGGCCGGATTTGGCCACAGCTTTTGGCCAGATTTGTGCTAAACTTATTATGAGTTGCTGAGCCGTGTCTATTGTCTGTTGTGTTGAACATAAACATAGCAAGAAAGACACTTTAATTAGATTTTGCTTCTGCTCTTAATTAGTTTACTTTCAGACTGTATGTGTGTGTGTGTGTGTGTGTGGGATAGCACACACTCTTGGATAGATATTAATAAACAGAACATTTCCATTAATTCCATTAATTGATTTGCATTCTGATTTTCAGATCTCCTTTAGCATAATTGAGCTGAATGCGTTCCATTTCATCTGATGTAGGCTCATGCATTTTGCGATTATGTTAATTCATAAATATATATGCACAAATACACATACATGTACACTCTTTGATTGCCTGCAAGCATTTATGTTTATCTGAAATTAAATTTATGTACTAGCCACAAAATTAAATTGCTTCAATGATTCAAAAGTTTCCATCGCTTCTTCCCTTCTGTCTGTCTCTTTTGTACGTAAATCTCAGAGTATGTTTTTGTAAACTGTGCTTATTACATTTATTGTTGTTATTACAGATGTGCAGATTTAATATGTATTATGCAAATTGTTAATGTAAAGTGCAGACGACATAAATAAATAATTGTTCAAATACCTTTCGAATGCATTCGAGTATTTAATAATCTTATGTTGACAAAAAATAGTTATAATTGTCAGTAACTTCTATTTCGAATCACCAGAAAACATTAAAGTTAATTCAAACTTTAACTTTCCATAATTTGCTGAAACAAGTGTATCCTTTATTTTGATGTAATTTTTATTTAGAGATTAAAAATCTATTCTTTAATATAATTTTTATTACTCTTACAGCGTAAGATTCCTTTAAGTATTTATATTCATTTCGTTGGCTTAAAAAATATCTTTTCAACTGTCTGTGTATTTTAGGATGTTTTTGTAGAACATGTTTATATCTAACATAAATAGATTACCTTCACAGTAATCAAGAATATTTATATACTTTCTAGAGTCGTGAGAGCTTCCTTCTTCCTGTTTGACATATTTCAAAGAAAGTTATGATATCGTTTTATAACAGGATGTAAAAACTAAAAAACAATATCTGTTAAGAGTCTACTCAAAGTTGAGTTATCGCTCTTTTTCCTGTTTCCCGTTTAATTGACGGTTACAAGATGAAGGCTGGCAACAACAAAAGTTTGCAGGCTAATCAGTTGCTGAAGTTGTCAAGAAGAGCCAAGAGTCTCGGGCCAAGTCTACAAGTAAACTTGACACATTATCAAAACGTTTCGGGCTAAGTCTTAAGCTTTGTTCCTAACCTGCTATCTACTTAACTTGATGATATTTTACACGTCAAATGAGAACAGGTTGGAGATGGGAGGGAAAAAGAGAGAACTCTATCAATGATGGTGGAAAAATAATGGAAATTCCTTTTGTGTGCGAGGTGTGCACTCGTTTCGCCCTCGACACCTCAACATTGAAAATGATGTGTCGAAAATATAGCACAGGAAACTAAGCTCAGATCCCAGACCAAGGCATTGACAAGATGATGCCACAAACGATATGAGACTGTGTGTGTGTGCGTGAGTATGTGAAAGGTTAACCTGTAACAGACAGCGGCAGACTCTGAAAGAAGTGAAAAAAAAGTGAATTGACAGGAAGTGAGTGAAGCGACAAGCTGATTTATTACAAGCGCCAATGCCGATGCCGATGTCGATGATAAGCAAAGAGATGAGATGAGAAAAGTAGAGCAGAAAGCAGGGAAGCGGATAAGACCCGCCAAGCAAATGCAATTGGCAGGAATTATGGAACCAGACGATGAGATATCTCTTAGAGAGTAACTTAGAGACAGTCTCTCAGACTGACTGAAGCTGAGTGGCTGGCTGAACTTCTAATGAGATTTTGTGTAGCGACAAAAATTTTTGAGCTTTAATATACATATTTGTATTTTTTCCATTTACATAGTTCTTGAAAAAAAAGAAAATGGAAAATGTTAGCTGGGTAAAAAAATAGATTATAGCCAGGTGAATGGGAGACAGAGAGAGTGACTCCATTAATATTGTGCGCTCAGCTGAAATGCTACTGCTGCTGGTGCTGTTTCTGCTGTTGCATGCCTCTTGATGGATGCTGTTGCCACATCTACAACTTTCCACCTGCTGCTGCTGCCTCTGTTACTGTTACTGTTGCTTTTCTTGATAAGAAGAAAATGCACTCCCAGTGGCAGCTTTTCACAGCGCTTGTCATTTAGTTTGAGCTGTCTTTTGCTTTCCTTACACTTTTCCCTTTCCTTATCGTTGTTGTCTGTTGCCTGTTGACATTGCATATTTTACGGCATTTCGTTGGCTTTTTTTAAGCTGACATTCGTTTTGGATTTTTGCAGCGCTTGTCGTGAATTATGAAAAATGCTCCTAAATGCTGTTGCAGCCTCATAAAAAATTGTCAGACACCCTCTGCAGAAATTCTTTGAGAAAGCAGCACTTGGAAATATTTATATGATATATCCAACTATTTTTAAGATACTTTAATGCATGGCTATAAAAATTATTAAGCTATATACATCATCGCTGTATGAATAATACAATTATTATGGTCAATTCTAAATTTAAATTTAATTTAATTTTGTGGAATTCATGTAAAATTATTTCTAAAAAAAAACCAACAAGGTAGAATAATCCCTTCTATATAATTTTAATGGTAAACAATTACTTAACAGCTTAAATGAGTTATCAACGTAATTTTAAACCCCACTTATGAAATTTTATACATAATGTTAATCAGAATTTTAATAATATTTTTAACAAGTTTTCAATTATGTTAAAGTCGATAAGAAATTAATGACACACTAAACTCAACATAGCTCAATATAAGTTGTTACTAAATTAATTTAATAGAAAGGAAATTTATATAGAGTAGGCTCACTTTACAATTTTAATTTTTTGCGCAGTGGTTCATTAGATCGTTTTAGAGAGTGCAAAATAACAAGCCACAGCTGCCACACACCAAATACTCGTAACTTGTGTCCACTTCATCTAATTACTAAAGTTGCCGCGCAGTTGTTTCAGTTGCTTGATAAATTGCTAAAAAGTCGACGCGTTGCCTCTTTCAATATGTTGCACGCATGTTGCATGGACTGTCACACAGCCCACATGCCACGCCCCTATCATTTTGTGCAGCTGCAACTGACAGTTGGGCTATTTGTGGTCGTTACCTAGTCTAGATCCTGGTTTGTCCTGACTGTCGTCCTGCGGCACATGGCAAGTGTCGACCCCTTTTGCAGCTGCGCGCAGTTTGGGCAAAGTTTTTAAATTAATGGTGCAAAGTTTGTAATTAAATTACAGACTACCAATACTCACACACACTCTCACATGCACAGGCAACTGATAGCTTTAATAAATTTTACACTGTGTGTGTGAATATATATGTGGATATATATGTGTTTGTTTAAGAGAGCATTTAAAAGTATGCGGCATTGAATTGGTTTTGCCTTCAGCTTTGTTGTCATTTCTTTATAAGTATATCTGTTCATGTGTGTGTGTAGTTTTGTGAATGTGTGTGTGCAAGGGGTGGGGCATATTATGCAGCGCCATCTGCCGTAACAATATATTAAGCCGTTAAGTGAGGCGAGTGTTGCTGCTGGAGCACAGATTGTGAATTGTATAAATTGCGTATACGTAACGTGATGTTGCTACTGCTGATGAAGCAAACAACAACTACAGTAAACACCCATCAAGTCTGTCAGAGCAAGAGAAAGAGCAACAGAGGGGGAGAGACAGAGAAAGAGAGAGATAGAGAGAGATAGAGAGAGAGAGAGAGAGAGAGAGCGAATATGAGACAGATACACGTTGACATAATTACAATGTATTAAAGTTATGGCAATGGGGATGGAAATGGGTTTTGCCAAGGGAATGTCACCGTAAATAATTGTGTGTGTGTGTGTGTAGGTGTGTATGTGTGTGCCACAGCAATAACAACATCTACAGTGAAAGCTGTGCAATGCAATGCATTTTTGTGTGCGACAATTATGAATCTTGCGCTGTGTCGCGTTGAGCGCTTGACTGACAGCTGAAGCGTTGCCAGAATGCAACACGGCCAGAAAGACAGACAGACAGAGAGACAGAGAGACAGACAGACCGACAGACAGACGGATAGACAGTCAGTCAGTCATATATGAAGACATCAACGGAATGGCAATGGCAACAGAGCACAGTCCGTTGGCATTTTACATGCATACCACTGCAATTCTCTATATGACACAGGTCAGAGGGATTGAGGGTGAAGAGCAGTGGGTAGGAGATGTCAGCAGAATGCGTTTCGAGCACGTTTCAAATGCCAGCAGAGAATTATTATATCTCTCGTTTTTCTCTCTATATATAGAGACAATGTGACGAGCAATTGTGGCGCAATTAAACAGTAAGGATCTGACTGAATTTATAACGGATGTAATGAGAACTGAGGAGAAAGAAGACTGTTGAATAGAGATAGCTTAGGAAAGGTAGCATTTGTATAATTCTGCAAAAATTGATAATTGTCCTATTAGAAGAGGCAATATGAACAGAGCAGAGGAAATAATCAATTAATAATTAATTTACTTAAAGTAAAATGTCTTCTAAACCAGATGAAAAACAAATGTATATATTTTAATTAAAGTGAATAAAAAACTTGAGAAAAATATATCTAGGAAAAGAAAGACCATACAAGACAATAATCGAATATCTAAAAGAATGAAATTTATTTATTAATTGCTTTTTCGTTTGTTGTGAGTGTTGCATTAATTTATAATTAAGTATATTCTTGTATTGACATGATAACATCATGAAATTAATAAATACAAATCCAATTATTAATTTTATTATTATTTATTGTGAATAGCGCATTAATTAATAAGTAGGTATATCCTCGTTACGCAAGGATAATGAAGTCAATAAATTCAAATACAATTTGAGCTTGAATCTAAATAAGCTCAGCAGATATTTGGAAGAATACGTAGTAAGGAGAAAAATAAATGTAGATATAGTTAAAAGCGCATTAGAAATTAAAAATAAAAACAAATAGCAAAAGAATAAAATTATGAATGTCTTTCAGAAACTTTAATTAGTTCAACAAATATTGTGATGAAAAATTATGAGGATAGATAATCAAATAATATTTTATTGTGAGTAAAAGAGAAGAATGTCGATCTGCCTGGAGATAGTAGCAGAGAATCTATCCATTTGAGGAATAAATGTCCAACTATAATTAGTAAGTTTACCTGCTGAAAGCACAGCTAAATATAACCATATATCTGTCAAACCCAGCTCAATGCCTAAAGCTCTTTAGTTATTATTAGTATAAAATTGTTGTGCATATTAAGAAATCAAATGAAATGACAGCAACAGTCCAAAACAGAGCAAACAACTGAACAACTAACTAAACAGATTTGATTAATGGCAGCTACTTTGCAGAGATATTAAATTTTAGCTACCTGCAAAGCGGATGAAAGATGATAGAAAGCGAGATGGAGAGAGTGAGTTAGAGAGAAACAAAGATAAAGAGATGGGAAGAGATATGGCAATCATTTGAAAAGCCATTTGTAAATAACATAACCGAAAAGCATTAAAAGCAAATCCCGTTTTGAGCCAGCAGCCGGCAGCTGAACACGTTCCATTTCAGGCGCTTTGGGTATGATTTTTGGGTTGGTTTGGCTTGAGAATGGGATACTCTCTGTGTTGCCTCCTGATGTTGCCACTGCCACACAACCACATAGCCAGACTGCCTGTGGCATCAACGTGAAATCCATGGCACAAATCCACGTCACTCGCTGCTTAGCCAAATATTTTTCCATTTTAGTTCAGCGTTCGCGTTGCATATTTATGTGATTTATTATGGGAAAAAGCTTTCCCCTCCACCCCTCTTTACCCTCCTTCAGTGGCCAGCTGGCCAACCCCGAGTGACCCCTAAGCCTTGGCCCAACTGTCCCGTTTTGAGTTGTTGGCCTAGAGCGACAGCCTGAACGACATTTTGTAAAGGTTAAAAACAAAAGGCACACAAAAAAAATGAAACGAAAAACGAAAATACGAAAAATTAGGTTTGAGCTTTCCCTGCTTTCCACTTTCTTCTTTCTTTCCATTAAATCAACGTTGATTCCTGGTATATGGCCAGGTGATTTTGGCCCAGGTCAAATTGCCGAAGGGGAGGATTGGGCCTTCTTGATTATTAGCGACGGGGTCGCTGATGCTTATAAATTCGTTTCAGTTTCGGATTTTCTTTTTGTTTTTTTTGTTTTTTGGGTGTGTTCAATATGCTCGACACGGACAACCAACAAATCCTGGTTTAAGGCTACTTTTTACGTTGACGATGTTCGTGTCTGACTGGGCAGCAGTTGCTTCTGCTTCTTCTACCTCTGCCTCTTTGGGCCATGTTAGTTGAGTCTTGTTGCCCTTTAAATGTTTATGCCAATATTTACATTCTTTAGGTTTGGCTCTAAGCCACAAAAATATATTTGATTTTAACACGAAAATAAATGTGAAAAGCGGTAAATTGTTAGAACTGTTCAAGGTAGGTAGAAAATGAGGAGGTTATAGATGGGCAGACGGGGCGTGGCTTCAGCTCGTTGTGGCCATCCTGATAAGCGCACACTTTGATAGATGGCTCTAATGGCGACCCAAACATATTTTTTTGCTTTTGGCCTTTCGTAAATTTATTATTATTGTTGGTGTTGTTAGACTGCTTCTTCTTCTGCTTGCTGTTGTTGTTGCAGTTGTGGTGCCATTTTAATTGAAAATTGTGTACGTGTGTGAATGGTTAAAATATATTACAAAGACAATGTTAGCGTTAACCATAAAATATATAATAAATGGGAAGCCTCTAAGGTATAGAATGTTCAGCGAAGTATTATTAGTTTTAGATATACATATCTAAGATACTTGTGCTGAGGAGACATAAATAAATATACCTAGTTTTTATTAAGGTTTCCTATCGAGAAGTTTTAAATTATTCTTCAAACAATCAGTTAAAATAAAGAGGCGCTTGTTAGTAAGCGCTTATTTCCATGAAAGTAGGAAATGAAGAAAAGAGAAAAAATTTTAAATAATAATATTAAAAAATATTTTAAGATATAATTATTAGTAATTTTTTTCTGAAAAGTAAAAACACTTAAGTATTTTTAGAATGAAATGTTTAAGAACTGATTGAGGTAAACAAGAATATAATATAGTGAATAAAACTTTCTGCCATAACAAGGCATTTATCTTCAATAAAGATCATATCTTTTATCGAGGATCTGTTAAAATAAGCAGCAATTAATAAATTAATCGCCCCTATAACTATTAATATTATTTATAAACTATTCTTAAACATTTTCCTTATCTCACACAATCAAATTAATTCATTTGTCATTCTATTCCCATACTCAATAATGTGTGTGTCCTTCAGTTGGCACAAATAGTTGGCTCATTAATTTCAATTAGTTGCTTCTCACCAATTAGCCATATAATCAACTTGTCAGCTGTCAATTAAAAGCTAAATTACAACAAATAAGTAAACAATTTGTAGCGTTATGCAAATCTCACACAAACTAGCTAAAATAGCTGACAGCACTCAAAATGCTTTCATTTCCCCATTTCTATTTTCATTTGCCAGCTGGAAAATCTCAGGAAAAGCAGCTTAAATGCGTCTTAGTCCACCTTAAGATGTTATTGCTGTATTCTATGCTGCCTGAGGGGATTTACTTTTATGCTAACTATTTTCATTAATTAATTTACTTGCAATTGCCGTTGCTGTTGCTGTCGCTGTCGCTGCTGAGACAGAGAATCCTCAGCGATTTCTCAGCCGTATCCGCAATCCTGACCAGCCACATAAATATTTGACTTGGCCAAATGCCGAAACGCGTTCAACAACAAGAGAAACTCTTTCAATTTGCAGTCACTGCAAAATGTAAATGGAATTGATGTCAGTTTGTCAGTCAGTCAGTCAGTCAGTCAGTCAGTCAGACAGTCAGCTGGTTGCTTGCCGCATGCTAAGTACAATTAGATGTTGCAAGGCAGAGTTGCAGGCAGGATGCCGCCATCGTCATGGTCTTATCGCGTTGTCTGTGTTGTTTGTTCTTCTTGTGGCATGCAACTTGGCAGCAGCATAAAAAATTGCCAAGCAGAAGAAGCCTGTAACAACAATGGTGCTTTTGGGGCCAAAGCAAGCTCTCTCTCTCTCTCTCACTCACTCCTCATCTATTTATCCCTTTCTCTTTCTGAGCTTGTTTTGAGTAATGAAACCGACGTCTTGAATGTTGCAAATTTATGCTCAAGTTGTTGTTTGTAAATCTTACGGATTAATTATTACAACTTGGCAATGTTTACAATGAATTTTCAGTACTTATTTTCTTCTTCAACGGATTTTTTTTCTTGTTGATGCTTAAGTAACTTAACTTGACAAAAAGTTTTGCTGTAGACTGCGATCAAATGTGGCACAAAGGCTCAGAAAAAAGACAAAGAGAGAGAGAGCGGGACAGAGAGAGTAAGCTGCCTCATTGGCAAATAAATTGAACGCACACAAAAACAATTAAAAGACTCGCACAAAATTGCAGCTGTGTGGCAAGTGGCATGTGGCAAGTGGCAAGTGGCAGGCAGGCAGCTTACTTAGTGACTTGTGCATGTGATGAAAATTTTTAATTAAAAACTAATGTTGCGAAAATATGATACAAGGCAAAAGAGGTTAAGGGGAGACAAGAGAGCATTTTCACTGAGACAGCCCCTTGACACTCACACACACACACAAACACAGAGACAAAGTAAATTACGCCTAATTGCGAGTGTTTAATTATGCACTAGTTTAATTTTATGGTCTTGCGGTTAGGCAGGGAAAGGAGCAAAGGAAAAAATGGAGTGAGGAAAACGGAGGGAGTCTCATTTCGTCGAGTCCTTTTTGGCGTACAAAATATATGGCAGCCACATATAAAGACATTAGACAAACAGGAAGTGGATGCTTTTGGCCAGCTTTGGCAGCTCCCCACACACACACACACACACACGACACACTCTCAGTCGTGGGAATACGCAAAACGTTTGTATTAACATACGTTACGAGCTGTAACTGAGGGGGTGGCTTCCAGCTGGGTGGTTTCTCTCGTCTCTGATCCCACTCTTCTCTCTCCCTTCTCTGTATCTCTCTGGACTTTAGCCAGCTTTAATTTACGCAAGCAAAAGGCAACCAAAAGTAGCAAATAATTACGGGCTACGTAAGCGTTGATAACATAAAAGGATTTCCAGCCAAAGCACAAACACATAAGGCGTCATTTACGACCACTGTTCTTGTTACTCTTCGTGTTTATCCTCCTCTCACTCTCTTCCCCCCACTTCACAAACAACATACATAGTTAGTTAGATATGGTAGTTGATGGGAGGCTTTGCTAAGGACTTCACTTCAGCACTCGCACTGGCACTAAAGAGATTGTTTTCTAAATTGTTTTTGGCATAATAAAAATTGTATTTATGTTTCGCTTCAGCAGAGAATATTATAGAAGTCAAGAATTTGACTTGACTGTGGAATACCCGTACTGTCCAAGAAACTGAAAAGTACCCATTCAGTCAGATAGGTTGATCTTTTTGTTCTGAAACAATTCTAAATTGTTTGAAAAAAAAGTAGTGAACTATAGCTAGCTTAATGCTTATTATGATAATCTATCTTAGAATTTGCTAGAAAAGTTATTTAAACTATTGATATATGTAGCTAAAAAAGCCTTTAAAAGTTTAGTATATCTTTCGCAAGTGCCGAAAAGTAACTCGTAAGTAAAGTTGCCTCTAAACAAAGAGCTAAATTGTGGCAAGTTAACTTTGCCCACAGTTTACCTTTGGGGCAGGCCACTTTTCAAACAACAACAAAAAGGAAAGAAAAACTGGCCAGAAAACTTATAATGTGTGCAAATTGGTCTATAAAAAAATCATGTGTGAAAATTTCCAACCAAAGGAAGGTGGACTCTTTATTTTGGCCAACTGGCCAATTGGGATTGGCCTGGGTCACAAAAATTTCTTAAGCATTTTTGGACTTTTGGTGACCTTTTGTGTGTGGTTTTTGGCCTCGGGGGAGTGCAAAGGAGGGGAGACTTGCTTCAATTAGGCCCGAAAATAGATGGCAAAACCCTTTCGTTATCAACACCTTGTCTCTGGACAAATTGGACTTGCCATGAAACGAGGCCGACAAACAGAGCCTGGCTAAATATACTTATTTGAAGAAGAGAGGAGAATGAAGTGGAATAAGAGGTTGAAGGGAGAAGAAGGTATTGCAACAAAGAGTTTTTCTATTTTTTTTTTTTTTGTATTGTTGGTTTTTGGGTTTGCTCAACTCTCAGACAATTTAAAATTAATTGGTTTCCATGTCTGGCAGGATGTGCAGGACCTCTCTGTCTGTCTTACGAGAGAGTCTGCTTTTCTGAAGGAACTGGCCAGAATTAAAAGAGAGAGAGAACTGCAAAAAGGGGCTACAAATTGGTCAGCTTTTGGCTCCAACAATTTCTTCTTCTTCAGCATATCCTGTGTGCGGTTTTTCACGCAAAATGAAATCATTTGAAAGTGTTTGCCCAACTCCCCAACTCATACCAACAACCTCATTCTCATCCTCAACTTCTCTGGCTATAAAGGGCGCATCATCACAGAGCAAACAATAAAGTAAAATGGTTTCCTTTTTCCGTTTTTCTCATTCTGTACTTTTTTTTTTAAATTTTTTTGATAATTGTTGTTGTTGTGAGACGTTTCAGAAAATTTGCCTAACCATCAAAGGGATGAGTTGGTTTCTGTGGTTGGGGGTTGGAAGTTAAGGGTGCAGCTGATGAGGCGCTGGCTAATTAAATGAAAATTCATTGCGTATGCCCTAAAAATGGAAAACTTTTCGGTCATTTAATGTTGTCTGCTCTCGTTCTCATTTTCGTTCCTGTTGTTGTTGAAAAGTATCTTGAACATAAATTCCAACAGAACAATGTGTGTGTGTGTGTAACGTACAAAGTTGTTTTGTTAATAAGATACAATGTTGTTGTTGTTTACTTAAATACAAAAAAAGTCATTTTTGTTTCGAGTTGCGAGCTGTGGGCTCTGAGTTGCCTGGCAGCCGTCGCTGCTTCAGCAATTATTTGAGTTGTAGTACAACAAAAGGCAGACACAGACACAGATACTTACACTCACACCCACACACACACACAGACACATGTGCATATAATTACTTTGTGTACATTTGCATGGCAACACACACAGATAGAGACAGTGACAGACGTGGAATCAGTGCGAAACATTGTAATGCGTATACGCAGTGTGTGCCACATTTACATTCTTAGCTCAACTTTGGCTCGTCTGCAGACTCGAGACTTGGTATTTTCCTCTACGCTTTTCTGCTGACGACTGTAATATGCTGCCATGTTATGTCGTAAATGTCGCTTTTTATTATTTTACATACATGCTTATGTCTCTGCCTGTCTTTCTGTCTGTCTGTCTGTCTGTCTGTCGGTGTGTGTAGCGTGTTTTGTCATCAGCTTTCGCTTTTTCAAACGTCTCTCGGCTTTTGTTTTATTTACATTTCAACACACGCGCTTTGCCGAGGCTCACTGCCATCTAATTTTCTATGTAATGACAACAAGACTGACAATCAGAGAGACAGATAGACAGACAGACAAGGAAGGGAGCCAAAGGAATGTGTTACACTCACATTTACAACTGCTGCTACTTTGCGCTAATATTTAATGGCGTTGATTTTTATAATTAAATTGAAGGTAGAGGCAACAGCTTCTTTAGATCCAACCTGATTACGTACAGAAACCAAAGGAAGGGAATGAAATTAAGAATAGAAAGTAAAACAAGAAAATGAACATGAGACTAGGCAATTTATATGCATGAACAACGCACACACACTGTACGTAACTTTCTTTCAGCACTTTGGCACATTTGTCACACCTGGCGTATACGTAATGTGTGTATGCTCATTTTTATTACGTACCTCTGAAGCTGATTTATTTGTAGCCTAATGAAATTTGTTTCTTGTGCAGCCAAGCGAAAAGCGAAAAGCAATTCAAATGCATTGCCAATTGACTACTTGAGACTTGCCTTCCATTAGGCATCAAGTGCTTTAAGAGTATTTTTCAGAAGTAACGAATGTTTGAAACCTACAAAGTGTTTCTACACAGAGTTACTTAAGTAGATAGAAGTAAGAGAAGTAAGCTTGTGATATAAAATTAATTTTATAGCAAATGTTAAGCGTTGGGCCACTTTTAACTACATTTGTATATATAATAAATGGAATTTAAGTTAGAATCCAATTCCAATGTGTTTAATAGATGCCAAATATTTTATATGTATTTTATATTGGTATTGCTACTAACAATTATGAAGCAGTACTAAGCAGTACTGATCTTATAATTACTATATATCTTAATTTAAATAGATCTTAAATATTATCAGATAATATTGTGTAACAAATTTAAATATAGGAGGTAAAATAATTGCAGCTTAAATTGTTAGTTAGCTATATGCACATCTACAGTTTAAATCAACTTATTGAGCCTGCCATAAAATTCAAATGAAATCCAAGACAGATTTTCTGCTACTCAAATATGCAGCTGAAGTTGTTAAATAAACATTTGTCTAAAATAGCACGCTTATTCTAAGCCCCAAGCTTCACTTCAACTATTTTAATTTTCATTGCAATTATCTGATTTAGTATAGATGAAAAACCAGGAGCCATAATCCACGTACAATTATTAACAACAATATTACTTTTGACCACACTCACACATTTGTTGAGTTAGGAGCGCAACTCTAAAGTGGTTTACCCCAAATGACAGCCACAAAAAGCGAAATCAAATTTGCAAATCATTAAACAATTCTCACACGCGTGTAAATAGAAAACGCAAAATAAATGCAATAATCAGATGAAAATTTCAAAATTAAAATGAAAATACGTTGAGCCAAAGTGCAAACGTGATTAATTAAAATGCAATTTGTATGGTGGCTAGGATAAAAAGCCGCAGATGCTAAAATTGTTTTTAGAGATGACAGCTAATAAGCAATTTTTCAATACGAATTGTGGAATTGCCTCAACTTACCGCAATATTTGATTTTGCGTGCATTTTGTGGATAGATGTTTCAGATATATTTTTTGTAATCTTTTTCAAATTGTTAAACGTTCTTTGGCTGCGTATTTTAATTAAGAATCTGTTTGTAATAGTTTTTTGTTAGTTGGCATCACATAAGTATTTGTTTTGTCTATGTTGTTGAGCACGTTGCACATACGCCGTGTGGTGCGTGTGGTGTTGTAGGTGGAAAATTAAACACAGTCACGCACACAACTCACTGAGCTGAGACATTTTAATTGACACACATGCTGGGCACTTGACACCTGACGGCAGTTGATGTTGATGATAATGATGACGTTGATGAGGAGTCTAGATAGCTAGACAGCCACACAAGTCTTTGGCTAACGAGGCCAATTGCCGGGGATTTGTCTCTTCAACTCAAACTCAAACTTCAACACAAGCTCAAATTCAAACTCAGAAACTTTAAACTCAAAAATGTTGTTAAGGAATTATCACGCGTCACTTTGTTGCACTATGTAACGCACTGAAACGAAGACTGAACGCGTCGCGTCCAAACTAAAGTTTGGGGGAGTCGTCGTCGGTAGAAGATGTGGCAGCAACACCAACAGCAGCAGCAATAGCAGCAGCAGCAACATCAGCAGCAGGCAAAAACTTAAGGGAAGTAGCGCAGAGCAGACCAGACCACCTACAACACGCAACGACGACTGAACGAGCCATTGCGAAAGGACCAAAAACATCACCAGGCACCAACAGTCAGTCTCGTCACTCCTCAGTCGACGTTGACGTCACTGTCGCAGTCGCTGTCGTCACAGCAGCAGCAGCAGCAGCAGCAGAGACAGCAAAAAAATACGAGCCAAATTGACGACTCGCACACGATGAGCCAAATCTCGGCAACGAGAGCGTGCAACCTGGATGAGTGGGTGAGAGCCGAAGGATGAAGGATAAAGGACGAAGCACAAAGGACGAGTTGTTGGTAAAATGTGAGACACACACACTGTGGTGGCAAATCGGGCCACGAACTATTTTAGTGAAGCTTGCAATTTGCGTAGCGCATCGGCATTTTGTGCCGAAGTTTTTGTTGTTGTTGCTGTTGCTGTTGTTGCCGTGTTGCATGGCTGTAAAATTGTTGTCTCAATGCAAAAGCAGCAGCAGCAGCAGCAGCCATAGAAGCAGCAGTAGAAGCTGAAGCTGAAACTGAATCAAAAGCAACCCATGGTCGCCTTTCTCCTGCTGCTTCCTTTGAAACACATGGAATTGAAACAGTTGCCGCTCTGTGTGTGTTTTTGAACTGTATTGGAATTTAACTGCTTTGCAAAATGTGGGCCAATATCTCAGGGAAATTAATTAATAGCTGTACAAAAAGTAAACTCAATGAAAGTATCTTATAGGAACGCCAGTGAACTGTTATTTTAAATTAAATTATTAAATTAATTGAAAAGACTTTTTGTTCAGAATTGTCTATTATTAATTTTCTTTGTACATATTCTACAAAATTTGCTTACTTTTTTTGGCTGCAAAAAAGAAGGGTGTATTTTTATATATAACAACTTTTGTAGACTTTTAAATATGCGCCAAATTTTAAAAGAATCACTTTACAAATAAAAGATATTCCAGTTAAGTGAAATAAGTCTGTTTTAAATATTATTTTGAATGAGATTTTAAACTGAATATATATTTGTTATACAAATACACTATATAATTTGGCATATGGCTGTACAAATTTAAAGGATGTTCCAATTTGTGTATTAAATTGTACATTCAATTTTAAAATATTTTGTTTTTAGTGATGTTCAAATATTAGGCGATCGGTTTAAAGCAAATCAAATTATGCCAAAGACGTTCAAAATAAATAAACAGGTGGTATATCCGATCAGACGCCAATTCAAACTCAGTCATGTAGATACATAGATCTTTGAAATAATAATAGCTAATATGATAATTAAAAATTATTCAAAGTCAAGTTATATGAAAAGATTTTTATTTCTTGTGAGAACATTGTAACTTCGTGATGCCAATTTGAAATTCAATTTTAGAAATTATAACTTCAAAATGTAAAAGTGAATGTTTATAAATAAACTGTCAATAAAATTATACGCAAGGAGTTCTTTTTCCTGTAAGAACATTGTAACTTTATCTTATTTAAACGGCAATCTGCTGACTTAATGGAGTCTTAACATGAGCTTAACAGTAGATGTTAAAAGGGAATGATATGGAAAAGGAACGAAACTCGCTCTCAGGTACATTTTCTCTGGAAAGCATAGCGCATGCGTAATAGCAACAACAACAACAATAATAATCTAAAACAGAAGCCGCGAAATTCCGACACAGACTTCGTCCCGACGTCGTCGTTGTCGTTGGCAGCAGCAGCAGCAGTTGCTGAGACAACGACAGCAGCAGCAGAAGCAGAAGCAGCAGCAGCAAATTTCCGAATGGACACACAAAGCGCAACTTGCTCCACATATTCTAGCCCTACTTACACAGCGACATACTCCCACACACACACACACACTTACACACTGCTAACAGAGATTACAGACCGGCTGAGCCCCAATGCGTTTGCTATTAGTTGCTGCGCTGCTTCTGCTTCTGCCTCTGCTGGCGTCGCTGCTTTTTAGCTAGGCTTTTTTTGTTGCTGTTATCAGTGAACTTTTTTTTTGGTCGCCGTGCAGATTTCAAAATGCTGCTGCTGATAACAGGCAACAAACTGGCAGGCAAAAGACATTAAAAGCAAACGAAGACGACCCAATTTTGTTTACCCTCTGTTGGCTCACGCACTTTCCCCTGGGAAGGCGGGGGCACTGCCAAGAGAGGAGGGTCAGGTATTTGAATTTTTCTTGCTCTAAGGGGAGCACATGAGAGTACAAGCAACGCCTTAAAGAGGCTGCCATTAAAATGAAGAGCCAAATACCTCAGGCTGGGACGACTTTTTTGCTTTTTCCGTTCTATTTTATTTCTCTGTTTTTTAATTCGTAAGTTTAACTTTGAATTTTGTCTGTGACGCCTTCTTCTACTGTGCCCCGCCTCTCAACTTAATTAAATGTTGTTAGAAACGCTTTTCATTCAACTGCATAAATTACAAAGCAAAGTGGCACTTACCAGGGGAAAGCGGTGGCATTGGTGATGGTGGTAAGCCACGCCCTGGGGCAACTAAATTATAAAGGCGGGCAGTGAGAACTCCTCTCTACACTTTATGTAAAATCAAATAAGTGTTTCGCGTAGTCTTAGTTTCGTGTTTTGCTTAAATTTGCCTAAGTAAATGTCTGGCAATTGGAATTGCCTACTTATTTGGGCGTAGACGATAGTTGTTAAATGGGGTTTATTGGGTTATTTATGGGCTTGCTTAAAATAGTTTCGTTTAATACTGAATTGTTATATACATTTTAATTCCTTTTAGCAGATGATGAATATATTAAATTATTATTATTTTATTAAGTTAATTAATTAATATTCATTTAATTATTATATTCGTTACCGGTAGACTAAATAAGTATTTTGTGATTGTTGCATGTATTCATAATTTTACCACGCATTCTAATTTGATTTATATACTATGTATATATTTGTTTTATCATTGGCAGCATTTTATTTGTTTTATAAAAATCGTTAAAGTATAAGTTTATTCATATTCATCCTTAGTACATAATTTTTCATTTTAAAGTGTTGTTGTCCTTTTAAATTATAAGCAGTCAACAGTTTAATTTGCTCTTCTGTTAAATTATTACCATCAGCATTCAAGACTTTTAACTGTTGTTATTCTTTTAAATTTTCAACATTCAACACTTTATACAGATATTAAAACCAGCTACAATGATCTTTATCTACCTTCTCAATCAAACTTTTATCCACTTCCAAAGACAAGTTTCGTTGATGATACCAGCTATGTGAGGTAATCCATTAAACTCAGCTTAGAGAACAGCATCATCGGAGGTTCCACGTGTGTGTATTTTGTGGTCATTTAAATGACAAAAACCTCATAACGACTGTCCACCCCGCAGTGAACTTAATATGCAGGACAAATCGCGCCACAGGACACTGGACAAGGAATTTGGCTGAACACCCCATGGTGTGTGAGTAGAAGCGAGAGAGAAAGAGAGTCCAGAAACATTCCCTGCAGGCATCATTATTTTGAGGAGCATTAGTCAAAAAAAAAAAAGAAAAAACCCCAATGAGTAAAAACAAAAATCTGTCCCGCATCAATTTGTTGTGCTAACATTTATTGTAATTTATGTGAAAAGCAGCGCTTTATGATTACTTTTGGTATTCCATGTTGTGATTTATATATGTATTGGAGTATATGTTAAAGGCAAAAAAGGATTCAGCTGCTTTGAAGTGTGGTCCTGACTGCCCCCAGGACTTTGGGCATTAACTCTGGGTCCCGGTAATGTCACACGGCAGCAAAAGTTTGTCAAGTTTTGCAAAGTTTTTGAGTTTCCTTTTTTATATTTTGTTTTTTGTTTTTTTTTGAGTTTTATTTGTTTATTTTTGTTATTTTCTCTCAGCTTTTCAGCTGCTTGTTTCAGCTGCTTTTCAGTTCAAATTTCAAAGTTTTGCGATATTGTTGCAAGTATTTGGTAAAAAATGGAATACAATCTGTCAGCTAAATGTTGCTTTCGAAGTGGCATTCACAGGGAAATTGAAGGACGCAGCTGCTAGGCGAAAATCAATTGAAAATTGGCCTGACTCATAGGTGTTTATGGACCGTGGGGAGGAATACAGGAGATGGGGGAAAGAAAACTTTATTTTTTATTACAACTCGAAGCGAAATAGCGCCAATGCAGCAAATGTCAATCGTAAGCCCTGACAAAGTAATGCCACAAAATGAAGTTTTCTCATTTTGAATACCTTGTCCATGCGAAATTAATAAAGATGGGTATATCAGGCTATATAAGTAAGAAAAGAAAGTAGATTAAACTAAATTAGGTACATTAACAGACGACTAAGTATAGTGCTAAAGTTTATAGCATAAATAAAAACGACATGCATATTTTTATATCTTCTAGAATTATACGAAACACTTAAAAAAATTATTTATAAATGAATGTTATAAACTTTTTAAGCACTCTATTTTAAAAATATATAATGTTTGCATTGTTAGCATTTCGATGATTATTATTTATTATAATTTATTTGAAGTGTGTTTAGTTTAAAAGAAGAATATATAGAAAAATACTCATTATGTTTCTACTTCACTACAACTTTTATGTAAAGAAATTTGCTACACAATCTGGCCTGCAAGCTTCATAATGTTTTATGAAAGTCCTGTATGAATACAGGGTATCTTTAAGCATGCACTTGTCGTCTTGACAATCATTGCCTTCTTCCGCTCACAATTGGCAATTACATTGCCATTAGATGAGGTCGCCCTATATAAATATATAAACCAACGTTCCACACGGAATGCATATTTCATGTTTCATCATTTTTATACATTTATTTTGTTTTGCTTTTGTTGTTGTAAAGAAAATGAAATAATGTAAAAAAAATATGTGGCCTATCTTTCAGGGATCGTGACTGACTGACAGCTGCTGACCAGAACATGGCTTTGACGAATGTTGTACCACTTTAATGGGGTGGAAAGGGGGCGGAAATAAGGAGGCTGGAGATGTGTCTCGTTCAGAGTCTCATGTTGCGGCCATGTTGCTGTCACTGTTGTTGTTGTTGTTGTTTTTGTTGCTGTCATTCCACGCAAAATGTCAAGTAAACAGCGCAAATTAGCCAAACGTTTTCTTTTATTTGAGGATTTGTTGGACAGGACGAGGGACAGAGTCAACGGCAGCGCGTGAAACTTGTGAAACTTTATTTTGACAGCTTTTGGTCTTGGACACCTTTTGCCTGACACGAGCTCCAACAAGTGCCACTGGATTGATATTTAGGGGGTAACGTGGATAGCCAAGGTATGTGACTGTCAGATTGAAAACTTTCACTTAATGCCTTTAAATTGGCTTTAAAAAAATGTTCTGATTATATTGTTATTATGACAAGTACTTTTTTATTTGTTATGCTGTTAATTTGTTTATTGTGGGCAGCAGACGCTTTAAATATTCCTTTGACTTTATTAATATTAAATGTGACTTATGTTTAAATTTTAAGCAGGGTATATCTGAAATGAGTTTATCAGATGCTAAAATTGTACCTTAATTTATGCAATCTTATTGTGGTGCTTATCTTAAGATTTTATATATATTTCTTACATTTAAATTAATATTTCTATTAAATATAATATTATATATAGTCTAATTGTTTTGTTCATGTAGGTATCTCAAACTCTTCGCTTTCCACCGTGAGATTTTTACCACCTGAGCTTTTTGCTCTGGAGGTTCAATAGCTCTTCAGTTCTACACACATTTCTCCAACCTTGACAGCTGCCGTTTTTGGCCAATTACTTACCTGCACACAAAAACCATAATTAATTAAGCTCGGAAACTGCACAGCAACAACAAGAACAACAACAAGAAAAGCGATAACAACTTGAAAGCCTAATCTCTATTACCCTCAACAGTTTCGATTGAAGTGACTTGTAATTACATTTTGGGCTGCGCCATGAAATCAGCAGAAAATCACAATTCAAGGAAATTAACTCATTTCCACATAAATTAGTTCCGAATGCCGCTCAATACTGCAAAATATTATGCGTCGATTATGATTAACGATCATTGCCGCCGATTTGGGCATAGATGAGGTATGAGAGGGTGCTGGGTGGAGGGGTAAGGGGTGCATAAATAACTCAACGCCTGGCGGTGAATGTGCACAAATGGAGAAACGCCTCATTTTCTCTTTTTTTGTTTGGATGGTGGGAGCAAAAAATATATGAAAATGTCTGCTGTAAAAGAAATTTCTTTTGATACTCTGTAAATAAGATAAGGGATGACCATATGCGATGTAATAAAGATATCTTACATTTAAATATGATGATGGAGTTGCATGCCGATAGATACATTAGTGTAGGGAAATTCAGTGGCAGCCTTATATATGAGACACAGTGATTAAAATTTGTAGACAATAAAATGGTGCATCTCATTTATTAAAATGATTATTTCAATAATATATTTTCTGAAATTATTTTGAAAACATAGTATTTAATAAACATATAAAGAAAGAAGTACGAATGTGAGTTATGGATGAAGCCTCATTCATTTAAATAAATAAATAACATGTATCCTGTAATCTTTTCGGAATATTTTTAGAAGAGAGCTCCGTGTAGTCGAGCACACTCTATTGATTCGTTTCCATTTATATTTCTGTGGGAGTGCCTAGAAATATTTATGAGTTGTTCACGCGACGGTCGCTGGCGGCCAATTTTTAAGGACAAGATAGGAATTTAGTCCAGGACGTGGCAATTACGCGAGCCCAAAGAGAGGAAAAAAGTACATATTGCCAAAGTCATTGACTGTCCAAGGAATTTATGAATTATATAGAAAGCAAAAACGAGAAGAAGGAGAATACGAAGACAAAGTTGGGTGAATTGTTCAAAGCGGCAAAAGGAATATCAATGAATATGTGTTATTTGCACGCATAGCCAAGTTTTTCACTTTACAAACTCATGAAAAATAGATTAAAGTGAAACGAAAAATGTGGCAAAAACGCCCTCTTTTCCCATTCTCATTTAATACTGCAAAGAGCCACGCCCCCCGTTGGGACAGCCTTAGTAGGCAGTCATTAAAAATGAATTTGTGCTAAAGCGCAGCTAATGAATATAGAAATTTCTTCTCTATTCAAAGTATGGGTAAGAGTATGAGTGTTTGTGTTGTGTATACGTGTGTGTGTGTGTGCTTGTGTGTATGTGTATGTGGAATATGTGTTTGGGTCCTTTGCAATCAATCAGTTTCCCAATTTCTGCCTCACTTTACCCAATAACCAAAAAAGTCGGGAGTCTGCTCTCGTTCATCTGTTTGTTCGTTTGTTTATTTGTTTGCCTTTTCCTTTTGTGCAAAGGACATTTTCAAGAGCCACAATCCAACCACCGCTCCTTCCACTACACGAATTATATATTGACATATTAGTGCAGGCCGATAAAGAAATTGATTTCTGCCTTTCAGCAGCGACAACTCAACTCAAGTGTCCAAAAATGCCAAAAACTCAAGATTTGTGCTCGGCTTTTTATAGAAAATTGAGTTATTGGGCATTGATAGATTGAAAAGGTTGCCTTCCTTGTGTGTACATATAGTTTGTATACACATATATTTTTCTATTGACCCTGTAGAGAGAACCGTGTCAAGTGAGAGAGGAGGGAGCCTTAGACTTAAAAGTAAATACATACACATAATTTTCCTTTTCCAACTCTTTAAAAATAAAAAAAAATTTTGCTTTAATAATTTTAATTTTATAAAATTACTTTTGGAACAATTGATTATTAGAGTGGCAACTTTTCTTCTGTATATGAACTTAATAATTTTTTAACAGAAATTATATTCCTCAGAATCGAATTTAGAACCTATACCAATTTGGGCACCAGAAATTAAGTAATATTAAAAGCTCCAAATTTTAAAATTGGATTTTTGTGTCCAAAATATGAATAACCCTTTTCTAAATATCTGGTGGAATATTACTACTTTGGTAAAAAACAAAATTTTTACTATTATTAGTAATTGATTTTTAAAAGTTATGCTAAACTAAATCGTCTAAATTTGTCTTTTTCTAATAAATTGGAGTTTTCTCTCTTTACTCACTGACATATGTACATTTAAAAATAGTTTTATGAATGGTAACATATTTTTGTAACATATTTGGAATGTGTGTAACATTTTAGTTAAACATTAAAGATGAAAAAAAAAAAATGAGTGAGCATGATGTGAAGCTGAAGAGCAAACAAAAAAGTAAATACAACCGAAGAGCTCTCGTCAATGTCAAGAAAGCAGTTTTGCTTAGTTTATGAACATGTTCGCTGACAACAACGTTGTTTATATTGCGAAGCCCCTCTATAATACTTGCAGGTTGTTACAACAAGAGAGCGAGAAGGAAACTGTAGGAGAGAGAGAGAGGTTGTCCAGGAACTAATGAAAAATCCCAGGGGATCCCTTCGATTGGTAGGTGGTTCGGTGATGAGGTCTACACAAACATTTGAGCAGCGCTGTCAACAACATGCCAGACGGATGGACAGAGAATGAGAAGTGGCAAGCAGGACACAAACACAAGCCGCAGGACATGGCACACAGTCAGGGACAGATAGACAGATTGACAGACACTCTGACGGACAGTCAGTTGACGTATTTTGTTTATGGGCCATGCTGTGCACATTGATGACAGTCGAAATCTATCGCGAAGTGTGGGTCCAGAGCGACAGAGGCAGCACGTGATGTCATTAGCAGCGGCAGACAAAACGCATTTGTCATAAAGCAGCAGTAACAACAAAATGACCCAAAAATGTGTCATGAGAGAAGGGACAGAGAGGGGGGCACAGAGATGTTGCAAATGGAAGTCAGCGCAGCCGCAACCGCAACGTGCGTCACGCACATACGCCAATCATCGTCACGCAGGGGGGTGGGGGGATCATGTACAAGCATCAATTGCAACAGTCGAGGTAGTTGAAGCAATGCTGGATCTATGCCAACGTTGGCCGTTTATTGAAATTCCTTAATGAGCAGCAGGCATTGCAATGCATTGACCGATGGTCAGTAGGATGTCAAGTGCAATGCAATTTCCGCCTCGAGGTTGCAGTTGCAATTTGCATGGGCAATTTGCGTGCAGTTCAATTAAAACGTGCCACGTGCAAAATGCAGCGGCCGAAAAAAAAGAGAGACTTGTAATTGCCGTCGAGAGTTGAGTTGAGTTCAAGTCAACGTGTCGTATGCGCAATCAGCAAAAGTGACAAATTGACTTTTGTCGCTCGCTTCTTTGCCTCTTTGTCTATCCACTGCCTCTTTCTCTGTCTCTGTCTGTGGCAAATGCTGTTACCAATTACCGCTAATGTTGCACAGTTGCCGCATTCACATAAAATTAATGATAAGCGCGCCATAAAAGAAGTTTTACTGCAACAGCAGACAACGACGTCTCCTCGTGGAAGCAACAGCTGAGCTGGTTGATAGCTCAAAAGGTTATGTCACAATAAAATTAAATCCAACAAGCGTGAAGTAGGTGAAGTATCTACTTCTTCTTCTACCATTTCTATCTTTTTTTTTTTCTCACCCAACTTAACTGGCAGCAAATTGAAAACTTTCGGTCGGGTTTACGACTTTGCCAAGACTTGAAGCTAATTGCCTGGCCATTTAATTTGTTGTCTTAAAGAAAAGTTCTACATTTTTCGACAATCTCTAAGCCTAAGAGCCAATGTCCATTTCTCTCTCTCTGTCTCTCTTATCTCATTGAGCAGCCGGCTAACACATTAGCATATTTAACTTTGATGCGCTGTGTATAGTTGTTTATCTGCAGGTATAAGCTCACGAAATGCCTGAATATAAAAGTCTTATATCAATCTTGCTACAACTTGATGTCCTTTTTTCCTGTCGTTGTCACTGTCACAGCTACGTCTTCTCTCTCCCTCTCCCACTTGTCGCTTGAGCTAAAAGTTTTTTGTTCGAGATGAATTGTAAACTGGAGAACTAGAGAACTGGGGAAACTGTTTGCAAGTCCAAGTCACCGGGCGACGCACCTTTTTCCATTGCTTTTTTACTCTCGCTCTGTCATCTTCTTCTTCTATTTTTCATGAATAAATTGCGCAGAATTTATGTGGAAAGTTTTGTGTGTGCGGCTCAAGCTCTCGTAGCTCTCGAAATGAAAGTGGCTAGCGGAGTTTAGATGAATCTGTTTGGCTTAGTCTGATGAGTTATCTGCACAAATGCAGCAGGGATGAGGGGTCAGACAAGGCATCTCAATGTATGTTTGTTTGTGTATTCTACTTCAAGTGGAGGTAGGCGGAATTGTAGAATTTATGGTTGAAATGTTAATTGAGCGCTGGGAGGAGCAGAGCAAAGCAGCTGGAGATGGAGATGGAGCTCCTAAAGTTAGACTACGTTGCAGCTACGCATCAAAGTTTTTTTCCAAAGTTTTGCAAGTGGTGTGCGATGTGTGCGAAGAGAGAGTTGCATTTGAAATACGACCCCGAATCTGAGTGCCAGAGACAATGCATATTCACAATTTCATTTGTTTTCTAATTTTGCACAAACAACCGGAGATATTTCGACAAATATTTGGCTAAAATGAACTTTAGCTGAAAGCATTGTTAACAATTAAAAAATATATATAAGCCATGAATTAGAAAAGCAAATTAACGCTGTGGCTGAACTAAGACTGTAGTTGCAGAGCAGTTAGCTTTGGAATGGATACAAATACAAATATGCATAATTGCTGTTGCAATTTGGATAAAATTATCTTAAAAGGAAATCTTTGCTAATACTTAATTAAATATTTATCAACCATCAGTTAACAGTTACCTTAACAATGGATTCATGAACGATTTATTGCCCACAATTCAAGTAACAAAAGAATTTAAAATGTAAAAGTTAATTAATAATTGATAAAAGCATAAACACAATTTAAAGTCTGACATTCATATAGTTTCATGTCAGTAACTTTTGATTGTCAAAGGCAGATATAAATATTAAATAAAAAATGTAATATATTTTTTTAATATAATAAATATAAATACAGCTTAAGATGAGTCAAAGTAATGCCGAGATCGGATAAAGACAGACTTCCTTATAGAGTTGCATCCGCAAAGTTTAATAGTAATCAGTTTAAAAGCTGGCTGATTTCTTAGTCAAATTCTAATCTATCTTAATGTTGATATTGTTGTTTAGCAAGGATTAAGATTTACGTAGTGTCGTAACGCTGCGGAAAAAAGGAAGTAAGGGCGAATAGCAAGGAATGGAATGGTGGGGAATGAAACGGAATGGAACGGAACGTAGCACTACTCTGACACATGGGTGCTTCATTTCCGACAATCTCAAGGCCCACGCCCACAAAATGAGGAACCACAAGCCAAGTGCAAGTCACACGTTGCCACGGCACTCGACATTGTCTGCGTTGTTGACGATGGCGACGCATTGTGGTATCTACGTAATATTGCTGAAAACCACAGAGAGAGATGGAACGACAGAGAGAGAGAGGGAGATAGAGAAAGACTGAGAGACGAAGCAGCGTTGCGTATACGTAATATTTCAGCATTTTGCAACGCAACACGCTTCGCTGATGCTCCTTCTAGCAACCTACTCTGTCCCTCTCCGCTCTCTGCCCATTGAAAACTCTGCTGGTGGCATCGTCGTCGTCGTCGTCGTCGTTGTTGCCCCGTCTTCCTTCGTCGTGCCACTGCGTGTGTGTGGTCTACCATTATCTGTCTGGGAAGCCATTAATTTTTCAAGATTGATCCGGTATGCAAATTACTTACACAGAATGTGTAAGAGCGCCAGCAGCGCTTCCTTTACTACTTTGCTCAGCTGTCTATTGTGTGTGTTTGCTCTATGCGTGTATCTATGCGTACATGTGTGTGTGTGTGTGTTGCTATTAGTGTCCATATATATGTGTGCGCCTGGCCTGGGCACCAAGTGTGCCCGCTCAAAATTTGCCAGCTCATTTTTCAGCATTTTCATTATATTATATTTTTACTTTATTTTCCATTCTTTTCTTTCATTTTGTTGCTTTCTCCATCTAATTATATGGGCGTGGCGTTTAAAGGCACTCACTCAGTTTAATATGCATCGTGTCTTTAATTTATTAAATGCTTTGCATAATTAACGCATCGCCATTGATTTAATGTTCATAAATTGTTTCGCCTTTCAGCTTTCCCATTTCCAGCTTTCCCATTTTTAATTACACTTCAATGCAATTTTTTTTGACAGCAGCAAATGCACTTCATGCCATTGATTGCTGTGCACTTTGCACTTGGCAAGTGCCCCACACATTCAGTCATGTTCCCAAGTGGCACTCAAAGGCTTATTCAGTTTTTATTTAATTTTATTAAGAAAACAGGACTTTAAATGATTTTAAACCCTTTTGTTAATTGAAATGCTAAAAGAGATGTGAATTTGGAAAATAAAGTATCGCAGTTTTACTAAAAATTATTCATGTACTCTTGTACTGCACTTACAAAGCACAATTCTCAGTTAAATACTGTATAAGAATTATTAAGAAATCTAACTGCTTGAAAATGAAAATAAAACTCTTTCCAATACTGAAAATTAATATTAAAAGTGTGGATATTGTATAATAACTTTGTGAAACAGAATAGTAACTGAAGAAGCTTATCACGAACAATTTTTATTCCTTTTCAGCATCAAGAGTAGATCAATTTATCCTGTTCGTCCTTCTATCTATTTGGACGACGACTAAAAGCAGTCGGCAACTTGTAGTTATGCACTTAAAACTGAATAAAGACTAGAAATAAAAGTTAACAATTAAATCAATATAATCTTTACAAATTAAACTGGAAAAGGAAACAAGCTGTAATGGGCTTAAAATTGCAGGTGTTAATGTAACTCAGACTTCAACACAGGGCATAACCCAGTCGAGCACAGTATACATACTTTCGCAGATTTGCTTAACTTTCAAATTGTTTTTGAAGTAAGTGGAGAGAATCTTTAATCTCATGAAGCTTTATCTGCAAATGGCAGCAGCTCTAAGAGCAAGTACAAGCACATACTTCAGCTAAGCAGCTTGTGATAGGAGTGTGTCTGTGTGTTTAAGAGTGTGTTTGTGTGTGTGTGTGTGTGTGTATAACATGACAAAGATCACTTAACGGTTGGGCAATGTTAAACAAAAGTCTGTGGCAACATGCTGAATGCAATGTTGATGATAATGATTATGATGATGAGGGTGCTGTTTGCTTACAACAAGGCAATACAAGTAGCATACACATACTACACCCCTCAAACACATACATACACATATGGAGAGGGAAACAAACAAACAAAACGCGAAACTAGCAGCCGCAGTTCTCGTTAACACATCGTGATAACAATCAAAGCGAAACAAAAGCCCAAACAAAATAGGCAACAGAAACAGGAACATCATCAACAGGAGCAACAACATGGTCAGCTACATGGAGTGGAGGCTTCAGGTTTTCAAATCTTCTACTTCCATTCATTCTATTCATTTTTTGTTGCCTATTTTTTGGGGCAGGAAGCGGCGAGTCGCAACGCGTTATCTCTGCTCAGCTTTGCATAAATCAACGTTGCAAACTAATTTCTTTCTTAGATTTTTTCTTCTACGCTTAAACCGAACTCAAGCGTTAAATTGAAGTGTGTGCGTGTGTTGTACAAATTATCTTAAACTCCCCCGCATGCAAAATGCCAAACAAAATGAACTTTTAACAGCAAGAAGCAGCCAGTGGCATGTGGCACGCCTTATGGGGCAAGAGGCAGCTACATGAAATCAGCGCAACTGTAAAATACAAAACTGTAAAGCAAACAACAAAACACAACACGTCCACGTCCATTTAATTGGTTTACACACACCGACAAACGTCTCTTTCAATATGCATTTCTGTATCTATATCAGTGTGTGCGTGCATGCACTTGTATGTGTGTGTGCATTGCATAAATTATATGAAATTTACAAATAAATTACGCGCACGCAAAAGGCGTGCTTCTCTCCGCAAAGGGGGCGTGTCTGTTCCGGTAAGTACAACGAGCTAATTCTTTTTTATAATTGGCTTCTGCTTAGGCAAAGAAAATATCGCCTGAAAGTATGCAATGAAGTTACAGTGAAAATTGAGGAACTTTATAACATTACGCATACGCCAAGTTGTGCTTTAAATTTGAATTAATATCACTACTTTACAGCCATTTTGCTTAAGAGGTCTTAATATTGTTTTCCTATAGATTTTGGACCTACAAACTTTATCTATCCTGAAAACTAATCAGAAAGATATTTTTTAAAATTCCTCTAGACCTCTGTAGCCGCAAAAAATCAAATTTTGTAGCCTAAAGAATATAAAATTATTTTGTTGTGATAATCAATAAGTTTTTAATAATAAGGAGCTAAGCTGCTGGCAAATGCTTTAATAATACAATGACTTAAATACTAGAAGTGAATTTAGTTATTTAACTTACTTGTTTACTTCAGCCTATTGAACAATTAATATTTATGGGAAATAAATGCATTTGAATAATGTGAATCGACTGATGATTTCCCAACAGAAGGTAAACAATCAAATTATTGAATTTATTTTTGATGGATTGAATTTATTTTCCTTTAAAAGATTTAATATAATGTTTACCATTATTTCATTTTAAATTCACTTTAAATTTTCAAAATTAACTTAATTTTTTGATTCAAATATTCCCTAAAGTGCACTCAGTCATTCAATAGATAATAAAATGAGCTAATGAGTACTTTAAGTGAATGCTTCTGTAATGTGAATCATTATATTAAACGCAGATAAGCGTTAAGTAACAAAATCAGTTGATTCATCAATCAATTCACTGGGTATTAGCCAAGTTAACGACTCGACGCATTGACAGAGGAGTTCTATGTGTTTTACAGTTGCAAGTGCTTTCAATATTAGATTGATATATGTATGTGTATAATATGAGGATTATGCACCTATTCTCATTGTAGGTTTCAATTGTTCATGTGTTCCATTTAATATTTCAGCCGCAAGACAATTGCTCTTAATATTGTTGGATAGGCGCGTGTGTGTGTGTCGTCATCGAGGCCATGTCACAACGATGTTCGAGTTTTAATTTATGCTTATTCACACACATTCATATATCCTATACGTGTGTTTGTGTTTGTGTGTCGCTGGGTTTTTCATCGACATTTAATTGAAAATAACTCAAGCGTGTCAGCAACGCGCGCGGTTAATGAGCGAGAAACTCGAATGTCTGTCGCGACTGCCACCACAATTTTTATGCTCCCCACACTCCCCCTCTCTCTCTCACACTCCCTCCCCCCTCTCGGGCTTCTTTTCCTATCTTTCTCTCACTCTTTTTACGTATGTTGTATGTCTGGGGCGCTTTTTGCCAGCACGTGAATGACATCAATGACAGTGAAAAGGCGTTTTTCTGCTCTTAATGAGCACGAATCGAGATGGGGTGGTGGGTGGAGGGGCAACGAAGCGAGTGGGGTGTAACAGACAGAAGACACAGTTATGTTCTCTCCCCCAACTGCCAGCTTAGCAAGTTTTTTGGCTTTTTATCTGTCGCTGCCGCAGCTTCTTTTGCTGCTGCTGGTGACAAGTTTATTTATGTGTCTGAAAAGCAACCAAATGAAAGAAAAATCTAAGGAAAAGAAAGAAAATGAAGCTAAAGTTTAAGCTGCAACTTAAAAGACATCGCATCTATCCCATTGACATCAACATTATGTTGAATTTGGGCTATGGTCGTAGAAAGTTGTGTAGGTGAAAGCGAAAGACAGTTTTGCCGGAGACAAGTTGCAGTTGAAATCAGTTGCCAAACGAGCTGATTGCCAGCATATCCTGGCATAAATGTACAGCCAGCTGCTGCTTAATGTTCTAACAACAACTTGATTGCAGTGAAATCAACTTACGTAATACCCTGTAATTGAAAAAGTGTGTTAAATTGCTGTACGGGGAAATTAAGTGTTTTTTATGAATAAATATTTAAAGGGAATATATTTAGTTTGAATTACCCAATTTTCACGAAATTAGTGAAGAAATTTATTCCACATATAAGTACTAGGTATCTTCACGTCGAGCCGACTTCATCTTGGGTCGTTATTCTTAGTAGTTCTAATTGTGCTGCAATTTTCTATACTTGTCTTCTAGTTCGTTTCCTGCCATTTCCGCATCCGTTCTACAGTCATCGCCTAAAAATATGCAACAGAAATTCTGATTTTCTTTGTGAGATTGTGTACTTTGGACTGTAACAAATTTAATGAAATAATTATGCAAATAAAATGTAATTCACACAATTCATAAAGCAAAACGACACACATGACATGCACACACATGTGTATGTGTGTGTGTCCGTGTAATATGTAGTAATGTGGACAGCGTAAAGCGAATAATATTAAACCTTAGTTATTTATATTAAAATTTTGCTTTATTGATGTGGTTGTTTATATTTGTTATATACATTTTTTTTTCCAGATTTTTATGTGCGCAGCGGTTTAGTTTTATCCAAGCTGTTGCCACAAAAATACACACACAAAGAGAGTGGGAGAAATGAGAACTAACCCATATAAAACGTATGGGAGCATAAAGCATGTATAGAATCGCATTTCTTTCTTAGCTTAGATTTGGCCCTTTTTTTTGCCCCTGTTGTTGGCTCAATTTTTGCCTTGTTTCGTGCATGTGTTTGCCAATTTCCTGGCTACGAACGAGTTGACCACAAAAAAGGCAAAGCAAAAGAAGAAGCCAAAGAGAAATAGCAAATAGAAAGCATACAACGAGCAGCAAATAAAAACCAAACCCAAGCAATCAACAAATACATTTCAACAGCACCTTATAAAAGTATTTGAACCTTATGTTGACCAAATTTTATCGCATTTGACATATACACATACACATATAAACTAACACTAGGAATCACACACGAACACATACGCTCACATACTCATTGGCATTGATTTTGGCTTTTATTAGCTTGAGCAGCCGCAGCTCTGAAGTTGGCAAGTCGCACTTGACTTGACTTCAACGTTGCTCCAACCCCTAAGCACCACCCTCTCCCCTGCCCCTCTCTCTTCGCACCCTTCTCTAGTTCTAGTTCCCCCCTTTGCTGTACTTCAGCTTCAATTGCCCTAATCCATTGCAAAGTCGGCGTGGGATCACGTACAGCATTCACAGCGAGTATATCTTTTTAAAAACATTGTTAAAGTTCTTGCTTTAGCTGTGCTGCTTAGCCCCAATCCCCTTCCATCCTATCCTTACTCCTCTTATCCTGTATTTGCTCTATATATAAATGTAGTTTTTTTTATTATTGAATTCGAGTTCAATTTGTTTTTATTGATTTGCCATTTTACACTAGCCCCAGAGATGTGACGGAAATTGTCAATGTTTTACAATAGTTGCAGGCTACCACACTTACTCTCCTCTTTCTCCCCTTTACACACCAGTCTCCTCTCAGTACACCCGACATCATCATGGCTTTTTGAGTTTTATGTGCACTTGATAAAATTTCAATAGTTGAACCCGTCACATCACTGCCCTCTCGTACTTCTCGTACTTCTCTCTGTTTTGGGGTTCGGGATCTGTTATTTTTCGCGCCCGTTTGCCATTCTGGTCTGCCTTTAGTTTTATGTGATATTAAAATTGATAGCAAATCGCTGCTGATGCTGTTCCCTCTGAAAGCGCAAAGAATGATTGGCAAGGGAAAGAAGTTGCAGAGAGAGGAGAAACGGAAACGGGGTAGCAGCTATGACTTTTATGGAGCTCGACAAAGTTCCGACTCTTTGGCAAATTGATTTTCATGCGATTTTCAATAAAGCCAATCCCATATTGCGCATACGCACTGTACGTCATGGCATTCTTTATGATTTTTTCAATTTGTTTGAACATATTTTAATAAATACAAGAAAAGTAAATAGAAAATAAAATAAATGCCAAATGCAAGAGACATTTTGAAACGTAATAACAGTAAAATGCCTCAAAGCAAAATTACATTTTCACTTTTGGCAAATTGATAAATATTTATAAATATGTTTTCAACCTAATTTAAACCATTCGAAAATTTAAATGAATTTTTAACAACTTAAATTTATATAAGAACAATATGTAACATTTTTTATTTGCTAGTTGCTCGACTTTAAAAATTTTAAAATTGAATAAAGATAGCTTTAAAATAAAATTAGTAGCACTGCAAATATAAAACAAATGTTTTCTAAATTTTTTTCCTTAATTGTTAATAAATTTGACGAAAATATATGGCATGACATACGTTTGACCTGCATTTGACAGGCAAATTCGACAACATTTCGAATAATATTTTTGGTTTAAAGAGCCAAATTTAGCTGCTGTTTGTTTTGAACTCAAATGCTGAGCGTGGCCAACATAGTGTCATATCAAGAGCTAAGCAGCAATAACAACAGCAAAAACAATAATGCAGAGTCATACACAAACACACATATATATGAGTAATGCAATAAAACGCAGACAATGTGTGAAGTTGAGCGTTCGAATTTCCAAGTGCATTTTCCATTTTCCGCAACGCATTGATGCACAACAACTACAAAAAGGGGGCCGTGTGTTTATGTGTATGGGAACAAACAAAGAAAGCTTGCATACACACTAACAAACACACAGAGAAAAGCCAAGCCTCGGGAAATGCGCGAATGTGGGCGTGGGCGTGTGCGTGGGCTATATAGGCGTGGCAGCGTGTATAATTTGCGATTTATGAGCGGATTGTTGACAGGGAAATGGGGGAAATTGAGAAACGGGGGCAACGAGCAACTGTAACACGTGCTGTGCATCGTCTAATGCGACTGACAAACACCTACGCACACACCCACAACAGACACACACACACACACTCCCACACACACGAACACACGCAAACGCACACATATACTCCCACTCACAGGCAGTTAAGCACGCAGCGGAACTTGCACAATGTGTCAAATGTCATATATGTGTCGCGTTAATAAATTCACTCAAATGTTTCAATGTGTCTGCCCGTTGGCATAATAAAATGAATGCCCCTCCTCCTTTGGCTGGCAAACAACAAATCTATGTCCCTCTCCATCCTCACCTGCTTCTTATGTCGCACTCAATTGTCAGATGAATTCCCTGGAGCAGCAGGATATGAGTCTTCAATTTCCAACAACATATTCCATTTAAATTTTATTGATATCTGAAGGAAGAGCAAGAATGGAAATGATTCCAACTAATTATTGATGTAATTTGAAATGCTAATGGGGAGAAAAATGTAAAGATATAAAGAGAGAGACAGAAAGAAAAACAGAGGCACAGAATAATAAAGATATTACTTTAAATATTGATCATAAAAAAAGCATTTACTCAGAAAAGAATCAATTCCGAATATCAGGCAAAATGGAATACAATAGAACTAAAAAATCCATTAACATTTAAAAGAATTTATTTGGCCCATAAAAGTTACAATACATAAGATGGCTTAAAATGACGATCAATCACGTTTACTTCAATCATTTAGAAATTACAGAGTCCATTAAGTACAGTCAAATCATAAATGAGTAAATCCAGAATGTTCAAGGCTTAGAAATGGGACCAATATATTGTATTTAAAAGGTTAACAGCATATGTAAAATGGTCTAGCTATTATTGCGAAAAATAACTGCAGCAATGAGAAATATATTATCCACATAAATTCAGAAAACGAAGCATTTTGGTAATATACAAAATACTTGAATATATATCGTATGTATATCTCTAGTTTGAGGCTGGCCAAATGAACTGCAAATAATGCTGAAGGCGACATATAAATAGTCGATAAAATAACATATACTTATGTGCCTTCCTTCCATTGCAGATGTTGCATGAATTTGTCATTGAACTCACTCGTAAAAGACCAAGACGATAACTTTGCTTCATCTCAGTTTCTTCTTCTTCTCCACCTTCTTGAGCTCCACCTTTTTTTATTTGTGAAATCTATTTAATTGCAAAATCACAGCCAAAAGTGGGCAAAACGTTTTATTTGTGTTCGTTTGAGTGTATGTTTGTTTTCCTTTGGTTGATTTTTCTTGGCTTGAGCTGCATTTGGGGCGACTTGCCAAGTGGCAAATGCGAGAAAACCTGAGCCGGATGAACCACCAATAGGCAATAGCAATGGCCAAAATCGTTGCCAGGATCCTAGTATCCCAGCATCCTCATCATCGTCCTCTACACACTATCATCATCATCAGTGTCTGCCTTGGCACTGAAACTGGCAATGGCTAAGAAAAGCGTATCCGTAGTGACATTTTAGCTACGTTTTGTCGTACAACAAAACTGCATAAATTTAATGCTGGTTTTGGCAACGATGCGACAACAGTCGATTCTCGTGCCAAAAGAACCCCAAACCAACTGCCAAAGCGCCAAAACTTCCTCAGAACAGGACAAAACAGGACAACGACGCGTTGTTCAAGTTGAACACACGAAATGCGAATGCGAATGTGAATTTAGGACCAGGACTTTGACAGTAGAACTTGGGATATAAGGACATGGGAAATCTCTCTAGGCTTGCCCCATGAAATTCTATGCATTTCCGTGTTGGCATTTGTCGCTGGTTCATTGTGAGGTTCAGTTCAGGGTAAAAGTGGTGCACAGTGGGGCAAGTAGCACATCTCGAGATTTTGTGCTCGAAAGTTACACCTTGAAAGGAAAAAACAAACACAAATGTATCTGATTAGTAGTTATCGTGATTATTGTATGAAACTGTAGTTTACTTATACTTAAGTTAAACGAATTAGTAGTTCTATTTATTATATTAAATAATTAATAATTATATAAATAAACAGAAACATTAAGGAATATTTGATTTAGTTGTGTATAAGTATTACAATTAAATGGATTTCTGAGAACCTAATTCGATTATTGCCCATAACTATAAATATATTTGTATATTTATTAAAAACTTTACATTTTCATTGTAAAAATAATAAGTTTAAATATTATAAATTAGTAAAATTAGTTCATTTTATTCAAGGATTATTTTCTTGCCTTAACATTTTCATAATGTAGTATAGATAAAGTATAGGTTTTTCTATAGCTGATCTAAGCCACTGTTAGCAAATGCGCAATTCGCACAGTGTTTCTCCTTCCCTCAGTTTCAACCGCTCCCTCTTTCTTTCTCTCAACCCCCTTCACTCCTTCACCATCTCTGCATGCATTATAATTTGAGTGGCATGTTGAGAGTCGCTTTTGTTTTGCTTTTAATTAGATTTACATTGGCCACTTTTCAGTTGCGGATGCCACAACAGCACCTCCCTCCCCTCGTTAACCCTGCCCCACTCTCCCTTGCAGCCCACTCTATCACTCACCACTCTCTCTCCCTCTCTCACTCTCTCTCTCTCTCTCTCTATCTCTGTCTGTCTGCCTCTCATCAGGTTAGAGCCTAACAAACGCTGCGCTTTGTTTATTTTGGCGCCTTGTGCACTCATTGCCTCGAAAAATGCGACGCTGCCCGTTGCACATAGACAACAACAATAATAGTTATACCCTACTTCCGTTTCCTCATCTCCCCTCTCTTGCCACCCCTTATATCTGCAGTGATTGCCAGTTCTTTTTTCTTGAGTCTTTTTGTTGTTGTTGTTGTTTTGTCGAGTTCTTTTCAACAGCTTCACTTTTTGCACTTCCGCTTTGTGTGTCACTAATTGCTTTTGTGTTTCAGTATTTACAATTGTTTTGATTCATTTCTTGTTGGCTCCACCCAGTCTCCCTCCCCCCCTTTCTCTCTGTCTCTCTATGTGTGCTTAATTAAATGCACTTTGAGTGTCGTCGAGTCTGTGCACCATTGTCCAGCTACAATACATCCTCAGCCTCTAGGCCTTTATCTTATGACCCCTACTCTATAACTGTCTTTCTCTTTCTCTCTCTCTCTTTGTCTCTTTAGCCTCCGTATTTCTTTCTCTAATTACTCTCATTCTCGAATAAAATTAATGAAATTTTACTGCATTTTCACGCTGCATTCCTAATTGGCACAAACACAAAACACAGCTCAAATTCAGATTTTGTCGATTGACTAGGGATGCTTAAAAACTAGGGTAGCTTATTTTATTTTTATTTAAGTTCAATTTGAAATATTAATAAGTAAAATTGAGAAAAAGAACAGGTATAATCTGAGATATTTCCATGGTTAAAGTAAGCTATAGATGTTTCAGTAAAATTAAAACGAGAAATAAATTCACAATATTTATAATCAGCTTCGCTCCGGTTTTAACATTTTATTTTCACTTATTTATCGAAATTAATTTTATTAGCTCAATAGAAATTTGGGCAGGTAAAGTAAAATCAATTTCAAACAGTCTTACCGATAATGTTTAAAAAATTATACTTATATTTCTATAACTTACCAAGATGATTCTATAATAATTAGATATATCTGTCATATTGCACCCCTGGTACAGAAACAAAAGCGAAAAAGAATGTAAACGAAGAGAACTTTGAAAAGTTAAGCAGAATAATATCTCGCAATGGCTGCTGATGAAGCTGCTAATTCAAAACCGGAAAAGCTTTTAACCAATTTACATAATTTGCTAAAGAGTCGAATCGCGTTCCAAGTCGCGTTCCAAGTCGTCTGACTCGAGTCATTTTTCTTCGCCGTCGACGAGGACGAGAACGACAATGAAGGACATTTTTAAAGAAATTAATTAATGAAATGTTGATTAACTTTTGCCAGGCTGTAAGCCAGGCAGGCCAGGAATAGAGCTGGTGCCTGGCTGACCAGACCAGACCAGACCAGACCAGAAGAAGCAGTCTAAAGAGAGAGGAGCGGGTTGTGGTATTGCCGTCTGAGATTTATGTCGTGGCATTTGTCATGGCAAAGAGTAAACAAGCGATGGGCGTAACGCTTTCTGGGTGGGCGTGACGGTCGAAGGGCGTGCGCATAATCCACAAAATAATGCGCACCAAAAGCTATTTACAATTCGTGAATTTATTTTTAAAAAAGTGTTGCTAGACCAAGTGTCGGTACGGCGTCCGGTCGTCTGCGACAGGATTTGGATTTGGATCTGGGTCTGAGCTAATTAGCGTGAATGACCCGTCTACCCCACCCCCACCCACAATACCCTTCCCTCCCACTAAAAAAGTATAAAAGCGAAATGCCATTTAAAATGCGAATAGTAAAAGCTAACGGGGTCGCAGCTTATTTACCCTTGCAGATCCAATTAAGAGAACACGATACAAGGTATCATTCGTTTATTTATTTCGTAAAATATTTATAAACAAACAGTTGGTTTTAAAGTTAAAATGTTCGTTAAGTGCGGTGAGTGGCACTTAAGTATAGGATTAATCTTAAAGTTCTACAGAGAACATGAAATTGAGTATGGGCATTGATTAATGAAATTAGATTTGATAAATAAAATATTTTTAAACTTTATTAATTATATAATTCTAGCTTAGATAAAAAAACTTAAATGAATATATTGTTTTATTATATGATAATAAAATGATCGATTATTATATTGACCATACAATTTTTGGAAAAATACATTTAATAATTTTACCTTTTTAAATGGTGAAAGCAAGAAACTTTCAGTTATACAATTATGTATTCTGATGCTTTAAAATTATTCAACTGAAAACAATAGATGGATATCTGTAAAGCTGCTTGACCTATATGACAAATCAAAGGAGCTGCCTGCTATTATTCATACTTACTCAAAGAAAGGGTATTCAGGCGCATTTGCAATTCGTGCAATGCGATTAATCATTGTTGGGGCTCATTGTTGCCCCAAGGGGTTCAATGAATGGGGGAAACCTTGCGACATGAAACTCGTCAAGTTGTTTTGTGCTTGATTGATTTATGTATTCGTGCCTATTGTTTGGGCCTTAATTAGTTTGACCAGGTGGTTGATTTAAACCGTGCCACAATACACACACACACAATGACTGACTCCTTCTACCCAATTTTAACTTGAGGCCTTCAAGCTTCTCTCGTAGATGCTATTAGTCAAAGTCTTGGAGAAACTGGCGATAAGTTGGCAGCCAGGTATTCGCTCCTTGGGGCGTCAATTTATTGTGCATCTGATTATCAAATTGCATAAAAAATGGTTAGCCAATAAAACATTTTGACATGCAATTCATACCTTATGCGACAAGAAGAAGAAGCAGCAGTGGAAGAAGTCGAAGAAGAAGAAGCGCACACACATACACCCCTTTTCTTTTTTGTTGCCTTTCGCGTTCTGGCTCTATAAATAACATGACGCAATCTATGGGTAGAAAACATTATTTGGCAATAAAATGGAAATCGATTCGGCAATGGCAACAACGGCGAGTAAAGTTGACAAATTGCAGCCAAGGAACAAATGGAGCGCCGTAAGAAAAATAATATCGACTATCAAGGATTTCCCAGTGTCGTTGCTGTTGCTGTTGCCATTGCCTCATCCACATCCTGGTTGGATGCTGTTCCCGCTGCTGCTGCTGCTGCTGCTGCTGCGACAATTTACATGCCCCAATTGCAGCCCCGCCTCGTCCATTGCCTGAAACGTCGTCCAAATTGAAAATTTTTCGTAGACAAACACACACACAGACACACATCGACACACACACACATATCTATAGACCCATCCTTTGTGAGGCTGCTGCTCCATCGTTGACTCCATCCCCTTGCCCCTTGCACCCTGCACCCTTTGTACTTGTCATTTATGAAAATTTGTTTATTTTCGTAATGCTCCATTTGCAAATGTAGCAAAAGTAAATATTGGCGCTTTATATGCCAGACTGAAGTATGGACAGATCTCCATTGGACCACCATATATCCCAGTTTCCTTCACTCTTTCCTCCTCTTTGCCCCTTTTTATATTCACTGTGCCTTCTTTTATTTTTATGGTTTTGACTGCTGCGCATAATTCATATGCTTTTGTTACAATTTCCATTTGGGTTTTTTCCCCTCGTGTTTCCAATTGCGCATAAATTGATTAAAGCAAATATCTTATTGAGTCATTGCAGTACATTTCGTATTTGCATTTAATAGCACTCATATATTCAACATTCAATATTAATAATATATTTATATTATTTTTTTGTAACTCACGTTTGTTATCCAATTGATATTAATATTTTGTAGGGGAGCACATTAAACGGCTGTGCATAATTAATAATTGTACTTAAATAGCAATAAAGCCAACAATAGCCAGCAGTTAAATTAATAGCCTATTAATTATAATCTGCTTAAATTATTTGATTTGTTATGGTTTTGTTTACACCAAAGAGCGGTCAAAGTTTTATGTTTGATTTAAGGCCATGGAGATCTTTATTTTATTACTATTTTTACAAATAAACATTATTTAAGATTATGATATTTAAGTAACGTCAGAATTTTTAAAATTATTTGAAATAAAAATAGTGTCAAAATGTTGTATGGTTAAAATTAAATAAATAAATTTTCAATACAATAATTTCTTTTAAAAATAGAAACAGAGAGAAATGTTATTGTCTTAGGAAATTAAGTATATTTTAAATTATAATATGGGCATATTCATTTCACCAATTAATTCGCCAATATTAAATTACAATTACTGGACATTCTATTCAAAAAAAAAATAAATGTTATTATATTATATTACAAGTGTTCTATTAAATTGCATTTAGTAGATAAACGTATGAGCATACTTTTTAACAATTAATTTGCCTTAATTTTAAAGGCAAAACAACATAGTATTATTACTTAAATTTTCCATTAATTTAATCGTAAATTGTTTTTTATACAACATTCTGCAACATCATTTTACTTTTCACTTTCTGTTTTACTTTCAGTTTCATTTTATCCATTTATTTCGTTCAAAATCAGTCTCTCCATACAAATATGAATGCCAAAAAGGAGCAATGAAAAAAACTTCCGGCAGTCATAGATTTTTAATAAATTTTCATAGCCATAGGAAAGAGCGGAAAGCGGTCCTTAGAGGGAGGCCAGAGAGTTTCAAAGCAAACCAATTTCAAAGCATACTTATTGGGCATATTATGTCACAGTTGCTGTAGGAAAACCCCTGTTTCAATCCCTGTCCTTCCCTCCCTCCCCTACATCGTCTAAGTCATGAAGTTAGGGGAAATATCAAACGACAAGCACAACAAGCCCGCAAAATACATAACAGAAACAGAAAAAAAGGAGCAAATAAACAAAAATCAACAACAACAATTGGAAAGCATGCAAACGATTGTTATAGTAAATGTTGTTGTTGTTTTGATATAGTTGTTGTTGGTGTTATTGTATCAGATATTAGAGCTATTGTTGTGCAGAAACGCGCGAACGAACCATAAAAATGCGAGGCCAAAACAGTCAAACTTATGTTGTGACAAGCAGCGAATCGAAGCTTGTCCCCCTAGTACCCGAAAACCCTTGAAACATCGAAACATTGAAACACCCCGACCATAACCTCAACCCTCAATTCTCAACCCCCAACCCCAACCCTCAATACGACCCTGAAACCATTTCGTTTTGAATCCTACGCTACTGGCGCTTATATTTTATTGCTATTATCCTGTTTACTTCATGTTTATGAACAAACATCACACACACACACTCACACACACACACTCACACACACACTCTCACACATGTGTTGTTATGGTGTGCGAATTAGTTGTGGCAGCGAAATGAAAGCGAATTCTACGGTATTTGGCATTTTTCCTTCTTGGTTCAATTGAAATTTTACTGCGACAGTCAAACTACGAGAAAGAGAGAGAGCTCTAAACGGAAGAGAAAAGAAGTGAGGGAAAGGGAGCAGTGAAGGGGAGCGCAAGTGTTGGTTGGGGGTAAGGGCAAAGGGTCACAGTGTGTGGATAAGAGTCATATGCTGCCAGCGCCCGCCAAGATGTCAACCGCGAGCACTTTATACCCTGTACACTGCACACTGCGAAAGGTTACTTGAGCTATTATATATTTAAGCTATTGAGGTTAAAAATGTGTTCGTTTTTATATCCACTGAATATTCTATTATAATAATTATTAAAGATATTATACCATAAAATACATTTATATTCTCTATCTTATTTATTTAATTTACATTAACAACTATAAATTTTGGAAAGGTTTTCTCTCTTACTGTTATGAAAGAACTTTAGAAGGTTTTATTTAAATTTAAATTGTGATATAAATTTGCAAATATGTAATTTGTTTGTAAATGATTTTGAAGGGGTTTCCATTGTTCCTCTCGTGTTATTTTGTACCTTTCAGATTTTTTCCTACAGAGTAACTGAAAGGTTCAGCTTCTACTCCTGAGTTTATCATAATTTTTATTTTGTGTATCGTACTCCAAAGCGACTTTTACCCTCTTTACGTCGCCAATGTTTCCCCTTTTGTTATAGATGATAGTTCCATACGTTTGGAGCATATAAAGCCCCAACCACTTGATAAGAAAAAGTGCTAGCGTTGTACCTTTTGGACCTTTAGAAACAGCTGGCCAAACTAAATTCATTTCCTTTGTCCTGGCTTGCTTGCACTTGGGGAGCTAAAAGCATTGAATATATAAAGAGACAACATTGTCATATTTTCAAATTCTCTGTACAAGTGGGTGTAGATGAGTGTATATGTTATTCAGGGGGACAACGCACATTTGTTTAGTCTAATAAACATTTATATGACTTTTGGCTAAAGTGCTCTACAATTTAAGTAAGAGGGAAAAAACAAGTCTGGTATATGTTTTGAGCACTTAAAGCAGCTTTGAACCAGAAACTTTAATGCCGAGTGTCACAGAAATAAATTACATCAGCAGCAACTAACAAATCAAATAATGAATGCATAAATTTAACAATTTTCAGTAGCCAGAAAGTAGCTAAAACTTCTCCAAAGGGAAGACAGAAGGGGAAGAAGAAGTGTTGGATGCGTCGGCGGCTGCTTTTCCAATGACTCGCTTTGTAATTTATGGCTTGGCACTGGAGCTGGGAAATGCCAAAACCAGGAGAAGCAGCCTACGCCTCTGATGCCTCCTTTCAAATGACAATTTTCGGCACAATTTTCGCCGCGATTCGCATAGAACACAGACGAACACAGACGTACAGGAGTCGAGGAGTAGAGACTTGAGTATGAGAGGGGGAAATTGTAAAATTTTGTTGAAATATAAAACTTTCCGCTGCATAACGAGCTAACGATGCGGAAACCTGAAGAAAGTTATGTTATCAATTTCAGTAGCAACAAATAAATTTGAATTTAACACGGGAGCACACAAAAGGCCATCAAGTAACTTTGAGAATTATGTGCACTCCCGCACTTATGGAGCAATATAATAAATGGTTACTCAGGAATTGTAGTTTTAAATTTCGCTTTAGCTCTCAACTAGGTGAATAGAGAAATAACAAAAAGCTCAAGTCAAGGCTATAAATTCATGTTAGCTAAGGAAGTGTCTTATGACCTAACACACTATCATAAATTCATTACAGATTGCATCGAATTGAATTGTAGAGCTTGAGAAATGACTTCAGGTTGATTTTACAATCTGCCCACTTATTTTAATTATAAAACAAATATCATGACAATTTGTTGAACACTCTTGACCTGTCTTTGGCTTCAATTTCCATTTAAAAGTCTCACCACGTTGGGCGCCATATACTGTTGGCTTAATCCGCATACGATTTTTGTGAGTTATGCATCCTCAAACTTGGCGAAATATTGCAGAAATCGTTTTCAAGCACTCGCTGACACTTGAAGTGATAAGTTTAACGAACTAAATTTGTGGCCACGTTTTCGTCGCCGTCTCAGTTTGGTTATAAAATCAATTTCCGTTGAAGAATTCAATTTCCGAATGCAATAATTATGCCAAGTGTCAATGCAAAGCGAATGAAAAAAAAGGAATGCAAAAAACCACAACAAACACAATTGAAGGAGTTAGATGTCTTTAACAATCTATCTCTCTCTCTTTCTCTCTCTTTCTGTTTCTCAGTCGTGTTTGTTCTCCCTTTATTGCAGCCACACCTTTCGACCTCTGCTGCATATAACGTCAATTAATAACTTTTCCCTTATTTGCCCTGTTTTCTTTTCTGTTTTCTGTAAATCTTTTGGCACAAATCTTAACTAGCACCTCAGCGCAAAGGAAAATCACATAAATCCTTGAGCATTTAATTCGAACAATAAGAAAAATAATTACGAGTGCTGAGCACGTGAGTCAAGAGCACTTGTCTATGAGCTGAGACGGATGAAGAAGAGGGTGCTTGGAATGGGGGATAAGCCGTGAAAAAATTACAAGTCGAGGCGCACCTCTCGCACTACGTTGTGAATTGCTACGTTCAACTGACATTCGCCCGGAAACAGCAACAAAGTGTACGGTTATACGAAGGTGTGTGTGTGTGTGTGTATGTGTGTGTGTAGGATGGGTTTACTTGTCAGGCAGTTAATCTAACCCATCAAGTGAAGCGCCGAGTCGCTATCCAGATATTCCAGCCCAGGCAGCGTCAGCGGAAAACGCCGTATACAGGTGCAATTAAGAATTTTGCACGGAAGCCAAGTCAAGTCAACAGAGTGAGACAGAGAGAAAATGAGAGGAATAGGAAGAAGGAGAGAGAATGAGACTCATCGCATCCTTAAACCCAATACCACTTTTGGCGCCCAACGTAGGCAGGCAGCCAGCCAACAGTCAACGCTTTCTTGCTATCTACCTGGCCACCTGCAATCCCCCTTAAGCATTTACCCTTCTAGCGTCCCTCCCCTCTCACCACTCACCCTTCACTTCCCTCATCTGACGTTCCCTGGGCTCGTTTACTATTCATTCTAGCGTGCCATTAAGATTTGTTGTTTGAATACATTTACCATTTGTTAGTGCAGCCAACGTTGAGTGAATGTGTATAGTGTGTGTGTGTGTGTGTGTGTGTGCTTGAGTCTGTGTGTGTGCGTGTTTCATTTTGCACTCACAGCAATTATTTACTCGCGCTTAAAGCTAAAAGGCTTTAATTGCGCGATTATTTGTCTTCTTCATTAAGCGAAACACGCAAATCTCAAAGGCAAAGGACTTATCATGCTGAATGCGGGAATGATGTGGGTAAAGAGAAGGGAAAGTAGAGAAGGGGTTCACAGCAGGATAGACGAAATAATGTTAAGGGAAATGAGAAAGTCGAAGGCCTAGTGAACACACAGTGGGTGCTATAAATAGACATATGTAGACCAAAAGAGATATCGATATAAAGTATAATTGGAAGAAATAAAGCAAAGTGTGTTAGATAATTAGGGGTAAGAAAAGAAAATTCAACCTAAATAATTAGATACATTTATAAGATATATTTCAAATGTGAAAACTGATGGACAAGAAATATCTCTGGGTTACAAGAAGGGGAAGCATTAATTTAATTAATATAAGAAAAACATAAAAACAAATTTGTGTTACGTTTAAAAAAAAAGACAGTAAAGTATTTAAAAGTATTTACAAATTTATTTATATATAAAATGTACATACAACTTTTAGTTTACTGCTCAGCTAACAATTTAGATCCAAAATAAGCTTTCCAAAAGTGTTGGGAAACCTCAAAATTGTATCAAGTATACGCCACGTTTTCAGTTCATAAACTTAGACAATAGACAACAACGCCTTGGCTATTGTGGCTATTATGTTGTTGAACATAAACTTTTGCCGCCAACTGTAAGCTGCACACGCGACATGCAATCCTTTTGCCAGCTGCTGTTGCTCCTGCCCCCCTCTGAGACCCACCTTGCCAAACACCGAGCAGCAGAGCACGCCACAAAAGCAAAAGCACACATTCAGCGAAAGTTTCTAAATTATTGCAAAACAAGCAGTCAAACAAGCTGAAGCAATAACAACAACAACAACAACAACAACAAGGAGTAATAACAACAACTATTTGTGCCACCAGGAGGCGCCGCGACTCGCAGGATCTGAGGCATTTTGTGCTAAATATCGAGACGATGCCAGGGCCAAACGACGAGCGAGGACTACAATTAAAAGCACACCTTTTTGCAGCCACGATGACGACACGACACGGTAGCAGGGTGGTAGTAATGGGGAGGGGGCAAGTTAGGGGGAGGTACAGCATTTTCCAGCTGGTTCTTCAATAATTGACAAGCCTCCTATCCCTCATTCTCCCAAATGAAGACTGTGCTACAAAGTGAAAACATGGCGCGAAAAATGTTGCAACGTTTTAGTTTTAATTTCTAGCTAAGGCAGCATGGTGTTGAGGGGCAGGAAAGAGAGGGGGGAATATGGTGCCACACCCTAAACTGGAATTTAACCTTAGCGCCCAAGTGTTTTATTATATGTAGTTTTCAGTCGCTGGAATGTGTTAAGGATGACCTCCCATTCCCCCCACCCACTTTGTACCACTTCGTGCGCGAAATTAAGCCAAAGTTGAAATTTTCCCTCGTCTGGGGAGCAAGGAAAATTGCACGGAGAGGAGAGGGCAGGAGAGGAAAGGAGAGGAAAGGGAGCTGAAACGGAAGCAAACAGCAAACGGCAAAAAAGAAAAGTTGCTTCCTCTCTCTTTAACGCAAAGGTGGAGTTGGCAATCAAAGTGCTGAGTCAGTTAGCCAGACATATTGAGTTTGGCCCACACCCAACCCAAGCCAATTGCCCAAGACCCGCTAAGACAATGTTTGCCCTCTTAAAGACACCTACACCTACAGCAATGGCAAAAATAGCTGTGCCCCTGTGCACACACGCTGTGTGTGTGGCAACATTGTGTGTGCGTGACAAAATGGTATTTAAAGCCGCCGGAAGCGGCAGCAATTTAAGTTGCAACCAGCGCCTCGTGGCTTGCATTCATTAATGCTGACTCAGTTCAGTTGTTGTTCTGCTGCTGCACTTACACTTACTTAGAGGATAGCATAGACTTGTCAGTCGCTATGTAACATGTTAATAAATGAAATATAGAGTCTCAGTTTTGCAATCATTAAAGCTTACTAATGTTATTCTCTTTTCCATTCTTTCTTTCTTGTTCCCATAAACTTATCAATAGTGTTATATAGACTTATCAGCAAATATGTAACTTCTGGTTCAACACCTCTCTAATTTCCTTTCAGAAGCCAATGGTTTATTATACACTTATCGAGAGAGCTATACATTATTATTAGATAGATAGTTTCTAAAGTTGCTTTAATTCTTTTATTACATGTCTTGTCGAAGCCAACTTCATAGTTGTTAGTTTCGCTACAATTAGTTTGATTTCTCTACTCTGTATACAGCATATTAATAGTTTAAATAAAATTAAATATTTTTATAGTAAATTAATAGTAGTAGCTGACTGAAAACTGATTTGGACTTAGGAACTTTTATAAAACATTTTTAAATATTTTAAACTGTTTCACCTTTAAACTTGTGTATGTACTAATTTAAAGCCCGATTCCACTACACAAAAGTGTGTACATTGTAAATATTAAAAGTTATTATTTTATTATGCATTTTATTGAACAAATATGAAAGCAGTCAAAACTTTATTCGCTGGAGAAGAGTATATAACTTTTGGCAAGTCTTTAATGATAATTATTTCTTTTCGTAGACGCTTTTATTTGGTAAACTCCCAGGTGGGCTCAGTGCACACGCATAGACCACATCATTAAGTCGAAAGAGAAGACTGACACCCCTACTCTCCTTGGCTCTCTCTCTGCCCCCTTTTCTCCATCTAAGTTGCCACTTTATTTGTTTAAAATTTCATTCAAGATGAACGCGAGAATTAAAAGTGCTGGTTAAGAGTTGCAGTTTGAGGTTCGAGCTTGGATTCAGGATTCATGATTCGACTTCGACTTCGCGTTCCCGTTTGTGTTCGAGGTTTTGCACGACTTGCGAAAAAGGCAGCTAAAAACTTTATCCTATCGCTGGCATTATGATGAGCAGGGAAAGGAGTGAGGGAGAGAATAGGCGACATACTATCATTATAAGGCAACTTTGATTGGCAGCCTGAGGGTGCATATTATTTGCCGTACTATATTCAGCTTCAACTCAAAACTGAGTTCTCTCTCTCTCTCTCTCCTCTCTCTCTCTTTATGTCTCCCGAGTACAAGTATTTACACAGGCTGTCGCGTTGGAAAAGTTTTTCGGGAGCCCAGCACAAATCGACATTTTGGGGCAACTTTGAACGCACCCGCATGCATTTCAACTTGCCTCAAATTGTTGCAAATAAAATTTCACCCGCGTTTTTTGGAACAGAGCTCGTAATTTCTTTAACAGTTGTTCATCATCATCATCATGAAAAGCACGAGAGGCACAGGAGCAAAGGCACAGTTGCGAATCGCTGTGTGTGTGATGTGTGAGAGAGTTTGTGTGTGTGTGTGTGTGTTAAGTGGTTGTTAGCATGCATTTTGCATAGGTGTTTTGGGTGGTTAGCTGCTTGTGTGTGTGAATTTGTGTGTTTGTGTGTGTGGGGCATAGGTAAAATACTTGTGTTAATTTATATGGTATACGGTCTAGCGCACTTTCTACTACAGTTGTGTGTGTGTGTGTGTATGTGTCTATGTCGGTGTCGGTGTGTGTATTGATGTTGCAACTGAGTGCTGTTGCATTTTGCCCAATTTTCGTTTGCTTGTTACGCGCAGATTTGTCAATTAGGCCGCATCGTTAACGGCCACACAAAACGATGACAAGCGAAAACCCCAAAAGCAACTAGCAAATAATAAAAATTTAGGAACTCGACTGGACGATGCCCTTCTCTTCCAGAAAAGCCTTTTAAAACTCTAGCTCAAAACACATAAAAACATAAAAATAAGAAGATTTAGGTTTAAAGTAAGTTAAGTCTATCATCTAATTATTTGGAAACTTTTTATATCTCTTTTGGTTTTCTTTGAGTTATTATTTTAAATTCATGTATAGTTTTTAAATGTTAATTAGAATTTTTGCTGTATTCTTGATATTTTCAATTTTTATTTAATTTTTGTTAAATTATTATATCATTATTTGTGTATTTATTAAAACTGAACACCAAATTTTAACCGTTTTTAAATTAAGACTATAATCTGAGAACAATTCCTTTACAACAACTTTTGTTAATAATAATAATTAAACTCAAAGGAGAACAAAAATGCTTTAACTTAATAAAATATTTTTTAATCAAATTAACTTGTTAATATCAAAGACCAGTCTGTTAACCTGTATACTTATTCAGAATAAGTCTATTACTAATTATCAAATTTCTATCACTAGGATAGTTTCAAAGTAAAACAGAACATATGTTTTAAGGGATCTGTTCTGGTTTTTACTTTCGGCAAGGTTTTTCAGAAGTTAATGTTTTGTGGATTGAATTAATGGTGAGCTGGTATTTGTAGATTAGATAAAGTAGGAAATTAAAATTTGTACATACTGGACATAAATCCAACTTGAATGAATGAATTTAATTAAGTGCTTCAAAATAAATGGTAATAACCTAAACCTTTCTTATGGATTTACAAATTTGTTTTTCAAAGCTAATATAAAACAATAAACTGAAGAGTAAACATACTTTACTTCATTTGAGTTAGTTTTCTAAATCTCGTCTATACCATCGATTTTTGACTGCTGTTGTCATGACGGAAATTTCATGCCATCATTACAAGCTGCGATTTTCCTCATCCTCAAACATTTGAGCCATTCAAAAATATGCCATCTTCATGGTCGTATACATAATGTACAAAAAGTGAGAGAAGCGCACTTGCAAAATAACATGCAAAGGCAAACATACCGCAGTTGTAGTCCTACTCTCTTCTCTTTTCGCTCTTTCTACTCTCTCCCATTCATGCCACACACCCCTTCCGCACCACTGTGATGGGTGACATCAAGAGTGAGCTGGGCATCTAATCAACAGAATTTAGCGTCATTTGAGTGCGTGTGGCATGTAAAGTGGGTGGTGGTGGGTGGTTGGTGGTTGGTGGTACGATGGGGGGTAAACACATTTGTGAGTATCAGTAACAGGCGCTGCGGGTGTCATCAATTTGAGTTTGTCTGCCACACTCTGTATTCCTCTTTCACAACCTGTTTTTGGCACTGATTTGGCGCTGATTCTGCAACAAATGCCAACAAAAAAAGACGAGGCATCAAATCCATCAACGGGTTGAAATTGCAACATTCAACGTGAAATATTCAAAAAAAAAGAAGTAGGAAGAAAAATGTGTTGGAAAAGGGGGAGAAGGAGAGAAGAAAGATAGGATGAGGTAAGGTGATCTGTAGCCCAAGTCAAATCGCCCCGACACAGGACAGGACAACATGATGATGGCTGTTGGATGCGAGTCTGATGTCGACGTTGATGACACTGCCACCCGTCGATGCTGCGTGACACGAATTTCCCAGTTTCCCAATCCCCCGGCAGCTGCCCCCGCAGCTTTTCTCCACCCACCAAAGTAGATGCCGCTTAAAAATTTAAATTGTATTTGTGGCAGCGGGTGAGGCAGTCTTTTGGGGGCAGGTGTTGCACACTAAATCAATGCAAGGATAACGCCCATCCTTAACGAGCGACAGGCGACATCGAGTTGAATAAAAAAAAAATGGTAGAAAGAATTTGCACATAAAAATTGCAAAGGTGGGAGGTGCTTTAGTGGTGCTGTCTTAAATTCAATCGTACATGCTGAGCACCTGGTTGTTGTAAGGTGGGATTGGTTAGATACCAGGCACACCTGCTGATGAGTAAATCTTAAGTGCAATAAAGACGGAAGACGCAACAAAATCCAAAGTACGTGCACCTGAACCCAGCTCCAACCCAGTTCCAACCCATTCCCATTCTAACCCCGACTAGAGAGATTCCGCATCCAAGACACACTTCCGCCCTTGTTCACTTACTTAGCGGGATTTTCGGTCTCGTGTTTGCAAAAGTTTGCCATTCTTTTAAGTAGTACATGGCCCAGGTATATGCTCTAACCTCCTGCAATCTACAGTATCCATATATAGACCCATACGTCTCATTGTTTTGTTCTACTTTCCACGTTAAATCGTAAATTTTATATAAAAAAAACTGAGCAGAGGAAAAAAAATGAAAAACTTTGAAGCGCCTACGTGACGCACTGAAGCAGATTTCTGTAAAGCCCACCAAGGAGTACGGACTGTACATAGAGGTATAAAAAATAAAATAAAATAAAATAGAAAGAACAAAAACACATACACTCGTATAAAATAGTTTTGAGCCTTTGCCGTGCGCAAAAGTTGCGCTAAACTCAGACGCAAGTGTTAAGTGCGTTGGGTTAGTCGAGCAACCGAAGAATAATGGGAGGAGGTACTTCTCCGGAAGGGAGTTAGAAACAGCAACTGTGAGGAGGATTTACCAAGCTAGTTAGCAAAGGAGTTTCGTGTGCCGCAGCTGAACTTTGAGCTGCCAAGAAAATTGCAAAGCTATTGTACCTAAGAACTTGCCATAACAATACCCCTGAGCACTTTTCGCTTTTCCACAGCTGGCTCTTCATTTTTTTATTTTTTATTTTAAAAAAGGTTTTCCGTTAGCTCTCTCAACAATTGAAGGCCGCATGATTTAAACTTCAAAAGGATTTTACACACATTTTAATGCTACATATTTTATTGATTTGCAAACATATTCAAAAAGGAATGGAAATAGTCCTATTCAATATAATTCTATTGCAATAAAGATAGAAATTAATTAATCTAATTAATCTAAGTTTTATAAGTGAACCTTTACAGAAGTTGTTTTCAGGGAGGTAGTTTTGTAAATTCAGAAAGATTTAATAATTAAAACTTATCAATCTGTTTTTTTATTTCAAACAAATATCTTATTATTAGATGAACTTTTACAATAAAAATTTATTTTTGTCGTTTTTAATAATTAATTAAAACTTATTAATAATTAAAACTTATCAATCTGTTTTTTTATTTCAAACAAATATCTTATTATTAGATGAACTTTTACAATAAAAATTTATTTTTGTCGTTTTTGGATTGAACAATTAAATAAAAATCTAAATTATGTATCTTACAAAATGTAAACATAATTTTATCCAAAACTCCGCAAAATTTAAATATTTAAAGGCAATTTGAAAACAAATTGATTCCAGGAACTATTTAAAATCGGAAGTAGCTGAAAGTATGCCAAACTTTGAAACAAAACTCGGATACGAGTAAAAGGGATATTATTTAATGACTGACTGACTGACTAAAAGTCAAGCCTTTAGTACTGTACTCTTTTTAAGTCTTCCAATTCGACAAATTAAAGCTGAAAAAGAACAAGTATAAATAAACCTGATTACGCATACACCACGTGACGTAGAAGCAAATTCAGAAAGCCAAAAAAAAAAAGAAACAAACTCATAAAAAATGAAGAACAAAAAGCAGCTTATGCTTATAAATATTTACCGACAAAAGCGACTCGTTTTGTTTTTTTTATGTGAATTCTTAAATTTGTACATTAAACTGTAAATTGCGTAAAGTGCTGGGAGGGATCGAAAGACTGGTATATACCATGTTATACTTATATATGTAGATATGTATATATTAATATGGGAATTTTGGAGCCAAAGCCAATGCATATAACAAAGCATTTTTGCATATTTACTTAAATATCAACCATATTAACGATTTACTGCGAAAATTTCATGCATTTTATGTGCCACACTGTGTTTTTGTGTATGTTGTACTTAAGTGTGTACATGTGTGTGTGTAAATACGTAAATGTGCGTGTGTGCGTGAGCATGAAAGGCCCTTGACCAAGTAACCATAAAGCATAAAGCGTGCTGCAAATAAGTAAGGCTAGACAGCCTTAAGGATGCCATGGATCGAAACGAGGGCTTCGAGTGGAGAGAAGAAGAGAAGAGCTCTGGTCAGAAACGAGAAACATATGAGGCCGAGGCTGAGCTACCACAGTTTGTACCCCTCACCCCTCTGACGCCTTCTCTGCTTCTCTCTTTATGCCTCAACCTCTGACATGTTTCGTGTTTTATGTTTCGTTTCGCTTGCGTTTTGAGTGGGCGCTGAATCGGCTTGGTGGCAGTTGCCACAAGTTGATGCAAGGAGAAGCGGGGTTTGATGCCTGCAGGGGATGGGGAGAAAGCGGTGCTGTGGGCAGTGGGCGTTGGATGGGGGCAAGACCATCGCTCGTAGCAGGAAACATGAAATTTTAATAATGTTTATAATGCCAAAAGGATTTGTTAGTCGACGCTGCACACTGAACTGCATATGTGTTTAAGAGGGTAGTAAGAGAAATTTCTGAATACATAGACCAAATAATCTAGTATAATTAAAGTCAAAGATCATGCTTTAAGTGAGCTTTATTAAAAACCGACAAAATACTTACTTAAAGCTACATAAAGGTTTCCAAACATTTTCTTACGGGTTTATCTTATCTTTATCTTATCTTTTATCGGCGTTTGTTTACTACCCAGTTAATTTCTATAGAAGTTTTATAATTACCCTTATACTTTTGCTTGCAATATGCCATTTTGCCGATTTGCTTAAGTACCTATATTATTCTGATATATAATATTTTGACTTGAATATAAACCAAAATAAAGAACGTTTATCGACAAATTAATAACTCTTTAAATTTAAAATAACTTACGAATTTTAATTAATCTAAATAATTGGTATTAAAATATTTAGTTTAATTTATTAATTACAAAAAGCCAAGAATGTTGTCTTTAACTTATGATTTATCAAAAATATTGAACGACAAATCAATAAATCTTTGAATTTAAAATGAATTAAGCATTTGAATAGATATTTAAATTAATCTCGAGTAGCCCTCTCGTATGCGCAAATATGTTGTATGCATGTATGTGTGTTTACTTGAACGTACATTGCCATTAAGCGTGGTCGTTGCCTACTTTCCTCTTCCTCCTCCTCTCTCTCCCCGCCCCTGGCTGTCCTCCTGCTGGCTCAGGCAATGACATATTGCGCTGCACAAATCCGCAAACAAACTTTATATGAGTGCCAAAGGATAAGAACAAACAGCGCAATGTTCTGGGTCTGGCTCTGACTCTTGCTCAAACTGAGGCTCAGTCCCCGCTGGCAGCATCATTGACATATATATTTTGAACTGCAGCTGCAACAGAAAATGTAGATGAAGGTGTAGGCGGCGGTGATGTGGAAGGTGGGGATGACAAGTTGACGATGACCCAGCAGCAAGCAAGAAGCAGATGCAGCTGTAGATGCAACCTGACCAAACATTGCAGCCACTTGTCAAACTCTACGGGCAGTGTTGAATCAACAAGGACAACGGCCGGTCAGCCAACCAACCAGCCTCATGTGCCTGTTTTCCATCCACTTCCTCATCTTGTGCCATTTTCAACTTCCTTCCACTTCCACTTGTTCATCCATTTCCACTTCCACTTTTGATATTGAAAGCGAAGCGATTCGACTTCGAACTGTTTCAGGGGATTTTGGTCAGACGGTTCGTTCAATGAACCGCATGATTTTAATGCTCTCTCTATATCCCTCTCTCTTTCTCTCTTTTCCTCCTCTATCTCTCTCTTTCTGTCTCTCTCTTTTTGTTTGGCCAGGCGAAAGCATTTTGGCCATGTTATTAACTTGGCCATCGCATGTTGGTTAAAGCTACGCTGCCAGCCAGCTGCGAGATGCAAATCTTGTGGAAAATGTATTTGTACTCTGCTCTTTGTTGGCTTTGCCTTTGTGGCTCTTTCTCTGCCCTTTTCTTTTATCCTCTGCCTTCTCTCGCATCCTTTGCATGTTTATTGAAATTTCGTTTTACGATATTTGTTATAAAATTTAATTAGGCAATTGCCCGGAAAGCTCACATGTGTCCAAGCATAAAAGCCAACAGACACTACAACCATATCAAGGGTCTCTTCTCTTCACTTATCTTCACTTCTCTCCTTTCTCCACTTTTTAGCAGCATCACAACATAATTTAACAGTTTTTTGGGTTTAAGTGTTTTCGGGTCGCGAAGATATCTTTATTTTTATGCTGTACTCTGTAAAAATAAGGCAACATTAATTTGAGAAACAATCTGTTTTAAAATGCTTTAAAAGAAGAGAAACTTTAGTTTCTTCTATGATTAATTAAGCCAACCAAAATTGATTATGGATTGACATAGAATATAATAGTTGCAATCATTAATTTAATCGATTAATTATTCTCAGCTAAGGATTTTATTAGCTTTCTTCTTAATATACCGTATACTTAATGCATTAATCTGAAGTTGTTTTCTGGGAAGGTTTGTGAACTTGAAACTCGTAAATATATTAAATTTTATTCATACAATAACTAAATTTTTTCTTCACAAGTATAGCCATATATTGCCTTTAATTCTAAATTTGAGTGTAGTGTATTTCACAGTCGTATTCGTCGTCTTATTTCCTCTTTATTTTTTACTTATTCGCATAAATTGCAAGGTTTATTTCCTGTTGTCAGCTCGCTCGATAACTTTAAAGTGCTGAAAAGCACTGCTCCTCTTGGCCAGTTGATTGGGAAGTCAATTCTCCTCCTTACCGCTTGGTAGGCTCATATTTTTGGCAATTTGACTGTGTGGAAAACAAAGCAATTTCCTATCTATCAGATTAAACTATAAATTTCATAAAGTTGACTGCATATTCCACGGCAATCGAAACGTAACGAATTTAAATGGCCAAACAATGCGAAAACAGTCCACAGACATCCCGAGTCAAAAAGGATCAAAAGGCCAAAAGGGAGGCCCGATAGTCCTGCCAGGACATGGCCAAAGGGAATGAGAAGAGGATGCTATCGAAATGAAGCTTGAAGCGATTTCAAAAACTCAATGGCTTGCATTTTATGAGTTTTTTCGCTTCAGGGGGAATAATGTTCAACTCGACTCAATACTCGAGTTGAATTTGAGCCCAATTTTTGGTTATTAGTTTGGCGACGGGTCCAAAATGAATAGCTATTGCCTGTTTTTCCCCCACGTCCCTCTTCTGTTGTTGTACTTGCGGCAACATTATCAAATTTTCTGACTTTTTGTCACAGGCAATGCCGCGGGGCACGTGCTGCGGCTCTAACGGTTTTAAAGAACGCGTCTAATTATCAGGCTATGTTTTCCCTTGAAAAAAAAAGCCATTTCCCCTTTTGTCGCGGCTCATTTTGTACGCTTCCCTATTAACGCAAAAACAAAAGTTCAACATTTATTGTTGTTATTATTGCTTTTTCTAACAAATTATTGCCTGCAAAAGATTCCTTTTCAAATTTCCGGCGCGCCTCGAATCATTACACCTACCCCATCCATGTTGTTTTGCCATGTTTTTCGTTTAATAAAATCGAAGTCCTTTTTGTTTTGATGTTCATTTTGCCCAAAACTCCTCCTTCCCTTTCCTCACTTTGATTAGCCAAATTAGCGACAGCAGCTGAACATTAGCGGGGGAAATACCAGAGGGGAATACAAGGGGTCTGGGTCTGGATCTGATTCGTATTTTGCTCTTAGGGAGCTTTTGGCTAACTTGCGCGTTGAGTTAATTAGCAAAATTGTAACAGGGGCTGATAGCGCAGAGTTCGAGAGAACTTTTTAAAGCAATTTACAAGCGTAAATTGTAACTTTTCTGTGACTTTTGTTTTTATGTCCCTGTATAAGAGTGTTTGTGTGCGTGCGTGTTGTGTGTGTATGTGTGTGTGTGTTTGGGTTAGAGAAGTCTCGTAATCAACACACTTTGTAATTCTTCCATGATAACTCATTGAGTTGAGTTGAGCTGAGTTCGGCATGCGATACGGTCTCGGAAACTACTTAAGTATAAACTCTTATTCGATTTTTAGATGAAATTAGAGTATCATTATGATCTAATGACACGAGCTGTTGGTTCTACCACAACATGAGATTAATTTATTAAATATGAAGATATACAAATCGAACATAAGCAAAAGCTTTAACTTCAACTAATTAAATTAATTTAAAATTTAATTGCCAATTTTTTTTAACTTTAAATTAATTAAGTTGCCTTTAGCAGGAAACCACATATTTAAAGCTGAAAAGTTCCTCTTTTGCTGCTACTACTTAGTTATGCATCTTTTATTGTCTTTTTATTTTTCATATGGAAAAATTTGGAACCTAGTGTCATTGCCACTTGACTGTAGACTTCTCGTGTATGTTACTGCCACGCCCACTCAATTATGTGCCCATCTAAGTACCGGAGCTGGTGCTGAAACTGGGTGCATTGTTGTTAAATATTTCGTTTCCGATAGCAGTGTTTGCCAGCTGCTTGGTATGCAAAATGAGGCGCTGCCAGTGTCAGGGCTTCTCTTACTGTGTTCGTAATAGTTGCAGCAGTCAGGGCAACAACACACAGTAACAACAACAACAGCAACAACAACGATAACAACGACAACACTTGTGTTTGTATGTGATGCTCCTGTTCCTTCAGTTCCTGCAGCTGTTCTTCCTCTTCCTGCCACGCACTTGGCAAAGTCGAAAATTCAATTTCCTGTTTTTCGTGTATGTATGTGAGCCGCATTTTTGTTGTCCTGTATTCTGTATAGTGTTGTGTTCTGTATTATTATTGTTGTTGTTGTTGTTGTTGTTGTTCTTTTTGGCACTTTTGCGTTTGGCATTGTATTAGATTCACATTTGCATGCCCAGCGTGAAGTGAGCCACAGGCAAGTAACAAAAGGCAACGAACGAGTCTGAGACCTGGGTCTCTCGCGAACCACTTCCGCTCCTCTATCGCCCAAGAGAAAAATAAGTAGAAAAAGAGGCGAGAGAGGAGAGCGAGAAGAGAAGTCTTAGCTCTGGCTCTGTGCCTTGTGCGTGTCTCGTTTTAGGCAATGCATCTGTATGAGAAGTTGGCAGCGTGTTTTGGCCCCGAAAACAATTGTAAGCCTTCGCTGAGGCGTTCCATCCTCTTTCGCACTTTTCAATGCAATTTTTGGTGCTACGTATTAGAAATTCATTTCGAGCAACAGCAGCCACAACAGACAGCACAATGCTGGGTCATCGAAGGGACTGAGAGGGGGATGAATCAGCAGCATCTGCTTTTGGTGGTGCCACAAACGGAAGTTTTGCTATCAGCACGTCGTTGTTTGGTTACGCAACTCCTCGTACTCCCCTCGCATCCTTTTTCTTACTACTTCGATATTGTCGCCTTAGTTTCTCAAATATTGTCTTGTCATGCAAAAGGGCAAAAGGCTGCCACGCCTACCGCTTGTTTAACTCGATTTCCCATAAATTCCTATATTGTATTAGCATCTCTTTTCCTGTCTTCTACTGAGTGTTTGTGTGTGTGTTGATTCGGCTCAAATATTTGCAACTCTATGTCAAGAAATATTTTCTAGCCGATCAAAGAGAAAAAGCTTCTTTTATACCCATTGGAAGGGACTAAAGAGGATGTAATCAAATTGATAAACATATAAAAAAAGACAAAAGGTATGACCAAAAAAGTATGCTACAATTTTTTTTTGAGCTATAATACTATTATCAAGACATATTTTCCAAAAGGTTATTAAAAAGAAGATTAATATCATTTCCAAAGTATATAATTATACAATTATCGTAGAAGCTGTTAACAGTTTTTGTACTGTTGCAAATTTACAGGGTATTCATTAGACTTCATGCATTCTTTTTTTTTAAGTCTTCTACGTGCTTTTAAATTTCAATTCAATAATGATTTTCTGAAAATTTCAAACCAAGAAAGGTAAGATTTTATTAAAACCCTTTATTTGTAGCTGAAATATATTTTAAAACACTTTATATAATTTATTGAAGAGCATCTGGGATTTCAATTGAAAAAATTGGCTCAATTTCGAGTGAGCTATTGAAGTAAGCAATACCTGACTTTGATTTTATCTCGGACTTTTAATTGAAAAAAGGATTTTATTTTCTTCTGTAGAATACCCTGTGCTCATTGAGATTTGGCGTAAGATTGATATGACAACTTTGAGAAAATGTTTGTAACATTTTCAATCCCAAACCATGTATTATTTATAAGTAGACTAGATCAAAAATAACAATGAATTTAGTAATGTAATGTTGTGACTAGTGGTTTAAATACAAGTTAATTTTGTGGAACTGTGATGTAACATAATTGAAATAAAATAAATAAATAAAAATCACAATTTAAACTTAAAGATACAGAAGTTGTTCAGCAAAATAATTTCCAGTTTTATTCTTTGTTAATGATGTTACGCAATAAAAAATTTATATTGGTTAAATTTGTGATATAAAATGTATATTAGGTTATTTCAAAATCAACTACAGGATATTTCTTAGTACATCACAATTGGTATAACCTATTTCTCACTTGCGAATATGTGGAATTTATTCGATGAGCTCTTTTGACTTTGGTTTGAAGACTGATTAAGATTCCTCGACTTGGCACAAAATGAATTGAGCATGTGGTTGTTGTTGTTGCTGTTGCTGTTTTAGTTGTTGTTGTCTTTTAATTAAGTGCGCCAGCATAAAAATCAATTTATTTATTTGGCTTTTTGTTGATTCACGTTACGTGTTGGCTGCCCAGAAATTCCAATTCACATGCTACACACACTTCACACACACACACACCAGGCTGAGTGCTTAGTTCTCTCAGTTCTCTCTCTCATTTCTCGATATTTTTTGGTGTTTTCGCATGCCACATGCACACACAAATACACAAATACACACACAGGGAATGGGGGCAATCGTGCATAAGCTTGGAGCATTTTTAATATGGACATAATACAAATACAAATGGGAAGCTGATCCAACCTAACAACCAACTGCAGGTAACTTCTAACAGTAAATGACAGTAAATGATTGAAGTTAAACCCAATGACATTGTCTGAGTGTGTGTGTGTGTGTGTCAATGACAAAGTAAAACTGCTTACGTGACTTTCGCTGCGACTCGGCTCCTAGGTTCACATCGCATTTCAAATTTCAAATTCCATGCAGGTAAAAATTCTGCTGCTCTTCTGCTCAAGATTGGAAGTCGGAGTTAGAGTTGGAGTCAGAGCCAAAGCCATGAAAAAGTGAGAAACCAATTCAGATAACTGCAGCAGCTGAAATGGCCAAGTGAATGCAATGAATCGAGTCAGAGAAGAGGAAAAAGAGGAAGCGACTGGCAAAATATGAAATATAACTGCGGAACTAAAGCTTCATACAATGCAGCAGTCTACCCAATCCCTCAAGTTCCTCTCATTCTCTCTTTCTCTCTCTCTCCCTATTTTTCTCTCTCAGGCTCCTTCGAGCACGTACCCAGTCCGACTTTTGGCTTGCCCGGGAACATACTCCATACTCCTTCCCCATTATAGTATAAGTATTATTCATCATCATCGACACTAGCTTTGGCCATTCAGGCATTAGCTGCTCTCGACTTTCCTCCATTACTTTTCCCTCTCCTTATTGTTAGTCCTATCCAAATTGCAGCTGTAGAAAACTTACGCTTGAAATTCAGCCCCATTGTTCGCGGGCATAAAAAAGAGAAACTATAATACAGTCGTAATACGTGCCGTAGATTTAGTTGCCATTCGCTGTTAAGTGGAGCATGTAATCAATGAAATTGTCATATAATTACGAGTCGAAAAATTTTCTAGCATCATTGTTGTCACATTTCACAGCGAACTGAATCTTTCATAATACTTAGCACTTTCAGCAATTCAAGAGGAAGTCCATTAGCTTATTTTGAAACAGGAACAGGAAGACAAAGCTAAGGGAGGGAGAGAGAGACTCTGTGATAATGAGTAACTAAATAAATTGTCCAATATTTTATAAAGGAGAAAATTTCTATTCTGTCAATTAAAATGAAACATGGCTGAAATAAGCTTGACAGTTTATGAAAATAGTTCTCAATTGTTTTCATATTAAAATTTATTTTAAGCGAAAGCTTAATGAAGATGAATGACCAAAAGTAGTATACAGCAATTTTGTGGCATTTTTAAATAAATTAAACTGTGAATAGAAATATTGACCACTTAAAAAATTGTTTATTCTGAAAAATTTAACTACCTGTAGCTAAAACAAACAATTATAAAGGCAAATTGCTTAAAGATAATTAAAAACTGAAATATTAAAACACAACGGGAAAATACATTTAAAATTTCATCCGGATAACTAGGACATTAAAATAATTTACTTAAACATCTGTCTTATGCCAGTTTTAACGGTGAATTTACCGATCGGAGCTGGAGATATATATATGATATATATATGTATATATAAATACAAATAGTAACTGCAGCAAAGCCACAAAAATTACAGAGCAATATAAACTCAAGTAATTTCCACAAATTGTTAGACCAAAACAAGTCGTGCTTAAGTTTTATGGGTCAGCGAAAATGATTGGAAATGGAATCATCTATATTACATATATAATATATTTTGTATTTATAATCATACGTGATTTTTGCATGCACTGCACAAACAAAACGTATAAATTCATGAGTACCAAAAACGATTTAGTTAAGCCGCTAAATTGCCTAAATTCGATGGGGAAAAGTAGAGGGAAAAAAAATGAAAATGGAAAATCAAGCTGAGTGCAAATGCTTGAGGCGAATGTGTGAGTGTGTGTGTGTGTGTGTGTGTGTTAGACACACGCAACAAAAATATATTTGGAGTGAAATATTTTTGCCAGCCCATGCAGAAATACGCACAAACATAAATAAAATAAAAGGGCGCCAAGGCGGAGGCATAAAAATTTCATCGATTTCCGGTTAAAGGCAAATATTGTAACCATAAATATGAGCCGACTATAAATATCAGTAGAGTGAGTCCCAGAAGAGGTGTATATGTGTGTGTGTGTGTGTGTATAATGTGTTGGCGAGATGGGGAGTTGAGGGCGTGGCACTTTCACGCCAATATGGCGATAATGCGATTGCTTTCAGCTTTCGGCTTTGCGCGCGCGATTACATTTCGATTTGATTTCGATTTGCTTTGGTTTGGCATCGACATCGACATATAACATTGTCGTCGTTTTATTTTTCATTTGCTTGGCAGAGACAAAATTTAAATTGTTTTTGCCATCGGCAACAACAAAACAAAAAAATTATTCTAAATAAACGTGACGACAACACATTTTGTTGGAGCACAGGAAACGGCTGCAATGAATTTTGAATGTGCTCTGCAAGCAAAAATGTTGCAGTTGTTCATTCTAAATTATTGCAAAATAGACAGGACAAGTTTTGTTTTAAATTGTGAATAGTTTAAATTAAATGTACATGTTTCGATTAAATTATTTAATGTTTAAGGAAGTATGTTTGGTTAACCTTAACAACTAACATATATTAAGAATGCATTTCAATCAATATTTTTATCTAGTATATGTATTCGTATTTATCGTTCAATGTCAATATTCTTTCTTCTGAAATATCTTGGTTGAACTAATATACCCAACCAATTGCCATCGTCTTTCGCTTTTGGCACGCATTTTTGTTTACAATTTCTACAAAAGTTGCCAGTTTTTTCATTTCCCTTTTGATGTAACTATTTTTATACTTTTAGGCAAATTGCAGGCAGATAACGCCTGTTCTGTTAATACAGCTAAGTGCCAGTGGGTGAATGAATGAATGGGTGGAAGGAGTGTGTTTCAATATTCGTATTTATGTTTCGGCCATGTTGGTAAACAACATTTTGCAATTGGCTGTATGAATTTCTCTTGTTGTTGCCTGCGTAATGGCGTCTCTTAGCCGGAGCATGATATTAAATTTTGAGTCCATTGTCAACTCACCAAAAATTCCACAAACAGAGGGAGAAAAAGGTAGATATAGATATAGTTCTCCTGCTGTTTTCATTGTTTGGCCTATGCTTTTGTCATATTTGCCCATACAAATGAAGTTTTTATCTGAATGGATATATTCATTTGGATACCCAAAACCACATACATCATTTTTTGTAACAGTTTTCACAAAGCTCTCATTTGAAATGCATTGGGTTAAGGGACAAGATTTGAAATAAAAAGAAAAGAAAACCAATTTAATGAGAAGAGAATGCCATAATTTTTGGGTGATTTTTTTCCAAAGTATCTGTCATTAAAATAAGATTAGCAGACGACAAAATAAATTTGCAAACTTAGAGTATTCAATTATAGTGATACTTTCATTTGGACTCTGAGAATTGTATTATCTTTAATTAAAGGCCTCCCGCAGTGACGAACTGAAGTGTAATTCAAAGAAACTAATGAAATTTGGGTGGCCTGAAGTGAAGGTATTTTTAATCAAGTATACGACGGGTTAAACGTGGCATGCATATCGTCTTTAAAGTAATATCAATGTCAATTGCAATCGTTTAATTAGTTGTAATTACATATGTATGTATCATATCTTTTTAATTGCTAACATTTAATATGCTATACACATACAAGAACACACACACACGCAGAAACCGCAAAAACCAGTGAAGGATTAAAACTGATTAAAATGAATGACGTTAAGCGACGGGCATATTTTAATTATTTAATGCTAATTAATATGTTTTGTAAAACCACAGCAACAGCAGCAGCAGCAGCTATCAGCAATTGGAAGGAGGTAGAAGTTCTGGATAGGGATGTCCTGGGCTGGGTATCCTGGAGGCGCAGCAGCTGCTCTCTGTTAACTTTGTCATAATGAGTTTTGCATTTAATTTTAGGGCGAAGCGGCGCTAAGCTCTGTTGACAGGCGTAAATTGTATCTCGTAGATACAAGCTACAAACACAGTGGCAACTATTGAGACAAACTGTAATTAATTTGTTTGTTGACTTGGCAACTGTCTCTAGTTTGGGTATAACTCTTAAGTAGTATATATGACAGTCATTTGTGGGCATCTCATCAACTGTTTGCATATCGCAGACAGACAGACAATGAGGGGTAGAAAGTAGAGGCTGAGACAGTCAAAAGTGTTGGCTTTGTTTTTGAACTGTGACAGGCAAACCTACAAAGATACAGATAGAATTTACAAAGGCATTTAAAGCTCACTTTTTACTTGAGACATGTCAAAATTTGATTTCTCTAGAATTTTCTACCCCTTAAATATATTGTAAATTCAACAGAAGCTAATGAAAATGGTGATAAAAGATGTACTAGAAAAACTTAAAATAATGAAATTGAAACGGTTAGATAGATGGAAGAGTAGTCAATGACACTGAAGTATGAGGCATAGGGAAAGTTAATTATTAGAATCTAAAATAGCTTAGATTCAATTTTAAGAAGTAGAATATTTAAAGTTAGAAAATATAGATTATAGCTGTAGTAAATAAAACAGTGGCAATGAAAAAAAAATTAAGAAAAATTTTATGTTAATATTGGAAATAGAACAGAAGCGAATATAAAATCATAGAAAATGAAACTGAGAATGGTCGTCATGCAAGAGATTTAGATTTAATTTTAGTGTTTCCAAACATGTTTATTCGGTAAACGCTATTTGAAAACCCATGAGTGACTGAAACAACAGAAAAATGGGAATTTTAAAAATGAAATGAAAACTGGAACAGTTTAAAGTGTAACAATAGAATTGAAATCTCCTGGCGATTTTCAAGCGATTTCCATTTGAGAAACACTTGCACTTAGCTTAGCAATCGCTTTCTGCATCTTTTTCCTCTGTTTCTCCATGCTCTCCCTTTAGCTCATTGTGTCTCCTTTCTGCTGATTTATGCTGCACATTAATATTTTAATGTCTTCATTGCGAGGCCTACGCAAAAAACAAAAACCACCACGCTTTATGCTGCCAGTGAGTTGTGCAATCCATTAAACGTTATCAGCCAGTGACATAGTCAGCAGGACTTGCCACGCCCCCATCTCCACAGCCCCCATTTTCCTTTTCCACTCATTGATCACATCTTTACTGTTTACGCACATTTGTCTTGTGCCAAGAAGGCAAAAGTTTTGAGTTGCCTCAGAACTACAAACTGAATGACAACAGAGGCTAAGGGGGCTAAGGACTAAGAAAGGACTCTAAGGACTAGAAGGACTGCTTTTTGCCTCTTACGGCAAATTCAATTATACCAAATCACATGCAAATGAGTTGGACGGCAAAGTTAAACAGCAAACAGTTTGCAAAAAAAAAAAAAAATAAGGACAGTAAAATGAAACGCGTTTCCAATTTTCAAATTGCATTTCCCTTCACTCTTTTTCCCATTTTCATTTTCATTTCTTTTCCATTTTGGTGTTCTTGTTTTTCTGTAAGATGTGTCTGCTTTTTGTTACATGTGGCTGTAACAAAAGCTAACGATATTAACTCACCCACACCCTCACATACACACACACACACACACACCCATACATACACATGCTGCCATTACTTATATGAAGTCATGTTATTTTGCCTCGTTTGCAAATTCAATTTACGTTTCTAATTTAATTTTTTGCCAGCAATTAGAAAATGCGAAAATATTTTTGCCAACTGGCACTCGTAGTTTTTTAATTAGTTCGCCATCTGCAGTGTTCACTGTGCATGTGAATATAATGATACACAAATAGAGATACAGTTATTACATGCTATATATCAGGCAGATATATATATAAATGTATATACAGTGCATTTTGCATGCAAACATTCAACTTTAATGTACTTATCTGACGTTTGTTTGGGCCACAAGCTTTCTAATTAGTTTTCCTATGCAGACAGAGTTCAACAGATAGACAGAGAGAAAGCGAGAGAGAGATAGAGAGGAAAAAAGCGTTGAAGAGAGAGATTTTGTGAGAGATAGCTTTAATTAAAACGAAAATAGTCAATTTGGGATTTTACACCCAAAAACAATAAGCAAAATCTTTAAGCAAATTTCGTTTAAATACATTCATCTCTTATTTTTATCTCTTTTATTATTCAATAAACTCAAATTACAATTTAATATATTGTATTTGCTTGTTCCCATTGTATATTGACAATATGCTAACTTGCATTAACATTAATTCAATAATTGTCAAGTTTACAAATTGTTGAGCTTCAAGAAAATCTCTTTATACTATTATTATTGAAAAATGCTACTTGGTCCACTAAGTATTTATTATATATAGTATAATACACAGTATAGTATTTAATCTTATAGTCATTGATTAACTACATTGCTTTGAATTGCTTAAGAGTTAATACAACAGTCCATAAATCTTGCAAAATTAAAGACAGATTGTTATCAAGTGCCTAGCTTAAGTAAATTTAAACTAAAATCAAGCCATGATTTTCGTGTTATTTTATTGTTTCGATTTTATAAATGACAAACACACACACACACACACACACACACACTCAGCCATCAACATTCGGCCATTGTCAGCGGATTTTCAATCCGTTTTTCAATACCAAAAACGCCATTTTGCTCAATTAAACTCAGCTTAAATTTTTACCCTCTACTACACATACATATACAGTGATGCAAACACACACACACACAGAAACAAATTGCCAACCAACTGCACAATTTTTCAATCAACTAAAAATGCTTAGAAATAGCTTGGACCGAGTATAGTTTTCATTCAGAAGCCGATCGAACTATCTATACAACGCAATATGTGCCACAGCCACTGATTGAGTCTCTCTCTCTCTTTCCATGTGTGTGTGCGTGTGTGTGAATTCATTCATGTGTGCAACTGTGTGCGTGTGTGTGCCATAAAATAAAAATGCCCCGAAAATGGGGACAGCGAAAATTGTTGCAAAGTGCAGCAGCTACCGCCTCATTGCGTGTTTTGGGGGCGGAAATGTTGCAACGTTTCGCCAGTTTGGTTGCATGAAATTGCCATTTCCAATTAACGCCATTGCAAAAATAGTTAAATGCTCGAAGAGAGTCAACGATAAACAAAAGCAACAACAACAACAACAACAAAAACAACAAGATCAACATACCTGCAACAGAAAACAACAGCAAGAAAAGCAAACACCACCAAGGACAGGACAACTTTGGTGACCACCAACTGCAACTATGCCCAATGGACTGTCCCTCAGACTGGGACTAGCACTCTCTACCCTTCTCTCTCTGTTCTATTCTCTCTCCCTTTCTTTCGAAATTATAAGCGACTCGCGTACTTTTTGGCAGCAGCAACAGCAACAGCAACAACATCAACAGTTGCAGTTGTCGTTAGAGTATGTGTAACTAACTCTATTAACGAAGCGGAAACGGAAATACACACGCACTATACAATGACTCACACAACTTTACACAGGCACACACACATACACACCTTTGTGTATACAGATAGATAAAATCAACACACATTGTGTCGCATTGGCGACACATGTTGTGGGCTTACGCTGTGTTGCATTCTTCATTTTGGGGCTATCGGCTGGTGCAGCCATTTGTCAAAATGTCCAGCTCAGCGTATGTATACCCTGTAATATGGAATTTAATTGATGTTTCATAAATAAATATGATTTTAAAAGCAATTATCAAGTAACACATTATCAGCTCAGACAGGTTTTGTTATTCCCAATTCAATTTATAATTTCAGCTTTCTGCAGGCATCACAAAATCCGTTAGTGGATTCAAAATATTAAAAGCGAACAAGAATTATAAGAATGTAGTTGAATAAGAAAATTTTAGTTATATAACTATTTATTTTTAACAATCAAAAATAACAGGTATTTTAAATGTTCACTATAAAAAAACAAGTGGTTCAAATTTATATTAGAAAACTAAAAATAGATGGTATTTTTAGTTCTTAATATAAAACTAATATAATATACCTATAAATTATAACTTAAATATATATGTATTATAAAAGTGTAGGGCTTTTATTTCGATTATCTTTTTCATTCCCCAAAAATTATTTTACACTTATTTTCTTAGAAATTCTAAAGCTCGAAGATTCTACTGTCACTAACAAACAAACACTTTAAAGTTTTTTTTTTTGCTTTTGTTTCATTAATTTCTTTAATTCAAGTTTCCTTATACCCTTTTTTCTTATCAAGCAGCTGTTCATCTGTCAGATCTAATCCTTATACCTCCAGCACTATTCTTGTTGATAAACCTAGCGTATTTAGTTAAATACTTTTGAATATTCCATTTCCAGTTGAGGTCCTGAACTGACTGTAGGGCATTATGTTGTGTCATGCCAACCGTTTATTTCGGTGTTTGTTAGTTTGGTTTTTCACTGTTTTTTGCCGCGAGGCATACCAAAAACCTTTGCCATCCCAATCCGCCTCCTTGCTCTCCTTAAATCTCCTCCCTCTACAGATGAATGGAATAATTCCAAGCCCCATTGAAAAGGCCGCTGGTCGCCATGTTGACCGAATTTTCCCATGGAGTTGATAACAGTTCGACAATTTTTAAATGTTTCACTTGCAGGCAAAAAAAGACGAGAACAAAATGTGGGTTATTGCTATCCCGTTCTCGTTTTTTGAAGCCAATTCTAAAGGGGGGATTCCCCTGGCAAATTTGCACGTTTCTATTGTGTGCGCGTTGTAACGACGCTTAAAATGCGACTCGATTTTTATCGATTTAATCAAGCAGCGGCTGCTGTTGCTGTACCAAGTATTCTCTCTCCCTCATCTTTTTTCTCTTTTTATTGAGTTTTTTTTTCAGTTTTTCATTTTGTGTATTTTGTTGCGCCACAACCTGCGACGATTTCCATACGTAATTGCACTGTAATTGACAATTTATTGTGTCAATCGCAATCGAGGCGCAGTTCCGTACCGCACGGTGTATGCTACGTTTAATTAACAAGGCGACAACGATGCCACACACACACACACACACACGTGCCTCTGTGGTGCTGTGAAAGTAAAACGGCAACTGAAGAGGGAGAGAGATATACAGAGTGAGAGTGAGGAAGAGTTGAAAATAACAACGTTGCGATGCGCAACAAAAGAAATTTAATCTGTTTTTGAAACGCGCTATCAAGCGAAAAGAACTCAGCAAGTTGCATGCCACACTCGTAGATGCAAAATAGCAATAGCCAACTAAACGTGGCATTTAACTAAAGTTAATTGGCAATCATGGCCAATATAGAATATCAGATTCAAGCCAAGAGAAGTGACTGAATTGGTAAGCTACAATTATGCGCCAATTGAATGTATCCTAAACTATACAAACAGGAAAAAGAAGTTTTAAATAAAGTTAGATACTTATTTGTAGTGCAAATTAACTAAAGGACTCTTCAGCACAGAAAGTCTTAAGAGAGTTCATTTCAATCCATTTTTTTATTTTAAATAACAAATCTAACGATGTCTTAAACTCCATTCCATAAACCAAACTTATCAATCGCAATTTTATTTAAAATATATAATATATATCAACAGAAATGTAATAAAGAAAACTAAAGCAGAGTATTTTAATGTGTATAAGTTAAGAAACTTCTTCAAAAGGAGCATTGTTTTTGTGATAAATTCTTGCCTGCAGCAGCTTAAGTTCAAAGTTCACTTAGATAAATTAATATTGGCTTTTCATCTGAGTAGCTAATCAAAGCTCATCAAACACGAGGCTTACTAAACACCACACTAATAGCAGCTACTATCTAGGATTTATGTGGCAACATCTATTCGCCTCAGGCTCTCCAGGGTAACGCATCAGCAGGCTTAGCCAAAGGATAAGAATGAGGCAGAGTCTAGAGCATAGACTCATCAGCATCCATCTTCGATTTGCCATCTTGAAGGCCGACTCTAATTGGGCCCAGACAACGCTCCTGTGTTGATTAACGTGCCCACCAATTACGCGGCTCATATATAAACTGGGCTCAGTTAGTTTCAGGGGCAAAGGAGACTTACAGGGGAGGCTGCTCCATATCGACATGGCCAGTGATAAAGTGTGCGTAACAAAAGCTAATAATTGCTCGGCAACGTGGTGGCCACGTTGAAAACTGGCCCACGTTCTAAGTCTCGTTGTTTGCTTTTTGAGTGGCCAAAAACTTTTGGCATCATAATTTATAGCTGCGTTAAACAAGCGAGGATAACAAATTAATTTTGTCTGTTCGAAAGGAAACTAAGTAGTAAGAAAAGCTACTGGCGAGACAACTCGACTGCTTGAGACCAAGTCCTTAGTCTTTTAAGAACACATACACACAAACAAACATCCTACAGTTTTTTGTAGATTAAATTCATCTATTCTCTATTCTTTTTCCTTATTTATTCTGGAATAACTTTCGAGTTTATTTCTTGATTGTATTAAAATTATGATCGTATTACTACTTATGGTTCATATTGTGTGCGCCGAAACTCAAGAATCTCGGTACATATTGGAACTTTGAACTCTATTTGCAACGGCATAGACAATTTTTAAAACAAACTTGATCCGCTCCTGGTAAAAAGAAATCCAAATAAGGGAGAAGTGGAATAACTTAAAATATACCATTTAAAAATCAACAAATATATAATTTTTAAATAAATAAAAAGAAATTTAGCCAGCTAAGCAACTTATTGAATGTGTTTTTAGCATTAAAAATAATGTTCTCCAACATGACAAGATTGGTGTTTTTAGATGTTATTGTTTAGGCAACTTAGTTAATTTCACAGACAGACAGGCTGACTGACATAACTATGTATATCGACTCTCTTATTGTTGATAATACAAAATATATGTATACTATAAGTATTCAAAGGGTTCTTCAAAGCTTCCTTTTGCCTTTTACTCACTTTGATTTGACAAACTCAATAAAATATTTGTACTTTTCAAGTACAGGGTCTTACCAAAAAAAAACCCAAAGGACGAAGCCACAAGGAGCAGGCATCTACCTCGATGCCAGGACGATGCCAGAACTTATGAGCACAACGTTTACTCTCGAATTTCTTATTTGGGCCAATTAATTTCTAAAGTCAGCGACGTGCCACATCGTTGCCGCTTCCTCTTGTTGTGTGATGTGTGTGTGTGTGTTTGTTAGTGGCTCGTAAATCTTAACGAGCCAAAGGCGAAATTCCTACGCACTCACAACAACAACAACAACAGCAACAACAAGAAGTAGAAGGACACTCGCGAATGCCACTCATAAATATAAGTTGCAATGTGGCAAGTAGCTTCCAAGTTTGGGGCTGGCTAGCTTCAATTCTTTGGACGTTTGTGGCCATAATGACCATCGTATAAATGTGTATGTGTGTGTGTGAGTGTGTGTGTGTGTGGTGCCCATTGAAATACGTCAAAATATTTGGCATTCGATGTTTGCCACGTTTGCAACGTGGAGTCTGCTGCTGATATTTATGCGATGAGCCCTGCCTGCTTCCTTCTTCTCCTCCTTCTCTTTTCAGTCATAACTGCCATCTAATCGCAAGTTTTGTTTTGTTTTATTGTCACACACACACACACACACCCCCTCTATACACTTACACACGCACACACACATAGAGAAATCGCAGCCAAGCAAAACACATAAATCTCACTCATGACTTGAACTCCGACTCGGATTCAGACTCAGGACTCGGACTTGGAAGCTGACTCCACCCACAAAAAGACAGCCCACATTTTGGCATTGTTGTTGGCAAAGGTGTTGATAACGTTGTTTTATTATTGTTATTGCTTTGATTGTTGTTGGAGGAGTCACTGCTGTACATCTTAATCGTAATGCAAAACTTGTCAAGCTGATATGTAAACGAAAAACGTGCTGCAAATATTTGCTGATGTTGAATTCTTTTTTTGGTGTCGTGCCAACGCAGCATTTCTAATTTATGGTCATGACCCGACTTGGCATTTTGTTATAAGAGAAATATACAGTGAGACATTTTACACACAAAAAGACATTATTGTATATAGTACATAGAAGGTATATTTGAAGTACTCTTTACATTAAGGTTGTTAAACTAGTAAGCTAGTTGAGGCATGTAAATAAATTTGTATTTCAAACGTAAACAATTTAATTGAACAGATACGAATTTGACTGTGAGGCCAACCAGCCCTTAAGCTGATTGTTATGAAACTGCGCTTATAAAACATTCTTCAAAATATGCAGAGAAACATTTTAGACATAAAGATATGCATATGGAACGTAGAAGGAGTACCTAAAGTACTCCTTAGTTTAGTGCAACTAAGTTTATAATTAGTAAGCTAGTTGAACGATAGAAATTAATACTGATTTAAATGGTCAACAAAAAAAACAGCTTAACTATTTAATTAATCAAGGTATAATTTGACTATCAAAGCTAAACGCTATGAAACTGTGCGAATGCATGCAGCAAGGAAAGCATCAAAGCACTCAGCTTTGTAAACTTTATCAGCTTACATTCTTTTAAATAAATCGTTTTCTTTCATATAATTTGAGGTCATATTATTAAATTATAATTATATATCATACGTTCAATGGCATAATTTCACAAATTTTTATCGAAACCAAGTCTTAAATATCCTGCAAATAATTAAAAATAGTCTTCAATTAGTGTATTGTTTTTGCCATCTAGCTATCAATCCATGATATTCAATTTAGCGAAACTGACATTTCACTCCAAAAATCATTTTAACTAAGAAATTTTAATTAGACTTCATATTAGAATATAGAACTGCAAAAGCTCTTAACATTTTACGAGGCTTTGCAACACACTCACACACACATATATATACCGTAAATCTGGATAGAATTGCAGTCAGAGTGCCATGTAAGCCGAAGCCAAATCAAAATCCAATGCCATCACACACACACACAGAGACATTCACACACATACTATACACTTGGCCAACTATTAATCCGCATCCGAGTTATAATTCATGCTGATTGTATGAACATTTCAGCTTTTATGTGAACCGTAAAACTTTACTTCCTGACTTTTCATCAGGCAGTAGTCCGCTTTTTCCTCCTCGCTCTCTTTGAAAAGAGTAAGTTGGTTTACCTGTTCAGCGTGTTGTAACCAGACAAAGTTTTTCTGCTCTGCTCCGATTTCAGCTGGAAAAAACTAGGAAAAGTAGAAAATTTTCAATTTTTGTGTGCAGCATGAACAATATTTTTGTGTGTGAATAGTTTTCAGTAATTCCAGTTACAGTTTAGTGAGCGCACTCTTCCCTCCGTTAGTCACCATGGTTACTAAAGGCTTATAGAGAACACAGGTAGAGACAGAGACACATCGTTTGGCATGATGTCCAGGTTGAAAGTACTTCACTGTGTGTAGCTTCCGTTTTCGTTGGCAACTTTGTCCTCTCCTATTGCAAAGAGTTATATGAAGGCTGAAGAAGAAGAAATTTCATACCTAGTACAGTGCGCTCTACTTAAATATGATTATTATTAACCCTGGCAACACTGTGGCACTTAACAGGCCGCCGTCAGGCACGACTTGAGTGGTTCAGCTTACCTGAGAGCGAAAGTTATGCTTCGTTAAGGACCACACAGAGCACATAGAGCCCATAGAGCCCACAGACCCGGAACTAGAACCCATAGAGCACCACATTCAGTCACTCTTCATATATGTAAGTGGCTCTGCTCACGTACTTGTTAAATGCCACGTTTCACTTGAATAATTGAGAGCGATTAGGCCAAAAACTTTTGCATTGATTAAGGTTTAAGTTGGCCAAACATTTACCCAAACTCCACACCACTTCACTTCACTCCACATCATTGCCTCAGCTACCTTCTAGCTTCTAGTTCACATTGTTTTCTATGGGCTGTACATAACATACCACTCCAGACTTCTCCAGGGTACCACCTTTGTCATTTGCTATCAGCAAATGTTTAAATATGCATTACGTGTGTTATACTCGTGTTCAGCAGCACTTGGGGATTACCTCAAACTGAATCTGAAGCTGGAGTAGGAGTTCTAGGAGTTTCCCTTCGAGTTGCAGCTGAAGTTAACAGCCAGAGTTTGAGTTTTAGTTTTCAGATCGCCTCTGCCTGTGTTTACCTTTAATAATGCAATGCTCTGGGTATTTGAAATGAAACTGCACTGAATGTTGCATGTGCCAGACAATCAGTCAACAGTTTTTTCAAGTCAATCTCTTGAGTTTCATTTCGCAATTATTAAATTGTTTCAAATTTAAACTAAGCTGATTAGACAATCACAAATACTCATCAACAATTACTGGTTACCCTTTTGTTAGCAGCTTAGAAGGGAATTTTATTTTTTAAATATATTATTAAATGGAATAACACTACAATTTTTGTCAGAGACAATTTCTTGAGTAAGAGAATCAGAATGTTCTATACAATCTCAGAATATATAATCTACATTACAATTAATAAATTGTCTTAACAAAACAAGCTATATATAATGTAAGATAAATTAATAGATCTAGCCATGATCAAAACGATAAAATCGTTTAAATTTTGACAAAGTTATGCAGTTTTAATGTCCGGAAACCTTTTGGACAAGCAATACTTTTTACAAAAATAAAGAACTAATTGGGGCACCAACTTATAGAAAAATTATAGCTTCACCTATTGTGATTAATGATAATAGTATCCGATTAGAGTTCGAAGAGAAAAGACAAATATTTTTTGAATCACCTCATATTCCAGCTGAGAGGCAAATTTCAGTTAAAAGTGGCACAGTTGAAATATTCAATGCATTATATCTCTGGTCAAAAATGAGGCAAAAGCTGAGCTACTAATTACACCTCAAAATAGCACTAATGAACTTGACAAAAAATGTGTGTGTTGCCCCAAAACGTTGCATAAATTGCTGAGTCAGGCAGAAAAATAAGAGTTGCCTCTCTCCCAGTTGGTTGTAGCTGAAACTGTGACTGTGACTGGGCCTGTTACTGATACCAAAAGGACAAACACTGCACTGTGCAATGTGGCCAAGTGATATGCAAAGTGCATGCAAGAAGGCTGGACTCGGACAGGATCCAAAGGATGTTGCATGGGGAATGCAAAAACTAGTGCTTTTCGTTCTTGGCCATCATTATGCGAGGCCAAAAACCTAACGTAAAATATGCGACTGCCAAAACTGAATGCAAAAATGCGAAAGGCAAAAAATGAAGAAGGCAAAATGAAAACAGTGTGTGTGTGTGTGTTAGTGTTAAGGGAGGAGGTGGAGAGGAAGCTGTGGGAAACTGGGAAAAACTCGAGAGGAAAACGAGGCACATACAAAGGCACATTATCTCAAGTTTGGGAGACGGAGCAAATGTCAAACGTTTTGCCCAAGCGCTGAAAATTTGCATGCAAAGCCCTGACTAAAAGAGAATAGCCTTGTCATGACCACGCCCACCGCTCACCGCCCCCGCCCTGTGTCACAAAGAAAAATGCAACGCCCATTTTAGGGCGACTGCGTTTGCTTTTGTGTGCGATTTGAACAAATGCAAACACTTTGATTTTCGTTTTTTGCATGCCAACCAGAGGATCAACTGGCAAACATAGTACACACAAACAGACACACACACACAAGCACTCACATTTACACACACATACATACATTCTAGCTGTGCGTATGTGTGTGCATTATTTATGTTCTACGCTAGAAATCTATTTGCACCGCACCACAAATCTCAGCTCAGCGAAAGCAGCGCAGCCAAAGAGAAGTAGCAGCAAAAAAAGCCAGTTAGAGTAAAAGGGAGAACGAGGGTCGACAGGAAAATACCCTGTATATGCATATGTATGCTGGAAAAAGGAAACAAGTCGATCAGCTAAAGCAAGGATTAAGAAATTAGTTAGAAATAAAATTAAAATGTAACTAATCTAGCTGACACCATTTAAATAAAACATATTTTAGGAATATGTTTGGTTTTTTGCATCCCTGACTATACCATTTTATCTATTCATGGTAAATAAAAATTTAATAAATATTAGTTTAATCTGAAATTTAGATTTAAATTAATTTAAATATATTTACGAACAGCGCTTAAATAAAAGTTGATTTATAAGTCTACATTATTTTAATTTCAAGTTGATTTTAATTATACACATATCTAGAGTAAAAACTTACCTCCTACTGCCTGTTACATTAACTACAGGGTATAAACAGAAATAAAATTGTGGTCCAACAAATCCAACAAGGATATTCGGGCAGGCCAGGCAAAGGGCAACGCATCGCATTCGCATTAAATCGAAGTCATTCCTGTGACACGCCACTCCAAGAGCAGAATCCATAGCTCCCTAGTCCCCACTCCTTCCCATTCCCTTAACACACACCCCATCTACACACACACACACATATATACTGTAGAGCAACAACAACTTTTGCCATTTGGCAGCTGAATTGTTTGCGACCAGTTGTAAAAACTAGAGATGAAAGCGTGAGTTTCTCGGAAAAAAGAAAGTAAAAATTCATAAGAAAATTGTTTATAGGAAAAAAATATAAATAAATTATAAATGGATTTTCCTCACACTTGAATTGGATGTATTAGAATGTATCACGTGCTCATCTCTAATTCTCCAAGGCACAGTGCCTGCAGTTCCAAGAGATTTCCTTTAGAGTTCTGCGCTTCAGTTTGTGTCTTGTTATTGTAGGCGGTTAGCTGGAGAGGGAACAGGAGCAGGGAGGGGGTAACAAACACAAATACAAACACAACTACACCTACACCACACACACACAGAGACAGGCAGAAAGCAGAGCACTTGCATATCTGTGTAAATTTATGATTGCCCCATTTCCGTTTTTTACAGTCAGCCGCTGCTATTGACTGTACCGCTATCCGCTTGCCCCTATCCCTCCCTCTACCCCACCCTCTACTCCTCACAACCCTCCATTTTCCACTCCCTTCTCTACTGGCTGGGGCTGTCTCTGTGTCTGTCTGCCTGGCTTTGGCTTGCTTATCCTGTGACCGGCATTATTGTGTGACCCCCTTGGGCTACTTCTCCTGTTTCTGGTGCATTTTTCTTGCTCCCGTTGTTGATTCCTGCCACCTCCAATCCATGCTAGCATCTTTCTTTTTCCACTTTTTTTATTCTTCATTCCTTTTTTTTTATTTTTGTATTCCAAATCCATGCCGCCTGCAGCTGACTTGCGACTGGGTTATGTCCTGTGCTCACTGCTGCCACGGGTATTGACTCCTCTCCGTGGTTCGCTGCGCCTGCTCTTGGCCAGGCCCAAACCAACTACAACTATAGCTATAGCTATGGCTAGAGCTATGGCTCTGGTTCTGTTTCTGGATCTGGCTCTCCGTATGGGGTTTTAATTTTGACAGCTGCAGATAAATTGTTAAATGCAGGCTCGTTCAGCTCTCTGAGTGCTTTATGTGGGCTTATACTTGTAGGTGTAGTTGCTTGGTGTGTGTGTGTGTGTGTTGCATATAAATTTATCTATTCGTTTTTCTTCTATTTTCCTTTTCTTTTTTGCGCTCAGCTGTCGAAGCTGTACACATTTTTCAGCGTTTTTCTTTTGTTGTCCTGGCATTGACAGGCTCCCATCAAATGCAAAAGTCCCAAGTCCGAATCCCCTTCCCCCCACAGGCCTGATAGGCCGACCTCCTCAATGCAAACAATATATTATAAAAAAAAAATGTGAGAGGAGAAGGAGAGCAGGAGGAGTACAAATAAAATCGAGGCCACTCGAAAATGCATTGTATCTATCAGTTTGTAGTTGGCATGAAAAATGCTGGATCGTATTTACGTCATAAATAAAAATGGCGTTAACTATTTCCCCAGTTGCAGTTGTTGTAGGTTTCCTGTCATTTTTTTCTCGTTCGTTTTACTTCGTTTTTCATTTTTTATGATGCGTCAACATTTAACGCAATTTAAAGTTTTTTCCTCACGTCTTTATTTATTATGCGTAGTTATGGCAGACACATTAAACAATAACAAATTGTTTTGTACTTATGTCATCTGTGTTATTACAATGTTGTAATTAACTGAATGATTGATAATTTGATTTCCAGTCCGTTTTTGAAACTTGTTGTTGATGTGTTTAGTCAGTTTTCTATCAGTTTAATTTTTTAACAATTTAATTTAGATTGTTTAATTTGAGTATGAGAAACGTATGCATTTGAGTTGCATTTTAGAATTAAATGAACATTATTTTTCTATATTTTTATCTTAACAAAAAGACTTTTTACAGATTTATGACTAATATTGGAAGACTGCCATGTATTTAAATACGATTAAAGCCACTCAAAACTTAACAAATCAATTACTTAAATAGAGCTTATGATAATGCTTTATTAACTGTTGCTTCATCTTATCATTTAAATATTTATTGAGTGATTTTCTTTGACATTTTTTCTGTGCGCCAAATCAAATCATCTAGACTTGACTCACTTAACGCACTTAAAGCCAACCGCAAGACATTAGCGCAGTTCCTAGAGAATGACGGGAGACACTCGGAAAAGCGCAGCCAACTTTTGTCACTTCCGGCACATGCACAAGGCAAAAAGCTGCCGCCATCTGCCTCAGCTGCAATAACAACAACAACAACAAAAATAACAAGTCAGAAGAGAAAAGGAAGTTAAAGTAACTGCAATGAGCTGCCGAAAGCCGCGTTGACATTTTCATTTAAATTATGCACATCACTTGAACTTCCTGGCCACAGACAATGACAAAGGGGGAAAAAGGATGAGGAAGAGAAGGAGAAGGAGCAGAGGAAGAAAAAGAGAATGAGGCAGAGACAGCTGAAGTCGAAGACAGCAGACGACAAAAGGACATAAATGAGAGCAGCATGTAAGATAAGACTTATCCCACATACATTCTACCTCGCTCTTTCTCTCTTTAGCATTGTTTCTCACTCCTTCCCCAGCTCTCTCTCCTTTAAGAAACTTTGTGTCAAGGCGCATTTTACAGTTATGGCTGGCAATGGGCAACTTTTGCCATTCGGCCCAAGACACTCTGGGCCCATTGTCTGGGCCTGGTTCTCAACCTCCATCTCCTGAACGTAGTCCCGTGCCGAGCATACAGAATACAGTAGCTGAATTCCGAGATTCCGGTTCTTTCGCTGCCGCAGTCGACTAATTAAAACGGAAATCCACAATGGCCCCCTTTACAATCCCTCCTGCCGATGTCCAACTTCCGCTTAAGTAGCAATGCCAAAGTAAAAGAAAATTTCATGTTTTATGTCTTTCCTCTGCTTTCTTTACTTTTTCAAAGTTTTTTATTATAATTTTTTGGACAACGCCAAGCGCTTGTAAGCAGCCGCTAAGCTGCAAATACATTAAAAACATAGAAAAAAAATAAAGTTAAAAAATAAGACAAAGTTTTTGGCGTTGTAAAATTAATAAAAATTACGAGTGTCGAGCGCAAAAGTTTAACGCGTGCCGTTTTGAATAATTGTCAAGCTAAGGCCTAGATTGCCCTTAACGAGAGAATGGGAACAGAGAGAGAAGAGAGGAGAGGAAGAGAGAAAGAGATGGGTTAGTGAAAGGGGGACTGAGATTTGAGAGGAATTACCAAGTTCTTGCCTGTTGTTAACCTGCGCCATTGAAGCTTATCGGAAATTATTTTGCAGCCACTGCTGCTGCTGCTGTTGTTGTTATTGTTGTTGTTGTTGCTGCTGCTGCTGCTGTTGCATTGTATTGTTGTACATTCAGAGCGTAATTAGAGACGCGACGCGCTTTACGGTTATTGTCGTTACGCGTGCGTATCTCTATCTCTATTATACAGCACCGGATGCGAGCTATTCGCAGACCCCGAGGACACACTTCCTCCTTTTCAGATATGACTAATGTATGCACATTACATTTAGCTAACCAGACTCGTTACTCCCCTTTTTATCCCTCCCCCCTCTCTATATCGCACATGCCGTGTGGACGTGCAGATAATGACAGTTGCACAGTTGGACCCTGCGGCATAACGAAACCTGAACGAATCCTGCCATCACCCGGTTGAAGAGTCCCCAGCGATAGCTTCTGCCTCCCTCTCTCTTTCCATGCTTTTCAGCGGAAAAGCATTTTGACCATGCGGTTGGGTTAAATGGGGCCAACATTCTGTAGAATTATTAAAAATATTCACATTTTGTATGGTAATTTGCGGTTTTCATGAGCTTCCATTCAACACAAAAATAAAAGAGCTGGTTAACAACGAAAATTAAATGTATAAATGGGTTGCAACTGGCTGAAGAATATTTCCTATACGAAAAACAACCGTTATTATTTTGATAAATCTTTCCATAAGTTTGACAATAAAATTGTCAGACTAAATAAATACAATAAACTTGTAAGTTCAGGAAAATAACTCAATAAAATTTATTCAATAAATTCTAGTTGACAATTATTATTTATTCGATGTCACAGAATATTCATGATGAAAATCTTATAGTTTTGTGTATAAATAAATCTTTACTTACATATCGTTATTCCATATATTCCTAATCATTTTTCACACAATTGCAAATGTTTTGCCTAGCAATAAATTCTCATTAGAGCCTTACTTTTTCTAGTCACATCTAACTTTCTTTCGATAATCTTCATATTACTTATAAATGGCCTGACAGTAAATACACTAAAGTCTCTTAATGAAAGCATTTTACAACTGCTGAAATGAGTATTTATTAAATATAAATCAATATTTGAAAGCATTGCAAGTAATTTACCCATTCCAACAAAGGTAGCAAAGTCAGCACATAAATTTTCAATGCAAATGATAAGGAATAAATAGCATGAATTATGATAAAGATGCAATGAAATGTAATCTCCAACAATTCAATATTTAATGTACTTTGAAGTAAATGAATGGCAAATAGTACATAACGTTGAGAAAATTTATTGAGACAACACTCGACTTGTGGCAATTGAATGAAACTTAATTGAAATAAAATGCAAGATATGACAAAGACACATCGACAGATTTTAGAGTTGCAGTTGAAAATGGGAAATGAAATGGAAAATTGAGACAGGAAATAGACAAAAGTGGCAAAGAAATGAAATTCTATCTTCTTAATTAGTTTTCATTGAATGGGGAACTTGGCTAAAAGTGTTTCGCCATAAAGCATGCTGTGTATGATACTAAGTGTAAAATTGTTCACCCTTGTGTGGGGCATGCAATATAAAGAATTTTCGTGCCACAAATGTTGCCTTGTGAGGACCGAACGAGCGACTAACAAACAAATTGCCAATTTGTTGGGATATGTTGGGCAAAAATTGCTACGAATTTGGGCAAAAGCAATTTGGTCTAAGAGTTTTGCCAAGGTGTGCAACAAATATGCATTTAATACAGTTTCCTCTGTGCGTAGTCTGCTCGTTTAATGCTAGTGCTGTTGCTTTTGCAGCTGCTGTAGCATCAACAAATTAAGTATACGTCACGTTGCCGGCAATCATTTATGCAGTGAGGATAGAGCGAGTGAAAAAGAGAAGCAGCTGTCAGTCTTATAAATAAGGAAAGCTTAAAAGCTGCATCTAGGAACAGGCCACATGCAATATGCAACATGCAGCATACAACAGGCAGCGTGTGGCATGCAACTTTCAAAAGCCAACTGCCAAATGCAGCCAAAACTCATCCTGGCTAAAGTTAACTTATGGCATAATTCTTTAAAACTGCCAGCGCCTGGCATTGGCATAATGAATGAGCAGTCGAACGAGCAGTCAGCAGCTGCCACACCCACATACACACACTCACACACACACACACACACACACACCTCGCTCAAATATGCATTCAAGTTTGCATACGCATTCGCAATCGCATTGATTCATAGCCGCTGCTGACAGAACCATTTGGCGCTGCCTTTGAATGAGTGAGTGCATCATCGACTCACAGCAGGGAAGAATTGCTATTAGTAGGGAATTGAGAGAGGGGAGGGATTGGGAGGCTACTCAAAATGAATATGCAGATAATTATTCACTTGACATCACCGATGAGATAATTTGCCTGGTGCATATAAACTTGATAAATATGCATGTTCAATTTCGTTGAGCATTTATTTTTATGCAAAGAAGTTCCCAAAAGCGTTTCATTTAAAAATTCGTCATAATTTATTTAATTGGAAATATAATGCATTAAAAGTAGTTGAAATAAATATATATCAATCGAAAGCATTCCAATAATATTTTAATATATAGCATTTATGTATAAATAAACTTTTCTTATAAAACGTACTTCCATATTTTATTTTAGAATTTTTATGTTACGCATTTTTAACGCCAACATTGACAAATTAACCTTTAGAGCATAAAATTTATTATTAAACAGGCATTTAGAGCAGATATTTATTAAAGGTTAATAAATACTGTTTATCAGTGTTATGCCTCCTATTCAATTCTTATTCTATTAAATGTGAAAAGGATAAAGAAATTTATGCCAAAATTCCTTTTTTGGAACATCTCAATTTGTGCGTATGTTGCAATTTTCTTCTTGACCACTTTTCCAATTTGGCTTTAACTCATCTGCATTGATATGAGCCGCCTCTGAATGGCGTGTGACGTATGAGGGGAGTTGGCTTTAAGTTGTCAGCTGGTAAAATTCTATTAAATCTTTTAACCACATTGGACAGGGTCACGTTTGGCAACTGACACGTCGACGCATTTTTGACACTTGGGCTCCGACACTGCCTCTGCCTCTGCCATTGGGCTGTGATGCTGATGCAGCAGGAAAAATTGCAAATCAAATTGAAAATTCAGCGTGCGCCGGCTGCCAAAATCAACAAACGTCTTTTGGTCTAAGCCAAATAATGGGAGACCTTAAAGAGAGAGAAACGGGGAGAGAAAGAGACTACACAGAACTAAAAAAGTGTGTTAGCTTTCAAGTTTAAATGCAGGAGTTTGGCAGGAATTCTAAGTATGTTTTCAGAATATATATATAAGCTAAAGCTATTTGAATCAACTAAAAAATTCTTAGAAGAGTCACGATAAGCAAAATATGTACTTAAATCAAGTATTTCTTAGTAGATTAGCCTAACATCCCTTCATTTTTTCTGTGTAGTGTGTGTTGTAGTATATAAAAAAAATGGTGGTTGCCTATTTAATGTCAGAACTAACCTATCTCCCCTCTATGCACTCACTTTTCTCTGGTTAAAATTATTGTCAAGGTGTCACTAGTCAAGTTAATTTCAACAGCCAAACTCAACGCTCATCGCTCCCCTCAGGCTGTCTGCGGTTGTGGGCTGCGTCTAACCGCTCAGCTGTAAAAGAGCTAAAAGCCAACAGTCAGGAGATATAGAATACAGGACACAGTATAACTCGGCAGGACACTGAGAGTCTCATGTGTATGTGTGTGTGTCACCGCAAAATGAGTTTCATTGGAAATGAATGTCCAACTCACACTCAAATTCTTTCTTTTTCTCTCTTTTTGGTTGGCCAGCAGGCATAAAAGCATTTTGGTTACGGTTTGATTGCCATGCGACAGGATACACATACGTGTCTCTCTGATAGCACTGCATTTGACCATTTGGCTTTTAGCAATTCGGTTTTTGACACTATCCACACATATCCTTCCAACTACGACAAGAAATGTAAAATAAAAGGATGGAAAGAAATCCTGCAGTTTGTTAAATACTAGAGCGGTCTGAAAGTAAACTTCATGTTTGCTTCTGCTACTCGCACTCAATATTTATGCAAATTTCATCCTTATTGCCGCAAGTATTTCCATAATTAAATGAAAAATAAAAGCGAAAGAAAAAAGATGAAGAAAATGATGCAAAAAGTCGTTGTCTGGGACAGCCAAAACGTGCATACAGAAAACTTGAAAGAAAATATGTGCGGCCAGGAAAAATCCCAAAGGCAACAGCGCACCATAATAAAACTGGCTAAGAAATTTCCGCAAAGAAGTACTTAAATACGCTATTAATGAGTAACTATGAAGCTTTTAAAGTATATTTAAATAGAAAGGCAGCTTTAAACTTTGTATACTAATTTTAAAAAAGGGAAGCGTTACCTAAAGTAAAGAACTATAGTAAAGTTTTTAAGGCTCATTAAATCATATAATAAGCTTTAAGCTTGTTTGAATTTCAGTTAGTTTTTGTTTGTTTTATTTCCAAGAAGTGTTTTTATCTGTTGTCATTAGCTCTAACAACATAGAAATAAAATTAAAAAAATACAATAAATATTTGATAACCAGCTATATTATTATCTACTAATCTCTAGAGACTTTTAATGCTACAGATATCAGTTCTTCTTGGTCACAATAAAAGGTAAACATAAATTTATTTCAAGTATCAATAGAACTTTTATTTGATCAGTATATATTTTATGCAATAAATAAATTCATTTTCTTCAATTTACGAAATAGTTTAATTTTATTCGATTAATTTGAAATTTTATTAAATATTTTAACAACTTTTCAGTCATTTAAATTCATTGATTGGTTGCACAGATTATTGATAAGTTTTTGCTCTTAGGCTGGAGATGATTTGTAGAATATGCCTAAATGTTATTGATTTGGTAAAATTGTAGAGCAACTGCAGTCGGCTATGATGATAGGCATCTGGCAACTCTGTAATGCGGTAGACAACAACAGCTGGTAAAGCTTGATGTAGCAGCCGAAAGAATTCAGAGGATGTCTGCCTTGAGGGGAACTTGATTCTGCAGTGCATCAGCAATCACTTGAAGAACCAACAGCAGCCCCCTTCAACCATTAAGTGGGCGTGTCTGTGGTGTTGGCATAACTTTCAAAAACTAATTAAGCCAACTTAAGTGCAACGCTGCCATCGTCGTTTTGGCCTACCAAGCATTTCAATCAAGAGGCGCCGCCACAAGAGAGACGCCAAACCATCGAAGGAAAAAGAAGTTGAAAGCAGCTGCCAAAAAATGCGAATACAAAGTAGGTTCGACTTTGGAGCCAGAGAGAGAGAGAGAGGGAGAGAGAGAGAGAGGAGATGGATGTTAGTGTTGGTGTTGATTTAGGTTCACTTTAGCGTAAAATGAATGTCCCACTTCAAATAAAAGTCGCACGCTGTAAATCACGCAGCGCCCAAGTGCGAGAAACGTCTACTATTTGTGTTTGTGACACTTTGCAGAGAGGACAGCATAACAACACTTGAATGCGCCGCATGAAACTGCCTTGCACTTGAGTGTCAACTTGAATCAGTGCTGTCAGCCTAGCACTTTTCGGATAGATCTGACCTTTTTTGAAAAAAATTAAAAGAAGATGGTGCAGAATGCAGGTTAAATTTAACTTAACTTAAGCCTCCTCAGGATGTTTAGATCGACGGAGTCATTTATAAATATTTTCAGGATAATAATTTTTTTAAGAGTCCACACTTTTGGCCTTTTTTTTAATTTATAATTCTTTTTGATTTGAGTTCATACTTTAAATATAAAAGACGACTTTTATAACTCTTTATTATTTGCTCCCATCCTTTTTTTTGTTTATTCTTGTCTGTAACTATAATAACTATTTTTCCTATATCTGTAATTTTCGTTAATTTTTCATTTGAGTTCAGCCTTTTGACATAAAACTATTTATCGAATTTTGTATCCTCCTTTAAAATTCTACAATCCATTTTTCCACTTCTTTTTGTATTGATTTGCTCAGGTTTTTTCGTTCGTAGTTGGCATCACTGACTTGAACTGAGAGGAGAAGAGAGAGCATTGGGGAAAGTGAGAAAGCATAACCGAAAATGTCCAACGGCGACAACGAAGACATCGTTGACGATGTTGTTGATGCTGCTGATGTTGCTGCTGTTGCTGTTGTTGTCGCTGCACACTAGTTGTTGGCCTGGCTCGCACCGGAAGTGGCTCAGCCGCAACTGTCAGCGTGGTCTGTGCCGTCGTCCAGCACTTCATAATTTCTTGACAGTGCTCCTGCTGCTAGAAATACCCTCTTTCCATGGCCTCTGTCTTGGGTTTTGACTGCTGTGCAACGCCTTTGGGGTACCCTGTGCTAAATGACACTTTATAATTGTGCGCCTCAGTGCAAAAGTTTAACAATAAATTGAAAAGTTTTCACAGTTTTGCTGCCGTTGAAGTCAAGTCAAGGCAATGGCAACGGTAAAGGCGTTTCTTATTATCCTTTTGGGCTGCCACTGCCAATGTTAGTGTGTGTGTGTGTGTGTGTGTATAAATATGTGTGTGCTTGAGTTTTGTTGAGTTTTAAATGTGCATTTTACAAATGTTACTTGTGGTCTTAACGCTGCCCCGAGGCCAACGGCAACTTTGGCCAAACTTTTTGTTTTAGCTTTCAGTTTTTGTGTCATTGTTGCTCTGGTTGTTGTTGTCGGTTCAGTTGTCCTTGTTGTTGCTGATAGTGTCGATTATTAAAGCAGCAACTTCAAGTGCCTCAAAGGCAACAATTGAATGTGGCTAACGAGTTGGACATGCAAATGGCAACTTAAATAATACAACCCACAGTACCTGGCTTTCAGAGTTCTGTCCTAGCCAAAATTTAATTTAAAATCTAAATACTTAGATCATTTGTACTTTTTTAAAGTACAGGGTCTAAAAATTTAGATGTAATGTATTTGAAAAATGTAAAGTAATGTCAGTATCTACATATTTCATTATAATAAATTTAAATATATTGTATATTTCATTATGCATATATAGACACTATTTTTGTTTGACTTAAAATTAGTTTAAGCAGCCATTTGATTTAACAGCATCTAGCTAATCACTACACATCTGTGAAAACTTAATTTTAAAATTGAAAAATTAAAACATTTAAAAAGTCTTCTTCACAGAATAGTAAAATAAAACATTGCATACTTAAAAGCGCATGCGGAAATACACACTTAATATATTAAAATGTTTATAGTATATACTGCATACTTTTAGAAGACAAATTCTTTACATTTTATTTAAATATTTGGATTCTGATTAGTTAAAAAAATATTTCACAAAGAATGCCAAAAGTTTCTCTGACACTTAAGCAAATATTTGACTATTTTAAAGTGTTTCGCTTGGAATGTGCTTTGTGAATGTCTTTTGACATTTAGGAAAGTTCATTGGGTTCATTAGTTTAGAAATTGCAATGGCAATTACACGCATAATACGCACCATTACATAAGTGCCAAAGTACCCATCGGCAATTGATGTCAGCAAGTTTCCGCCCTCTTGCAACAAAAACTTGTAGTACTCGTATTGCAACTTAAAGTTGCGCTGAGCCGCCTCTAAGCCAAACAGCTGCCACACACAATGGCAGCGTGGTGGTGGCAAGTGGCAAGTGGCAAGAATCAGGCGGAGATTATGGCAACAAACATAAAGCTATTGGGCGTGGGCCACATTTACAGCAAAACAATGGCCAAAAAAGTTTTTGGCCAGCGCGAAAATGCATGCAATGTGCGTTGCATGCTACAATCCTGCCCCCACTCTGCCCCACTGCCTCCTTCCCATAAAGAGGACAAAGTTCGGCAATAAAAAAATAACTTTTCGTCGTGACACTCGCCACGTTGCAGTTCCGTTGCTGCTTTTGTGGCCATGTTGTGTTTGCTATTTTATTTTACATCTTTTCTCTTGTTATTCTTGCAACTTAATTTTTTGGTATGCATTCTGTGGTCTTGCAAGTTGCGAGGTGGCAAAATAATACCACTTACGTTTATTGCATGCCATAAACACAACAACAACTGCAATGCAACAACAACTGCAAAATCCTTAAATTCTTAAACGTTTAGTTTCAGTTCAGGACTAACACACACTCTTCAAGCTTGTCTTGGCCTTAAGGCTTAACCACTTGACCACATAATTACGCCGTCTACTTTCCCCAGTTCCCAATCCTCGCTTCTCAACTCTCAACTTCAATGCCAGTTTCATCGTTCAGTTTAAGGTTAGTTGCATTGCTTTGCTTTGTGGTTTCCCCAATGCCAATTAAAAGCCATGGAATTTTACAAATTAAGCCTCATTACGCACACTCCTCTGTAACGTCTCTTACATACATATGTGTATAGAGAACCACAATCCTGTGCAACTGACCGCCTGTTGACACATTACCTTCGGCTGCAAATCCATTTGCCGGCTTGTGGCTAGCCTAATTGCCCATAATTTTGGCCGTTGGCTAAGCTCACATGCTCACGTCCTTCAACCCATTTTATAGTGAGTGTGAGTTTTAATTAAAGAAATTCATTTGCACTCGAATTAATGAACCCTTGAATGCACCTGGCAAGTTATGCGCAAAATGCGCTTTATTAAAAACCGCACAGAGATTTCGCAATTTAAGCATAAAGGTATGCGAAAATACAAACGATACTTAAGGAAACCTTGGCGAAATATTAATATTCGAATATATAGCATACACTTATGATTCTTGAACAGTTGACTTTCTAACTATCTACCATTTACTCTCAATTGAAACTTTTTTATTTTCACTCTTCAGATATTTTTATTATTTGTTAAGAGCAAGACTAAACTAGATGATCATAAATTTAAGGATTATGACAATGGAAAGCTTACACAGTGGATTAAAGTAGTTTATTGACTCTTAAACCTTGTGGGACAAAAAGACCATATTAATCTTTTCCTAAAAGAGTCGGGATATACCACTTTTAAAATACCCTTTTATTTCATAATGAAACTTCTAACTCATAACGAGATAGATACTAAAATAAACATAGGTTTTTTTATTAAAGTATATTGCTCTTTTCAGATATAGTACTTTGTAAAACTATATGCCATTTATCAAAGGAATTTACAGGGTACAGCAGTTTTATATTCACAGCAAATTAAGCCAGCTTCCAATTGTTGTGAAGTGTTTATGGCTGCTGTTTGTATTTACCTACCTCCAATGTGTCAACGGAGGGGGAATGAACACTGGATATTCTCTATGTTCTCTTTCTCTGTCTCTTCCCTCTCTCCCTCTCTACCTCACACGCACTGTGTCTTACTTAGAGTCGTGTACTCGAGCTCTAATCGCTTCTAATAACGCACAAAATTGAAAAACTTATGCGATATCATTGGGGACTTAGGCAACACGACAAGTGCAGCTGTTGGGGGACTGAACTGAATCTAAACTGGACTCGACAACTTGAACAACTGTGACAACTTAAAGCAGAAGTAAGCAACGAACAGGAAAATATACATCGAAAAAAATACATGAGGAAAAAAAAGAAAAAGAGACAAGAGAGAGATAGGGGGGAAAACTGTCATGATATGCCGTAAACATGACCAGCTGTAGTTGTAGCTGCTGGCGTCGAGAACTGCGAACTGAGACAGAGAAATAGATGGAGACTGAATTGGAGCTGGTGACTGGGCCAGGATTCTGGTCATGGATACATATTGAACTCTGTTGCGGGTGTGTTTGTGTTTGTGTGTGTGTGTGTGTGTGTGTTGTGTTTGTTTTTGCAGTGTGTGTCACTTTGGAAATTGTACAGATTGTCCAACAGTTACAGAGCGTGCGGCGTCTGTTTGTTTTAATTTCTCTTATCAGCAAGCAGCTGCTTCTGATTCTCTCTCTAGATCTTCAGCTACTTCTTCAGCAATTCCTCCATCTACAACTTCTGCTTCTGCTTCTGCTTTTCCCCAATGCCATACAATTTTAATTGCACAATGGCAGTTCCTTTTGTTTTACCCGAGCTACAATTTTAAAATGAATTCATGGCCTGTGCGCCGGGTTCCCTCTTTTGTTTGACGGCTCTAAATCCTCAAGGAGTTCACTGCGTATACAACTTGGTAGTAGAATAAAAGAGTAAGACAGAGAGAGAGAGAGAGAAAGACAGCTGAGTGAGAGCTTGAAATAGGATCTAGCATAAAGGAAGCTAACAATGCTATTTAATTGAAACTTGCTTTGTGACTCTGTTGGGCCAGCCAATAAAATGTTTAACTTTGATTTAGTTAAGGGATTTCAAAGTAAATTAACTTAAAGCCTCTTTAATCTAAAGAATAGCTGCAAAAGTCATGCAAGTAGAATTGATAGCATCTTAATATTATTCTATTTAAATGAACTTTATTTAAACCAAAAATTTAACCACTACAGTTTCTTTAACAACGTAAAGTTGGGAACCTAATTGATACAATATAATTTAATGCCATTTAAATTCTCTGTCATTATATTAAATTACATATTAAATGTGTACAAAGAAGATAGCATTAAATATTGAATTTCGTCAAAACTTAAAACTGTATTCCACAGAAATGTTTCTCTTCTTTAAAAACGGATGACATTTATTTCCCTAAGTAAATTGCTAGCTCAAAGATTATTTTTTTCACTTTTCTTCTAAATCCATTTTTAAGACTACTTTCCTTCAACCTATTTACATAATATCGTAAGTCATACCAAGCATATCAAAGACTTTGCAGTCTGTTTAAGACATTTCTTATATTGTTATGCACAAAGCACTAGATTAACCTACTAAAATTAGGTTAGGACTCGAAACCAACTAACAATACACTATCAACTACTTCATCAGCTTGTTAACGGCACGTGTGTATACAGCCTCCATATTCTTTATCTTATTCTCCATCTTCTCATTTCCTTCTTCATACAGTCATATCTATTTCAGAGTTTTCGTTTTCATTCTTGTGCTGGTCATAAACTCTTACACATTCTCTTAGGTTCTTAATGAGCGGCTCTTAACATTCCGGCTCTAATCCCTGGACAAATCTGCCTGAACTGCCGCCAAAACGTGGTGTATATGTGTCGTAAACATGTTTTCTATCTAGCAAATTCTCTTGCTGGTGGCTACAAAAAGTAAAAGACCACAAAAATTAAACAGCCGCCTGACGACTTGGCCGAAAATGTCCAATAAACACATTTATCTGACCCCCAAAAACATAAAAACCTGCGCCGTCGATAACATTTTATAACTCAGCAAAGTGCTATAACCCAGTGAAATGGCCAAAACGAAGAACCCAATTCAAACAGATCCCTCTTAAACCAAGAGAAGTCTGCGCCATCTCCATCCACAACCCACTTTTGCTAATGAATTAAAGCCACAAGCCATTAAAAGTTAACCAGCATCCAACCACTACAAGTTGAGCCAGCTAGACATTATATTAAAGATAGCACAATATTTGCATAAACACAAAAAAAAAGAAAGGAAAAGACTAAACAACAACCAGCCATAAAAGTAAACTTAAAATTATTTTACATTTGGGCATAAAACTCATATACTCAAAGCACATAAATCAAATAAGAAACCAACCGAATTAAAGGTCGCATAATTTTATACATAGCCAACATTCTACTACACCCACATCAAAACAACAACAAAAAATCTAACTTAAAATAACAAAAGCCAGCTACTGAAAGTTATTCAGATGTCGAAAAGTGATGACTATAATATACTCTGCTTAAAAGGAAGTACGACGGATTTGTACATTCATTCCTAACTTTATACACAACTTTCTTACGATCTCAACCCAACTTGCTTGTATAATACTTCAGCATACTTAGTACATATATTTTCAAATTTATTTAGGGAAACAGTAAATTGATATTTTATTTATCTAGTTATTATTTTTATTCATCACTAAAAAGTATGATATGCAAGATTCAGTATAAAAGAATCAGATGTGATTATTCTTAAATATATAAAAATAAATCCAAAAGACATTCTCAGCACCCATTTTGAGGCAACTCAGCATATAGCTAATTATTTATTGGTCTTTTGCTGCGTAAGAAGTATTAAATATGTCGCCTAAAAGAACGCTACACAAAATCTCTGTTCTTATGAGATGAAAACTACGTGCGATTCAACTTAATGTCAAAAAGTACACAACAAATTTATCTTGAACATTTATCTTTGAGACGTATGTATATGCTGACTGTTTGGTAACACTTAAGTATACCCCTTTACTGTTTGTTCAGGGACATAGGGTATTAAAACAAATACAAAAACTGTTAATGAACAAAATAATGAGTTGCAGTGCTCAGTTTTGTGCCAAACAAAACATTTTATGACACTAACAGCTAAACGCCACAACATCAGGCTGAGAATCAGACACACAACTCTTACCCTCAAACACACACACAAACAGTGAGAGAGAATATGGGTGAGAAGTGAGAAAGAGAAGAGAGAGGAAGCGCAAACGAATCAGAGTCGCCGCATGAAGCAATAAATAATCAGGAAAGTTTCGTTGAATCGAATTATCACCCCCTGAGGTGCAGTTCCGTAATGAATTTGTTTTGGGGTTTTTCTTCTACGGCATTTAGTTTCATTACGCTTTTGGCTCTGGCTCCAATGCGGCTGCGTGACCCAGCTATGACCCCACCCAATCTCCCCTCTTCTTCTTTAGTTTCCCCCTTTGACCAACTTAACACCTTCTGCTCACTCTGAAAAAGTGTGGCCGAGTCAGTTTTTGATTCAGTTAGTTTGTTTATTTGTTTGTTCTGTTCTGTTTCTGCTTTTACTTCTGCTGCTGCTTCTGTTCATGTGGATCTGTTCAGTTTTGCTTGTTTGTTTGTTATTTGTTTGGTTTAGTGTTTTTTACAGTCACATTTCTGTCTACAAATGTACATATATTTGTATGCATTCTATGTAAATCTGCGGGCGCATATTCATTTGATTTGATGTGCATTCTGTCGCTTCACATTTATTTGCCATTTGCAATTGCTTTCTGGAATTGTGGCTTGTTTTTGTGTTGTCATTGACTTCATCCCTATTCCAGTTTTATCCCATTTCGATTGGCAGATGTTTGGCGAAAATTTAAATTGAGTTTCCTGTTTGTTACAAAATAGACACCAAGTTGACAAGTCAGACTTTAATTATATTATGGTTTACTCACATGCTAAAGAAGTCTGTACTAATACAATCACATCGAAGTATAGCTTTAAAAGCGTATTATATGTATATGTATTTAAAGATGTTCCATTCATGCCGACGCCTCCGATTCATCTATAATGTAAAAACGAATTGTGCCAATGCGATTGGAAAATGCAGCGACAAATGGAACTGAGAGTATAAAAAGAATTTCAATTTGGGGATCTCCCATGCGAGGAAAACGCTCTTCAGTTATTTCATAATACCGCTCTACAAAGAGAGAAAAACAAAGAGATTTTTTTAACACAATTATTTGTCTAATAAGACGTTGAAATCTTGTAAGACTTACCACGTAGCTGAGAGAGACATATAGAGGTTTCTGGAGAAGTGGAATTGGAATTTACCAAGGCCTGACGTATATTTTCTTTTATACCGGAATATTTTCTATTTAATTTATAGAAGTATTCACTCATTGCCATTATGATTTAAGGTCTTTATATTTTAATATTAAATTGATTGTTTTTTTTTTTAATATATGTACATCTATTCAGTAGTTTACTCTACTGTATACTAACTGGAAATGTTATGATTGAAAATGCACAGCACTCTGACTTTCCGCGTGCTCTCTCATCTCGACGTTTCTCTCTCTGTGTATCAAAAACCGGTTTTTATTAGAAACACGGTCATCAGAATTACACCACCACCTCATTTACTCCCCCAATCCAATCACATGTTACTGCACTCAATTGTGCTGCACTCTCCTCCAGTTAACTCTCACTCTCTCTCTCAGAGCGACGCACAGTGGGGCCGTTTGAGTTTTTACTTTGCGAAAATCATATCTTTTTATCCAAAAGAGATATCAAAAAAATTTAAAAAGCGTTTGTTAGAAAACTTCTTCAGCTTTAAATTGAATGTAAAATCTTGAAAATCGGGCAGTACACCTGTTTTCCACAGGTAGTCAAAGTTGGATTTTGTTTTCACATGATTTTATACGATAGTTTTGCCTCAGAAGCATGCAAACATCAAACAATTTCACTATAAATGTTCGAATTTACATATATATATCTAGAGCAATATATCCTTAAGCATTTTAATACTTATAAATAAATTTAAATCAATATTTTAGTTCCATTTACTGTAGCGAGCATATTTATTATAATTCAAGTTTCTAATACATTTATATCGTGTTAATTCCTATTAAAACAAAATTTAAATAAAATAAATCTCTTTTTTAATTGTTTGAAATTAATTTAAAAATATAGCGCAAGCTAACTTTGGCGCGCCAAAGTTTGGATACCCAAAATTTGTTAAATGTTGATTTTTAACCGATCGTTCCTATGGCAGCTATATGATATAGTAGTCCGATTTGAACCAAATTTGGTCAGCCTGTTTAATACTTATTTAAACACACAATGTGTTTATTTGGTTGAGATATTTTGAGAAACAAAAAAGTTTTTCATACTAAATGTTGTTTTCGAACCGATCGTTCCTATGGCAGCTATATGATATAGTGAACCGATCCGGCCGGTTTCGACATATGTAGTGCGTGCAGCCAAAAAGCAGACCTGTGCCAAGTTTCATCAAGATAGCTTCAAAACTGACAGACTAGTTTGCATATAAACAAATGCACTGCAGGTAGCGCACAAATGCGCTCGCCGCGACGCAGTTTTGCCCAAGCAAATTGCGCATTTTTGCCCAAGCAAATTGCGCATTTTTGCCTAGCAAATTGCGCATTTTTAGGCTAGGTGCATTAATCGTATGTTAAACTGCGCCGAAAACGCAAAAAATCGCACTCTGGAATTATGAAAAATCGTTTTAAAAATAATCATAGTATCACGTGGTATAATTCGCTTGCCTGGACTAGCCTGGACTCGATGTTAAAAGTCTATGTAAAGTCGAAAAATTGCTTCCAAAATAGAGGTTTAGTAAATAATTTATTTAAAATACTTCCATACTCAAAATGTAAAAAATTTTTATATTTCTCGCCATGGAATTGTCACAACTTTAAGTTAAAATTAAGAAACTTCAACTCAAATGAACCATTTAGATATAATTCTATCCCAAAGATGAACAATTTTTGCAAAAAGTACTCAAAAATGCCAACACGAAAATTTTGTTCATGTTTGAAGAGCTCTACCACCGAAGCAAGTTACCTAATCGAAAAAAGAAAGTTAGGTCAGTAAACTTCAAACAATTCTCTACCTAACTGCATTTCACGTTTTGCCAGATTCCGACTCGTGAGTTTTGATTTTTGCCACGTGAGTCTCGTGAATGAGCCACTGTGCGACGTTTCTCACTTAAATTAGGTGGTGGATTTCCCAAAGTGATCGCTGAGGTGTTTATATATTTTTGGTGGTGGGTTTTTCGCTGGAGTCGTGTCTTAGGTAGACTTAGTAAAGTCACAACAATTCTAAATAAAATTTCCCTCTGACCACAAAATTTCAAATAAATATTTTCTATACATTTTTAATGGGCAACTTCTCTCTTTCTTTCTTTCCCCTCCTTTTTGTTTTGTTCAAGCCAAACGTCGTTTGTGAACAGCTATAAAAACTTTACCTTTATTATTATTCAACGTTAAAACTGAGAGGCAAGAAGAAAACATGGAAAATGACTTCAGACAAAAAAGTTGTACTTATTTTCACACTTGTGGCAAACGAAGTAGGAAAATAATTACAAACTTCGAGCAAAGTAGACGACGACGACGACAAGGACATGGCCAAAAGAAAAGTAAAGCTGCACGAAATAAATAATAATAATAGCAGCGGGATTGTACAACTATAGAAATACCCTGTAGGTAACAGTAATAATACTAAATTAATAATTATGATTTGTAATTAATAAGGAATTTATTATTGTCTTAAAACTAAACCTTTAAGCTGGCTGTCATTTAATTAAAACTACAGGGTATAAATTGCAACAAATTAAAATTAATTTGTTTTGCCCTCTTTAAAAATGTATACATTTACTGGTTGAGAAGGGAGTGTGTTTGTTGCACCCCAAAGATATGGCAAACAACTTGACAAAGTCATTTTAATTTAAGTTGTGCAACATTTCAACACTTTGGTAAATAAATTTTCATTGCCTGCCCTTAGGCGCTTTCACTGCGTTAGTTGCGTTGTCCTCTTCAGTGCCAACAATGCACAACAAGGTGTGTGTTTCTGTGTGTGTATATAGTATACAGCTTTATTCGACAATTTGCATTTCGTGTCGGGTTCTTAATTTGAATGTTGCCTATTTTCGAGCCCATTTTGTGGCTTTTATTTGACGCACTTAAATGTATACATATCTCTTATTTGAATAGCTTCATTTATCTTTTTTATTGACTGTCCATATAGCCCAGGCAGATCAATTTTCAATGAGCCAGTGATAAACCTTATTTAATTGCCGATTTTTATTATCAATTGTGTTATTTATGCGTCATTTTCAAGAGTATTATATTATTATATACTTTTATTCTTACAGTCAAGACAATTCAATGCTGCGAAAAGTGGAATTATGCTTTTGCTAAGAGTTTTAAATGTTGACCAAATTTGTGTCACATTTATTTTGAATATCACTTCTACTTAAAATCTAAGTTTAAAGTGGAAATTTAAATTACATATATTAGAATCCTTTTTACGTGGAAAAGAATCCAAAAAATACGCTTGTTATTATTACTGAAAACTCAATTCGACAATTGATATCTATTGAAATCTAGAGTTCATTAAAATGTAAATTTAATTGAAAAAGAAAATCGTAAGAAATGTTCAATTTAGAAATACATTTTTCTCTAACAAAAATTTAAATGTAAAACAATTAATACATATGTTATGCCTGTGAATTCAATTCGAAAATTGATTCACTTAAAAATTTGGAATTAATAAAAATGTGAAATTATATTGGAAGTTAAAATTTCATGTTAATTTAATTTTTTTTGCTCAAAAATGTAAAACAAAACAAATTTCAACAAAATGTTGAGCAGGACATTTCATTGTTAAAACTTTGAACACACTCTCACTAAATTGTGGCTCAAATAAAATGTTGCTGGCTGATATGCTGCCAACACCCGCATCATAATTTGAAGCTCATTAAAACACATTCGCAGCTAAGTGAATGGCAGCAGAAGCAAAGGAAAAGATAAAACTGTAGAGCAAAGTGCAAACGCAGCGAGGCCAAGTGAGTGTGAGTACACTCACACACACATTCATACTGACTCACACACTCACTCGCATTCACACTCACACTTACTTGGTATCTGCGCATTGTGCATTTTGTGAATAAAAATTTGCAACGAACATAAAATTTGCAACGGAAGTTATTTCACGCTTGGAACGTCCCGCAGCTCGACTCCATGTCAAAACTAACTAACGAAGTAACAAGCAGAGTGTAGGGAGAAAAAGAGAGGGAATAATGGGGAATTGAAGTTGTTTGAGGGGGGAGAATGTGAAGCTTAGCGGGGTTGAAGAAGTTGGAGAGTTGTGAGGAATTAAGCAGCATAACAAACTGTCAGTATGTATGAGTCTCTGGGCAGCTGAGTGTGTCTAAGTGTGTGTGTATGTATGATTGCAACGTAATTGGTTTCAAGTTACGGAATCACACATACACACACCCACATACAGAGAGCACCTGCTACACAACAAGTCGTTGCAACAAGTTTAATTAACATAAAATATGCAAATCAAAAAAACAACAGAAATTGCATTTAAAATCGAATTACTGACTTTACGTAAAGTATTTCTGTATAACTTGTGTATGTGTGAGCCAATGCAAATGTATATGTGGGTGTCTGCCGTTAAACAATGCAGTTTATAGCATACTTTTCAGGGCGCTTGGCTTTGGCAGTGTACAAGGTTTTTCATAATTTCCAGCACTTTTTATTCCTCCTCTTATATTTCATAATGACAACAACAACGTTGGCCAACTGGCCACTGTTGGTTGTTGTTGTAATATTCGATGTAGTTGCAGTACTTGTAGTTGTTGTTGCTGTAGACTCATTTATTAATTCCAATCCATTTGTACACATGATTTACGTGCTATATAAATACCGTAATAAATGGAGCTCTCAAAGGATCTGCAAGGCTTTCACTTGCCACAACAACCACATCGACACACCCACATACTAACACTCACACACACTCGCACCCACTCACAACACGAGTGTAAGGGACATTCGAGCAATTTGCTGTTTTGCATTAATAATTGCTATATCCTGAATTGAAACTTAACATTTGGCACATTTTCTTTGTTCAATTGTTCCGAAAATCAATTTCAATAGATGCTTTGATCCATATAAATCAGCTTTAAGCTGCTAGGCAACAAAAAGCTTTTATTTGAGATTCTGCCTAAGCTGTAAAACATATACTGGTGTGTTTCATGTTTCAAATATATTTTGGGAGTCATAAAAAGAGACTTTGTTGACCAAATTCCAAATTTTTATTCCAAATTTAAAAATGTATCTCATGCAACTTTTTTCAATTTAAAATTGGATGGAATAAATGTGAAATATAATCACATCTCTTAAACAAGTTTTTGACATTTAAATATTTTTTAGACCCCTGATAAAAAGCTTTCATTATGCGAATATGTTATTGAGAACATTACTTCAGTTTGAATCTCAAGAAACAGAGCTTGTCAATTAACCGAATTTGCTGTCAATTGCAGAACTGCATTTTGGCCAACCTGATGCTCTATTTGTTCAACTGTCTAATTGAGTGAATATCCAGCACAAACACACATACGACACTCACACACACACACAACACTCACACACCTCAACACCTGAATGCATTGATGTTTTGCTTGTATAACTATGCTCCATATCCAATCCAATCAACTGTCTCTTTCGTGTGCAATCAATTTTAACTAAATACCGTCTTCATGCGTAATTGCTTGCTTATGTAAGCATAGTAATGATGTGTGTGTGTGTGTGTGTGTGTGTGTGTGTGTAATGTGGTGTATGTGTGTATTTATAGAGCGTGCTTAATATGGCAATTAAAAGATGATTCCAATTAAGAGTAAACAGCGCATAGTACTCGGTATCTATTATTGCCACGCCCCTTGAGAGTATTGTATTACAATTACAAATACAAAGCTCGTATAATTACTCTAATAAACTAGACCTGGTACCCAAAATTGGTTAAATCAAGTATTGTAATGCAATTTGAACTGCAATATATACACAATCTAATTTAATGGCTGTAATGTAAAGGAAAATTGTTTTGCATAACCTCAAAGCAAGCCACAATAATATCTACTACAAAATAAATTAGCACAAGCTGTTTGGACTGTGCACAACTGAGACATACCCTGTTGGTATGTGCAAGATTTTTTCGTTTGTCTATTTTTTAAGTCACAATAAATATAAAACCCTCGTCAACAATGTATAGTACTACAGGGTATTTAAACTAAATGCTAAACTCAATCTATAATTAAATCGTGAAAGCTGTCGCTAACATTTAAATGAGCACATTAATATTAATAGCTAATATTGGGCACTTTTACAGAGTCTAATTAAATTTCCACTTAAAATACTACGCAATGCGTAATTATTTTTTAATATAAAAAATATATATTGTAAACAAAGGAAAAAAATGTAAGCAGCCACAAACAATTAATCAGACCATGGATGAATGGCGTCAAGGGAAAAGAATGGGGTCCCCTTAGGGAAACAAACAATTTGCATAAATTAAATAAACTAAAAATGCTGTAAACATAATTAGAAATATGATACTCATTCTCTCTGTCGCTCTCTCTCTTTCTCTAGCTCTTTCTCTCTCTTGCGACGTAAACACAATTTTCAATTGATTTATGCAAATTGCAAAACCACAAAACAAAATGCAAATTTGTCAAACAATCAACAACAACAACAAAAACAACAAGAAAAACCACAACAAGTTAAAAAAATAAAATGTAGTAAGTAAATAAATTAATAGGAGTAAACGCTTGTAATACATATAATGAATAAATACTAGTACAACTTATTTGCATGTTATGTTTGTCAAGTTCTATCATGTTGCATGTTGCACTCTATCTCTCTTTCTCTCACTCTCTTTTCCTCTGTTATCCCTCTATCTCTGCACATGTTCATGTCCATTTCGGATTGCGTCGAAAAGTGCGACCAAGTGCAAAACCAAATCAACCAAAAATTGCGTTATAAATATTAATTTATTTCAAACATTTTTCTGTTGTTTTTTTTTACATGTACTTGTTTTATTTATTTGTAGTTCTGTTTTATAATTTTACACTGCGGTATTTTCGGCATGCCAAATTAGTTGCGTCCATTAACTTATTTATGTATATTGTTTTGGTATAAATAGTTTTGACAGTTACTTTTTATTTCTATTCACTCATAAAATACCGGTAATGTAAGTTTTTAAAATAGATATTGGACCCACTCGTTGGCTTAATTTGTCCAATAGACTTTATATGTTAAACATTTCCTTCTTTCTTTTAAATAGATATTTTTGTGAAATTTTTGTATTGTTTTAAAGAAAGTTCTTGTTAAGTTTCTAGAAGACTTATTGTGCATATTTTTATTGCTCGACAGGTATTATAAGTCTTACTTAAAGTATATATAATCTTTAGGCTGAGATTGTCCTTAAATTGTAGAAATTCACACAATTATTAAACAATCAAAAATTATAGTGTCAATGCTTAGTAGAAAATGTTTAATAAATTTAGGAGCGTTTAGCAACAAGTGGTCTTATAAACTGTTTCCCTCTGCTTTACGAATCTCAATTGAAATTCAGCTCACAAGTTTAGCTCTAATAATAAATGTCTCCTTCCCTCTACGCTTCAAAGCTTCTAATTTATAGCAAGTGAATTTTTCGAGCCAAAAAATATGCAAATTTATGTATTGCACATAATTCATATTATTATTAATATTTTTTTTTTAATTTTTCTTATGGCCATTTGAAGTCGGAAGGTTACTTGTATAATTTCTGTAGAGTCTTCGAGTGCCCCATTTGGTGGCAGGCAAATATTAATTTCATAAATGTAGCGTGTATTTTAATGAGAAATGAGAACACTCCAAATTAATAACACAAAGCGTACATTTAATGCAAATTGCAGCCTCGAGACTGGAGTTGTGGTTGTGGCTTTGCTCGAGGGAAAGTGGGGAGATCGAAGGATGTTAGGAGGGGGGGTCGTTAGGACTGTCAACTCATTGGCCAGCAACTTTGCCTCAATTTCTGAGGCGTGTGTGCAGTAATTATGAGGGCATTATGTTGAATCCACAATCGTTATTGCATGGACATGCTGGGACGCTGATGACGACGACAAGGATGTTGTCCTGCCATGGATGCTGCTGCTCCTTGCGGCGCTTAACATTACCAACATTTGCGTTATGCATGAACTGAGCATGTAGACAGAACCCATACTGTGTGGGTGTGTGTACAGGACATGGCTAGTGGCAAGAAAAGGAAGAAGGGACACACTCCATTTTTGGGGATGTCTGCTGTGTCTAAATTGCGACAACATTATTTAATTGAAACTAATTTGCCATTTTGTGGGCGCCACCAAAATATTTAATACTGTTCTCAGTGTGCTTAAGAAAGAAACAGAGAAAGAAAGAGAGAGAGAGGGGCATAGAAGCAACATGGAACAGCTTCTCTGGTCATTTTTTCTAACATGAGTCAGCTTTGATATTGAGCTCCTTAAGCACTTTGCATCTGACAGCTCATATGCGCTCCAAATATAGAGTGCAGGTATGTACAACAAAATTAAAGCAGCCATCCCCCCTACCCTTAGCCACCTGTAAAGCTTTGCCATATTTCTCACCTTATAGAAATTGCACACACGAAGAAAAAATTAAGCGCTTTATAGCATGCTTGCAACTTGAAGGCAGGCAACAGCGAGTACAGCACATGCTCTGTTTACTTTTACGACTTTCCCTGCAACAGCTGAAAAAAGAAACTATATAAAACGGTCCAAAAGTGTGGCAATGACAGCCAATGTTGCCCAAGAAATAAAGCTAGATTAAAGCTAAAAACAAATATATAATATAATTGCAATTAGATGCCCTGCAGAATTCGGAAATATTCGAAAACATGAATATTTACCAAGTACTTATGTCGTTATTACAGCAAATAACTAAAGTCAAACTCAGATCAAAGACCAATAGATTAATAGGATCTGCCTAAATTATATTATATTGTGTAAAATATTTGCCTAATTTAATATATTATAATATCATTATTGATACAATTGAGCGTTTCATAAAAATATCTAATGACTTTGTTTAGTTTTTATCACAGCTTAGAAAAATAAAAATATGTTTGAAATCTTCAATAATATCAGCACTGTCGATAATTGTAAGTACCAAGATGATGAAATTCTAGAAATATTTCTTTTGATTTAAAGCACTTCATCCAACCTGATTGTTATAAGTGATCAGAGTATTACTTAATATTTATATAATTCTTATTATAAATAATAATAAGCTTCTATCTATAAATTCGTATATAGCAATATCTCTCTTCAAGACTGATAAAATATAAACTTAAAATAACTTAACCACCTGAGTCTTAATATTTAACCTTATCTTTTCGAGGGAAAGAATTTAGTTTAGTTTAATTTAAACAGATACTTAGATCTTAAGCAGTAGTGAGAACTAGTGTCTCGTTATTTAAGGAATCTAAAGAAGCATTTGTGAGAGCATTTGAAAAGTAGACGTTATAAAGGCTAAACTGGCAACACTGACAGTAACACAGCAGCATACCTACACACACTAACTCCTACATACAAATACACACTTACTATACTTACACACACATGGCGAATGACACCGCCTGCTGAAGGCGTGGCACAAAGTGAGCAAAACGCACGTGACGCTCATCAATTTGGCGCACTTTGCCTTCGCCGTTGTGTTTTTAATGCGCTCCAGCAACGACAGAAGAGAATGAGGATGAGACAGAGCATCAGGACTATGATGATGACGATGATGATGATAGGAAGGATGATGATGATGATAACTACAACTGCTAGGTTCCATGCAGTCAGTGGATTCGTTACTCTTGCTACACACGAACCTGAACCTGAACCTGTCTAACTGCATCGTTCCGCACATGCTGTGCACGTTTTATCCTTCTCCTACTCCTGTTACTGCTCCTTACTCTCTCTCTCTCTATCTCTCTCTCTCTCTCTCTGTGTGTCACGATTTTGCATATTAATTGCATTAAGTTATAGCCACCGACGCCAACAAGCGGGCGCCACATGTGGCATATAGCCCCTATGGCTTGCAACTTCAGTGATAATTTCAGCTTGGTAAATCCACTTTGCTGCACATGTTTAAGGCTTAGTTATGCCGTGTGCTTAACTGCACTTCGAACTGGCCAGAAAGTCCTGGCCAAAGCTCACATACTCATATACTACATTCCCGCACACTCTATGTAAGTATTTATAATACGTTTAACAAACCTCTAAATGAACAACAACCGACAACAATTTGTATTCTCGCCCACTTGGAATTTATTTATAAATAACAAATTCCAATAGATACCATGAAATGCGATACGCGCACGCATGTTAAACATATTCAGATACAATCACAGATACATACATATACATATATGTACATGAAAATGTTTTTGAATTTTTTCAAAATGTTTGCTGAACGTTTTGCTATTTTTAGCATGGCAAACTTTGGTACAACAAAATATTTAAAATACTTTATGACCGTGTGCCGCCTCGCTGAAAGGATATTAAAATTTAAAATATATTTTTGCTTTATGCCATCAAAATTGTATTTATAAATAGAGTTGATTTTTCTTGACTAGGGTCGAATATGTGTGTCTAAAGTTACTGATAGTAATTAAATATTATCTGATTATTTATAACATTCTTTAGTTTATCTTTGAAATAAATTTGACTTATTTAACAATTGATTATAAACAGTTAACGATATCCTCTTTACTGTCCATCTGTTTGTTCTTTTTTTAATATTAATTTGTTCTTAAAATTTATATAAAATGTTATATATTTTCACTTTTGTATGCACTTCTTTTCCATGTTTATTCTCTGCTAATTTTTACGATGTTTTGCCAGATTTCGCTCCATACTTCTTTACATTCCATATGCTTGGTTATATACTATTGAATGCAAGGAAGCATGGAACTCTCAAAGGCTATTTAACAACCATTAAAACACACTCTTAAATTATATGACTTACTTGATGTTGTTGTTGTTGTTGTTTTTTTTTTCAGAGTTTCATTGCTGATTCACACTTAAATAATGACAATGGCGAATGTAATTGCAACAAAAAGTTGCAAAACATTTCCAAACAATTCGTATCCCAAACTACCAGAGTATTCGCATTTATGGTCTTTGCTTTTGTTTTTACATTTTTTTTTTTTATTTTTAGAACTAAATCCTTGGGATCCTTTTGCATCTTGCAACCGCTTCCACTCCGATTGTGGCTTGCAAATTTTCCTGTTTTTCGTTGAGTTTTTCGCCTTTTTTTGTTTTGGGGAATATTTTTTGGCGGTGCAAAAGGAGAAGGGGAACTGTGAGGTGGTTTAATACTTTTTGCCGTGCGTTTTTATAGTCCAACTGCAATAAAGCAATTTTTAAGCGCACTGAAGTGTGTTTATATGTGACTGGGCGGAAGGGGGCGTGGTCCTGCCAGCCCTACGTAGTGTATCTGCTTTTGTTTTATATATTTTTTGTTTTTTTGGTTTTTTTGCATCTTTCACGCGCCTGCACAAAAAATTCATAAACTTTTTTGCTGCTGCTTTTTGTTTTGCTGTATTTGTTGTTAATGTTGTTGTTTTTGTTGTTTGCTACTGTTGATTGTATTTGTGTTTGTGTGTGTGTGTGTGTGTGGCACGAAGTGGCGCCCGCAATAAAATTGCGCCCTTCTTTGTTGTTATTCTTTCGACTTTGTTTTTTATGCGCATATTTTGCACCACATGGCCGAAGCCCGCACACCGCGACCCTCTCTTCATCTCCTGGCTTTAGCTTCTCGCTTAAACGATTTTTTCTTTACATTTCAGTTTTATTTTGCCGTATTTTATCATCTCTTCTCTTTTTTTTTTTTGTCACATTCTGCACGCGAAATATGCCACAGCAAACAAAATCCGCGTTGCTCACAAAGCGAGAAACTGCAATTTCGATTTAGAAACATAACTCAAAGTCGAACTCGGAACTCGATCTCGGACCTAAAACTGAAACTGAGTCATATTTGAACTCAGGAAAAAAAAAGTGGAAGTTAACGGCATGAACTGACAAATGCAACTGTCCTCTAAGCGCATTGTAAACAGACGTTTATATAGGTGCCTAAAATTAAATTCGAGGACCCACATGAAGCGTCGCAGTCGACCCGGTTGCAGGTCAAGTCACGGCCAAGCCTGCCACAACACCATAACACTCTCTACAACACCACATGTGCACCCGTTATAGTTCTGTTTTTTTTTTTTGTTTTTTTTTTACCTACTTGAAGAAGAAACCAAATGCTTTGTGGCAATACCCACGCGGCGTTGACTTTAACTTCAACTTCAACTTCGACTTCGACTTTGACTTCGACTTTGCTGCAGCAGGATGTGGCACATGGATGCAATCTGCAGACACTGCAGGCGTTTCCCATGTCTGCGCCTTAAGTGTACCAAGATCAGGCCATGTGTTGTGCTGTATTACAACAAATAAACAGCAGGAATGTCAAATGTTAATCATATGTTACAACCCTCTATCTATAGAATCTCATTTTAACACTAATTGCAATGACTTGAAATGATTTTACAAATATTTGTTGTATATGTGTAAAAAAAAGGAATTAGTAGATGTAGTACAAAGATTCCTTAAAGGACTCAACTATGTTGCATTGATTTCAACTACAACCCATAGGTTTTATTACAACCTTGAAATGATCTTAGAAGAGTATTTCCTTCAAAATGGTGTGTAGCATTTGATATTAAACTTCTTAAAGGAGGCTTTGCCTCAACTTTAATTTCTCAGGAATTATTTGAGTAATCTTAACTACACTGTAGAATTATTCAGAAGTTTTGACAGGCCCTGATTACAAGCAACAGATATATTTGGTTCGCTCTTCTATGTTTAAAACCAACTTCAATTCGCGTTTATAATAAAACTTGAGCACAAATTTAAAAGATATTTGAAAAAGTGAAATGAAATCATGAAAGCTTTTAATACTTTTGACGTTCTTTCAATTTAACTTGAAGTTAGTTGGCCAAAATTAAATGATTTGAACGATAAAAATTAACAGAAATTATGGATTCCTTTTTGAAGACGTCGAAGAACAAGTTTCACAATACCGTCATGAGTTTAAAGTCAAGGTTGTCAAAACTAAAATCAACTCGTTTACCACAAATTTTGACAGTTGAGCGCGATACAACGAATGATAGGAAAAGTGGAAAGGTTCAGATATTGGTCTTTGGCTCGATAAATATGGACTATATAACGTGAGTGAAACCTGGAGAAAATAAGTTAAAGTTGATTTCAACTAAATCACTTTGCAGATATGTCAATGAACTTCCAAAACCAGGAGAGACGATTAGGGCCATGTACAGGGAGCAATGTTTCGGTGGCAAGGGAGCAAATCAATGTGTGGCAGCCTCAAAATTGGGTGCAAATTGTGCCCTGGTATCCAAAATAGGGAAGGATGATTTGGGCCGTATGTACTACGATTATTTGGAAGAGATGGATATCAATGTAGACTACGTTGAGATAATAGAGGGCTATGAAACGGGCATTGCACAAATAAATGTCGATGATTATGGTGAGAATTCAATTGTAATCCTGCCAGGAGCCAATGCCATGCTTAACCACAAGGATATCTCCCGTTCCAAGAAGCTCTTTCGAGAGGCCAAAGTGCTTCTTTGTCAACTGGAGACGGATCCCAGAACTGTTCTGTGTGCTCTTAAACAATTCAATGGAGTTTCCATATTAAATGCTGCACCGGCTTTAAAAAATATACCTCCGGGACTTATCAAAGCTCCGACTATTCTCTGTATCAATGAGGTGGAAGCAGCAATTCTTACGGATCGCAAAGAGATCAAATCAGTACAGGATGCCAAGGCAGCTTGTCAAGATTTGTTGCAGAAAGGTGCGAGGACTATCATTATAACAATGGGCTCTCAGGGTGCCGTTTATCTAACAAAAACTGAACCGGATGCGTGCATCCATTGCCCAGCTGCACCTGTGCGTTACTTGGCGGATACTTCGGGTGCCGGAGATGCCTTTATCGGTGCCTTAGCCTACCATATGCTTCACTTTCCAAAGTTAAACCTGGAGCATCACATACATGCAGCGAATATATGTGCTGCCTACTCGGTAGGACGTCGTGGTACTCAACCTAGTTTTCCAGGACCAGAATTGGCCCAAGATGATCTCTGCCTAATTGATCCTGCATTTTACATAATTCCCGATGAGACCCCACAGCAAAAGGCTTTCCGAGAACGACAGGCAGCAGAAGATGCAGCTGCAATGGAACCGGTTAAATCTGAGCCTATAGTAGCTCCGACTCCCGCTCCAGTTCCAGTTCCAGCTCCAGCTCCAGTTCCTGCTACAGTTCCTGCTCCAGTTCCAGCTCCAGCTCCAGAACCAGTTCCCGGTCTAGAGCCTGATCCTGTTCTAGAGCCAGAGCCGGCCCCTGCACCGGTTGAAACTGCTGCTCCTCCTCCTGCTCCGGAGCCCATGGCTGCAAAGAAGGAAACTGCAGCCATAGTGCCAGCTCGTGCAACACAACGTGCCACAGAGGTGGCAGCAGCAGTGGTATCAGCTCGTGCCACACCTCGACCTACAGAGGTGGCAGCAACTGTGGTGCCAGTTCGCATGATGCAGAAGGCCAGAAAAGTCAATCACAAAAAGAGACCCATCCACAAACCGACTCATTAGACAAAACTTTCGATTACAACAAATTAAAAATAACATTTTTATACAATTTATTTTTCTGGGAGAAATTGTTGAAACATTTGCACTTTTCAAATAAATAGACGCATAATTAAAATGACCATTTTGTTGAAATGTCACAATTAACAATTTTCCTGAACAATCCGAAATGAAACTTAATCGAATTGTAATGAAAATTGTCAACGTGTTGTCAGCGCAGTGTTGCCAAAAGAAAAAAGGAGCAAAAAATGGTTTCACAATCGTGCATTTTAATTAGCAATTTGCTGCGGTGTGTGTCATACTTTATGTATACCCTGTAATCATTAAAAGGTAGTAAAGAAGAGGCAGCATAACCACTAAAGAATACAAGAAGATCAAAAGAAAACGATAGATTTTAAAAATCCCAAAAGGACATTTATATAACAATATATCAAAGGACCATATAGGACTCTTTGATTTGTCTGTCTAAAGGATCATCGGATATTTTAGTATGTAGAAAATCTAAGATAAATCATAATCATTCAGAATATTAGAAAACTCAAAGGATTGGCATGTTTCCCAAACATGTAAGTTTGCAAAATATTATTTGAGAATATACTTTTAATAGTTTTCCTATACTACAGGGTATCCTTTAGTCTTTCACGCTTATCTATTATACTCCCACTTATTTTAATGTGCTATTTTAATGCACTACGCGTAAGTTTTATGCACTTGCATTAAATTATAATATCTGTAGAATCGTAATGCGTAAGCGGTAGTTAAATCGAGGTGTGGAACGAGACTTGTGGGAGATCAGCACCAACAACAATATTAATTGCATTGAATTACAAAAAGTGGAGAGAGGGTGGGGCGTGGACTTGGGTCATGTAACCAATTATTTAAATGCTATTATAGCCATTATGTGTCCATACTTTAATTGAAATTAATTAACGAGCTGTACGCAAAATGGTTAATGTTAACATGTTAACAAGGCTCTCTCTAAGTGGCTTTAATTTAAAACAAGGTCAAAAAGCAAACAGCAATTTGTATAGTTGAACTATTAAACATGCATAATAATAGAAACAATACTGAAAAAGTAAAGTAACAATTGAATATGTACATATAAAATTATGCATTATATAACAAAAATCTTTTTGAAACGGAAAGAAAGAAAAAAATACTTTCAATTTCAAACAAAATTAATGTGTCTAGAATTTATATAATTTTGTTGGACAACTTTCACTAAGTAAACTCAACTCAACTCTGCTTTAATTATATATAGATATTGTACATAGTATAAGCTGTTATATACGTATATATTAAGTATTTTCTATATATTTCCGCAAAAAAAAGACACGAAAATAGCGATGAGCCAAGTGAAGCCCCGCATTATTCACCACCATATGCATGCCACAGCTACAGATACTTTTTTTTAGATACTTTTTCTCTCTCACATACAAGCACACTCACACACACACACATATATAGAAATGTATATAAATATGCATACGTATATCTTTGGCGATTTCTGTGCTGTTCTTCTGTTGTATTTATAGCAGTTTGCGGCACTCTCCATAAATAGCAACAGGCAAGTTTGAAAGTGCACACCAAAAACTATAGCTGAACTTTTTCTCAGCATTTTTATCAAGTTACAAGTATTTCCATTATTTTCTTATTTTTTCCTGGTATATATAATCACATTTAACCGAACACTGACGCATTTGGAACAATTTTCAACTTGTTTAAAATAATTTTTCATTTATTTTTATAGTTTATATATTTTATTTCAGAGTTTTTCAAAGCACTGTATTTTGTTCTTTGTATTCCTTTGTATTGTATTAAGTTATGCTCTTTTGTTAACTATTATATTATAAACAAAGCGGCGAGATCAGACCGAAATCAGGCGATCTGCACAGCTCGAGAACAGAATCGGTAATGCACTAAAGGATGCAAAAAATATTCTCAAATTAATTCTTTGGCGTTGCTGCTGCCCGTTTTGCCCGGTTATAACTGTACCGGCTGCCCGAACGAACGAACTCTATCCCAAAAAGATCCACAGAATCAAAAGAATCAAGAAACGAGAATGTTTGCCCCTCTTCCAACCTCCCATCTTCTCTTGTGCCAGCCTGCCCGAAGATGAGAACTTTCATTTCATTTATATATATTTATTTTGTACATATTTATAGCTTTGTCTCGTCTTCTTGTAGTGCTGTTCATATATCCACACAGATGTATGTGTGTATATATAAAAAGTATACATATATGCTTTATATTATATAGCTAAAATCGGGCGCCCAAAATATACCACAGACTTCGGCATTGTCGTCGTCGCTTCTCGGGCTTTTGCCTCCACATTTCGCCTCAAATGATCCACATCAATGATCCTCATACGCAGGCGCATCACAAACTTATACACACATATACATATACATACAGGGTCTATACTTAGCCGCTTTAGTATATACGGAAGATCGGGCGATCGTCGAACTGTTTCAGCTCTTCGATTCGTGCCAATCCGAACATCGTGCTATAAAAATAACATTCAGAAAACACAGCAACAACTACAAAAAAGAGCTATACACTCTATGAGTCTGTCTAGCCGAACACGATCTAACATTACGATATGTTTCTGTTTCTGTTTCAGTTTCGGCTTTTTGGCAATCGAATCGAACTAAACCGATATCTTTGCTTTTTTTTCCATTTTCATTTTTTCTTTCAAAAGTTCCTTAGTTGTTATTTTTTCGCACACTCGCTTTTTGGGGTTGACATATTTTTGGAATTGTCAAAATGAGTTAGAATTGCTTAATTACTTTTTATGTGCACATAACACACATTTGGCAAACGTCCAATAGCTGATCGGTTTATCCCGATTTCTCTTGCAAACAATCATATATGTATATAACATTTTTGTTGTTGATTGGGAAATGTGCTGACCACCAATAAGTTCTCTCTCTCCCAAAGATCTCTATGAAAGATCAATTTCATCATGTAATAATCAAATTGCTCTCATGTGTAAAACAAGTTCAACAACAGCAATATTTATAGAGTAATTAGATTCATGCGGTATTTGTAGTACTTGTAGTTTTGCTCTCTATCTTAGTCACTAGCGTGGACAGTTGTTCATACTGCTCAATTCTCATTCTTATTCAGAATGTATCTATTTTTAGCTAATCATTCTTATCTTCCTACAGATTAAAATAGATGAGTAATAGCACAAAAATGTAATCGACTGAAATTATAAATAAATAGTGAGCAAAACACTATAATTTGTTAAATATATACACTTCTTAAATAACAGCAAAGCTTCCGCTTAAGTAAATAAATATAATAGATACCCTTGACTTGCTAAAGTAAGGGAAATTCGCAGCGAAATTCCATTATAAAATCCTCATTAATTTATAAACTATATTCTCTCTACTCTTCATAGACTTCTAGCAACTTTAGATTCAAAACGCAGACCTTATTAAGCAAATGCACTTCGCTTAATCTACTTTTCGTAGTATTTATGAACAAATGTTAATACATTTTCGTAAGCACGCAAATACTTTAAATGCATTTTGTGCAACATTTGGGAATTGGGTCCTTTTAAGAGCTTAGCAACATTTTCTCAGTTTGGCGCTGCGAGAAAACGCACAAAACGCTCGAACACAATTCGCCTTTTAATGTGCAAATGTAAAGCTTAACTAATGCATAGACACACAGATACAAAGATCCAACACACACACACACAGACACACACACACAGATACATATGCGCGCGCACTTGATGCACACACACAATGGATGCATCCAATAGATTCAACCAGCTAGAAGAAGAAGAAGCAGCAAACTAGAGGCTAAAGTAGATGCCTCTGCTTACATGCGAGAGAAACATACAAATGCAATTTAATTTTTTTTTTCTCAATGATTTCTTCAACAATTTTTTCTCTCGTTTTTCCCTTTTTTTTATTTTTTGTTCATCTTTGGCCTGTATGAAATGTATTTTTGGGTGGCAATAATAGCTCCCAGAGAGAGAGAGATATAGACAGAGAGTGAGTGGGAGGGGGAGAGAGAGGTTGATGAATTTCTCTGTTGTGGCTGTGTGTGCCATAAAAACATAGCCACCAACTGTTGTCTACAAATAAATCTCGTTAAGGAGTACAAAATACACACACACACACACATACAACTCACGCACACATCTTTCTTATGCAGATACAAATACATTTAGCCCCAAAAGTATCGAAGGCAACATGACCATAAAAACGCATTGGTCCAAATAATAAAAAGTAAAGAAGAACGAAGAAAGACGAGAAATTTTTGACGGCTTGAATTTGAGATACCCTATGCCTAACTGAAACCTAAAACTTTGAATATTACAATTTTCAATCTCTACATTGGCAAGATTTTGACACAATGTGCTTGGGAAATTTGATACATATAAAAAGACAAAGAGATTTTGACTTATGTACCTGAAAATTAATATATTTCCTCCATCATACCATTGCCAATTACTTATATTAAATAAGGTATATAATATATATCTTTCGTCCTTATCCAAGGTTAGAACAAGTTCCCTCACCAACCTCATTATTACGATGTAATAATTATCATTATCATCAGTAATCAATAATATATCTATGCCCCATGAAAGTTAAGTTTAAAATTTAGTGAACAATTAATATTTCCCTTTGAAAGAGTAAAAAAACAGCTGTTGAACAGGACCTTTCTTAGAAAGAAATCAGAACTTTCGGCTCTAGACTTGCCTATTCTTAAAATTTAAGAGAAAACAAATTTGATTGATTTCTATAATTTATTTCACATACGATATTTGCAATAACTAAATAATACTTTGTAATCCTATCTACTTAGCCAAAAATGTCGTTCACATCAATATAAAATACAAAGAATTAGCCTGTTGACATAATCAGAAATCTATATACCTACGGAGCTTCCAAATGCGTTACACAATGCTTGGCAAATATTAAAATGCCCTCGACAAGCCCACACAAACATTTATGAGCCAAAAAAAGAAAAGAAAAGAAAAGAAACACTGCACTTGACTGTGTTGTTGTGGCAATAAAGCGTAACGAATTAAAATACTTATAGGATTATATAAGAGCAAAAACCAAAAAAAAAAAAGTAAGCAAATTAAGAGTCGAATAGGTGACAGCTCTGCATTGATTCAAAAATCAAATCTGCATATCTGTATGCCACTCAACATTTTTACGAGATTCGTACATGCCACATTCTGTGGCACTTTCTCATAATGCGTCACACAGCCGCAAGACAAGAAACGAATTCTCAGCAGTTTCTTATGATACTCTTTCAAAACACAATTCTCTCATCCAATATGTTATGCATTAGATTAAAAGTTTAACACAAATGTATAAAATAGTATGAATATAAGATCGGTAAGAATCGATTAGGGAAAGTTTAGTTCCATAATATTTGCCTTATCTTTCCCTCTATTATATCTTATCTTAGATCGAATAATAGTTTAAGATTGCTAGGGCAATAAATTGTAAGCGTATTAAGAATTCGACAACAACAAAGACAATGAATTTTTTCTTTTTTGTCTTTGCTTTTACGATGGCAATTAAATTGCAGAATTTGATTTAATTTATTTTATTGATAATAAAAAGCTAAAAACACAAAATGCCGCCTCGCAGTTTCTACGCTTTTGCATTATATAAAATTTGATTTTATTTCCATTCACATTTGTCCCACTCCTCCTCTCGTGTTCAACTTCAACTTCAGTATGCAAATCGGAAGGAGCATTGCGCGCTTGTCACATTGGAAAATTGAAAATCCTTTTATGTGCAAAACGTGACAAACGATTTTAGATTTTATGCCCCTTGACGTCACATAAATATAGAAACTTTAAATGTGAACTTTAAAATCATGGCATGGCACAAGGAAATGCATTAAATATATTATTTGAATGGCAGCAACTTTGTCAATACTGTGAATGCACCAAAATTTGTAATACAAATTATTGATTATAAATATTAACGACGATTAAAAGCAGTCTACAAAAGTAATTACACATAATAAACTCAAATTATGCAATTAAACAAATTCAATTTTTAAACTAAAATCTGTAAAGATTAAATAAGCTTTATTGATAAATATGTAGATAGACTTTCCGCTTCTCTTAAAGAATTTAGTTGCTTTAATACATTTAATATTTAACTATATCCGGTAAAATAATATAAAAGATAGTAAATGTCAAATCCAAAAGAACACTATTATTTCAATTTCTAATTCTTTTTTTTTTTGTATTAATTGAAAATTAAATTATTTAAAACAAGGCTAAATTTAAAAATGATTACAAAAGTAAAAGACTAACTAAATAAAAAGAAGATTTATGCAGTCGTACATTACAAATATATAGTTCACACATAAACATTGCTTTGTAAAAACATTATTATTATTATAGATAGATGCAATTGCAAAACATTTTAACACTCACATACAGATCTTAAAATATAAGCGTATGTTTATTCAATGCCACGCCCACATTGGCATTGTTCGTAACGGTTTACATGTGTAACACACTCATCGCCAATCTGGACATGGACAGAGCCCTTATTGGACTTACAGCTACCTACAGCTCAGCTCTCTCATCCAGTGCCACATGTGACGTGATGACTTTGCTGCCTCAGGCCTGTGTCTGTCTCCTGTCCTCTGCCTCTACTGTTGTTGCAACTGCCACTGCCACTGCCTTGGCCCCTTGCAACGTTTGTCTGGCTGTTTCGTAATTACGTGGAAGTCAGGCCCAGCAATCGGACATATGTAGAACATGCCACATGCCTGGCTATACTCTCCATGTACTCACAATCATACTCATACCCATACTTGTATTCGTATTCGTATTCGTATTCGTATTATTGCATATGGCTTTTTGAGTATGAATGAACTCAAGTGGCGGCAATATCAATGTATTTACGGTCCAAAAATCAACAACATCTAACAAAAGAAATGCAAGATTTCCTAGACAGACAAAGCAATTATAATAAATTTTTGTATATAAATTATAAATCAGACAAACATAATATTAATATACGTATATTAATATTTACATTGGGAAATAAATGCTGATTGTTAAATTAAAATAAAATACCATTTAGTACAAATAACTCTGTGTTACTATATGAAATAAATGTATTCGAAAATTTTCCGTGTTCATTATCCGATCGCGATCAAATTTTTACGGTGCCGAATCTCCAGCTTAATAATTGCCAGAATTATAATTTTCTGCAATTTGTGAGAGAAGTCGATCAACGATTTAAATTTTCCGATCGGTCCGGACCCTCTTACTTATCATACGAGCGAAGGGGCGAAGGGGGCGTTGTATCCAAAATTTGAAATAAACTTGATCTTCGTTCAAATATAGCACTATTTTACAAATTGTCTCCGATTAGTTTTCAAGATAGGAATTTTAAAATTTTTTTTAATTTTTTTTTTTATAGATAACTCAGCTTTTTTTAAATTCAATCGTAAACGCGTTTCCGCTTTGAACTAGAGCAGTCTCAAACTAAAGATAAACAAAACAGATTAAGAATATCAACTTTTTGTGAAAAAAAACACTGTGAAAAGTCCAAAAAATATATATAATAAGTATATTATTCGCAAAAATATCTCTAGTTTGACACATAAATTTTTTAGAGCATACAATTTTTAGAGCAAAACAAGGCATCGTTCATAAAAATCGGCTGACGAATGACGAACTTATCCATATATTTTATTATACCCTAACCAAAAAGCTCCCTACTACAAAGCTGATTACTATTTGATAACACCTATCATCAAGCAGTTGCAATACACGATAAGCATATGACTTTGTTAATATTTGAGTGCAGACAACCTTTTTAATTGATTCACAATTGTTCGACGTCTCTATCTTTATTGAACATACAAATTGTTGTGGCTGTGGAACTCAGGAATTTAGTAACTAGAGAAAATAATAATATTAATCCTTTTTTTAATGTACTCAGTAAAAACTTTTGCAGTACTTGACCATAAACACATTTACTCATTGACAAGTTGGTTAAGCTCCCAGTTAAGAAAAAGTTTTAATGATGATTGAAATCTAGGCAGCGAGTGATTTTTCGATAAAGCAGTTTGTTTATTATTAATATCAGCTTATTAAAATCAACAATCTATTATACAGCCACAAGTTTTTTATTTTATTTATAAGATTCCAGATCGTCCACATAATTTATAAAATCTAGATTGGAGAACACTCTGGTATAAAGTCCTGGAGTAGCGATACGGCCACATCCCTTGCCGCGAGACACAATGCCGTGCAGTACATTTTTGTAGACCAATGGACCGCCAGAGTCACCCTGGCAGGCATCCTTGCCCCCAAAAAGGGATCCGGCACACAACTCATCATTGGTGATTGCAAATTCTGGATAGGCCAATTGGCATCGCAGCCAGTCGACCACAGGCATTGTCACCTCTTGAAGTATTTCGGACGGGGATCCATCCTCGGAAGTTAAACCCCAACCAGTTACAGTGACGGGTGTGCCAGGCCATAAATTTGATGTTGCTAGTGCGATGGTATTAACAAATCCGTTAATATCAAAGTATGTTTCCAAAATCAGAACAGAGATATCGTGTGTATCGGTATTGGGATTGTACTGCGGATGATTCACGATTCTTTTTATAGTACGCACTTGTCTGTTAGGATCTAACCCGTCGCGTGATGCCGTGCCAACCGAGGCATTTACACGCTCTGGAATTTTAGAGAACACACAATGGGCTGCACTGAGGACCCAACTGTTTCTAATGAGGGCTCCACCGCAAAAGTGAAAATTATTTTCACGTAAGGATACCTGCCAGGGAAACTTGGCAATGTTTGCATTCGAACCACCTACAATGCGTCCGTCAGGTATAGGAACACCGCCTTGGAGATCGGTTTCCGCTAGCGATGCACCAATAATACACAAGCTGATCAAGATGCGAAACATTGTTGTAAACTGAAGCAAAATGTCCAGTGATCAGGCTTTTATAGAATGCCTATCAATATTGTTTATACCGATCCATTTGATAAAAAGTAATAATTTAACAGCTATAACTTAATCTGAGCGTTTTTATGATTGCTTATTATTTGATTAATTTCATTTTAATTGTTTCTGAGTGGAAAAACAATAAAGTGAGACACAATGAACAATAACAATTGCTTATTAGCTTAATCAGTGCGCTTAGTTTTCGGCACAATGTATACTTTATTTTACTTCTAATCTACAAACTGGGCATTAACCTTTTGTTTAGTCATCAGTCACTCCGCCTCTTACAGTAATTTGTTAGTACAAGAGTAGAAGTTTTTGAAGATCAGAGATCGGTTTGATACATAGCTGACACTTTGACTTTATGAATACAGATTTGTAGCTATTAACATTTGTTAATAGTTACTTTATAAAGCACATAATTATTTGTATTAACAGTATACATCTATTTTCAATAAATCTTTCATACATCAACCTATAACTTGATATGATATGAACAGTAGTATTAATCTGAATTAAGAAAATGTCCTAAGATGGCTGCAAAACTAAATGAATTGACAGATATTATGACGACTCAACACATTCTGCTGTTTCAGGGTCTCGTTTGATACTTTTCTGCATACCCTATGCACTTCGTGACATAAGCATAATGTGAAGGATATTAAAAAAAAGGCAGAGACCAAAACTTTGACAATATTTCGTTCTAGATTTTTGAGTTTTACAAAACTTTTGTGCCATATTTTGCAGAAATATATGTGCGGAAGAGAGCGAAAGATTGCACCCAATAAGCAGGCAGCTCGCCAAGAATTGCAACATAAATCCCACCATCCCCCTGTGCACTCCACAGTCCCATCAAACCCCCCACACACACAACCCCTTGCCCCCTTTGAGTCTTGTTTTCATCACAGCCTCCCAACAAACATGGCACACAGCAAAAAGTTTACGCAATGTACCGTAAATTGTGTGTTAATTCAATTATGGCCAAGTTATCGCCTTCCTACTGCAGTCGTCCCATACCACACACACTCATACACACACACACAGTCACATAAACACGCATACAGAAGACAGCTGCGTAATTAAAATACCGAATGTTTATTCAGGTAAATAATTTCAAAGTGCAAGTTGAAAAACGACGGCAACTGCAATAACAAAATTGATACCATTGCCTGTTGTTGCTGTTGCTGTTGCTGTTGCTGTTGCTGTTCGTGTTGTTGTTGTTTATGGCCAGGTTAGTAAGACTCGCTGACTTTTGGCAAACGCGGCTGCAAAAACAATCTAATGTCAAGCTCCTGCCCCTGCCCCCGTCACTGCCCCTGATTCATGCCTCAGCGAGGCGGCGCCTTCATTCAACCGTTGAAATTTCCAGCGCAAAACTTCTTAACAAAACTTTTCATTAAAGTTCGGCCAAGAGGAAGGACGACGCAACAGAGCCAAAAGACGTGAAGCAGCTAGGAAAAGCGCGAAAAACTTTTGCCGCTGGCGGCCGCCGCTAAACGTCATTTGTGGGCGTGGCCAAGTGCAGCAGCAGCAACACAAAAAAAAACTAAAATAAAATAAAATAGAAATAAAATAAAGAAATGGCTGCTAAGTATTTGTTTTTTCATCATCATTGTATGTGTACGTGTGAATATATGTGAGTGTATGTGTGTGTGTACGCCAAGGTTTTTCTCAAGTTTTTAGTCGCCATCCGCAAAATGTTTTTCTCGCATTTCAATTCACCACAAAAACGTTTTGAGAAATTATTGCAAAAGTTTTTCATAAAATGAAAGCGCATAAATTTAGTACAAAAAAAAGAAGAAAAAAAAAATAAGGCAGCTACCCGAGGGATAGTTCTTGAATAAGGTGAGGAAAAAGGGGTAAGCGGGAAAATGGCTAGATAGTTGTAGAGCTGGTTAGAGCCAAATATCAAGCGGCAGGCAGCATTCGTTGCATGCGTCAGATATGCACACATAAACACACAAACACACACACATACACATACACAGGTGCACTCCATGTGCACCTTTGTGCGACACGTTAAGTTGTAAAAACAAAAACAAAAGCACAAAAATAGGAAGAAAAGCAACAACGACAACAAAGGGCAACGAGTGCGAAAAAGTTTTCGGGGGTAACGCGAAAAATGCAGCAAGCGTTTTGGACAGCAACAACAACAACAGCAACAACAATGAAAACAACAGTTAAAAGAGAGCAACTGTAATCCAGCAGAGTTGCATTTGAAAGACCCTACAACAAATAACAAACCAAGCCAAACTGAACAACTAAGAATGCAAAAGGCTTAAAGCTAAACTTAAGACTTTTTTTAAAAGTAACTTGAGATTAGTTAGGAAAATAAAATTTAATTATATTTAATAATAATAAAATCAGAAATTTAAATTAAATTCTTGTTATAAACACTTTACATTTAAATTATTGACTGATATGAGTAAACAATGCCTAATTATTCCATAACTAAAATAAATATCAAAATAAAGATTTTATCATTCCAATTTTCATTCTTCAAATTCCTTCAAAAGAACAACCAAATCTAAGGCTTTTAACCCATTTTATTACTTATAAAAAAGTTAACTTTAATATTGTTAATTTATTTTAATTTCACTGAAATGTTCTGAAAATATATAATTTCTCTCGCATGTTTATAATAAGTTTAATCTAGGGTAGGGATAATGTTAAATACCTAACAAACAATGTATTCTAAAAATATAAATCAAAATTATTCACAATCTTCTAAAATTTGAATGCATTCGAAAAGAAATCAAAAGTTGGAAACCTTAAAAAAAAAGAAAAAAGGTTTAAATATAAATAAAAATATTTTTATAAACGGCTAAGCTTACATTTATACAAAAAATAATAAAGTGACGTAGGCTGAGTAGTTTATTTTAATTTAAACAACTTTAGATAATTCTATATATGTTTATACATATTTATTAACAAGTATATACATATATATTGTTGTAAGATTTCTGTGCTTGTTGTTGCCGTGTTGAATATTTATTATTATGTTAATTTTTGCTATATATAAGCTAGAATGACAATACATTTCAATTGTTAGGGTATTAAATAGTTGCATAGTTGGTCAAGTTGGCATTTACAAAATTTTTCGCATTCAGTATAGTGTACGTACAAACTCGCTCTCTCTTTTTCCCACTCCCACTCTAAACATATCCCTTTCCCTCGCACTTGCTGTATGTGATTGTATTTTTGTCGACTTTTCAACTTGGGCGCGACTGTGACGCGTCGGTGGCGACGGCGGTTAGAGATTGGTAGGAGAAAGTTGGGCGGCTAGAGGGGAGAGAGGAGGAGTGTGGTGTGCATTTGAAATATGGTCGCTTGTGCCACAAATAAATAACGCTTTGAAATCGCTCGCATGTGGATACAGGCAACATTTTGAGTGTGTAGGTGGCTCTGCCCCTCTCTCTCTTCTTTGCTCTTCCTCCCTCTCTCTCTCTCTCTCTCTCTCTGCATCTGGTCAGGGCTCTGCTCTCTGCTCTGCTAGTTAAGCACTTACATGCACACATACATAAATAGGAATTAAAATATAAAATGCTCTCGACGGCAACAGTGAGCAACGTGGGCAGCCAACACATACATATGTATGTATATAGCCACCGATACAACTATAGCTACAGATACAAATACTTGGATACAAATGTATCTCACATATGAGTACGCCTAGATTGCCTGTTTTGTGTGGCTGCGTTGGCAACTAATATTTATTTTTATTCCACAGATTGCCCATGGGACGGGGGAAATACTGACAGGTTGGTAAAACAGAGGGAGGACTGGGGAGGAGGAGTCTTCTCTTTAATGATCGTTGAATCTTCGAAGGTTAAAACCCAGCAGAGCATAAAACCAAATGAAGTTAAACTAAGCAAAGGAAAAGAAATAAAAACTAGATGCTTGAATTAGTTTTAATTAAATAAATAGGAAAGACTGCGTTTCCTTTAAGTAAAGCTATAATATTTATATTAGATCTCATTATTAAAAACAACTTATGTTGTTTATTTAAGAAGCTCTAAAGTATCTGCAGTTACAAGACCCTACCAATTAATTGTTTAAGAAGCTCTAAGTCTTAAATGGTTCTTACAAGACCAAGATACAGATAGAGAAACTAATAAATCTCCTCGTCTTAACTTTATTTTATTAGTTTCGGCCAATTTATGCAACCTATAGATGAAAGTAAAGCCCAAGAGTTTCAGCTAAATTAAGATCAAAATGTATACTTAGCAAGTAAATAATATTTTAGAATTTTATAGTGGGTTATATTTAAACAACCAACAAATGATATTACATCTTCTGTTGTTGAATTCAAATATATATTTCCCCAAGCTATACTCGTAATATTCCTTTAGATTTTTTAATACTTCTTGTAAACCTGTAACTTTAACTCGCCCCTTAAATAGATACGTTTGTCATTTCTAACACATTTAGAATTGCCGATTATCTAAGAGCCTCCATGGGAGCAATTTGACATAAAAACAGAGAAAATAAAAAAGCTATGCCTCCCACGTTGACTGGCCACATGGCTAGAACCAAGTGCTAAGTACATCCACTTCAGCTATTTGACAGTCCGTGAGACAGTCCCATCACTTTTGAACATCAGTTGCTACTTATTGAGCAATTAAATGATCTCAATTCCCATCGGAGATGCACGTGCATATGTTGGGCCTTTGAACTCGTTGGTGATAAATTAGGAAATCTCTGGCCTGGCAACAACCAAAATTGGGATCAGAAAAGAAATATTTGTCAACGCGTTGGTAATTGAATGCCTGGCTGGGTGCAATAGCCTTTGTCTAGCTGAGGAGGAAGACCAACCCAAGGCGACATCTAATTACAGATGCAAAGAGCAGAACTGAGAGGGATTTGAGAAGGGGAAGGGGAATTCTGATCAACACGTAACTATAGAAATGAAGCCGGAAAAAAATGCAGCAACCAGAAAAAAGAGCAAGAGTATTTATAGAAACCAACGCGATGCGAGCGAGATGCGTATACAAAGACTTAGCGTAATAAAGACAGCAAGAGTCGAGGGAGAAAGAGAAGGAGAGAGAGAATGAGAGTACAGATTGTAGAGATCATTTTATGATATTTTTAAACGATAAAATCGCAGCAGGCGAAGTCAAGTGCACACACATTGCATTGGCATCAAGTAACCGACCGTCTGTTATAGTCTGGCCTGGGGAATATTACCAAATGAAGCCATTAGTCCCCGGCCATATTCGAAGTTCTGGCCTAAATATAGTCCATTCGAATGGAGTTACTATATTTGGTCTCAGCACATGGCGCTCTCGAGTTTCGCTCGAGTTCTGGCTTTGCTTTTGGTCTCTAATGTTTAACATTTGTTTCTTTATTTTTTTTGAGTTGGTAAAAATTCAATTGCCAAGCCATAGGCCGGGCCATGTGTCGCGTGTTTCTCTTCTTTTTTCATTTGTTTTGGGCAAAAAGCAGCTGAAGCTGCAACTTTTCTGCCAGCCTGCAACAACATCACATATTCCAGTCACGATTTAGCATTTTTCATCAGCGCTGCGATTTTCATGTCACGTTCGCTGACAAAGTTTTCTGGCCCGTAACCTTTACCCGTGCCAAGGCGCGAGAACTTTTCAAACATCGCGTCCTTTGTGGCCTTATAGCCACAGTATGTACATCTAAGCATATTCACATATATACATATTTTATATATCCATATATATACAGAGTCTTAGTCTGACTATTCTTCCCTAGGAGTTAGTCTGGTGTGTTTGCCTTGGGCTGTCACAACTTATGTATTTTGTTTGTTTGCACTTTGACAAAGTTTGTCAGCCTGATGTTTAATTGTTATTTTGTGTGCCTCTTCCTGTATGTGTGGCAAGCAACTTAAGTACGTCTGATCTTATTTTGAAGTTGCTCCCATCATGTGAGCCTGTATAACTTGAAATTGTCATGCTTGAGGTTCTTTAAAATACTTTGAAACGTCAGCTGGATTTGTCGTCACATAGTTTAATTAGCTGATCGAAAGTTAGTTTAAATATTAAGAAAGTCTTTAAACTAACTCTTTTTTCACATTTTATTTATATTTAGAAATCTATAAAAAAATTAGTAACCATTTATAAAATGACATTTTTGTTGGTTTAAACTGGGTAATATTTGAGTGTTTTGCTGAATCGAGTCCAATCCAATTAATAAGTCTATCGAAATGACACAATATTTATATTTATTTGTATTTTATTTATATATAATTTAGCTGCATTATTTAATATATTTAATATAGTTGAAATGACACAATATTTATATTTATTTGTATTTTATTTATATATTTTTAATCTTCATTATTTAATTTATTTTTATTACCATCTATATAACTGGATAATCTCTTGTAATCGCTTGCATTAATCTTAAAGCTTATTAATGCTCTTTATACGTTCTATTTAAGTAGATATCTAATTTTAGCTTTCAAGTCTCTTTTTTACTTTGTAGCCATTTATAATTAAACAATATACAATTTCTAAATTAATACAATACTCAACATAGTTTACATACTGTATGGTTTACATAACTGTAAGTAAGAGCATAATTCACTTTACAAAGCAATTGAGTTTTCGACAAATTGCATAAATCAAATACAATTAAACTAAAAGTTGTATCAAATGTTTTCCCCTTAATTTTCAGCTAGTGTCATTGCGCCATTTAAACTCAAATCAAATTAATACTAAATTTTCCAACTGCTGGCTTCATTAAAACGAGATTTTAAGTAACTTTATTCAACAATTTGTTTTGCCATTTTTGAACAAAAAGAGTAAAATATATACAAATATATAAATGTATGTATGTAATACTCGTAAAATATATGGGAAAGTTTGTAGCCACAACTCAATGGTAGTGGAAACTCTTGAAGTAGTTCGTTTTGTTCTATGCTTTTTGCCACTTTATTAATTTCAAAATAAAATGGCGCAACCATTAACAATGCAGCAGAGAGCAACAGCAGAAAGCAGTCAACAGCAGCAACAGCAACAACAACAAGTGGCAACAAATGCCAAAAGAAAAGAAAAACAAATACTTACACACAATTTTGCAGTGGAGCCACAATAAACAAGAAAAGCTAACAACAACAAAATGAAACTGGTGAAAAGCGAGTGAAATGCAACTGAGAAATAAAAAATGTTCACTACTCGCAGTAGAAATGTTGAGTACGTGTAGTACATGTACTTAGAATGTGGATCGTATACGCATACTTTTGCACTGCACTGTGAAAAGTGAGAGCGAGAGCGAGAACGAGAGAGGAAGAGGTAAAGGAAGTAAGAGAGAGAGAGTTGAAACTACATCTTTGTCTTCTTCTTTTGGCCGCACACTCCGCAGTCATTTGGAGCATATGTTTCGAACATTTTTCATAATCAAAAAGCTTTTAGCGGCGGACAGTGGCAATGATGGCCAGGACAACGATGCGGCTGCCACGCCCATTGCTCCTTTTGGCCAACCCTTGAAAATGCTGCAAACTGACTAACTTATTGCCCACCAAGTGGAGCTTATTGTCCGTTTCATTTTCGAGTGCAGCAGCGTGTAAAATCGCAATAATGCACCACATTCTACATTCCACCAAAAATGTTACAATGTTCCCATGTCCGATGTCCAATTCGTGCTCTGTGTTAGTTACCGATTTGTGGCAGGTCCCCACAAAAAAAGCAACTTGACAAATTGTAACAGACTATAAGAAGGCAGCTGAACCTTGGAATACCCTGTACAAAGGAAATTTAAGAATATAAGGTCTACACTGATACTATCAATTTGAATATAAACAGCACAATTTAAGTCCCAAGTGATCATATAACAAAATGTTATTATTTTTTTAAAATAAGTAAAGATTCAATTTTTTCAATTTAAATTGGTAACTTACATATTGAATAGTTGAATTTTTGAATATTAATAATGTCATGCCAATAACAAAGTTGTTTTCTTTGTTTTAAAATGTTTATAAAAAAATAAGTACTTTTCCATTAGTTGTTTTTAAATTAAATATTTAATATAACTTAATTCGAATTTCTACATTTCATATTATATGTATTGAAATAATTAACATAACTTGAGTATTTTTATTTTATACAATTAAATGTTTATAATGAAAATACACAATTTTATATGCTATGTTATAGATCAATTATTATTAAAGAATATACTTTGTCACAATCTAATTTAAATATACCAAAGTATTTAAATATACATAGATTACCCTGCTCAGATTTTTTTCCCCTTTAATTTCTGAAAGATACTCTGCTCATTTCTGAGCAAAACTGTCAAGAAACATCGAGACATAAATAAATACTAAATTCTACTTTAAAAGCTGTAAATTTCTGGCATTTTAATATACACTTTTTGTCATCTTTTATTTACACAGGGTATTTACAAAAGGCATGTTGCAACGACAAACAGCAATTGTCATGCCAATTGATTGCTGAAAACAACTAAAAACCCGAAAACAAATTCAATTTGGCTTTTAACACTAGAACAAGTTGAACAATTGAATTCAATTTTCGTAGGCATAAACATTTGGCACACACATACACACATATACAGAGAGACATTTAAGAGTATAACAAATTGCAATCAATTGAATACTAGCAATGAATACTTATCTATTGTTGCATGTTGGTTGTATGTTGCATGTTGCACGTTGCATATTAAAGCATGCCATCTTTACAAGTCTGAATTTAAAATTGTTTATTTATAGTTGACAGTTTTGTGCGTATCATATTTTATTTGCATTAAGCAAATACCAGCAACAGCAACAACAACAACAACAAATTGCCAACATTTAATTGTTGTTGCTGCTGGCATTTGCTTTTGGCTGTAACTGTGTGCGCATTACGCATTTTATTACATTTCCGAATGCTTTTAATTGCCTTTCATTAATTTTTACGCAATGCCGGTCATCATATGCAAATAAATTGCGCATACGCCTCGTTGCCCGGCAGCCGAAACCGAAGCTACAGCAGCAGCAGCAGAAAAGCAAAAACAACTATATACACATAAACAATAAAGCACAGCCGTGCACACAGAGTGTACTGTAGCTTCAGCTGAGATGTATCCCAGGGTGCATTAGAGAGGGCTTCTAAAGTGTGGGAAAGAGAGAGACAACTTAATATAGAAATTCCCAAAGGACCCAACACAGTTGAAGTTCAAAAATTAAAAAAAGACTCTGGTCTTTTTTCAGAATCGAAAATGTTTAAAAAATGAATAGTGTTATTTGGAAACTAGAAGGCAAATCATGATGAAAAAAACACCCTGCCTCGAAATCGGTTTAGTTTTTTTTTAAAGTTGTGGTATTCTGAAGTCTTCCAACATTTTGTACCATGTAAGGATCTGAAAACCTTTAAAAGTTAAAATTTTTATCGAATTTGTCATGATTTCTTACAAAAAAAAAACCTCGCAAAGCACGATTCAAAGTTTTGATTTAATAATACTGAATACTATTTAGGACAAAAGAAGCTTAGTAAGAATTAAGAAAAGAGATTCAAATTTCACAAAAGACAACGAAAAGAACATACTGCTTGAAAATCAGTTGCTTTTTCAATGTTATGGTATTCTGAAGTCTTCCATCACATTGTACCTTGTATGTCTAACAACCTTTTTAAGTTTTATTGATTTGATTGATTGATTTAATTTAGATTTTTTACAAAAGATACTGAGCCAATGTTTGCATACCTTTGTAGAGCCATGCATTCATGCTTTCGGCAAACAACTGCTTTATGGTAGAGTAGACCCATTTAACCCCTTCAAAATATAAAGAACAAAATAATTAACACTTTTTATTAATTTTCTATAGTTTGGAAATTTTAATTTGGCTCAAAACTTTTTAAAGCACATTTATATTCGGAAAGGAATCAACTCCTATTTTATTCCCATAAATTTCATCACTGATGTGCCGAAGCTTGTCAGGATTTATGACGCGGGTCTCCTTGTAGAAGAACAAGAAGTAGACTGCTACTCCAATAATCAAAAGTATGCCCACCACAGAGCAAAGAATCATGCAGATGAGTTTAAGGCCGCATTCGACGCAACTAGAATTATTAACTTGGTTATAAAAGCTTAATATAGATATTCGATTTTTTACTCACCAGCATAAGGCAGATGTAATGGGCTTGCACATTTTTGCTTAGGGTAAAATTTCAATTTTAAATGTATTAAGGGTAAAGATTTTTTAAAAGTGTAAACAAATTTTTGCGTATAAAAACTATGATTGATATGACAGAAAACCCTAGGCCTAATACAGAAACAATTCAAAACTTTGTAGCAATTTTATATTTGCAAAATTAATTATATTTAAAAATATATGTATCGAAATGTTTAACACAATTAGAGTTGATTTGACAAAGAGGCTTATGACCAGTATTTAGCTCAGATTAAGACCAGTCAACAAGAAACAATTGAGATTCTCGTAACTTACAATCAAATTGTTTATATGTACTTATATAAAATGATGTCCCAGTGGCATATTCTCGGCTTTCAAGAAAATTATATTTTATTTTATTGTTTTCTCATTTATTTTATTTTACTTTGTTGGGCAATTTTTTTATTACAACGCGTAAATACGATTAACCTAAGCTACCAGAAGCGTACATTCAATTGTTGTTAAGGGCTGCCAGAAAGCCAACTGTAAAAAAGAAATTTAAAAAAGTAAAAAAAATATAAAGAACATCTCATGGCCGCATAATCGAAATGTATTTTGGCATTTTTTTGCCTTTCAAGGGTATGAGGTGTGTGGTTGTGTGTGTGTGGTTATCCTGGTCTGGTTCTGGTTTTGGGGTTGTGGGTTTTTTTTTGTCTGGGGGCGATAACAACATTTTAACGCCTTATGGTCCATTTAGGTAAAAGTGCCATTTGCGTTGTGGGCTTAACGAGAAATTATGACCTCTGGGCGGCCCAGCCATAGGCTTCAAGCCAAAAAGAAAGTACATAAAAACGTGGCAAGCCACAAAAAGAAAAATACAAAAAACCAACACAGAAAAACAATGACAGTCAAATAAGATGAGACAAGGTAAGAAAACTGCAGCTCTTATCGATTTCAATCGCTTAATTGCACCAAAGGGTTATCCCAAGTAATCGAGTAGGTCAATAAAATATCTTTTCCCAACAACGACTATTTTGGTTGAATTATTTTAAATTTGAATAATGAAATTAATTAATTTGAGCATTACTTAATTTTTTTACTTAATTACTGCCATCGATTAACATGAATCTAGTAGCCTCTAACTTTTAAATCGAATTAAATTTTTAGTCTGAACAGAAGTTATATTTAGAATACGAAAAATTGGATTAAAGCTTGGAAATGAATAACTTCGAGAAACACATTCTGATTGTTATAATAACCGCTGCTTATATGATTTGTATTTTGTTTATCATTAATATATATAAAATAATCTATCAAAAATGTACATAAGTGAACAACAAACAATAAATGTCTGAGTTGTACTATTTATATTTTATTGAATAAAGTGATCCCCGAACTACAAATCAAAATGTGAAAGCCTAAAATGTAGACGTCAAAATTTAACTCGTGTCAAATACCAAAATGTTCAAAATTAATAATGACTTTAAAAAATAGTTCACAACTTGTGATATCCTTGATATCTCTTGTGATAATCGAAAGTATGTTATTCAACGTGATCGAATTAACGCTTATCGAATGTCCAAAGGATAAAGGGAAATGCAAAAACAGAGATGTCAAAAATTAAAGTACAGAGCCACGATCCAAGTCCACAAGGAATAGATGAACGATATTGTTAATTAAAATCAAAGTGATACTTAAAAAGTTCAGAGTGCAATTAAATAAATGCTTAAAGCTAATATTAAGTTTGTTTTAAATTGAATTGCAGTAAAATCAAAAGGGTTTACTTTAGTTTGCCAGTTATTTTAAAATTTAAATAAAAGTAACTAAAAAGTTATATATGCGTAAATAGTATACTTTGCTAAGAAAAGTTTTAAAACTGCATCGATTATATATACCATTTAATGGCTCTTAATTTGAACTAAAGGCTGGCAAAACTTCCGAGTACTTAAGGTTAACGATGAGCAAAAGTTATGAGGGGGGCCAAGTACTTGGGCCAATCGGTCCAAACTGTTGAGCTCAAATCTGTGGCTGATAGCTTTCAAGGCGCGATGACTGCCTACTTTTCCACCTCTCTCCCTCCCCTCTCTATCTCTCTCTCTCTCTTTCTATCTCTCTCGCTCTCTTCCCACTACTTTTCTGGCGTAACATTTCAATGAAATTTCCATAAGGAAACCATTTAAGAGCTGCCGAAATGCGGAACGAAAAGAAATCTGTGAAAAACCGCAATGTCAGTGATAGAGAGAGAGAGAGAGAGAGAGAGAGAGAGGGGAAGCCCCTCTACCTGCTCCCCTTAGCCACGCCTCTTGATTGTTGTGTGAGGCAAAACTGATGCTAGTAGTTAACGGTACTTTGTATGCAAAGTGCAAAAAACGGAAGTAAAGTGCCAAAAGCGCCGAATAGTCGAAGCAACTAGCCAAAGCCACATGGACATGGACAAGAAGAACCGAAGGGACACAATGAGGAAGTGAGGCAGAGAGGAAGAGAAAAAGGATGTGGGGAAATGGGAATGAAGACCAAGAGGCCGCAAAGCGCTCAGCAGCTTGTGTTTGATTATTTTTTACGCTGAAGCGGCTGCTTCTGGCTGTTTTTGGTGCACTTTATTTTGCAGATTGTTAGCATTTATATACAGGGTCCAGAGATGTAGAGAGATGGAGGAGAGACGAGAGGAGAAACTGGTGTAAAATCCACACTGACAGCTGACTGAAATGTCGATGGGAACTTCAAATCGCTTGGGTGAAAATGGTATCAGTCTGTCGCTTCGTCTTCAACCGTTCGAAAGTATCTACGTATCTTCGCATCGATGTATCTACGTATCTATGGTGTGATTAAGAACGTTTCGTTGTATTTAAGTGTTGGCCCTAAGCTCTTTGTTACTCTTTACGCTTCATTGAACACTTGCTGAGGTGGGTGGTGCTTTTGGTGGACTTGTGTGTGTATATATGTGTGTGTGTGTGTGTGTGTGTGGATTGAAATACTTTAGCATATCATTACCGCAAACTGTGGCTTACAGCTGGCCACTCTGTGCTTTTGCCTTAGATGGCAATTTATCGATAGGCACTTAGTTTTAGAATTGATCTGACTGAAATTTATGCAAATGATAATTATAAAATATACCGAATTTAAGTTACTTTTTTCAAATTGCAGACACGGCTATTTATATTTGCTTAGGCAATCAAAAGGTGCAGCCAGAAAATATTATACGATGGATTTTAGATTTGTTTATATCTATATATATACATATACAACTCGTTGTTATAACTGACTGATTCACTTATTCACAACATATTTATTTGAAATACATTCCACGACTTTTTTAAAAGCTCATATAATTATTTATTAAGAAATCTTTACTTGATGAAAAAGAGTTTTCCAAGCTTACAATCAAATACTTTCTATTCAATCTTAATTTTTCGAACCAGGCCCGTTTTACTTTAGCGAAATAGAATAGACAAAAGTCTACAATTAAGTTGGAATTTCAAGAAGCCGATAGTGCTTTAAGGACATTGGGACTTAAGAAAACAATTTCGCTATGATTGCACATTTTGAGGATTGCAAATTGAGGATATTTTCGTTGCTCCTAAATGAGATGAGATTTATTTAAGTAGTAGGTGGAAAATGAAAACTGAAAGATGGAAGTTGGAAGAAGGGAGAAGGAAGCTATGAAGGTGTATCTGCTCCTTGTATCCTGCACTCGAAGGCAACACCATAATTTCATTAATGCCCTTTAATATGGTGCGTCGAACGCTTCAATGAATTTCATTTTGTAGGATGTTTGGGTTCGTTTTTCTTAATTTTTTTTTTTTTCATTATGCCGATGGCTTCGTTGTCTTCAGCGTCTTTTCTATAGTGGCTGCCCCTACCTCTGTCACCCTCTCTCTCTCTTTGCCACTCTCCTTTTGTCTCTACTTTTTGATTGCCTTTTACTACATTGAACATTTGGCATTTGCTATCTGAGCGCGCTTGTGGATCGTGGGGGAAAGAATGGGATGGTGGGGGACCATTACTTCGATTTGTTTCTTATTTAAATTTTTGTATACGCTTGAAGCGACACTGAACCCGGGCAATTGCAGGCTGCTGTTGCTGCTGCTGCTGCTGGTGCTGCTGCTGCTGTTGCTGTTGCTGCTGTTGGTGGCAGGGCTGCATTAAGTGCTTTTGCGGGTGCAAACGCGAATTAATGTGAGCCAAAAAAACAAAACGAAAAATGGGAAAAAAGAAAAACAAGTAGAAAGAAATCGCTGTGGTTGCCAGCTGTAACGCGTTTAATTTATACGCTCGCCCTGGCAACACAACAAAATAAAGAATGGCAAAAGAGAAGAAATAAAAATATATATTTATTTTACAGCTGCTTCTGCACTTAGAGAGAGAGTGTGTGTGTGTGTGTGTTTGGGGCAATAAAAAGCAGTCAGCGAGTGGCATTCAACACCTTTTTCTATTTTGGCCAAAAAGCTTAATAAACAAACGACCAAATAGGGTGCGGATGCGAATGTGAATGCGAATACACTCGTAGTAGTTGTGTGAAATGGTAGTTGGGGCCCAAACCAGCGCATAAACATTTAAGTCCACAATTTGCACAGCACGTAAAGGGGTAGGGTACACACACTCACACACACACACACCACTTCTGCACACACTCTCAGGCAAGCAAATGCTAGCCAAATGCAATTTTCACGTGCAACCACAACGAAATTTATGCCACACCAGTAACTACAGCTACAGCTACAGCAGCAGCTGCTGTTACTGCTACTGCAACTCCCACTGTTGCTGCCCCACATGCCACTGACAATGGTTGACACCGCCCGCCCGCAGCCGCAGCTGCTGTTGTTGCTGTTGCTGTTGCTCCTATTGTTGCTGTAGTTGCTGTAGTTGCTGCTGTTGTTGCTGCTGCATCTCTGAATCTTACACCAGCAGCATCGCATATGAGCCGGAGTCGAAGAGTCGCCGTCGCCGTCGACGTCCTTGTCTTTCCCGACGTCGTCGCGGCTTCATGCGTGCCCGGCTACGATGTGGCAACATAAACATAAAACCAACAACGACAACAACTACTTGCAACAACCAACAGCAGCAGGCCCAATTGCATGCCCTGTTGGCAATCCGAAACGTAAGCGCAGCTTAAAGCCAGTTTTCATTTACATTTGGCTTTATTCAAGTCAAACCTTAAGGGTAATAGACGTTTTAAATTAAAAGCATTTTAATATCAAATATCTGAAAAAGAATCGCATCAGAAAAAGTTCCTCTTGCTTTAAGCTCAAGTAACTCAAACTAAGCTTTGATGTGCTAAAGTAAAGTAATTTTACATCTAACATCTTTAATGAAAGAAAGATATGTAAGTTTATGGAAAATAGTTAAAGGCGTCATTTTTAGATGGCAATGGGTAAAATATATTTTAAATAAATAACCCACAAACATTCAATATTCCAAATCGACATCTTGGACATTAATTTCGAGGTACAAGATCAAATTCATATTCCACATGGAAGTTTTAAAATGATTTAAAATCACACGAAATTGAAAAACTTTAAAACTTTGTTGTTGAATCTAATTTAAGGACAAATAATAATTAAATATTAAATTTTATAGGGTGTAAATAAAATCTATATTATTAGAAAATATTAAAAGAAAATTGTATATATTTTAAACAACACATCTTCAATTGGGTATTCCGCATGCAAATAGATTCAATTTGATAAACACATAAGAGTTTGAAATTCTTAAAAACTATAAAAATAACAAGAAATATTTAAGTAAGTCTTATTTTTAAAATCAATTTAATATAAATGCAGATTAAGTTTAGATATAAATAAACCAGACGTTTAAACAACAAAGATAGTAATTGAAAAAAGATCAAAATTGAAATGCAGACTAAATTTAGTTAAGCAATAATCGGAAATACATAGTTTTTCAAAATTCTTTGATTTCTTATCAAAATTGTGAGAGCTTAAAGTTTTTCCAAAAATATACATTTTGAGAATAATCAATCAGTTGAAGGCCTCAGTTGCTTTGGCTACATTATTGTTCTGTATAATTAAATCGAATTATAATTAAAATAAATAAATAAATAATTATAATGTCTTAGTGTGTTGTGATCAGATTAAACCTATTCACCTACAAAATTTGTTGTGATACTGTTTTATAGCATCCTCAATGGATTACCAAATTGGGCATTGGTCATAAGGTTGCAGCATTGGTTCTGACTGAGTTCCTTTTGTTGTTCCTTTTGTTGTGGCACATAGTATATGGGAAATGGGGGCACATTGTAATGCAACGCTATCACCTGGCGCTACATTTGCTCAGTAGCCAGCTTATTTATTGCAGTTGAATTAAAATGAAAAACGTTTGTGCTGGTCGAAGCTGGGCTCAGTTCATGTTCATTTGTGGAGAGAGCCATATGACGACATGCACCCAATGCCCCAGCAATGCAAGCAGCTTCCGTTTGCTAACGACAATGAGGAACAGTAGGAGCAATAAGGATAAGGAGAAGGACGAGGGCAGAGGGCAGAGGGCAGAGGGGGATTGACGGTGTGGCCACGCCTGGATGCACAGGCAGCTCAAGCAGTCATAAGCACGACTCATGGACACCTGCAAGTGAACGAGCGGACTTTGGGTTTCCTTTTCCGCTGCAATGTGTCGCCGCCATTATGCAAATCCTGACCCACCCCCCTGCCTCTACTGCTTCCCCTCTGCTCCATCCCCTGTGTCCAGCACATTCCGCAGCTCATTGCAATCTGCATTTAAATGACCCAAGCACAAGTTGAACGAGTGCTGAGATTTCACAAAGCATCGCCTTGTCGCATCATTTGCAAAAATATTATAGGAAAAATAATATATTTTTCACTTGCTTCAGCACCTGGAAATTATGCATGAGCCACGCCCACCCGCCACGCCCTCTTTCAAGCCCCAGGCGGCACCTCATTTAGGTGCGTGTCTGTGTGACTGAAATGAGTTTTTTGCTTGATAATTGAAATTTCTTTTGATACCAAGACTTCGTTTGGCATCCAAAAATTCAAGCAAGTCCAGGTTAAAGCCCGGTAAATTGATTGCCTCTTTCAGGTCATCTGCCAATGCAAATAACAAGTGATTTGAGCTCATAAATATGGCATAAATAAGCAAAAGATTTTCAATTTACAAAGACTAGGAAAAAATGTGTAGCTTACTATCGAAAGATTCGCTGTTTACATAGTTAAAATAGAAAAGGAAAAAAAGGATAAAATTCATAGGAAACTAATAATCGCCGAAATTTTGAGTTTAAGGGAAATTTAAAAAGTCAATTTGGCTCGTCACAATTTGAAGTTAGTGACATTGAGAACCTTTTATAACTATAGAAGTATTTAATAAAACCTTAAAACCCGCACAGAACTTATTTTATTAAAATACTGTAGTTAAATTAAAGATTAACATCAATTTTAGCAGTACTCTATAATAACTATAAAGATAATTAATTAATCAGTTGAATTTCTAAATTCTTTAAAAAGAACACTCTTTCATTTACTTATGGAACATTTTTAAGAAATCCAGTTTAAGCTAAGCTGACTTCAGTACAAATACTCGTAAACATATGATTTCAAATTAAATAAAATATTTGTACAAATTTTTCTGAGATTGCCTTTAAGATTATTATTTTATTTTAAAATTTTGAATTAATTTAATTAAATAACTTTTAAATGTAATGTAATACGTATAAGAACAGAATAGAATAAAAATAATAGACTGATTATAGTCATTTAGCCGCATAGTAACTAAATAAATAAATAATCTGTATAGAAAAATTGTAATAAATCAAGTACGAGTATTTAGATATATTTCGTTCATATTTTGGGTTGAAGATTTAAAGCGTACATAGTTTGGATATGCTTTGTTCACATGGCCTAAACTAATTTCACACACGGCTAGAGCAAGGTAGCTGGTATATGGCATGTGGCATGTAGCATGTGGCAAGAGGCTGGGGAACAGTAGGTGGTCCTCAGTCGTTTTCATAACTTTGACAAGGTAACACACAGAACCAGGAGACTGCTAATAAAGTTACACGTAGAGGCAGACAGATAGACAGACAGACAGACAGAGAGAGAGAGATGAATATACACAAATTGTGTGGAACGCATTTTGTTGTGTACCAACTCCTCTCACACACACACACACACACACACACACACAAATGCCCAAGAGAGTTGTTAACGTTTTTTCATCGCAGTGTTTACTCTTTTTCATCTTGGCGCCAGGACTCTAATGACAGGACCCCTGGCTGCCAGGGAGGAAGGCAGGCAGAAGGCAACGGCGATAAGCGACAATAAACATAAAAAATGATATACAATCTCCCTTCCCTCTCTCCATCTCTCACCGCACACTGCCTGCTGAATTTTATGCAATGCTCGACACAATTTTAACAACCACACGAGATTTTTGTCGAGCTTTATTGGTGCTCTCACGGATATTTGGCGGATTTTCAACGCATCGCAGTTTATATATATTTTTTACACGCTCGCAACACACGTGCAACGACTCACTGATGAGCTTTCCCCTCCTGTTCATTTCCTCATTTCCCTCCTTAGGGTACGCAAATTAGTTCACAGCGCAAATTCATTAATTGAATTATAATTTACAAGCACAATTCCGGCATCTACGACAACTCCTCCCAGTTCGGCCCCATGTGGTGCCCTACGATTTTGTACAAATGTGGAGCAAGCAAATAATAAACATGTCATATTCACCCTGTCTGTGGGCGGGGGCGTGGAAGTGGGCGTATCGGTTGTATTTAACCACGTTGGCCTTGTTATGCAAAAATTGTGCTCAACAAAATATGGCCGACATATTTTTTCTTTTACAGCTCATGGCCAGCATTTTATTATACCCTGTAATCATAGTAATGAATGTAGGTAGCATAAATATACAACAATCAATCGATTAGTATTAAAGTATTCCGCAATTCCTCCAACTGCATTCTCAAGTGATGAAAGTTAATTTATAAAGGATTGTGAGTATCTCCCAGTTGATCACTCTCTACTAGAACATTGTTTATACATGTTTATCCTGTACCTCAAATATTTTTGTGAAATCAACAAAAAGCGACCTCTGAAAAAAAATTGAATTTGAATTTTTTCTCACATTTTTATGATTTTTAATTTCGGATTGAGTTTCATTAAAAATATAAAAAATTGTTGGCCGTAGATAGAATATTTTTTTAAATGCAATTGATTGCAGTTTTAACAAGCATATTGTAAAATAATTTTATTTAATTAAGAGTATGAGAGAACTGCAATCAAATATTTCGCTAGTGTTCACAATGAAATGTTTATCTTTTTTTATAAAGTGTAATTAATTGAAAGTTTAACCAGTAAAAAATATCATTTTCAAATAATAAATGAAAATACCAGAGAGGTGTCAAAATTTATATTCACTTCAACGAAATGCGAAATTATATTTAAAACATAAACTTTACAAATTAAAAAAAAGACGAAGCTGTGAAAGAGAGATTTAAAAATCGTATATAAAATTGTTATTCCTAAATCATAGTAAAATATGAAACTCTATTTAATTATATACGTATCAGCTTGTCTTTACATCACTTTATTGAAAATTAAATACTTCTTAATAGTCGCAAGTCGAGATTAATTTAATTTATTTTATAAGCTGACACTTGACATTTTGACTTAAGTCATGCAAAGATGTTCAGTAGATTGTAGCTAAGATTATTAACAAGTTCGTCAGATCCATTTCGATGCGTCTGTCAATTTGTCGCATCAGCAAAGGATGACGCCCAAAAGGAACAAAGGCAGGAAGGCAGCCTGGAAAAGTTACAATCCCAGTGGCATGTCAATACAATTGCAAAAAGGAATTGGCAACACACACGCCACTCAAGTGGATACACACACATACGCACAACACGAGAGAGTCGAAGTTAACCAAGGATGTGCTGCATCCAGCCCTGACTTCGACTGCCTGTTGTCATGTAGAACGTCAGCTTAACAGGCGATCAGCGACAGTGAACGACAGGCGTTGTGTATGTGTGGCACGCCCCTTTTCGTAGGCGTTGACAGCAAGCAATTTGCAATTGCTGAAAATTATTTCTCTCAAATTTGTTTGTCGGCCACTTTTGACGAGTGTGTTAACTGCCAAATCAATCGAGCCCAAAATCATGTTGGCAAAAACGCATCGCCCATTAAAAAGCAATTTCATTTACTAAAATACACATGAAAAGTATGCTACAAAATGTTGAGAGCAACTAAATTTTACTGGCAGATAAATTTCCAATTATTAAAATCGAATTTGCACAGCACGCATATTGATGCAATTGGAGATGAGCACATTTCGTGACACGAATAACTAGTTAAATGGATAAAAAGAGAAATAGGTCAATAGATAAACAGACAATTCGATGATAAATCGGTGAATATATCAGTAAATAAATGGATGAATAGATTAATAGAGCAGTAGACAAAAAGACAAAATGGACATTTGGATACACGGATAAATTCATAAATATATAAATAGATAAATGGATAAGTGGTAAATAAAGAAAAATACAAATTTATAAATAAACAAACAGATAAATACATAAAAAGAGTTGTAGAAAAGGAGATGGGTAGCTAATAAACGTAGATAACTAGATATATAAATGTAGTAAATAAGTAAAAATACAAACATAAATACCACTATCGTTATCGATATCATCTCTAATCTCAAACTCTAATTATGCAAATAATGCGCAAAAAAGCAATTAAATCGAATATTTCGTTTTTCAGCACCAAGTGCACAAATTATCAGATTGGGCATTGTCCCTTTTTGTTGGGTGGAGGGGGGTGGGGGGCGTAACCAGTTGTTGTACTAACTACTATTTGCAGATTTTTTTCTAGCATTTTCTTGATATGATTTCCAATTAATTTTGCTGTCGTCCAGTGTTGAACAACGTGCGCATATGCAACTGTCAAGTGTCTTGAACAAAAAACATAAATAAATAAAAGCAAAAAATAAAAATTACACAACGGATGCAAGTGTGACACACCCTGCCTCGCTCCTCCCTGTCTCCCCCCTTTACAGTCGTTCAGTAATAAATTTGTAAAATTGCGAATTTTCTGCTTCAATAAATTGTCAAATCTGCAAATCAACAATAACTTAATCTATGACGCTGCTATTGCACTGCATGTGTGTACGTGGGATGTTGTTAGTGTGTGTTTGAGAGTGTCTGTATGTGTGTGCAGTGACTGCATGCAATACGTATACGTAATGTGCTGTTAACGGCTCATAAAATTGCACTTTAAAACGCGATACAGCAGTCGCGACTCGAGCACAGAAAAGGACAAAACAAAAACAGGAAGTGTCAACGGCAACGTTGGGGAAAACAACAATAATACCATCAACAAGGGAGGAACTGCACAACATGGAGGAGGCAACAATATGACGAGGGTTGTTCAATAGATTGAAGTGGAATTTAAAAGCTACAAAGTGTGAGCCAAAGCAAATGAAATGAACAATATGGTGTTAAATAAAACAACTGTAAAAGTTTATGGTGGAAAGTGAAACGATTGGAATGGAACATAGAATAATATTATTAGTATGCGTTACATGGAACACTGGAGAATGGAACGATATAAATTGTAGAATAATGTCAAAGTATGTGGTGGAATTAAATTAAATAAAACCCGACATATAAAAGAATAAGCTTTGGCATACCTACAAACTTTGCAATCAACCCTCGCACAATAAATAAACTACAATCGAATGGCATTGTCGCTTTGTATCTGCCACAGTGCGAAATTTATTATTAAATAAAATATGTGAAGTGGAAAATAATGAAACAAGCGAAAAATACAAAACTAACATCATCTTATCACTAGCAAAAGTTAATGAAGATTAAATGAAAAAGATGAGCTACCATTTACAAAAGCAAACAAAAGTAGATAAGATTGAAATGATCTCAAAAATAATAGAGAGTAATTATTCAAGGAGTTCTGACAACAAGTTAAAAGCAAATTAAACTTAATTGTGGTGAAAATGGATACATATTTTATGTCGTCAACTATGCGTATCTGTAAGTTTTTTCGTTGTATACGACAAACAATAAAGATAACAAATACAAATTGAGCATCTCCATTTAATTTTATACATGCATTTCCTCTTCACACACACATTGACAAAATGTCTGTTAAAAAAATCGTTGCATATGCGCGGGCGATGTGGAAAAATATTTTTCTTGCATTTCTTCTCTCACATTATTTGTATGCCATTTTTCGCAGCGAACTGCTGCATAAATATAAATAAATATTTTGTAATATGCTCATAAATGATAAAAAAATAAATAAGAAAAACCATCACGAACAACAAAAATCACACATACGCCCAGACGGATAGACACGCGATCACACACACAGTCATAAAAACGAAGCATTTTGAAAACAAATATAAATAATGCATAAATAAAATGACGAACGGGGAAGCGAGACATAAAGACACGACCCATTTAAGTTAAATGTGCACACGGGTCACATTTGTTGCTATTGCTGTCATACCTCGTTAACATAGATGAAAACAGCAGGGTATTGTCAAGTTAAGCAAATTCTAGATTGATAAATAGTAGATGAATGATTAAAGTAGTTACCAAAACGATTTGAAAATAATTAGCTGTCCATGCAATATGTGAATAGTTAAAAATATTCTATATATAGGTATTATCTAATCAGTATTTTAAGATGCCAAAACTGGATTTAAGTATATGTCTTAGCTATTGATAACTGTATATATACTTAGACATGTCGATCATCATCGAAGGTATGTTATAGAGTGTAGCATTTATTCAAGAAAATAATTGTAGCTCGACTTTGTTTGAGCCTATAACTTATTTACACAGTATGTCTTATTCGATCATTCTTGCTTTGAAAGATGCCAACATGTTGTTGTTGTTGATTTTTAAGCTTTGTCGCGTTGTCATGAAATATGCATGCCACATATTTACATGAGAGGCATTAATTTTGCAATTTCATTGGCGCTTGTTATTATTATCATACCCCCTATCTCTTCATCTTTCTCACACTCCCCTCTCTCTTTCTGCTATATATACATATTTATGTTTTTATGTGTAACGCTAAACGTTGCAAAATTGATATATGACACTGCTCCATCTCGACCCTATGAATATGCAACAAATGGCATGGAATATCAAATATGATGTGTGTAAGTTGAGCTGCTGCTAAATATGATGCGCATTCTTTTGTCACTCACTGTATACATTGGCGTAAATGCAAAACGAAGTACACAAACAGCACATGTAAACATTTTTTTTTGTTAATCAAAATTGCAAACTATTTGTGTTTTTGTGAAATGAGTGCAGCAAGTCCAGCAACATAAATGATCTTCAATTAATGAATTAATTAATAAGTAAAACTGGATACAAATTCCTTAAAAATAACTTAAATTATACAGGAACGCAATTTGATTAAATTATAATAAAATAATATAATAATTGATAATTATCAATAGTACTAAATACACGTTCCTTGTATACTCGAAAATATATTAAAATAGAAACAACGAAATTTAACCTAATTTGAATAAGCACAAAGTTATCTACAAATCCAATTCAAATAAATATATGTCCATAAACATATCGGATGTAAGTGCTTCATAAAATGCAAAATTCAATTTATATGTTGCATAATTCGTTTTGGGTATTTCTATAAATTAATCAATTATGATTTACGCTGATTTGTAGCCTGTATCCTGAACAACATTTATTTATGCAATACAACATTTTTGTTGCTGTCGTTGTCGATTTTACTGCAACAAATAAATCAAGCTTTGCATAGCAGGATAATCGGCAAGGGGGAACCGATTTTTACATTTTGGGGCACATATATTGTTTAAAATCCAACAAAATGCACAATTGCAATTAGTTAAATATTTCAATGTTAATTAATTGACGAGCCCCAGGGCATTATTGTAATTATTATTTTCTTTATCAATACTCTATGCATATTGTAATTGATAATTTGCAAAAGTGGAAGTTTCGATTTTACAAATAGCAGATTTTTCCACAATCGTTGGAAAAAAATCATATTGGTAGTTCATTGATTTTATACTTTTATTTGTTTATATATAAAAAGGCTAGGGTGTATTCGATTACAGGGACTAAATTCGAACATACTTGCCTTTTGCATTTTCAATTGTTCTTTTATTGAAATTATTGCAGAACAAAATCAATTAAGCCAACGCACAAAATAAGCTCATCATGCTGACGATGAAGAGGATTGGGATCATGTTGATTGTGATGGATATTTGATAGGTACGCGTATGTGGATATGACATTACTGACCCGCTATATAGATTATGGCTTGGATGAGTGGTCGTTGGGGAGGATTATTGGCAGACATTTTTGATGCTGCTTTGTTTCCGTTTCCGCTGTGCACCGCATGACATCTGCGCTTTTAATTTTTTCATACAAAGCAATTGCCTTTGTTGTTTTATAATATTTGCAATTGAATTGTCAAGAACAGTTTTATTCATATACAAATACACAGCACAAAATTCAATTTGAATATTAATTTATGATCGAAATAAGCGAAATTCAATCAATAAATTTTTAATTTATTACCATTTAATCGCGACTTTAACAACATATAACTAAAGACTGAAACGAGCAATGGAAACTATGAGGAGACCAGCTCATTTCACGGCACAGTTGCGCGGAATGATACCATTAAAAGGTTCCCCAAATGCCAATTATGCATTTATGACGTCGATCCACTTGAGTAGTTACCTATAGGCACCTTATAAAGCAGCATTAAATAAGCAAAATAACGACATTATAACAGCTTTTATGCTTGCTGTTATCTGGAACATGTGTGTGCGTCCAGGTGGAACCATACATAGATGACACAATATCCAAACAGATGGTACAAGTAAAATGTTTTAAACGGGGAAATCTAATTTTAATTTTAACGTTTAAAAACATACACTTGAGCGCCCTCTGAAGGCATTTAAAGGCAGTTAGCCAAGAACATAAGCTGACTGCTATAAAACACAAACACAGGATGACTCAACCCTCGTCTGTCACTTTAGCGCCATCTTTTGTTTTTTAGGGAAACTAAATAAATAGCGCCGTCTCTTGTTTGCTAGTGAAACAAATCAGTCTTTCTTTTTTGACGGAACTTCCGAGTGAATTTCGTTTTTAAGTGGATTTTTCTAAGCTTTTCAAAAAAAAAACAGCAGCTTAAGCAGAAAGCTGTGAACGAAACTTGGCCCCCAGTGAATCTAGAAAATCGAGACATGTTTTAAAAGAAGCGGCTTAATTTTTTTTAAATTCGGAATAATTTATTGTGTTGATTAAAAAACTAATTTTAGTTATTGTAATTTTGTTTGTTTTGTTGGCGCCGACGGCCGTGTTGGGAACTACAAAGCGCCACTATTGGGTATGTTGGGAACTATAAAGCGCATCAAGCATATATAAACTTGCATACATACATACATAGCAGTGTCTGTGTGGTGTCATTATCAGCTGTTTTGTTGTTTGCTGTTTTTACAATTGATAAGAAGCGACGCAATTAGATTGTTGAGATTTAAAGAAAATATTGCTCGAAATGAGCGGCAACATACACGGCATCAGTTGGTTTCCCAACTTTCCCGACAAGTTCGTTTCATGGGGACAGGAAATCAGTTTGTATGAAGTGCGCAACAAAGATGAAATGGTCCAAAAGAGCCGTCTGCCATATATACCCGTCAACTATCTGTCCAACGAGACGCGGTATCAATATGCCCGATGCGTGGCCGCCTCCTATCACAGTGATCAGCCCATCATAGCCGTGGGTCTTGCAGATGGCAAAATTGGCATATGTAATTTTCGAGACACCTACGACAGCAGCTGGGAGTACAGTAAGCCCTCCGCCACTTGACCCTCCACTTTCTCTGGTACTTTTACTCACTTCCCTTCTTGTTTTAGCTCCTCGCCAACAGCGTATGTGCACTTGCCTGGCTTGGAATGAGCTGGATGCCAACATTTTGGCAATTGGCCATGACAAACATCGCTCGGATTCCTGCATTACTATCTGGGACATTGAACGTGGTGTTCCCAAGGAAACAGCTAATTTCTTTGGCCTGTCGGAATCTGCGAATTCCCTTTGCTGGGATCACAATCATCGAGTACTCATAGCCGGCATGAGCCAGAAATTGATTAAACTCTTTGATCTGCGACGTAAGTTATGCATATTTTTAATTCTAATAAATCCCTGATTCCCTTTCGAAAAAAGGGAGAATGAAAATTAGAAACACAACACTAGGAAACTTTTTAGAACATAGAATAAAGGAACTTTTATTTAGAACCATCAAGAATCAATTGGGAATCTATAAAATTAAACCAAACATTTATATTACTCGTTGAAGAGATAATACGACCGTAGTCAAGTCCGCAGAAACGACCAAAATACTTTTTCCTTATATTAATGAAGTTCATTTTTTATAACTTTGATTTTGTCTTTTTTTAATTTCTAGAGGGCAATGCTACCTGCCAGTCCATACAGACAAAGAACGTGCAGGGATTATCGGTGGCACCCAATGGAAACTATCTCTGCAGTTATGTGGATTCCGTGATCATGCTCTGGGATTTGCGTGCCATTGAGCGTCCCTTAAGACAAATACAATCCTCAAGGAATCACATGCAGATTGCCTGGTGTCCGACACGCACCTCGTTGTTGTCCTCGCTGCAAAGGGATTCCCCTTATATTACACTGTACGACATACGCAGCGTGGATAACGAGTCCAGTCGAGAGGTTTACCATGTGAAACGACAGATTAGTCCATTCCCGGCCAAGTATCAACATAGTGGCAAATTTGCCTCCGTCAATTGGCTTTCCTGGCATCCGCGTGACTTTGAGAGAATGCTTCTGCTGGCGGATGCACTTAACATTCTGGACTTTCGACTGCCTGCCAGTTTGCATACAGCGTACAGCAATCGCAGCAAGTTGCCACTGTTGATGCAACGTCCACTTTATGCGCCTGCTTCCAATGTTGTTGTGCCCACATCTCCAACAACCACAACTCAACCTCCAACGACGAGCAGTTGCAGTTCGCACAGCTCTCTTAATGATTATAATGTGGGTTCATCTCTGAGCTTTGACTTTCTGGAGCGGGAACTCTTAGAGGAGGATCTGCTTGAGGAAACACGACAACGTGCACTTCAAGATTACGGAATGAAGCCGGATAACAAGCGCTTTGCTGAGATTCATCTAAGTCCGTATCTGCGGAATGTTTGGACCACATTAAGTAATGTGTTCTGTGAAGAACGCTTAACGGGATTAAAGGCCACGCTAGGACTTACTTCAGAGGCCAGTTCCCGCATTGAATTGCAATGGCCAGATGGCATCAACAACTCCAACAAACTTATTTGCTATCGGTAAGTGGAAATGTCTTTAACTAAATGCACTTAATCCAGTGTCTCCTTCTTGATTTATAGGAGTGAACAGCGGGATCTGTCGCTGCAGCTTTGTGGCTGGTACTTTGATCACGAGCTGGACAGATTTATAGATGAGCTCTATGCCAATAAAGAGTTCAGTCGAGCGGCTATGATCTGTGTGTTCCATCTAAAGGTGCTGGCTGCTTGTAATATACTGTCCCAGGCGGCGGATAAGATGCGGGATCCGAGCATGTATCGGATTACAGCCATTGCCTTGTCCAGCTTTAATGCGGATCGTTGCAGCTCTACGTGGCGTAATCAACGTTCCACGGCCAATATGCAGATTCAGGATCCGCATTTACGTGCCATTTTCTCATTCCTCACCATGGAGAAGGATAACTTTGATGCAGTGCTCAAGGAGGAGGGCCTTTCTCTAGCGGATCGTGTGGCCTTTGCCTGTAAATATTTGTCGGAAACCAAACTGACCGAATACATAAAACAACGCATTCAACGTGCCATCGAATGTGGGGATCTCAATGGTCTGCTCCTCACAGGAGAATCCCTGGATGGCATCAATATACTGCAGGCCTACATGGATGCCAGTTTCGATGTGCAAACTGTGGCCCTGGTGGCCATCAATTACTTCCGCAACGAGCATTTTACGGACAATCGCATACAGTACTGGATTGCCAACTATCTGGACTATCTCAACAGCTGGGGACTTTGGGAGAAACGTGCCGAGTTGGACATTAAGATCGAGAATATACGTGCCTCTTCACGCAGTTCCCGGACAGTTTATTTATCATGCAATTTTTGTGGCAAATCCGTCTCGAATGCGTTATTGGATGAACCGCGTCCACGAAGCACAAGCACGAGCACAAATCGTTTATCATCCTGTCCCAGCTGCCGGAAACCCTTGCCCCGTTGCTCCCTCTGCCTGATGCACATGGGCACCATGATGAACGCGAGCCCTGGAGAAACAAACTCATCTGATTTGCAGGGTGGCTGGCAAATGAAACCGTTCTCCAAGTGGTTCTCCTGGTGTCAGACTTGTCGTCATGGTGGCCACACCGAGCACATTATGCAATGGTTCAAGTAAGTGACATATATAGTCATATCTCTTATCAGTTCTCTACAAAATCTTCTCATTGCAGGCAAAATTCCGAGTGTCCAGTGTCGTCCTGCAATTGTCGCTGTTTCGATATGGACGGCACCAAACTGAACGTTTTGCGTAATATTTCCTAGCTGCTCCGGCATGCCTTTAACTTCAACTACAAATTATCCTATATCTAGAAACGCCCATGCCATATGGTTCGCCTTAAACTGAAAAGTGTTCATTGTACTTAGACAAACGGTTGACGTGCCCATAGCTTTAGTTTATTATGACCTACAGCTGTTAGCTGCTCAATTGCATTTTATACTTACAATAACTACAAAAAAAACTCAAATAAATGACGAAATGGAAAAGTAAAACAAACTTCGCTGTTATTTAAATTTAAATTCCGAGTCTGTCCGCTTTAAATCGATTTACTTCCGATAGATCTACTTCGATGAGTTCCAATACGTACTCTTTTATCGATTTTGACTTGAAACCAGATCTTCAGCTCTATTGTTATGTAATTTAAATTTAAACCACTTTTCATTTTATTTAATGAATTAATCAATTATTTGCACCTATTTAATTTTTTTAACCTAGTTTAATTTGAATTAGAAAAAAGTGCGCCAATTTTGACGATAAGGAAATTATGGAACATTATCAAAAGTGTCAAGCAGCTATCGATAGTGCAAAACAAATCAGAATTTCGATAGAGTGATAACGACTTCGATAGTTTTGCAGCTCTATTTCACACGTTGTTGAAGACACAAAGCATCCTGAATTTATAACAAATTTGTGTTATTTTCTATTAACTATATACATTGTGCTTCCAATTAAACACCTATAAGAAACATATCAACTTAATAAACGCATCAAATGCACAAAAACTACAATATAAAGTCAGAAAACAAACAAACAAAGTGTGTGTGCGAAAGCAAATATTTTTGTGAAATAGATGAAGAGATAAAAATTCGACGCGTGCTTTGCATCACTTTTACTGTCTGTTATCGGGATAATTGACAATTTGATGTCATAAAAAGTAAGCTGGTTTTCTTTATTTAAATATTAAAACGTGCGTGCAACATGCAAATAAATAACACTGAAGTTCAGTTCATGGTCAGACGTTGCCAAAAATACACACGCAGCTTTAGATGAATATATTAAATTTAATAATAGACGAGTACGTTTGATGTTCTCCAAACACTAAATACCTTGCTAAATCTATGGTAAAATGACGTCGATAATTATTTGTTGCTGTCTTAGTTTTATTTTAGCAGCAGCAACAACAATGAAAACTGCGAAAATTGAAACAGTGCCAACAATTTAAACTAGCTTTTCAGGCATTTTCACCGCGTGACCCCTCAAACTTTTGTTGTTTGAATGTTTGACAAATGTGAATGTGTTATATTTCTTTTGCCTAGCTTAACAATAACAAAAGTATCTGTAAAACTGTCTTTCATTGAGTATTTATTAACTACAACTTAAAAAGTAAATGGTAAACAGTCAACGAACGGCTTTATTATGTCATTTAACTAAATTTAGCGTTTAGCGCACGAAGCTTGTATGCTCTCCATCTCCCTCTATCATCTCTTTCGCTCTCAAGTCGTCGTATGCTTTAATTGCTGCCTGTCGCTTTTTGCATTGTTATTCATAATCCATTATTTGCTTATACCAATTCATCCTTATGCTGTCCATTCAAAAGAGCCGGCAAAGTAAACAAAGCAAAGAAAACGAAAGACAACTTGTATGCGCGTGAGAGTGCGAGAGAAGTGTGGCCCACAAGGAGAGTGACAGTGAGCGCAAACAGCTGACGCCATTTAACGGGGAGAAAAATTCAAATTTATTGCAACAGTTATGCATATCAAGCGACGCGAGTCGGACGCGTTATAAAAAGCCCTCTGCCGATTTAAATGTCTATTCACATATAATTAAACGAAACGATTTCGAACGATGCAAATAAAAAACAAATAAAACGCTTGATTGAGCTTAAGCGTTTGTTTATAGAAAAAAGAAACAATCCAAGTGTAAATCGAACCCTAGTTCCCCAATATCAAGGTCAACAGTTTGTGAAAGTTTGTTGTTATTCTTATTTTCTTTATCTATGCATATTGAATGTTTTTCTTCATATCAGTTATAGATAACAAACAAAATAAGATATACTTGCATTCAACGGAAGTTTATAAATCAAGAATCTGGATTTTAAACCGGTATTTCGTACTTAAACTTGTTTAACTTGTCGAAGGACAAGTGCAAAAGCTCCAAACGAACGGTGATTTATGAGAGATAGAGAGGAGTAGATCAAACTTCTGTAAAGTTTCGATATATTTTACTCAAATGCGTTTTACTTTTGACATTACGTGATCCAATAGAAGCTGCAAATGGAATTTTATGAGTTTTGTATTCTCCCACTGACACTATGCTACACAATTCTAAAGCAATTTTTGAAATTACAGTCATAAAATCGGTGTAAAGTTTACATACACAAAGGTGTCGAAACACAACAACACAGAGAGTGCAATGTGTACTTGTAGTAAGTATAGCAAGTGTGTAGCACAGTGCTAACGTAAGCGTCACACTTCTATTTGTTTTTGCTGTTGTCATCTTTCGGTATATCTGCCTGCCAAAAAAAGTATATTCAACCAATTTCATTTGTTTTGCACATTTTCATTAATAATTTGGTCGAATTGAAACTGATAAGAGAATTATATAAGCAGCAGAAGAATAACAAAAGCGTCTTTGAGCATTATTAAGGGGTTATAAGAGGGGGGAGAGAAAAAACTCATCGCGACATTTATTGATTCGTTAATCGCAAACAGAACAGCGATAAATAAATCAATCCCCAAAAGTGCCGTTCCTAAACACGTAATATGCCGTAAACATTTGACAGACAGAAGAGCTTTGTCAATGAGAAGAGCTTTGTCTAACTATGATCTCCTTTGCTTGCAGTTTGACGTAAAGCTGCAGCGCCCAACTTAACAAGCACACCAAAGGAACACCAGAGAAAGAAAGACGGTGAAACACCCACACATAACAAACAAAAACATACAAAATACACATTCAAAATGTTGCGTAATACGCCTTTTGCCGGCACGCCCACATACAAATTGTTGCTGGGCTTTGGTCTGTGTTCACTGGGCGGTGCCATGCTCTATGCCTACTTCAAGACCCGCAATGATGACAAGGAAGAAGAAGACAACAACAAGAAGCGTTTAACAAATGGACAACAACAAAAAGAACAGCAGCAGAAACAAAAGCAAAAGGAAATCTGTCTTAAAATTGTTGTGGACAATGACCATGTGCCTTTGATAATTGGACGCGGCGGGGCAAACATTAAGCTAATTGAGGAGAAAACCGGCGCAAAGATAAGATTACGGTAAGAGTTTTAAATACACCAATAGAGAAACAAAGAAATACTAAATAGTCTTGATACTCTTATGTTAATTGAAATTTTCAATATTTAATTGTTATTTTCATTTATCTTTTGCGACTGCTTTTAGTTGACGTTGTTCATTAATATATTTCTCATTCCAGTGATAAAGACACGTCTCAGAAGTTCTGCGACATAAGCGGACTACCGGATGCGGTAAAAGCAGCACGTGTGATGCTCATCAAGGAGATTGAGCGTGCACCAATTGTTAAAGTGGAGCTACTGGTACCACAACGTCTGGCCAATAAGATAAATGGACGCGGTGGTGAAATCATACAGGACATTAGTCGCACTTCGCTGGCAAAGATTAGCATTGATCCTAATGGACGCAATGGTAAGGCCAAGATCACTATCGTTGGCAACCAAAAACAGGTGAACATTGCTCGCAAACTGCTCGATGATCAGATCGAAGAGGATGAGCAACTGCGTTTAGCTGTTGATGAGGTGGAACAGCGTCGAGAGCCACGTCGCTCACCTACCAATATGAGCATGACCTCGAGCATGTATTCATCGCAAACATCGCTCAGCTCTCAGCCGCCAAGGGATAAACTGATGGCTGCCCGTGGTGATGACAAACCCATGGAGGTGTACGTCTCTGCTGTTGCATCACCGACAAAGTTCTGGGTCCAGTTGGTGGGACCACAGTCAAAGAAACTGGATGATATGGTCAAGGAGATGACCACTTACTATAGCAGTGCCGATAATCGGGCCAAACATCAGCTTACAGCTCCCTATGTGGGACAAATTGTGGCTGCTGTCTTTAAGTTTGATGAGAAATGGTATCGCGCCGAAATTGTCGATATCATGCCCAATCAGTACAATCCAAAGGAACAGGTCATAGACCTGTATTTTGTGGACTACGGAGACAGCGAGTATATATCGCCAGCTGATATCTGCGAGCTCCGCACCGATTTTCTAACACTCAGGTGAGTACTAGGCTTTACTAAATTATTTTATTTTATAAGAAAGAATTAAATTTTATTATTTAATATTAATATTTAATTAATATTTTCATCATTAATATTATTACTATATAATAAAATTGAATATAATTTGTTTCAAAATATTTAGTTTAGTCACAGGGATTTGACGAAAAAGTATCTTAATTAGTTATATGAATGATGGTCATACAAACCTCTATGCATCTTCCAGATTCCAAGCAGTTGAATGCTTCTTGGCTAATGTCAAGTCAACTATAACTGATGAGCCCAATACCTGGCAAAAATCATCCATCAGCAAGTTTGAGGAGCTTACAGAGGGTAAGTACAATTGTCTTTAGATTCAGAGAACATTTATAATCAATTTCTGTTTCATTCCAGTTGCCCATTGGCGCAAGCTGATCGCACGCGTTGTTACCTACAAGGAGCGCCCAAAGATCACCAGCAAAACAGTCAATGCCTCACAACGGGAGGGAACACCTCTGCCTGGTGTGGAGTTATTCGATCCTACAGAGGGAGCCGAGTTAAACATTGGGGATTTGCTGATAACACAAGGCTTTGCCCTGCCACTGGATGATTCATATCCAGTGCGTTCACGTTCCAGCACGCCATCGAATCAGAGCGATTCAACCATTGAGGAATTATGTGCCACAAATACGCCGTTGACTCCGCTCACACCACACTCCCCGATGTCGCTGTCAATTACAAATGATGTGGAAAGTGTTGAGGATGCACACTTTGCTGATCAGTTGCAACACTTGCAACACAAACTCAATGGCAACGGCAATGACTTAACCAGCATTAGTCCGGTTAGACTAACACATGATGACTTGCAGAACAGTAATGTTCAATCTAATAACTCACATGGCAATGTGGCTCGTTAGAGGCTCGTCGTAATCCTTGTAACACACTCATTGTTAATCTAAGTTACGCTCTCGCCTTACCTACTATTATTGCACGTAAAACTGTGAAAAGGCAGATCACCACTTGACGTATATTTTGTATATACATATATTTATATAGACGCGTAGTCTGTAAGCAATTTACGTTTAGGTATTTTGAAAAAATTTTCTTTAACTTATCTACTTAAAATTGGCTGTTTAATTGTGGACATATCATGCCCTTAAACTGATGAACAAAGCACACACTTACATTTACATATATGTAACTTTATTATTCAACATAATTCTTTATTTTTCTTGTTTAATTAAGAGATATGCCATGTTACTTAAGCTGAGTTCTTAGCATTCAAATCAAAGATTTCATAAATGAACTCGGCTTTATTGTTAGTTGTGCATCAAGCCCAAAAATACAGAAAAAACATTTACATTTACAAATGATTGTTTACTTAATTCTATTGCAGTCTCAATTGTCTAGTCTAGACTTCCACTCTAGACTCAGATGAGTATATCGTTGGTAGTGTTTATAGCTATGGGAGGTAAGTATATGGCCCGTATTTGGCTGCGCAGGCGTGCGATTTCCATGTCATCGCGCTCCATTTCACGTATTAGCTGTGAGAATTGGACAAGACCCTCGCGATTCCCTGGGAATCCATGTAGTTTAATAACTTCCAGCTGGAGTTGCATTACGAGGGGAAAGACGTGCTGCATCATAAGAATCATTTCCTTTCCAGCTGACGCCTTTGCCTCGGATAGTTTCTTCGAATTCTCCGGCTGATTCACAGTGCGTATGATGTCCATAAGTATTTGCTTAGCGCTCTCATTATTAAAACTGGCCAGATAGGACATGTCCAACAAGTTAATTGCCGATTTCTCTTTATTCAAACAAACTGCACAACCAAAATGTTTCTATCTACCGCACACATACACAAAACAAACACACACTCATCCATTCACCTTGCACTTTGACAGGGTTGTTGAAAAAATCAATGAGTATTTAACATGAAGAGGAGAAATGACGGCTGTTAAATAACAGAGGCAGTGGAGTTTGGCGTGTAAAAGTGGGTATAGACAGAATCTAACAGAATAATGTTAAAAGCCTGTGACGCGCCAAACTTCGATGGCCGCTTTGCGGTTTTTTGTTTTGGTTTCTTGTTTTGCTTTGTGTGTACCTACAGAGCGTATGATGAAAAGTTGCCACACTTCATATTATGTTGTTGTTGTTACAAGTCTGAACTTTGCCTATTTCAAAGTTGATTCGAAGCAATGCCCTCAGCCTGCGTTTACCCTACTCTGATCGGGTGCTATGTGCGAGTAAAGTGAAATGACATAATATTAAGTAAATGCGTGCAATATTTGATTTATTTAATTTTTAACAATATTATTATTATATAAAATAATATTATATTTAATTTAATATATTATTTGATTTCCTAATGCTGCATATAAACAATTGCATTAGCCACTAAATTTTTAAAATAAAAATGTAGTTAAATAGTTACAAATTAAAAAATAATAATAATTAGTATACTGCTTTTATTAATGTTATAGAAAAATTATAAATATTTTATTATCAATATAAAAAGGGTATCTGTAGTAGGGTGAGGTATCGGCAATGTCGAGTAGCAGGCAGAATCGTCGCGAGCTCATACACACAGATGAATTTTAAGCCATCTGTGTGATTTTAAACATGTGTGAGTGTTAATATTTTGCTTCGCCCTTCGGTTTGTTAGTCTTTTTTCTTTGTGCTTTGATTCCTGGTCACACACAGATGAATGTGTATGAGCTCGCTACGATTCTGCCTGCATCTCGACATTGCCGACACCTGACTCGACTACAGATACCCTTTTTAAAATATATTTATAATTTTTCTAGAACATTATTTTAAGCAGTATGATATATATATATAATGAATTCTTATTATATGTATATCAATTTGTAACTAATCAAAATATTTTATACTATAAGAATTTAGAGACTAATGCAATGGTTTATATGCAGCATTAGTAAATCAAATAATATATAAAATTAAATTAAATATTATTTTATATAATAATAATATTGTTAAAAATTAATTAAATCAAATATTGCACGCATTTACTTAATATTATGTCATTTCACTTTACTCGCACATAACACCCGATTAGAGTAGGGTAAACGCAGGCTGAGGGCATTGCTTCGAATCAACTTTGAAATAGGCAAAGTTCAGATTTGTAACAACAACAACATGATACGAAATGTGGCAACGTTGCATTTTTGGTCATCCGCCAGACGCTGCCACTGAGTGCACAGAGTACACACCAAGCAAAGCACAAATCAAAACAAAAACGCAAAGCATGCGTCTGATCTCTGTTAACTAACAGAATTCATTAACATGGAACTGTTAAATCTACATTTGACGCGGCATAGCCGCAAGCCAATTCTGTTAGCCAGTCAATTCCACTCTTCTTGTTAAATACTCATTGTGAAAAAATATTGATATATCGATATATAACGATATTTGTATTTCAGCTAAACAGTGCTGCAGAACATATATTGACTGTTCACAGCTGTTCTTCTGTACATATGTAAATACAGTTACTTGCAGTTTGTGCCGCACAAGTGCATACGTTGACCTAAAAAAATTTGTTTCGTAATTAACATAATTATTGATCAGTCATAAACGTGGCTTCAACAGGAATGTACAAAATACATCAATCGTGGCTTATGATTCAGTGCAGCATTCGCGACGTTGCTCAACACTAGACGGAAAATGTCACGTCGGAGAAACAGAAAAGACACAAAAAATAAATTATAAAGCTCATTATGCGCAAGTATTTACAAAGAACCACAAAATAATAGGAAAATATGCAACTGTATATTTAGTATGTGCTTCTAATTAATTTGATAAAATTGTCAACGTAAATTGTAGAGTTTTAACGAAATAGATAAACAACAACAACGAAGACGACGCAGTTTTTGGTGCATCTTCAGTGCAGAAAATAAGAAGTGGGATAAGTGCGAGAAAAGTAAAGAAGAGAAAAAAATAAGAAGCAGCACCAGTGTAATAATAAAACACAAAGTAACACGCACACACACATACACGCATTGACACAAACAAAGAGGAGGCAGGGGGCAGGCAGCTCAGTCAGCAATTGTGCCACACATACAAAATTCTAAAATAAAAGAAAATTAATAATCATAAACATAATGAATCGCACCGACGGCTTGGTTAGGCGCGCTGTCAAGCCACGCGAAAATGGTGCCGAGGGGGGCGGTGGTGCAGGTGGCTTAAATGCCAACACACCGGATGACAATCAGGACACGCTCGACAACAACAAGGATCAAGAGGATAACATTGATGATGGCGACTCAAAGGAGACACGACTAACGCTCATGGAGGAGGTGCTGCTGTTGGGCCTCAAGGATAAAGAGGTGCGTGTTCACTGACTGCCGACTGATAACGAAACTTTTATCAGCTGCTGGTTTGCAGTTAACAATTATCGTTTATCTATAATTATTATTATACATACAACTGTATGTACATACATATGTATGCTCTCAGCGTTATTGCCTCTCTTCGCACTTCATTGACAAGAGCAACTGCTGCAAACAGAGCTTTAAACATTTAATAAGGAGCTTCCGTTCTGTTTTGACTTTCATTCTCTCTCCTCCTTTTGTCATTCGCTTTGAGCAAGCATCAGATGGCTCAACAGAGCTTAACCCTTACTTCCTATTAACATTGTTGTGGTTGTTGTTGTTGGTGCTTTTAAGTTACTTCAAAGTGCATTGACGTTGCGACACCAACAACAGCAACGTCAGCTTCACCTTTGTTGTGTTTGTGCAATAAACTTTAAAGTTTAAACTCATCTTTACGACACCCTTTAACAACTACAAATGCTACTACCAATGGAAAACGAGTTTATCACTGTTGCTGTCATAAATACAAGCTTCGGTCTTCTTCGTTTTCTAAGCTTATCGCTATTTGGTGTCACAACATGGCACAAATCACATTTGTTGTTATGTCAAGTACTAAATTTGTGTGATTTCAAGTAGCGCTACTCAAAAATAAAAAGCAAATACTCAATAGTGCTACTCAATTTTTGATTAACCAAGCTTTCAATTTGCAAGATCAACAGAGCTTTTTGGTTCATCTCCTGCTTGAAGGCAAAAGCTTTGCTTACATTTAAACAAGTTTTGGCAACTCTTTGAACGCTCTTTGCTTGCCAATTGGCTGCTTAATTTACATAATATTAAAATTCTCATAAATCTCGCACATGTTTGGAACAACTGATGATTGCTATGGCTCCATTTGCTATATGTATACGTGCCCGTATAGGGATTGCAAATATGTATATGTAATTCTTTTTATTTTTTCATTTCTCCTCTTCTTCTTTGCACATGAAATGTGATTGTATTTTATTTGCCTCTGTGCTTTATCTGCTCTTTACTCTCTAGGCATGTACATATTTGTTTTTATTTTTGCCCGCAGTCTTGCGACTGCCCCAATACACCCCACCCCACTCCCACGCAAGCGCCCTCTCCAGTTGCCGCTTGTAACTTAAACGTGTCGTTTTTCATTTCTCTCTACGATCATTTTGTTGGTTTCTTTCATTCTTCTACTTTTGTACGGTCTTTTTTCTTATCAACTACATTTTCTCATTTAGCTAATTATTTGAGGAAGTTGTTCCGCTCATTCCCTTATTCTCTTCCTCGTCCCGCAGCTCTCTTATCGCAAATAACGTCATTTAATATATTGTTTCGCATTCTGAAAAATAAAGAGGCCGAAAAAGAATGAAATGATAAGAAACAAGTAATTGACTTTTACCTAGTATGATTCATCTAATACTTCACATAGGATTATCAATTCTGTTGTCGGAAATACATTTACTAAAATTAACTTTAAATTGTTGGTCGCCATTTTAGAATAGCGTAACGATTTCTTTTTAGCTTAAACAAATTCAACTGTTTAAACTTTGAACAGTTGTCAACGTCAGCTGTAAAGAGTCTATTGTTCTTAATGGTCCATAGAACATGTTTTTTTATATCAGCTGTAAACTGAAATGTTAAACCTTTGATGTATGTATGTCATTTCATGTGAAAGTAATGTAGGTTATCTAAAAATAATATAAACGATTTTTAGTATATTTATATAAAACCGAATATGTTGAACCTATTCAAATTTATTATCATTCACCTCAGTTAAGTACTTCATCATTTTACAGTTACCCTTACGATAACAACGTTAATTATTTTAAAAATATACACGATTTCCAAAATGAAGCCAACTTTTGATTAATACGGTTTTTCCAATAGCATACATTTGGCCCATTCACTGCCAATTTCAACACTCGGGACGAAGTTTATTCCCATTCGCAATCATTACCATTTGATCGTGAAAATCCAAAATTCAGATATAAACAAATGTGACCGAATGTGGCTAATGTTTGTGTTCGTAACAAAACCCTGTTAGATCCAGGATATATTATTTATCGTATTCCGTTGCTTTGTAATTATCAAAATTAATTATAAAGTAAATGCCATATTATTAAAAATGTATTATAATCATATTATACTTAATTCTTTACAGGGTTACACATCGTTCTGGAATGACTGCATATCAAGCGGCTTGCGTGGTTGCATCCTCATTGAGCTCGGCCTACGTGGACGTGTGATGATCGAGAAATCGGGCATGCGACGACGTGGCTTGTGTACAAGGTATTTTCACATAAAGTATGCGTATTCCAAATACCATAATCTATTATTATTTTATTATAGAAAGCTAATATTGAAATCGGATCAGCAAACTGGAGATGTACTGTTGGATGAGGCGTTGAAACACATTAAGGAAACAGATCCCCCAGAGACGGTGCAAAGTTGGATCGAATATCTAAGCGGTGTGTGTGAATAACTTTCAAGACATACGTGTAAATAAAAACTAATTTGATATAATTATTGTATTTTAGGTGAAACTTGGAATCCATTGAAATTGCGTTACCAGCTGAAAAATGTTCGCGAGCGTCTGGCCAAGAACCTCGTGGAGAAAGGTGTGCTCACAACGGAAAAGCAAAATTTTCTACTCTTTGATATGACGACACATCCGCTCAGCGATAATGTGGTCAAGTGCCGTCTTGTCAAGAAGGTGGGAATAGAGTTGATGAACTCTTGAATTTAGCTTATGATAAATGTAAATAATAATCTAAACTTTTTCAATTTACAGATTCAAGATTCGGTGCTTTCCAAGTGGGTAAACGATGCCCAGCGCATGGATAAACGTATGTTGGCGCTTATATTTTTGGCGCATGCCAGTGACGTCATCGAGAATGCATTTGCGCCGCTCAACGATGATGATTATGAGGTGGCCATGAAACGAGTACGGGAATTGCTGGATCTCGACTTTGAAACGGAGGCGGCCAAGCCGAATGCGAATGAGATACTTTGGGCTGTGTTTATGGCGTTTACGAAATAGGGCAATTGCCCAACATCATACCCCCTAATAATTCCCCCAACAATCCGGCTAGCAGCATACACACACACCACACAACCAAACACGAACACACACTCGCACATCCACACCTAAAAACACACACAAAGAATACTTTGGCTGCTTGTTTTTTAAAAAAATAAAGAAAGCGGGAAGTTTCGAAACTCCCACAATTCTGATATCCTTCAGTTGAACTTTTCGAAATGGCAGTGTGAATAGGAGCGCAGTATTTCTAAATACTATTTTTAAATGCCGGGCCTGATGTCAGAAAAGCAAAAATCATTCGTTCGTTTTCGTTTTGTATTTCAATTCGCAATTTATTTTAATAAACGAAATGTTAGCAACTAGTTCAATTTTAACAACAACAAATAATTGCCGTATTATTCCATTAATTGTGTTCCACGTAATTTACAGCAATTTCGGCATGCGAATAAAACGAATAATATCAAAATTTAAATCCGATTTGTCGATGTCTAAACAACATTAAAAAATCAATGTTTAATTAAGTTAAGAGCCGATAAACAGAGATAAAAACAAGAAACGCAAACTATATTAAATATTTTGAACTGCGACAGGATTTTTTTGTAATTATATAAACTTAACATTAATTATAAGAGCCAAACAGGAAAACTCTGATGCATCCACAAATGTTAATAAATCTGTTAATCTCTTAATCTTTTAAACTGTTAATCTGTTGATCTATTGATCTGTATTCTGTGTGCAGTGATGTCTGCTCAATCATGTTCACACTTCCCTTTTCAATTTAAATTAAGAGTCTGACGCCTGTTTCCATTGTTCTTTTGTGATTTGATTAATTAACAATAATAACAGATACTCCCCACAAAATACACACACGCAAACACACACACAGTAACAGATAGATAGTCAAACAGAGAGAGAAAGAGAAAAAGTAAAAAAGGGGGCATCTTAGGCAATGTTTATTTAATTGTTATAAATTTCGGGAACATTGAAATTGAAAACTTTTCTAAACATACAAAATAGTAAAACAGAAATCGAAAAAAATACAATCTACAAATTTATGTAAATGTAAAATGTGCACGTCAAATAATAATAATTCTAGATATTTAAAGGCCTAATAAATACAATACAATATATATATACATATACAAATACCTTATATTCAACTGTGTTCCAATTGTGCTTCATTTAAACTTTCTTTTTTCAAATGTTTTTGTTCCTTTTCAACAGTTTCACAGCAACACGGACAAATATCCCGAACCAGATTTCATTATTATATCTGAAGTTGATGAAATACTTTCTGATTTTCCTCAGAATCTGCCGTTGATTTCTCATTTAGTTCCAAAACCTATAAAAACTTTTATTTATGGAAACTTTTGTTCTTTGTTTCTTTTCGACCCAGAATTCACTCATCAATTGAAAAACGTGATTTTTTAATAAAGTTTTTATTTTATATATTTCAATGTTTTTGCACATAATTCTTTTTGGGACAATGGGGATGGGGATTGCATATAGCAAGTACAATGAAATTATTTCACATATAAAACATTTAGATAAGTTTACATAAAAGTACAGTAAAAGCACAAAAAACCAACTAAAAGTTGAAGCAAATATTGTTTTGTTTTATTTTGCATTACTTTTATTATATAATGATGAATTCTAATTAGAAAACATTACTACATATCGTAAATGGGGTTGATACATTTAAATATACTTGACACCTTTTTAGGGTTTAAACAGTTTTCATCGCCTCAGGCTTAATTCACGTTTTGTTTTTAACTAGGGGAATTATATAAATGTTTTTTTAATTTCATTAGAAATATGTACGGATTTTTAAGAGAAAAAAAGGAAACAAAAATTATTGGTCTAATTGCGGTTGCTTGTTTAACAAATGTTCATAGCGCTGAAATACACGTAGCACACACACATGATGATATCATACCGAAATACTTAAGATTGACAGATAAAAAGAAAACATGCAAAATATGGAAACTTTAATAAAAATTAATGGAAGATTTCTAACGATCGAAATGAAGTCGCAGCTATGCATATCATTATATATATATATGTATATGTATAATTGAAGTGTTTCTGCTCCTTTCTTTCTCGCTTTTCTTTCTACTTTCTCTTTTCTTTGCTCTTTATGCTAATAATTATGATCATTTGAACCGACGACTGCTCAGTGAGAGGCGACGCATTCTCGCCCGATTCTGTGAGTAGCTTCTGGACCATCGCTCCTCAGTTGCAACGCTGCTGGCAGCCGGCAGTTTGTACGTGTAGCCTACGTGCTAACTTAACAGATCCTTGATCTCCTTGTGCATGTGGCATAGGAAGTCCACATAGCTAGCCGAACCATCTGTGCCGCGATCCTCGATGAGAAAATGCCGGAATACGCTCTCTAGTTTATCGTTTTGCCGCACACAGGTAATCTGCAAAAAAGTGTAGTGTGAGTGCGATTATTTACAGGGTATCATAGTTATTTTAAACGTACCCTCATGTAGCGCGTGCGCTCCTCCATTATCTGATCCAGAATATCTGTAATACGACGCGCCAACGGCGTATCCGCTGTGATGGCGAATCGTTCAGCGTTGACCTGTTGCGTGCATTGAACACCGAAGAGAGCTTGGACAATATTTGGAGCCAAAGATTGTCCCAGCCAGATGAAGAGATGAACACCATTTTCGAGTATGTAGGCACCATCTTCGGTGATTTTCTCGTGGGTACAGCGCACTGGACTTGGCAGAGATGTCTCATCAGGCTCCACGTTGTGAATGGGAATGAAGCGTGGATACAAATAGTTGACAGACATATTCAGATCCATGGCCAGCACGAATTGTATGACATAGGAGCGATCGTCGAGGGTCATATCGGAACCACCAGAAACGGCATCATTTTTCAGCAAACACGATGAGTACAGAGGCAACAACTTGAGGCACTCGGGAAGGATCAATTGACCCGCTGACGTTGGCGAAGTGCAATGCTTGCGATAACAGGCCAAGATCTGTGCCGCACGTTGTATCAGATTATCCTTGACCTGTTTCGGGGAATGCTCCATTAGCTTAAAGCATGCCTGCTTGGCAAAGAACAACATCATTGCATCCAGATCGCAACTCTTGAACACATCCGCAATAGTGACGGTTACACGCAACGCCAGGTTTAATACACGTAATCTTCGCTGACCACTGCATGAAGTATACAACAAGGCCACCTGTATGTAGACGTTCTCCTCTGGTGGCAACTTGTCGTCATGCTTAATCTCAATGCTCACAGATTTGGTGGCATCTGTAGAGGACAGAGAAATGTGATTAGTTCGTTACTCAATTTATAGATTTATATACTGTATCCAAAAATTTTAAGTTGATATTGATAGTGAGTGTAAAATGATTTTAAACCTACCAATGCTGGCCAGTTCCACATCCGTAGTGTTGGACATGTAGAAGTGACCGAAGAACTCGGTGGGACGAACTCCTGCCGAGGTGCGTACTCGCATCACAGCATCAAAGGCAATTGGACGCGATACGTTCTTGATGATGTCCTCAATCAGACGCTTGCCATCGAGCTCTGCTTGGAAATAGGTGTACTTGTAGACCTCTCCTCCGGTCAAACGTGATACTTGACCAATTGTGGCAATGTCAATGTATGCATTGTTGAACAGGAACAGATCCACGGAGCATCCCTGTTGCACACACTCCTGTCCAAGTGTATTATAGGCTGTTGTCTGTGGCGTCAGTACAGTTTTCTCCTTGTCCGTGCCGAGCAATTTACGATCATCACGATTCTTCAGCTTGCCAGGTGCCTCAGCAATGGGTAGCGTTGAATTGAACACCAAAAGTTTGCCCGAGGCATTTGATGCCTTAAGGGCCTCGAGACCAGCTTGAATGGCTGGATAGAGTATAGTTTCCGTTTCCTTAGTATCCACAAACATGCGTGGTATTTCCTCCATGAGAGCATCAATCACCGCCGCCGATTCCTCTGGATGACAAAGGAAACCATCGAGCAAAGGCATAAACATCTCCTGTACATCTCCCACAACCATCATTTGTGGTTGTGCCAAGCTACTCTTGATATTATAGAAATGCACAGTGCTGTTGTATGTAATGAAACCGACGCGAACCTTCGACTTGTCCTGGCCCTGATCCACCGGCAAATGCTTGAGTATATCCTTGATCTGTGAGCACAGCAAATGCACTAAGCCAGACTTGATTGTATTATATGAGACATCAATGATGAAGATAAACGCTGGCACCTCTGGCTGTACATTGTTCTGTGGATAAAATTGTTTGATTACCTGAGTATTCAATTTAAGGACAACTGATAAAACTTACGCGACAATAATCCTTTGTGGCCAGGAACTCATATGTGCCCAACAAAAGCTCTGGTCGTTCATGTTTATCCACACGCTGCCCGGTGTGATCCAGATGCTGATAATAATCGGGATGCACTGTAAGAAAATAATGTAATCAAATAATTTAGCAAGTGTCACAAGTCCAAGAGGAAACATGTCTGTACATAATAGCGGAAACTTTAAACTACGATAGTTCTACTTTATAAAGGACTTTATTAGTATTGGATTACGTTGAAGTTAATTCTTTAAAAGAACTTGAATTTGGTTGATGATATAATAGGTTTCTTATCTTCTCTTTCTATTATTTATTTCGTTTTTACTTACCCTCTGTTGTCACCTTGCACATAAGACATTGGAATCGCCGTCCCGCATCTACAAACTGCATATTGGGCGACATGTAAGCCTTACAGCGATTACAACGAATGGGGCCCATGTCACCAAAATTAACAATTGGTGGCTCCATTTCGCCATGAGCAATGCGAGCAAGCGGGGAAATGTTGAGGGTGAAGGGTAAAGCTGTTGTCTTAAGGAGATCACCCGTGTTGGGGATGCAGTAGAGCGAGGAACGCATGAAGCGAGGCGATGAGTTGCCCTGATCGTGCACCAAAAACTTGGTGGTTACCAGAGGTGGCAAAAGACCCGGTTGATTGGTAACAAATGGACCGCCAGCAGTTTGTTGATTCTCGATCATCACCTGGATGGGATTTGGCATTTGATCGGGATCGAGGCGACGCTGTGCTGGCGCCTGTTGATACATGTTGCCAGCACCAGGCATGGGTGGTTGCTAGGAAATCCAGAGATACATTTTAATATATATTTAAAGCGAGAGAAAAAGATATTTATATACTTACATTGTAGCCAGGACGTCCTGGACCTGGTTGTCCTGGATAACTGCCAGGCTGTGGAGGATAACCGGGCATAGGTTGTTGTTGCTGCTGACCTGGTTGTGGTGGATATCCAGGCATTGGCTGAGCAGGTGGATAACCAGGCATGGGCTGAGCTGGATATCCAGGCATCGGAGGCTGCTGCATTGGCTGCTGTCCCGGCTGTGGTGGAAAACCATGAGCCGGAGGAGGTGGAGCGCCAAACTGCGAAGGCTGCGGCGGCGCTGGCTGCTGTCCTGGGAGTGGTGGTGCGCCTGGGAATGCACCAGGAGCTGAAGCCGCAGCAGGCGCTGGCGGTGCGCCATAGGCATCTCCTCCATAGCTGCCAGGTGGAGCGCCAAATTGTGCTGGCTGAGGAGGTTGAGCTGGCATACCAGGCTGTGGTGGCATGCCGGGTTGTGGTGGCATGCCAGTCTGTGGTGGCATGCCGGGTTGTGGTGGCATGCCAGTCTGTGGTGGCATGCCGGGTTGCGTGAATGCAGTTGGAGCAGCGCTAACAGGCGGCTGGCCAGGTCTGCCAAATGCTGCTGGAGCTGGCTGTCCAACTGCTCCACCCGCTGTGGACATGGGTGGCAACTGTGGCCCAGGCGTCGTTGTTTTTTGTGGCGGCATATGCGGCAAACCAGCCAAATTGGCACTGTTGAGTGTCATCTGATTAATGCCACTGGACACACTCTGTGGCTGTGGTTGTGGCATAGGCGTTGATGTGGGCGCCGCTGAAGTGGGCGTGGGATACAGCGAAGGAGGAGGTCCAGAAACAGAAACAGGCGGAGCTTGAGTCGCTTGAGGAGCTGGAGCTGTTGAACCATTTGCATAGGCGGCCGCATAAGCATTGTTATTGTTAAAGTTTGGCTGCGACGTTGGCGGCGGCGCATTCGAGTTGAATTGATTAAAAGCTGCCGGTGGAGCAGCAGCAGGAGCTCCTCCAATTCCAATTCCAGCTGCTGGCATGGGCGGCTGTGCGGGCTTTAGAGGATTTCCACTCACACTTAAACCGCTCATTGACGTGGCCAACTATGTAGAGAGAAAGAGATACATAAGTACATGCTAAATCAATTCAATTATGTATGAGTTCTTATCAGACAGTTGTTGTTAGTTGACCTCTCAAAAAAAAAAACATAAAAGAAGAAAAACTATTATCAGCGCAGCGAAGTTATAAATACTCTTAATGAAAACAGCTGATAACCCTTTCAACTAATAAAGAAAAGATCGATCGCTATAAGGACGCTTTCTAAGCTGCAGCTGTTCTTGTTGTTGCTCAAAGCTTTCACTCAGGCTTAAAAGCTTATGCTGTAAACCATGGTGTAATTATTACAAGGTGACGTATTCCACTATCACAAAGAGAGCAGCTGTGGAGCATACGTCACCTTGTTAGTAAATTCACCTTGCTCTTTCTCACCTGCTGATAGTTGCCATTTACATACGGCTGTTGAGCGGACGTCACTGGAGCGCCATATTGTTGTTGTTGTTGTAGCGGCTGCTGCTGTGGTGGCGCTGCTTGTTGTTGTTGTTGTCGCACTGGCTGCTGCTGCTGTTGTTGTTGTTGTGGTGGCCAACCCGCTGCACCCTGAGCACCGCTAACGGGTGGTGGTGGTGCATATTGTGGTTGCTGCTGCTGCTGCTGGAATTGCGTAGGCGGTGGGCCATACATATTCGGATTCATAGCTTTTGTTTATTGCAGCGTCTCAAATTGAGCACATAAAAACGTAGGCAACAACTTTCACACAACACACACTCAAATTTTAGCTCAAAGTTCGTGTTCCCTTTCCCGAATCGCGTGCCAACGAATTCTAGCGATGCAAGACTATGTGTTGGGTAGCTGCTTACGAGCAATTAATTGCAGCTTAGCTGGGTTAGACGCACAGGTAACTCAGTTTAAAACACAAATTCCAAGCAAAAGCGAACGAACTTCCACGTCAGTTCGCTAATTCGATTTTTTTTCTGCTTATTGGTTGCATTTGACAGTTTGCCACGAATTCGATTTACTTGATACTGTTGTTTATCGGTAGCTTGTCAGTCTGCCATGGGAAATAATACCAAGAAAAATTCCCTGAACGGCATCTCATAGGAAATAATACCAAAACAAAAAATCAGCTGTTTCGATACATACCTAGTTGCACCTCAGTTAATAAAGTGAATTCGTTGTTGTTAAGTAAAACAAAATTTGAAAATATGCTTTCCACATTTTGATGTTGGTCCGGAGACAGTTTGTGCTAAAAATTTACTGAACTTGAGATTTGGTATAATTTGTGGTATAAATTTCCCATGATATTGAGATAAATGTTATATTCTGTAAGGTGGATATTTTTTTTGCTATAATTTGCTATGAGATGTGTGGGACATTTTGTTCCTATGTGATTTTTATTTGGCGCCAAAAGACTTAGATTTTCATACGCAGTGTGATCTGCTGCCGAAGGATGGATTTTTTTTACGCGGTTTTACTAATTTTCTATTACTTTTTCATTTTCTACATTTTCTGATAAAATGTAAAAAAGGTTTTTAAAGTGGGTCTTTAAATCTTATTTTAATGACTTTATTACAAAGTTTTTTTACTACAGGTAAATCGTACATTTGACTGAACGTCATGAATCCTCACCACTTTTTCTTCTCGAATCGCACAACTGACTGAACGCCCTCGAAAAATCGAAGTCCTGTATGTCTCTCAATCTCCGCAATATCACATAGATAATTTAAAAGTTCACAGCTGCTGCTCGTGGTGCTGTTTTTATTGTCAATAATATAGCCCTCCATATAGGAGAAGTATTCGGTAGCTGTTGGTCAATGATCAGCACCTTAAAATAGTGCGATGGCATTGGTAATGGAATCCAGTCGACAATTTGATATTCCAATGTCCAGTTCTCACCGGGTTTAATGGATGGCAAATACATGGGACCCGTGTACACATACACTGAGCCAAATTTCTCCGTCATTTTGGTCACGTGCTGTTCCAGTTTCCGCCAAATCTCTCGCTTAAAGGCCTTGCAAATTCGTGTTGCACCACAACTTAACACAAAGACATCATTGTAACGCAGATGCAGTGCATCCCCATCATCATCTGTGGTTAACTTTTGATAGTTTCCTTTCAAATGTTCGCATATCCATTTTGGGGTATTTGTATGCAGGTCCTGCGAAACAATGTAGTCCTTGTGCACATATAGATTCTCTGTACTGGGCAATCCAAACTTGATAAGATCCAACAAATCTGGAGAATAGGTCGGTGGTTGCTTGTCGAAAAACCATGCGTTTATCGTATCATACAGGAAAAAACTAAGCAATTTTTAATTTTATCCGACAGACGCGTTGAACGCTGCCATAATCTCTCCTCATGATCGGTGCGAAAGGTTGATATCTGGCAGAAAAACAATGTTTTCTTTTAAATTTAATTACTTTAAAGCTATTTACTTACAATTGGGTACAGTTTTTGACGATGATAAAAGATATAAGGGTCCCTTCTGATCATCCCAAATAGTTGACGTGTTGAAATTTCCTGTTGACAGTAGGCGCCGCATACAAATCCCACAAAACCGGCCATCGCATAATATAGACATTGCTGGGCATCAGCTTCTATTAAGGACATTATAATAATAAAACATAAATTTAAATTAAGAATTGATCTGTATCTCTAATTTGTATTTTGATGACGTCTTTTAACTTTTAATTTAGTCTTCAACTTTATTTTAAAGATTCTCTGTTCAACACTTGAAGATACTACTGTAATTTACATATTTTTGACGTCGGAGCCTACTCTGAAAATTTCAGATTTGAAATTATAAAATCGATAGTTCCACTGATAATGGTCATTCTTTCCAGAATGATCTTAGAAGAGGATCAAAATCTATTAAAAAATTTGTAAGTATAGAACAATTGAATTTGTTCCCATTTTCATTTTGCCTGCACAACAAATTTAGGCAAAATCTCGGAAGACCTGTGATTCACTGGGATAGTTGCTGCCAAAGATCGCACTACGTCGCAGTCCATCAAAAAACTTGAGACCCGCATAATGTTCAATCTCCCGGATGTCGCAAAGAAAGGAGCGTAGTGTCAGTTGTGGGGGAATTGGAACATTGGGCAGTACATAGGCCTCCATATAAGGTTTTCCGAGTGGCATTTTTGATTCCACTGTGATCACCTTGAAATAATGCGTTGGTACAGCCACCATGTTGGAGCCTATCATCTGGTATTCCAGGCTCCATATGTTGGTCCCCTGTTGCCTAGGCTTGTAGAGCGGACCCGTGCACACGTAGACCGATCCGTACCGTTGAGTTAACTCCCTCACATAGGTCTCCAGTTTGCTCCAGGCTCCGCTATTAAAGCCTTGTCCAATTTGAGGGGCAATGTTGGTCAAAAAGAAGGTCTCGTTGCAATGGAGTTGATGACTTAGATGATTTCCGGCTGCCGCCAAATGACCACGATCGAACCCCGAACGTCGGTAGTCTGCGAGGGTTGCACGAAAAGTTGAAGGCACTCTCAAATCTGGACGATAGGCGGCTCCAGCACGACCTACGCCCGGTTGCCTTTGTAAATTCGAGTGTTCCAAATGCTCACAGACCCAATGTGCGACACGATTGCGACGATCGTAGGATAGAACAAAATTGCTATAAATCCTTATATCATCTAGTCCCGGAAAGCCATACTTCATAATCCTTCGCACTCGATGCACTTCCCCATTTTTAGCGGGAAAGAAACAAAACTGTCAAAAAGGAAATGGACAAATACTTTTTATTGTTCGAGGATCGAGTTTCCACACAGCTTACGGCTTCAAAGATCTTTGGACTGATATAGTACGCATATGGATCTTGTTGCACCAGCTGTTGCAGCAGTCGGATGGCATGTCTATGTTGAAAGTAAACACCGGCCACAAAACAGGCAACTAGCGACGCCGTAAATCCGAGTGCCAATCCTATCGAAGGACGGCTCATAGGATCAAACTGTTTATGTCCAGGTGTATTTTGTCCCAAAACTATATTGAACTGAACATTTTTTCAGAGGCAACTATATTAATTTTCAAACTACATGGTTTCTAATATAAAGTTTCTAATAAAGTTATGGCAGTAAAAACAAGATTATAATTAAAAATGTTAGTTGTAGCTAACCATGAATTTTTACAAAAAAAAATAAAACCCATCAGAATAAAATTTATAATTTTGTGTTATTCTGAGTTAAATCTCAAATTCAGCCAATTGTTAAGTTGAGATTATTGTAAATTTAATTAATATAAAATAATGCAAGATCTTAAGACTTGTGCACTTATTTCTCAAGTTCGGAAAATAATTTCCAGTTAAAAAAATTTAATAATTCATTATAAAATGAATTGTATTTGCAAAAATTTACATTTATAACAGCGCTCGTTTTGAAACAAATAAAGATGGACTCAGTTTTCAGTTTAATTCGTAATTGGTGTAAGAACTGGCTCAATGTGCTGGCTAGCAACTTGGGTATTAACGAAATTTCGATCGAGACCTTCGAAGAATTTGAGTCCAGTTGCATTTTCGATATCTCGCACATCGCTGAGTAAAGTTCGCAGGTCGGTGTTATCGCTTATCGATGAATTCGGAACTACATATGCCTCGGCATAGGGTACGCTATTGGTTTGTTTCGGATCGATAATGACGATCTTAAAGAAATGCGTTGGCACTGCAATTATGACATTATCCTCCGGCTGAAACTCCAAATACCAATTATTGGTCTTCATCTCGCGGGGAAGATAAATGGATCCAGTGTAAACAAAGATGTCGCCATAGGTCTGAGCCATGTCATGAATATGGTACAACAATCTGTCCCAGACATTCGAATTGAAGCCACGATTCAAAAACGGTTTAATATTCGACATAAAGAAAACACGCGCCGCCTCCGAATGCTGAAAACTTATTCCGGAATGTGATCCAACTGATCTCGGACGAATCGAAAGGCGTTGATTCCGAATAATTGGTGGAGTATTCGTATAGCTCGAGGGCTCGACACGTTCGCACATCCATTGAATAGCCGAATTGCGACGATCAAACGAGGTTACAAAATTATATGTCTCATTCAAATTAATTTCGTTCATGCTCGGAAATCCGTACTTCATAATCCCACCCATTCTATGTGACTCCGATTCTCCGCCTTGCTCCTCACTCAATTCATTTCCAAATTGCACGTAAAATATATCCAACTATCAAAATAAGTCCTTACTATACATTAACTATATTTGACAAATAACATATACTACTGCTTACTAGTGCATAGAGCTTTCGTCTTATAAAATAGGCATGGGGATTACGTTGTTCCAACTTCTTGATGTTACGTATCACGTGTTGGTGCTGATAATATGCTCCCAGGGCAAAGAATGTCCCGGCTGTGGCTGCAACAATTGCCAGTTTACCACTCAGCGGCATGTCCATGTCCACATGTCCAGCAAGAAGTACTCTATAATTTTCCAAGTGGTACACAAAAATTTATCAGTATAAATTTCAAGGAAGAAAGTACATATATTTTTATATTTTTCAAATATTCCAATTATGAAAACTGTGTCAAAGAAATTTAGTAAAACAATAATTAATTTAACTATATCCATAAAAGCTTTTGGCTTAATCTTTAAATAAAATTATAGCTTAGTGTTGATGTTAAAGTGATTTTTAGCAGACTTGAAAAACAATTAACTTTATTGTCAGATAATTTTTTTTAGCAATAAATTTTGTTATCAGTTGAACTACTACTTGACTAGAAGCTTAAGATTATTAGAGGGAAGTCAATCATCTTTCAGGTGCTTTTAAGAGCTTTCGTACGCTTACAGAGATTAAATTTATAATTTCTTGCTGTATTATGTGCTTTAATTGAGTCTGTTGTTTTCGACTGAGTACACTAAACGTTATCCCTTTAGGTCATGTAAAAAGTTTTCGCGACCTGCGGCAAATTTCCCCCTCGGAAAATCTACTGCCAACACTTGAGCGCACTTGCCAACTGCATTAAGTCAATAAGAAAAGTTGCAGTCATCGTTTGGCTCAACTCCTTTTCCTTCGTCACCCTCTTCCACCAAACTGACCCTACACAAGTTTATAATAAGCGTAGCAGTCCAACGACTGACTAAACCAAAAAGCGGCGTTAAGATTTATTCGCAAAAGCTCGTCGCACTTTGTTATGCTTAAAAATGTTAGTTGCGGATTTACAGTTTTCCGCTTTTCAAGTCAAAAGTTTTGTGCCCATTGCGTCGGGCCTTACCAAGAAAGTTCAACCATTGACAGCAACAAAAGGAGGAGAAGGCCAAAAGGATTGCCTAACTATGGCCAAGAGCTAAGTAGTTGTAGAGGAGAATGCAGACTTCAAAAAGCGAATAGTTTTTTTTTCGGAAACGGAACTGAAAACATATCGATAGTAAATTTAGTTTATCAACAGTAAAAGAGTTAAGAATCTTTTTTAAAGGAAATGTAAAAAAATAAAAGTATAAAAATTTAGGCCTCAAAACTCTTATCTTCTCGGCTCACTGATGAGTCAGTGAATCAGTCAGGACAAAGAGTTTTATTGAGAGAGATAAGTGAAGATGTGTGCATGATTTAAAACTAAACTTAATATTAACTGTAGTATACTTATTATCAATGCATTGGCTGGAAAATCCTACGATATATTGAAAGTTCTTGTTATCTTTAGCATAAATGCAAAGAAACTTCTTTTAACCATTGACTAATTTTTACATAGTTTCTCCCCTTTTTTCCTTTTACCAGCCCTTTGCACTTCTTTGACATTCCTTCACAATTTGTCGAGACTTTCAGTTTGAAATATAATTTATAATAAAATTCCAAATGACTTTCATTGAAATGGGTATGGAGTGGAGTTAGCCAAAACTCAAAGCTTGTGAAAGTCCTCTCCAGTTAATTCAGAACCCTTACCTCCTTAGGTGCTTGTCACTGCCACAAAGGAACTGCGGAAAAAGTTTTGTGACACTCGAATGAACAAAGTTACGAGCTGCGAGTAAAATGCGACAAAAGTGCAGTAAATTTTGCGTGCGAAACAAATATTTTAATTCGTAGTTACAAAAAAAAGGGAAAGGGATTAAAGGAGTAAACGAATTAGAGGAGGATTTCGCTTTGTTATTGAAGATCCTGAGGAGCGCAGGCAAGTTAAAAGCAGCCGCGGGCTCTGCCAATTAATTTCTTAAGTCTAATTTGTGGTTTTGCCAATTCATTAGTGAGGGGGGGCGTGGCTAGCCCCCTTTTTCCCAACCCAGTCAGGTCTTTGACTTTTGCATATTGATTGACGCCTGAGGTTGTCATACTCTCGTCCTGTGCCCGATATGCTCAAGGGTTTTTGCGGATTTTCTAATCAACGAGCCTCACGAAAATTTGCATAATTGAAAATCCGCCTCACGTTCACCAGGTGTTCAAAGGTGTGCAGGTAAACTGGCAGTTATGTGTCCGTGACCAAAAAGCTGAAAACTTGCCACTCCCCCACATTAAGGTTTCTTGTTCTTTCCTGGCTGACTTTGCTGAGCGATTGACTTGCTAAGTGCCAGAGATTTGTCGCTTCATTTGGTATCTCATAAATAAATTATGTGCTTCGGTTCGCATAATTAACTGAAGCTACAAATCCGATTTGAGCCAGGCAATTAGACGATAACTGAGCGCCAAACAGACTTTTTTACCCTAATTATTAAGGTCTAGCCCAAGGCGATAAAACGAAAAACTGGCTAAAACCCAAAGGACTCTTAAATTTATTTACTTAGCTCAAGCTAAACAGGTGAACTCGAATTTGTTTGCAATTTTTCACTAAACAAGAGAAAACGTTAATAAATCTCAGGTATATCAGCTAAGAACTATAAGAAAGTTAAGCTTATTTAGGCAAACAATCTACGAATAATACAGCTTTTTATAGATTCTTCATTCTCGTGATTAGCTAAAATTTTAAAAATAAAGCTCGCTTGGATAAAACCCATAAAATAAAATATAGTTTAACTATAGATCTTTTTTGGACCAAAAACCACACTGGAAATAATCTTGTAGCTTTCACTTGAAAGATTTAAGTAGCATAGTCCATCACAATAATGAGTTTAATTTATTAAGTTAAATTTAAACAGAAAACACTAACATATATCCAACATTATCTATCTTTCACTGCCTTCTTTTCAAAAATTTGGAACTTGGACTTAACAAATACGGTTTTATTTCTAAATAACATTTAAATAACGATAAGCTTTAAATATACTATGATATGTTTTAATTGCAAACTTTATTTAATATTCGCAAAAAAACAAAACAAATCTCAAGTTCAACTTGCAAAATGCTATTTTTCACATTCACACATGCTCTCTCTCACATTCTATTTCGCTCTCACGCCCACTCTCTCTGTCACTCCAGATTAATTGTAACTGTTTATGGTATAATGACAAACATTGAATAATTAACGCCTCTGCCTAATAAATAGCAGGCGCCCGCGCTTAGTGAGCTCTTCTTATCGTTTTGAGAGAGCGGAGTGAGAGCGAGAAAGATAGAGAGCGGGAGCAGACAATATGTCGCCACTGGAAGTATCAATTCCAGTTGAGTTCGCTTTGATCGTTTAATTTCAGTCTGTTGTCAGTTGGGCACGCACCATTGAGTCGATCGGAGTGTCTAAATTGGTGTCTGTCTACATATATGTATGTGATTGTGAGTGTAAGGCTGTGCGATCTTTTGGGGCAACGGACGTTTGCGAGTCTATGAATTAATTCTACATCTATTCGAGATGCAGTTAATGCGGATTATATATATCTTTTCAGCTGCGCTTTGCGTAGCTCTAGGTAAGTCAACCAGGAAATATTTTAATTGTAAATAAAATACTTATAATATTTTGTATTATCAGCGGCACCTTCAACTGAAACAGCTTCCACTTCCTCAACGGAGGAGCTCGACAAATGTGATCACAAATTAACAAAGTCCCACAAGTATTTGGATTATCCATTCTGGAAGAAGTTCTTCAGGCATTGGGTACCATTTTCAAACAGTTCACGTGTTAAAATGCAATTCTTTCTCTTTAAACGGGATTTCCCCGATTGTGGCAGGGAGCTGTTTCCAGGTGATGATGAAACATTGGAACGATCTGGATTTGATGCACGTCATCCCACACGGTAAGTACCCGTAGCAGGGGATTGTTTATGAGTCTTACCAGAGCAGTTTAATTAGCTGATTTCAAGATTAGAAATATAGTCGTATTGTAGTGGAAATTTTATTATTTCCGACTGTGAAAATAGCGAGAAAACACAATAATTGTAGTGTAATCATTTACTCTATATTAAATTTGTTATTCTTAAAAGTTAACAAATATTTGCAACATTTTTAGTGCTGTAAAATGTAAAGTAAAGTTTCAGTTTTGTTGTTATTGTCAATTTGCAGGCGAAAACTGGTTTCGGATATATTTTGTTTTATCAGCATGTTATTCCCTGTATTTCAAACAACAGCTAAAGGGTATAATGTGATAGTGATAATGTGACAGTTGAAAACGAACATGCTTGAATGAGCAATGATATAGGTAACATTGTCTTTGGTCTAATAAAATTGAATACCACTTTTTAGAGGGTATTTTCTAGTCATATAGTGATAATTAGCACAGTCCTAAGTGGTTTTTGCTGTCATCTTAGCTCATTTTTGAACGCTTATCAATGAGTCATGCGCCATTGAGCTGCCTCCAAAATAAATACAATTATTTGGCATACAAATTATCAGATAAAACTTCAATTTAATTAAATGCCTAGATGATACAAAATTTGGAAGATAACTAATCGAATTACGTTATTACAGAATTATAATACACGGCTGGATGAGTCAGGGGAAAGGTTCATTGAATAGGGATGTGAAGACCGCCTATCTGAGCCTGACGAAACCCCGGCCCAAGCCACGAGATGATAACGACGCCTTAAGTGAGCCCGAAATGGAAAAACCCCTATATGAGGATTTCAATATAATTGTTTGCGATTGGAGTAAAATTTCGTCGAATGTGAATTACTTTGGGGTCACAGAAATGATAGAAGATCTTGGATTTTTGCTGGCCGAGTTTGTGCGTCATCTGCACATGAAAGCGGGTGTAAATTATGATGATATCTACCTAATTGGTCATTCTTTAGGCGCACAGATAGCCGGTAGTGCTGGAAAACAGATACAACCCTATCGTTTCAATACGATTTATGCTTTGGATCCGGCGGGACCGGGATTCCGTGAACAGAGCGATGAATATCGTATCGATGCAAACGATGCTCACTATGTGGAATCGATACAAACGAGCACTGGATTGGGCTTTGAACAACCCGTGGGTCATGCCACTTTTTATCCCAACTTTGGCAAGGATCAGAAAAAGTGCTATATGTATGGATGTTCCCATAAGCGGGCCCATGATTACTTTGCCGAATCCATCAATAGCACCAAAGGTTTCTGGGGTGTACGCTGTGAGCGCATGTCCAGGAAGACGTGGATACTCCTGGACAATGATGGGGAATTTCGCATGGGTGGTGAACCCTCCGAACCCAAGAATGGCACATTCTATGTAAAGACCTATGATAAACCTCCCTATGCAATGGGCACCAGACAGCGACTGGCAGAGGCTCCTCTTGAGGAGGAGGAAAGAACTACAGTGGTCTATCATTGAACCAAGCTAAGCTTTTAATCATGCAATGCGATTGAGATTGAAATATACAAAAATGCATTTCTAGCCTAGCTATGAAAAATATTCACTTAAAATTTAAAATAAAATATGATTTAAAGAAAATGATACTTTTCTATCCAAGTTCCTGTCGTTATTTTGTTTTGGAAATTTACTATGCTATCCAAAAACAATAAATCTATTAAAAAATAGTCATGTCAACTTTGTTAAACAGTTCAAAACATTAAAAATATTTAAATTTAAATTCATAAAAGAATAGAAACATTTGCATAAACTAAAGATTCTTTATGGGGAAAGTTGAAAGAAAATTCAGATTATTTTGAAGTATTTAAAATTGTTTCTATTCAAATAATTGTTACTTAAATTTTGCGAAAGAAAAGAAGAATGAAACTCGTAATTCTTAGTATATGGTTGCTTTTTTTGGTGCTATCTATTGGAGGATTTCCGATACCAGATTGGGATCCCATATACCTGGATGATAACATGGACTATCCGGATATATTAGATGATTTGCAATATGTGCTAATGCTGAAACGTTACCAAAAATATACCCTTTCACCATTTTCCATGTAACTACGAAATTGTTGTTCCCACATTTAGCTCGGCACAGCAAAGTTTGTAGAAATTTTAATTAAAACAAACAATATGTTGGCCAAAAAACTGTTGCAGCACGATGTCAGACAACCAAGTCAGGCAAGTTGTTAATGCATTTACTCGGCTTAATTAGTTGACACTTTACATTATTCATACGCCATGTGTGACCGCTCAAGCAGAGGTCGACCTGTTATATAGGACCCCTTGTTCTTCACCGCTTCATAATTTTCACGTATATAATTAAGGTTGTCGTTTACGTGTTGTGGTTAGAAGCCCTAATAACGGGAATGCATGAGCTGCAACTGAGCTACAGGTGTGGATTTCATGGTCCTATGTTTGTTTGTAGATTCAGCATTGTAAGCATACTCATTTAAAGGAAAGGTTTGTTCTCTACAAATACTATAGCTACCCAATTAAGTAATATCTTGGCAGGCTGAGTTTTAAAAGAGCACCATAGATGGAGATAGCAGAATAATGCTGTAGAATATCTATGAAAGAAAGAACAAATTGTGAATTAATACTATTTTAAGATGATAAATAAGATAATAAAACTGAAATTACATGGTAAAAGTTCAGATTTATTTAATTTCAGTAAACTTAGAGATATAAAATACAGCTATTTTAAAAGAGAGAGGAAATTCTAGAACAGGCTCTGGTAAATATCTCGATATACTTTTGAGTTGTAAATACAACTAGCAGTATTTACTTTGGCAGTACCCTGTACATAACAGTCATGATTAATTACCTTTAAATCATATTTTCTTTGCTTAAGGTAAATAAAAAGTAAAAATACTCTTCAATTGAATCAGAATAACTTTAATACCAATTTTCAATACCCGTTGCTATATATTTCAATTGAAATATTGAATAGATTTTAAATGCCAACGTTTGCCTAGAATTGACAGTTTTCTAATCTCGAACCTATCAATAACGTTAAAGTGACACTTGGAGAGGCAATCGAAATGACTGAATGAGTGGCATGCCACTTGGAAATACCAACACATGAAATTGCAAATTGAGGGCTAAATTTATGCTAAATGATTTAACTGTTTGAGCTAAGTTTAAGGTCTTGCAGGCTTAAACTAGTTTTGGGCAATTCGATTAGGTAAAGGACCCCAGAACAAATGGTGGAAGACTCTGTGTGTCTCGAGTCCTGAGCATTTGATTATTTAAATTTCATGTTCATTGCATATAAATAATTTATGAGGCATGCGTCTTTACTGCTGGACCTGAGCTGGCATTCTAATTAAGCCATGAACATAATTTTGCAAATGTTTCCCATGCATGCAGTAACCACAGCAAACTAATGGTCATTATTACACGACTACTAGGAGTTCCCCTTCGAAACCGACCGTTGTCTAGGTTTCTGCTCAGTTCACTTGACTTCACATGGTGTGGAATCCTTCTCTCATAGCCAAATGCAATTTACACTTTGAGTTGGAAAACCTTTTGATACAACTTGAAGACCAATTTGTCGCCCAGAAATGCTTCGTGTGTAAAACCTTGGAGCAACATAACTCACTTTATGTGTGCGTTGAGATTGCTCTCGCTTCAACTTTTCCTTTTCCACTCAAAAAGGGTTTCACAAAAAAAAAAACAGAGATGAAAAAAATTAAAATAAAATCTGTAAAAGTTGCGGAGCAGAAGGAAAAAAAAGGTACATCCCTCACAAATGAGACTCTGGGTAAAACAACGACAACGACAACGGCAACGACAATGGCAATGACAATGACAATGACTTGCCATCAGTTCGGGAGTTTCGGGAACACTTAAAGTTTCAGGATTGACAATGCGCCCACAGACTCATAAAAGTTCATGTGAACACGCACTTAGGTCAGCAGATACTTATGTATCTCACATGTATCCGTTAGTTGTATATTGTATCTATGCTATTTGCACAATTTTATAGGATTTTTATGGTGCACAAGTTTGGTATTTTGTAGCTCCTGCCTCTTTACCCTCTTCGTGTGGACGCATCTTTTGCCATTGCCTTAAAATATTTAAATTCAATGCCTACACTGAGCAAGGGTTTTGGTTTTGGGCTTCGACTTTGGTTTTCCTGTGTTCTCAGCTGTGTAATGTGATGACTTGTTTGGGTATGAAAAGGTGTAAGCACTTTTGTTCCAGGGATGCATAATGAAATAGTTTATATAGAGACGTTTTGGAAAATTATAATGAATATTTCTGAATTGCTTTGCATTATTTAAAAATATTTAATTAAGAGTATGGTCATTTTTAGTTTACTTGCGCTGAAAAACACCTTCAATCAAGAATACTTATCTTAAATAAAGTGATCATATAAAAAGACCAAATTAAGAACAAATTAATTAAGAATGTTAATCTAAAAAATCGTAAACTTCGTCTAATACTGCAGCCCTGGTTGCAAGAGATTTCCTGTTGACCCAGCATTTGAGAATATGTGTAGTAAGTTTTCTTGTATGTCCATGCTTTGGGTCCTGTCTACTTTTGCGGTGTGATTTTATGTGCAAACTTAAATTATACAATTTGAGGGTCATGAATATATTTTTAGTCCTCATCTTTGTTGTTGCTTCTGCTAGTGCCAAAAGGGACAATGAGTTGCTAAATGCTTTGAATATTCTTCTGGCCATTGCTTGGGCTGCATGCATAATATAAGTATGTAAGTATATGTAAGTTTACATATATATTTCTGCTTCGAATTGAGAACATTCACATACTTGAATATACTGACAAGTTGAGTGTGCCATGTGGTTGCAAAAATTGTATATGTAACCATTACTGTAGCCAAGAGATTTTGGTTTTGTTTAAAATCCTTGGTAGACCAACTGCAGAAGATTTTCCCGAAATATTAATTACATTTGTTTTGCATTGTTTGGTGTCATTTGTATGCACTCGTATTTAAATAACTTTGCTATAAGTTAACAATTGAATTTTTTAAATAGTCTATTTAGCGATCACTTAACGAGGAATCGAGAGAATCTGCAGCGATTTACAAAATCTAAGACAGAAAAGTGTGTGCATGTATATACATAATTATTCCTATTTATTATATTATATATATTATGTTTTTCATTCTTCGCTCTTGGTTGAAGTTAAAGTGCTCTTTACTGCGTTTTATTGTTAAGCTAATTGCGAAATTAAATACAAAATTAAAATATTAAATGTAATGTGTTTAAGCAACACATTATAGCAAAGTTTCGTAGATATATGTAGTGTAAGTACTTACACTTTCACTTTTTATGTGTTATTAAATAAGTTATTGTCTCAGACTCTCTCTATCTCTTAATCGTAATCCTCTTTAAGCACATAACAAAGTACGCACTTTGTTAACATCCGGAAACAACATAAAGTCAGCAATAAAGAGATGGCGTCTGTAGAAAATGGCGTCTGTAGTGGTTCCTGTTGTTGTTATTCTTGCTGCTGCAACTTTTTCGTTATGCTTTATGCGTGAGTGTGTTTATAGATGTGTGCGTGTGTGTGTGTGTATTTATGCATGAGTGTGTTACATTGCATTGCACTCAAAATGGCGTTAAGCTCATAACAAAAGCCAACGCAGCACTGCAAACAACAAACACATATGCAAAAGCAAAATAAAAAAAATACAGTAAGCTACAGTGGAGCAAGCTCGACAGTAGGAGACCCAGTAATTTTTGAGTGCAAAGCGTTCACTATTGATTGTTCTTCAATAATGCGTACCAAACAATAGATGGCGCCACTACGAAGTTAATAAACACAGAGGTTGCTAGCTTCTCTTCTTCTTCCTTTGCCCGTAACATTGTTTGTTGAATAACTTCCGTGTTTACCATCCGATTGGAATAAAATTTTCTGGACTGGCTTGTATCATAGTGTATATTATATGTACCAACAATCAAGGCGCTAACATTAAAGGGGCTTCTTTAATTCGACTTCGAAATTTTGTATTTCAATTTCCGGGGGCGGATTGGGGCGTGGCGAAAATCTAAACAAACTTGATCAATGGTAGATATAGATGATCCTACATACCAAATTTGGTGTCTCTAGCTCTTATAGTTTCTGAGATCTAGGTGTTCATATTTTCGAAATTTTGATCAGCCGTATACTATCCGTTTATTATCCGATCCGGATAAAACTTTCAGGACAGGATTGGACTTAGAGTTTATCATGTATGCCAAAAATTATATCGCTAGCATTAAAGGAGCTTTCGTAATTCGACTTTGAAATTTTGTTTCAAATTTACGGGGGCGGAGGGGGGCGTGGTAAAATTCCAAAACATACTTGATTAATGCAAGATATAGATGAACCTTCATGCCAAATTTGGTGGCTCTAGCTCTTATAGTCTCTGAGATATAGGTGTTCAAAAAAGGGACAGACGGACAGACAGACGAACATGGCTATATCGACTCGGCTGTTGATGCTGATCAAGAATATATATACTTTATGGGGTCTGCCACGCCTCCTTCTGCCTGTTACGCACATTTTTTTTCTGCACAAACGTAATAGACCCATTTGTGTTTTTTTAAAGTACTGGGTCTAAAAACAAAACCCAAGACAGTGTGAGGAGAGACCAAAAGCTTTGCCTTAATTCAATTATGTATGGTGTACACACTGGCCAGACGTGCAAATGTGAACAACAACAACAACAACAATAACAATGTTTGTATCCTGGTCGACAGTGTTTCACAGGCTTTACTTTGTTATCACATTGTTTTATTTGTTTCTCGCGTGCATTTGTACAAATTAAAAGCGATGGCAACTTTCAACTCTCGAATCGCCATTACCTCTGTCTGAGTCGGAGTCGGAATCGGAGTCTAAGTCTCAGTGCCATTATTGGGCATTGTCGCTGTGTTGTCATTTCTGCTTTATGCTGCCACAAAATGTTTCAAGCACGACCCACAACAACATTTATGAAAAGTATTTGCAAATGCAAGGCGGCATTAAAAACAAATACAAAACGGGCTATACTTACTACAAGAGGTTGCAAGAAGCAAAAGGCGAAACTCTGAGCACGTTTCATGGTATGTCTTGTATACAATGCATACACACACACACACACATACTCACACTTATACTTGTATGTATGCTACACAAACAACAACAGGACATTCCTCCATGGCTGGTAAGTGTAGGGCAGGTCAGGATGTTGAACAAGAAAACAGCAAACAAATCGCAAATTGAAAAAAGTACAGTCAAATGTGTGCAACTGGCTAATACCCTGTACATTTTTTGAATGCCAATATAAATGTATGACACGATATAAAAAAGATCAGCCAATTTTCAAAGCATTTCTGTGTTTTCTATTTCCGGGTAGGTTCTTTCAAAATCAACTTTAACCTGGAAAATTTGGAGCACTATCCAGAAACATATACTATTTTTAAAATTCTAAAATTCTAGAATACAAATTCAAATATATATTTTTTAAACTATATAAAGAAATAAAAATTCGACAAATTTTTAAGAATGCATCATATGCCAAGGATAAATTTACCTACATTAATGCTATCATTGACAAAGTCTTAAACAATTAAGCTCCGAACAATAATATTTACCAACAAAAGACAACAATTGTAATATACAATTTTCTGTTACATTTTGTGTCTTCTTTTTTAATTTTGTTATTCCATTTCCCCATTTTTCGTTTCGAATTGCCTTATTTTTGTGTCGAGCTGTATTTTGTTAATTTTGCAATAGAAAATAGGACTTAGTGTCCTTCCTAGGCAATTTAAAATGTTAGGGTATCAAGAGAAGTCAGATAAGTAGTAACAGCCGCTGTCAGAGTTTACTCTCTTCCACTTCTTTCACCGAGTTGCTGTCCGCTTCATCAGAGACGCAAAGAGAATGGCAAATAAAAATCTCATCCATGGTCGTTGCCTGGGGAAGGGGCTGAAGAGGAGGAGAGAGTTGCTAGGCCAAGTCATGGCAATTGGCCGCCTTCCGTCTGACGTTGTTAACCCTGCAAGTTATGCATTCTTAATTTAATCGCTGGAAATTGACTCTCCAGAGTGAGAAGCTTGCAGGGCTTAGCATCATCTCAACTATGGAAAGAGGTAGGAAGGAACAGGAACTGAAGCAATTTTGAAAACTTTGGTGCAGAGATTGGACATATATCATGCGATTATGATTATATTGCATAGTTTGCATTATCCAATGGCTTGGAAATCTTTTTTAGTCCAAACAGACATTAAGCTCTGGCTTTCGCTCAGCAGGATATTACAGACAGTAGTTTTACACACAAAAAGCCATGCAAATAGTTGCCAGACGTTGCAAAACTTTGCTTTTTTGGGCCGCCAGAGGGCGCAAGTGTCTGCATAACTTGCTGAAATGTATTATTGGACCAAAGAACGAATTCAACTACCAAGAATTGGCTTTTAGGTCTAAAACTTTAACTAAGTTTGCAATTTTCAATAGTCATTCAATAATATTTAAGGCAAAGGTTCATATTTAAATGTTGATGAAAATTGTGTGGAAAGTAAACTAAGTTGTTAACATATCTATCTTTTGAAATAATGAAAAATATTTAGCTAATATTTAAATCTTTTCAACTGCAATTTGATTGATTACTTCTTATGTCCAAGCTGTCTTGACTTGATTTCAATTCTCTAGCAATACTCTGTATTTTCTTTTCTTTTTCCTCGTTATTTTCTCCATTTCTGCTTGTCTGCATCTCAGTTTTGGAAAGTTTTTCTTTCCGGGGACAGCTGTTGATTCGTTGCGTTGACATCTTTTAATTTATAATGCAATCGTTCGACTTACCGCCTTTTGGGGCCTTTTTGGCCCGCTTTGGGTGAAGTCAACCCAAAATGTCACACCTCACAGACAAACATCCTGTCTCTCTGCCTACCGCTCTCTCTCTTTCTGTCTCTATCTCTTTCTTTTCTCTGTCTCCCTGCGTATGTAAATGGATATGGGAATATGGCTAAGCACGCGTGTTGTGTCGCCGTCTGTCGCATCTGTCGCGTTTGTTGTCTTTTGTGTTTGCTCTCACGAGATTTACAACGTGACAGCGCACAAGGCAAAAGGAGACACTGCAGGTTGGTTGACCCAGGAGGACTCGCACCTGCTCCTGCCTTGGGCTAGGGGAAATGCCCATCGACGGCATTGCCGACACGTGCCAAGGACACTGATTTATATGTTTTCCATTTTTGTTTTATTAGCGTTCCGTATCTTTCATCTCTTTGCCCAACGGCAACGTGCGTGGCATTAATGAGCTCCCTATCCGTACCCCAAATATGCCATTTCCATTTGCTATTCCCAAACCCGAACCCAAACCCGAATCCATTCTTCAAACTATTACGAGTTCTCGTTTTAAAGTGGAACAGCAAATCGCTGGCTGCGCAAATTAAAATAGCATGAAATAGTCATAAATTGCGCATTGGCGCATTAAAATTTTCTCTACCAACGCTTAAAGTCAGAGCTTCATTTGAATTCTCGCAACGCACAGACAGATAACTGGGCATGGCGAGAGAGGTAGGAAGTTTGGAGTGAGAAGCGGTACGGATAAATGTTCAGACCAGTCCATAAACCGACAGCTGTGGCCGCCTTCATGGGCGGAAGTTGCAGGCAACATAGCGACGGAAATGGTTGCGTATATCCAGGAGCATCCCAATAGTTTGCGGTGCTTTGAATGAGTTGCATTTGCGTTTTGCGAAATGAATGCATTTCTATGTGCTCCTGAAATCACATTTTCCTCAATACTGAATTGCATTGCGAGTGTGTTCCAGTTAACACTTTCCACAGCAATTCGTCACATATGGTTATGTGTGCCTGAGAACTTATTAATATTTGGCTTATACCTCTGTTTTAACTGATTGAATATACAATTGGTAATTGCCCTTACTAGATGCTTTATTTGTAAATCGTGAAATACATAGATAATTTACAAATTTATTTGAACAATCAATTTACTCGCCAGAATTTTCAGTTGAAATTTCTTTAATTGCCGATAAAATCCAGTTCTGCATTTTAGCCACATCGACATATGCACTGGGTCCTCGACAACCCACTACTGCAAAGGAAACAATGCCCACAAGCTCTTCATTGAGAACTAATGGACCACCAGAGTCACCTGAGCAGACACCAGATCTCCTACTTTGAGCACAAATTACTGTGGAAGTTGGGAGTGGGAAAAATGTCAGCTGGCATCGAAATCTGCTCATAGTTTTAAGTTGGGTGGATTGCAATTGTGATGAGGCACCTTGACAGAAGCGAGTGCTTCCCCAACCAGTAACCGTTGCCATTTCATTGGATTTAGGACTTTTCTTTGCCAAAGGAATCGATTTCACGCTGGTTCCGAAAGTTAAGGGCTCAGCTAGCCGCAGAATAGCCACATCATTTGAATTCAAGAACCTGTTGTATCTCTTGTGGATTATAATATCAGCTACCTTAATCAAAGTACCTCCTTCGGCATGTTTAGAGGAACCTGCTCGTATTTGGAATTGTTCCTTTGGTTTTTTGAATACACAATGTGCAGCCGTTATTATGATAGTTTCACTGTATATGCTCCCACCACATATATGACTTTCATTCAACTGCAAAGAGATCTGCCAAGGTGCATTCTCAATTTCCTCATCAGTGCCTCCAAGAATACGACTGTGATTCAATGAAGTCACATGATAACAAATAGTTAAAGAGATCAGCGAAAGCAACTGAAGACACTTCAGATACATTTTAAAACCTTTTGAATAGGAATTTCTGAGTGACTCTCTTTTATAGTAAAAATGTATTGAGTAGCTGGTAATCTATCTAAAATATTATTTCTAATTTATCTTTGTTTCTTACAAGCTGTCGACGGTCTAATCTTTTGACCTAAATACCTTAAATAATTTAATTAACATTTTGAGGAGTTTTAAATTATATTTTAAAATTAAAATGCTGTATCTCCCCGAGAAATAGTTTAAAAATTTTAAGATTAACCTGAATATTGACAGCTAATTATATAGTATAATTGTATATATGCTGTGTACCTTTAAAGTTATCGATAATACTTGGTGTAAGAAGTTAATATTGTTAAGTTTTTAATCAATTTTTATAATATTTGTCTATTATGTTGGGAAACTTTTTGCTAATTGTAAGACAATTTATAGAATCAAACACAAACTTAACTTTGCTTTCCACACCTTAGGCTAGCTAGCTAGCTATAAATAAGCATTGATTATGAATTTTTGATTATGGCACAAACATTTGCTTTTTATAAGAACGAAAGCAGATTGAAAATGGATTTGGGAACATGTGCTTCTACGTGGTTTGCATATTGCGGTCATATCTTTATCAGCGAACAAAGCGAACAAACCGCGGCGCGTTTTTCATTTCAATTTGCTGGTGAATTGCCTTTGGCTTGGAGGGGAAAAGAGCAGATATAGGGGGGTGATAGAGAAATGGGAAGGTAGAGAAAGAGATCATTGCACAGATTGGATTGGCAGACTGTGCTCAGACATTCAGGCATTTGGCCAATTTAGTTTAACGTGGCTTTAGATGTTGATTCTGATGCCGATGCTAATGCAGAATGTTGAGTCGAAAGGAGAAGGAGGAAAAGCAGCAGGAGCAGTTGCTGTTATCATTCAATTGCCGCCACGCCCACTTGAGCATTTTGAATGCCAAGTACATTGAATGAGGCTTCTTCGCTCTCTATCTCTCTCTCTCTCTATCTCTCTTTTTCTCACTCTCTCTTTATCTCCCTGGCTTTTGGTTTAATTGGGCGCATGCAATGTCCGCTTTGAGCCAAAATCCAGAGAAGCAAGCACTTGACGCCAAGCAAAATTAGCTTAACAAGCCTCTGGCCACAAAGCCTGTCACTGATCCCCCTTTGTCCTCTCTTCCCCTCTTTGCTGCTCCCACAAACTGGCAACGGAATATTGTCACCTAGAGGACATTCCTGTTGACAAGGACAACGGAAAGTGGGAACGAAAACGTGAACTGAAATGAATTGGTTTCTAGCTGCTGACCAACCTCATCCTCTTATCCCTCCCCTTCCTGACTAGGTGCATAGCTATCTGATTGCATTGTGTGGATTGAAAAGCATTTAAAGCGTTGTCCAGGATCAGGGATTCAACTACGTGTTTGGAATTTTGTAGAGCTCCATCGAACGTGGTGGGGGCGTGGCTTTCACATGCATACCAAATTGGTTTAATTCAATAAAATCTACAACAAAGTTGTTTAGCCGAGTATGCAAGAGGGGTGTAAGTGGTGTTAGCTGTATTAGGGGTAGCCAGTTATGAGTCAGCATTATTTTCTGTTGGTTTTTTAAATTGCTTTTGTGTGCCGCACTCGATAAAAAAAAGAATGCCAGCTACCATAAGCCACGGGCCATTTTGCAGTTTGTTGTTCAAAAGTCTGAAAAGTAATTCTATTAAAACAAACATCGTTGGAACAACAACAACAAGAACAAGTCGATAACATTTTAGCTTTATAAACAAATGTTGAGTTCAAGTCTTGCCAAATATGAAATTCCATTAATTTGATGCATGTTCATCGTTTGTTAGCATTTGTGTAAACTCAAGTGTTCATTTTCAGGTGCAGCTCAAACATCTCACAGGGCGTATGATTAATGTAGTTTTCTCATTTTAACATTCAGAAAAGTAAGAAATGTGTAAGGTTTGTATATCAAAACTGAGTTTCATGTAACACACTTGCTGTTAAGTAAATAAAGCAAATTGAAATTTACTTATAATTTAAATTTACAAGTTTAAATAAACTAAATGTGTGTTAATATTTTAGAATTCAACAAACAGTACTTTAAATGAACTCTTTATCTACTCAACAAATTTGTGTGACCTTCAATCATTTATTGCTGTTGCTTAAGTAAAGTTATCAACTGATTACAAAACTAACAGCCAGACATGTTTTAAACTTTCTTAAAATTGAATGGCTATAAAAGTTGTTACTTGTTTGTTGGCCACTCAAAAATTTGTTTGGGTCAAACTTTTGATTTTTAATTAAATGCAAGCAAAGAAGGGAATATGGGATATACGAGAGGGACTTCATTGAGTTCAGTTCTTCATTGCAATTAATAGGTTAAAAAGCAAACAAACAAAATGAAAGCGCTCACAAAGCGAATCAACTGAAATTGTATGTTTACCTTCCCCCAACTCCCCCTCACTCGTTCCCATTCCCCCTCTAGTACCAGGCAATGGATCCCTAGTCAAAGGAAAAGAAAATGTGGATGTATTTAATTGCATCCCAATGGAGCGCATTCGACAACTGCAACAACAAACAACAAACAGCAAAAAGTAAAAAAGTGAACAAGTAAAAAAGAATTTTATCGAAATGTTTTTTCTTCCAACATTTTCTTTTGCCCCTACCATGTGCAATGAAAGTAACAACTTACCAAAAAGTTGTCTGTCTCTATGTCTCTGCAGGTATCCGAGGGGGTAACTCAAAGGAATGTAACATCTTGCATTGCTCCATGGAGAAAAATGATTTGCTAAAATGTTAACAAATATTTTCATATGTTTGCTCACATTTTCATGCTTGGCTAACTTTTGCTTTGTGATTTTTATGCTGTAAATTATTCATTGGCCAAATTAGAGGAAAAATATATGTACTTGCAGATCCAAGTTGCCTTCAATTGAAAGTTGAGCATTTATTTTTAATGCAATAGGTTTATGCAGAAGTGACTAAATGTGCAATCGAAGAGAAATGTTTATTGAGTGCTTTATGAGTAATTTTTAAATTAATTTACAGAAAAATACAAAACATCTGCAATACACAAAAATATTATTTCATTGGCATTACTGGGTAAATACTTGAAATAAGGACCAGAGTCAATTATATTCGATTTGGTAAAATATTTTACTTATCTAATTATAATTCGCATTTGCTTATAATAGTAGTGTTAACATTGTTGTATAGTATATGAGAATCATAACTAAATACTTCATTTAACACTTTAAGACCTTTAATCTTCCAACATAGCATCTGTGAGTAAAGTTTACTTTATTTGCATTGAAGCTCAACCGAAGTACAAAGTATTATTGATTAGCGCATTTCCACATCTTTAATCCATTTCCACATCCACAGTATCTGTGAGTGAAGAACTCTTGATAGTATTACAAACTTTTAGTTATTATTAATATTTGAAAGTATTTTGCTTCTTCATTTCCTTAAGCTATATCTTCATCATTTCGTTATATTTCACAAGTTGAGCTTGATAAAAATGTATTCATTTCGCATTTATGTCAAATTTGCAGCTCTCATTTCTTGTGCACAAACTTCGTTACGAGTTGTCAGCTTAGGAAATTGTAAAATAAATTGAAATATGAGACGGGCATTTATCATTTGCCACATATATCATGTGCAAGTCTCTCTCTTTTTATACAAATTTAAATAATTCTTTCACTGTGAATTTGCGGGTAATCCGAATATTTCAGACAGCAGCTGAGGCAAATGTTGAATTCTTGGGATACATAAAACTATCAACAGAATGCAGGCTGAATTAAAATATTTATGCATTGGACGTGATACACATATTTATAAAGCTTCATGCTGCTGTTACTTTTTGTGGTAAGATTTTCCAGCCAACGGGATATGGCAACATTTTGATTGTTGGGTGGTGGGAAAATGTGTGTAAATTTGTTTATTGTTTTAATAAATGTCAACAGTCTGCAATTGCCGGCAATTAAAGACACGCTTGATAGTTGCATGCAACAGCATGTGGCAACAGCAGCCTTGCAGCTATGATAAATGCCGCCTGTCAAACAAACGAAATGTTCTCATCGACTGCATAAAACTTGCAAAACTCCTTTGTGGCCAGACCAAAAAACCGAAACCCAAAACCCGAAACCAAAACCAAAAACTTGCAATTCACAAAATGCAATGACATGATTTATGACCAATCCCCAGATCGCACACATAGTCCGGAGGCGGAAATGGGCGTGGCGAGAGGTTATGGGGCGGTGCTTATGACCAACCATTTATTTAACGTATGCGCAATATTTTTTTTCCTTTTTTTTCTTAGTTTGATTTCATTTCACAGCGTGCAGCGATTTGTTCGATTGGAAAAATTGAATTATATAATTTTGATGAGCATAATAAAAAGTGGCAGCTGCATTGATGCGTTGCAAATGGTATGAATTACCATTTAAAGAGGAGAGTCGTTACTTGCCATAAAAATAACAATTGATTTAAAAAATTTGTGGAAAATTCTATTTTATTTATAAATTGATTTTGACTTTAATAAATTGGAATAAAAACAAATGGAAAATTAATTAAATCTATTGATGCATAGGGCATTCAACAAAAACTGTTCTCAAATCCCAATTCACTGCAACTTTAAGCCGATTTACAGGACTTACAGTCAATGTAATGAAAGTATAGAATAGCAAAGATACACATTTATTAATTTTGTATGTCGAATTTTTCTATTTCAATGCGCATTTAAATTTTAACTTGAACACTCTTTGTCATAATTTGCCAAAAACTCAATTTTGTTCATATGTGATAGTTTCCAATTATATTTGGTTTCCACGTATTTAACTTGTGCCTTGAGCAAAACTCATATTGCAAATCGAACTATGAGAAAAACATAAATATTGCACATTCGAATTGGGAAATTCAAAAGCGAATGAAGTCGGTTTCTTTTAGAGCAATCTAAAAACGGAAAAAACTTGTTCCAAATCGTTTACGACAACTAAAACTTTTTGGTCGACCAAAAAACTAAAACTGGATGTGAATGTATTTAGCGCCGCATTTTCCATTTGCACATGCCAAAGGAACAAAAAAATAAATAAAAAAAAACAGAAAGAATGTGTAGTCGACGCGTTTTTCCATCGATGCGAGTTTTCCAAATAAAAAACGGAAAAAGTCGCTGCCTGAAAACTACAACAAATTTTCATGTGCCATGTTCGACGTTTCTATCGACGACTTTTTGCCGTTGCACAGAAAATTTTTGGAAATTGCATTTGCGTCATTTGAGCAGAAGGCTTGAAGGGAGAAGAGAGGAGGGAGAGAGAGGGAGAGAGAGAGAGTGAGTGTGTATTGCCATATTTTTGCCCTTTTGGGCTGTAAAAGCTAAAATGTTTGGCGGCTCAAAATGAAATCGCGGCTAGAAGCAAATGCCGCCAAAGTGGATTGCCAACTGCCGCAGCAGCAGCTCTCACTGACACGCCCCCTTTTCCGTTTCCACCACTATGCCCACCTTCTATTTCCCATTTCCCACCCCTCCCTAGACTATCGCCCACTTAAAAAGGTGTTGGTATGTCTGTTACCTGTTACGTCGCTCGATACACTCTGTACTGAGTGCGATGTTTGAAAAGGTGGTCATGCATTGTGGGCATGGTCGGTGGGCGTAGCGTGTCCTGACCTGACCTGAACTGAACTGAACTGAGTGCACCTCTTTGTCTATTCAATTGAGCTTGTTAACAAGTGCATGGAACGAAGTCATGGTACTGTAGTCTATGGGCCAACTCTGCTCAATATCCGGCTCAAACGCCAACGTCTGGGTCTAAGTGGCTGGCCCCGTTTTTATTGGCTTTGAGTTCTGATGCAATAAACTTGCGTAAAAGCTCGCGTCCCGTCAATCGCTTTACGTTTCAATCTCTGCTTTCAAAAAAGCAGACGATGAAATGAGTTTTTTAAAGTGCTTTACTCTCGATCAGTCAGTAAAGTCCGTCTGCATATGCTTATGGATAAAAGTAGATTGAGTTTGGTACCAAACTAGAATAAATAAATATAGAAATCTAAAAATAAATATGAAGTTCTACACTTAGCAAAATTTCATATAAAAAACTTAAAAATTTCTATTATTATTCAAATTTGATCAGACTTTTCGAAAGAGAATATATATTGAATTAGCTTGAAGCTGATAAATTTGAATCTTATTAAGTGAATGAATACATTTTATATACTGAGAGAAAATATATAGTAACAATAGTAAACGGATAAATATAATATAAAGATAGTTCTGTTATAGAATTGTAGATAGAAACATTTCAAATAAGTGTTATAAGGCCTGTGTAAGTATTAGAAAGCTTTCCTATAATTTGTGTACATACAGTACAGTGTTGTATGTACGTGATTGATATATCACTTTATTGTTTACTATACTATAGAAATATGTAAAAATTAAACTGATGAATATAATATAATTAAAGTTCTCTTACAGACCTGTGGAAAGAAACGATTTATAGAATCTCCGATGTAAGTATGGGTAAGCTTTGGAGTCTGTTTTCCTATAGTTGCATATGTTGAGCTTCAAGCTTGCCTCTCATCTGTGAACATCAGTGCTCTACATGAACAAAATATAACTTTATTATTTATAATACAGTTGTAGAAATATCTTTAAATTAAACTGACTTTGTCAGTTGATTCAAATGCAAAAGAATTCCTCGTTGATTTATTTATATCCCTTTAGTGTTCATGTCACACCACTCAATTTGGTTATTCATTAAAAAACCAAATGGAATACTGTGCGGCACTCGAATGCTTTAATTGTTGGGCATTTTTAATGCCTGAACACGCCCGTACAATCGACGTATACAATTCCCGTACATTGTGCAATCGAGCGCATCCGGCAACAGATGCTGCGGTTGTCATTAAAACCCGACGCTAAAGCAAAATGTTTGCCCACTTTATACATATGTATAGTATATGGGTGAATGTTTGTATATACGATATATACAATATAATATCATTCAAATAAACGATATACCGAATTTACGAAATTAATTAAATCGACAGAAAGTAATGCACATTTGGGTTTTACGCTTTTGACAGTGGCATTCTCTTCTCTCAATGTGAATGTGAATACAAATACGAATAAGTAAGTGAATAACGCTATGAATCGAAGCGTGAAATCAATTCAATAACTTTAAACTGTGAAGGATGACAGGTATAAGCTTTAAGTGAATACTCCCTGTCAAATGGATAATGCGAATAAACTGATCAACTTCATGAATGCTACACTGTATAGCAAACTTAAGTGTATTGGAATAAAAATGAAAGTATATGTAATAAAGATAAGATAATCAATTCATTTAAAAATAAAAGCCAGCTTTTTAAATTGTACTGAGAGCTAAATTTTATTTTATAAACTTAATTAGAACTTTATATTAAGCGTACTCTGCATCTACATTTATTAGTAAACTTTTACCTATTAAGTTTAACCTTGGCTTAGCCAAAGTATGTTAAGTTTTAAGCACAGCAATGTTTGTTTCTGTAGTTCAGTGTAATCGAGAACATAAATCATTTACAGCTGCCCCAACTGGCCAATGGACAGAGGTAATGAAGCTACATAAACCTGGCTACCATTCAATTGGAATGTAGCTGTTTAATCCATGACAGGATTGATTTGCATTTGCACTTGTCACACTCTCTCTCTCACTTTCTCTCTCTCTCTTCTCCCCTTCTTTGGCACCACTTTGAAGTTAAATAATTTATGTTCAAAATGTGCACATCGATGAGAGAACATATTTATCTGGTGTTCCTGACAACATCACTTGACTCAATTGTCAATTAATGTCGCCCAGATGTGGCCTAAGTAGATGATGCCATTTGGAGACATGAAAAGAAAGGGCATCTCATTAATAACCGTAGCCCCAGCAATCTCAATGCAAATGTTCATACATCACTCATACGTCATGTGGGTTAATCCAATCATTAGATGCTTGTGACTGACTGAGATCCAAGTTGGATATGCTTTCGCATACGCCTCTGACAGCTCGTCACTCCGTGTTGGTTCAATGTCTAATCTATGGCTGACGGCTTTGTAGGCCTCAGTTTCAGTTTGTGGATATCAATCACACACAATGTTAAGCTTCTTGCTCCTTCCCTTTATTCCTTTTACATTGGGTCATATGATGGCATCAGTTGCAAATGCTTGATTATACTCACTATTTGACAGACCTAACCCCATCAGCAGCAGAAGCAGCAAACAACTTCGAACCTGAGCACCTAACTAAGGTGTCCAGTTAAATAATTTAATTGATCACATTAACTAAAGTTTCTAACGAGCAAATTAGTTTGTTCAAAGTTGGACAAACGGTGTCAACTTGATGAGAGCACAGCATAAAAAGTCGATTCAAATTCAATAAACTAGCAAATTGTGCATAAAGTTTCCGATACCATTTCTTTTTCCATTTTGAAGTCTGCTAAACACTTTTGGAAAATGGGAAAAGTTCAGATTCTCTTTGATGGGAAAACTTCATAAAGTTCGAGAATGTTAAGGTGTAAATTGAAATTGATTTCACGATCCGTATTAAAATAATTATAGATTTTAGTATTATATTTAAATTACAGATAAGCAAAAACGCAACAGCTAAGTGTGCTCGACAGTGTAATACTTAGTACCCGTTTTCCTCAATTTAATTAAGACCTCATGGAATATATTACTAACATTTTTCTTAGTAGTCCGATTTATTTGGATAAAACTGATTTTCCTATCAGAGGAATATGTCTAAAAAAACTGTTTAGTTTTAATTTGTTGTAAACTTGATTTCTGGACCTGTGTGCAACCAAAGTTTTAAAAATGGCCCGAAAGCCACCTCCGATACCCAAAACAAATGAGCGTACTCCTGGACCAGTTGGCCAAGATACAAAGGCTAATAATGAAAAGTTCCTGAAGGATGTGTATCTAACCACAAATAAATATCGAAAGATGCACGGTTGTCCAGAATTAAAGGTCAATGATACACTCAGCAAGCACGCCCAGGAATGGGCCAATGTATGATTGAATTCTTAACTATATTTAGCAAATACAATTTAATAATATTTTGATCTTAAATCAGCAGTATTTGCGGGATAAAAACATAATGCAACATCGACCAAAGCCCAAATATGGTGAGAATATATTTCTCTCTGGCGGCATGGATGTGACTGGAGATTTGCCAGTGGATATGTGGTATCGAGAGATTAATGCCTTTAATTTTGATAAGCCGGACTTTACACCCACCTCGGGACACTTTACGCAACTCATTTGGAAATCTTGCACAGAAATGGGCGCCGGAGTTGCACGAAGGTGACTTTTATTGATTTTAGATTTTAGTTTTTAATTACAGATGTTGTTAATTTTTAGGGCGGATCGTACTTGGGTTGTCTGCAATTATAATCCCCCTGGAAATATTGTTGGACAATTCAAAGAGAATGTGCCAAGAAAAATGGGAAATTAATAACTAATGTAGTCACTTTATATTGCAGTAATACAGGTCCAGAAATTATATTGCGTAATTCCCATGTAAAGGGGCTTTCAATGGAAGTAAATGATAAAAGTAAATGATAGATAAATGCTAGATTATTCAACTAAATGGACATTAACCTCAACAGATTCAGAAAATTCCTTCAACTTGTATGTGTTGAAATTAACCTTCCTTTTTTGACACTCAGTTGGATAAATGAGAATTAGAACGTTGACATTCTTCAAGAAGATTGACAATTCTTTCAGGCCAACCCACAAAGTAATTTGCATGCCTCTAGGCAATTCGCAGGAACATATTATAGATTTAGCCTTGCGTTAGAGAAAAAAGTCTCTTTGGGATTTTAAATGCATGCGAAGTTTCAGTTTTTTTTGGGAATTGTTCCAGACGGAATGTAACTTGATGCTCGGCCTGAAATATTTTATTGAATTTTATGCTGCGGTTGTGGAATTTAACGCTTCGCTTGCTTTTCTGGCTGAGTTCTGAGTTGAGGCCAAAATTTAATTTGGCACATTTTTTGCGACAATTTCACGTCACACGTCATTAATTTTGCATTTTTGCCATAAATATCCAGTGAGGCGGCCTGAGAAGGGAGAGTGAGTCAGAAGCAGAGCACGGGGGTTAAAGGTTACATGACGTGACGTGGACATGTTGCTGAACCCCACTGACTTCCACAGACTCCATGGGTTATGAAGGTGTCACTGCTGCCCGGGGCCAAAAATCTGACCTTTCCCTTAGTGTTTGTTAGCCATTTTTTTATTTATTTCCTTTTTTTCAAGGCGAGTCGAAATTAAAAACGGAAAATTCACCATAAAAATGCATAGTCTACCTCTCGGGGCGTTAAATTGTATGATCACATTTCTCACTTTCGTTCTCTCTCTTTCTTTCTTTTACATTCTCTACATTTGTTGTTGTTGTTCTTCTTCACATATTGCCATTGCGCCTTTTGTTGACTTTCGTTTGCTGTCATTGCTATCGTTGTTGTTGTTGTTGTTGCTGTTGTAGTTGTAGCCAGCAGCATTTTTGCGGCATGCTGCCAACCAAGTTTGATGCCTTGCCAAAGCTCTGTGTGTGAGAGTGTGGGTGTACGTGTGTGTGTGTGTCGGGGTGTGAGTGTATTCGTTTACTTGTCACTTCTTGGCGGTGTGAAATTGAAACCAGCATCAGCATCAGCAACAGCAGCAGCAGCAGCAACAGTCAACGTAACGAACACCCTCTGAAAGTGGTTTATTGGGTTAGGGTTACGGTTTATGTAGAAAGTTTAAAGTTGTTGTTGCTGCTGTTGTCGTTGTTGCTGTTGTTGTTGCTCGGAAGTAAGCGATTTTTTGGGGCACTTTGCACAAGTGCAATTTAAAGAGATTATATGACTAGACGCGAAGTGGAAGGCAACTGATATAACAGCTGAGATAGTAAATATACTGTCAATATTGTCAAATAAATTTTTATAGCATACTTTTGGGATTGACTGAGAGTTTATTTACATTTTATGTCATCCTTCAAGAATGCAATATATTTAGTAAATTGCAAAGGATTTTGCAGTTTTTAAAGCAATCATAAAAGTCAGTTACGAACTTTTCAATAAAAGTCTGAAATAGCAAAGGACATCAGAGTCTCCTAAAAGTATGCAACGCCTTTTATCTTAAAGTTAAAAGCAAAGAAGCAATTCGAAAAGTTCGCTACAACTTTGAAATATAACAGCCAGAAATAAAAAAGTACCGCAGTCTCATTCTCAAGTTAAGATATTGCTACCCATTTTATATAAAACGTAGATTGGTAAAGGACTTTTTCAATTTTAATATGACTTTATTTGTTAAGGATTTCAAATTCTAGTCAAATATAACAAAGGACTGCAGTTTATATTGTAGGTATATTTAATTTTGTATAATAAAAATAAACCCTTTCTAAAAGAATTTAATATTTTTACATTTTAAAGGAAGTCTGATTCCGTTGGGTAACAATTTTGAATGTATTGTAGTTCCTTGAAGCGAATGCTTTAAACATGCCACATATTGTACTCTGACCACTTTATGTGACAGCTTTCACGTTATTTAATGATGCATTTCAATTGCCTTTCAATGCGCCACAATTTGAATACCATATTAAAGGGTTGACAGATGACACAGGACTCGCGTCTGCCTTGTCAGGATCTGTAATATTATTATACAATGTAATTAAACCAGACGAACCTGACAATCAGATCTAGCTGCCCTTTTTATGCACTTTGCAACCTGCAACTTTCATTCATGCGACGCAAATGTGGAAAAAGTCAACAGACAGACGGACAGACGGACAAGAGCAGACACCCTGAATGATCCACTTAAGGAAAAAAACTGAGCTGGGCTAAAGACTGCTCGATGCTTTTATGCATTGTAATTTGCGCGTAATTTCACATGGAAAACGTGAAAATGCTCTGGCATTTTAACAGCAACAACATCATCAGCATCACCAACAACAACAACAACAGTGTTGGCAGCTGCTTACGGCAAAGTTCTCATTTATTTTAATGCGTACAACGCTGACGACGTGCAAATGGCTGCCAGTTTGTGCCAGGGCTTTTCAGTTGCATGCACAATTTTCCCGCTTTTTCTTTTGGGTTTTTCATTTAAAAATTGCTTGCAGATGCAACTGCAAGTCATGTGTGTGTGTGTGTGTGTGTGTGTGTATTCGCGTTATGTGTGGTGTAATTATTAAGCTGACATTGCAGCTGGGCAACGCCTGCTGATGCACTTTTCATTCAATTTCAGTAGGTCAACAACAACAACAAGAACAACAACTGCAATGGCCATAACAATGCCGATTTTAATGGTCATTACAATAAGGCCATAACCATAAAAAATTCACAGACACACACACGCACGGACAAGGACAACGACAACAATAATGATTCGCATTTATTGGGCTTATGGGGCGTATTAATAATATTCAACTGTGTGGCCTTTACCAACACTACATTTCCTCTTAAGTTGCACAAAGCAAACGAATTAAATTTCAATTTGAACACAAATTGCAGACAACAAAAATTTATAAAAAATTGAGATAAAAACAACAACAATTTTACAAGGCAAAAAATTACATTGGAATAGTTTTTCATTTTGCACCTGCAAAATTTGAATTTGTTTTTATAACCTGGTTTGTTTTTGCTTTACTAGATAACATGATTCCAATTTTTGGCAATTTACGTAATTGTGCAATCTTGTGATAAAGTACTTTATTTATTTAATATTTGCAATATTATTTTTGACAGAGACTGCAAAAGAGAACGAAAGTAGAAGAGGAAATGTGCTTCGTGTTGCTTTTAAAGGTGACATGTATGAAAATAAATAGATTAAACAATATGAAAATTTATTGAAGAGAGATTAGCTTGAATTCCGCATTTAAGGGTAAAAATAAATATATATTTATTGAGAAATAAGAGTGAATAATGGAGGATCAAAGAGTTAGCATCGTTAGCTAACTTCCTTAACAGCTTGAGCATTAATATTGCATTACAAGGCAGCCCAATTAGACCAACTGAACGATTTAGCGAATCAGCCATAAATATTGTGCATATCCCTTCTTACAAACACTCTTACACAGACACACAATGAGGGGCACCTAAGCGAAGGCAGCGTTGCATAAATCTCAATGTGCAGCAGCTCGAAACGAAAACGAAACGAAACGAATTTGTGGCACAGTCGAAACCTCTGGGGCAAGGATAACAAACAAGTAAACAATGAAAAGAAAAGAATCAAAAAAAGAACTGCCTGCTGCATTAAACCAAAAGCTGTTTTGGCGTTATTTAAAATCAGAAAACCCTTCAAATTGCATTTTAATAGAATTTATTGTGCCAAACGATTCGAAAAGAAATTCCCACAACAGCATCCAATGCAGGAGGGGCTGAAGCATATCTGTGTGCAACTGCAACACTTGACTTTTATGTTGCAACAAAATGCTATTCTCAAGTCGGAGTCATAGCCAAAGTATGCGATAAGAATGGCTCTTCTTTTGGCTTCTGCTCTTCCACCTCCTTCCTCTCAATCTGTGCAGCGATGCGCATCAATTGCAAAAATAAAAGAAAGAAAATAAAATTTACAAATCCGCGAGGCAGGACGAGCTGCAGTCAGGACACAAATTATTACTTGGCCTGGCTCCAAAATGTTTAAATTACAATTTGCACAAAATATATGTACATACTCCGCCAGCTGAGGGAGAAGGGAGAGGAGAGAAGGATGTGCAAGTGGCCGCAAGAAGCCATTTGGTTGCAGTGCATCCTCCTTGCTCTTTTAACCTCCTTTCTTGGCCATAAAAATCAACAGCCAAGCAAAAAGCGTTGCCTACCAAGTTACTGTTTGATAAACTGCTCCGGGAATTGTCTTGCCACCTGCTGTTGATCTTTCTGTTGGCGCTTATCAACATTGCGTATACGCAATATGCATAATGGCTGAGGGTTATTAAAGCTTGCAATCACTTTTCCTATCTTTGTCTTTCCTTTTTCCATCTCTGACAAAGTCTGTTTAAATAAATACCTTCCTCTAGTGAGAAATTCTAGACTGAAATATTTGCAATATTTATTTATAGTTTCAATTAACCTACATTTAAGTGGAGCTCTCTCAATTTATTGTAAGCGTTTTTAGTTGGTTAACCTCAAATAGTTTGAAGCATTGTTAAACAGTCATGACCAATTTCTTTAGACGAATTAAATAAGATAAATCCTATAATTAAAATCATAAAAACTGAATCAAATAAGACAAATAATATTATGCACGAGGTGTGAAAGAGATAATTTATATTAAAAATTCAAAAGATCAAAATAGGTTAAATGCCATCAGCTTAACTTGCTGAGAAAGCAATGGGCAAAAGGACTCTGTGCCAGGGGATCAACAGCCAAATGGGACTCTTGTTGGCAACTGAGGTTGACCACAATTGTGTGGTCACGTGATGACTTTTTAGCTGCCCCTCTGGATGTGGCTAGCATTTCTTTCAACAGCTCAGCTCATAATTTCCACATAAAGAGGGTAGGAAAAAAACTAATGATATGTTGGCAGAGAAAAGAGAAAGAAAAACGCGGCTCTGCATATATATATATATTTTTTTTGCAAGTAGCGTTTGCATTTCGTGCATATTTTAATTAATTTTACTTTTGTTCGTGCGCTTTAAATTTGCGACAGAAGGCTCTTTTAGAAGTTTTCGCTTTACAGGATGACAGACATTTAAAAATGCATTAAGATTTTTAATTAAAATCCGTAAAAAAAGAAGAATAGTTGGAGTACAAGAATTGTTTTTATGTTCTTTTGGTGGGCAATGCCCTCTCCCACTCATATTTCATTTCAAAAAAGATATGGTAAAAAAGTAGAAATAATTTGAAAACATTGCGGCTCATGTCCATATGACGACAGCTTCCATATGTGGCCGCTGGGTGGCGTTGCCGTTGGCACATTACATGCATGACTACGTGTCCTTTTAATATCCTGTGTGTGCGCCGCGACGCTTCAAAACTTCCGCTGTGGCAAATAAATAAATAAAAATACAATGATAAATGAACAAGCACAATTTTTGCATAAAAATAAATTCAAAACACACTATGAGTACAGCCGCATGTACCTCAAATATTTTCTAACATTTTTTGTGAGTTGTATTTTCGTGAGCTAAATTAGAGCACTTTCTACAGTGGTTACAACTGAGGCTGACCAGCTCTCTAGTTCTATTAGAGTTTAGAACTACACTTATTTAGTATCACTTATGTTGGTCAGAAATAGTTGCATAGTCATGGTTATACAGAAAGCTAAGGGTCTTTCATAAAAAGTTTTCTGAAAAGCACTTGAGTTTATAATGAGAATTTAAATTTAACACATTTAAAACCATTAAACATGTGAGAACGTTCGTCAAATCTGTAACTGATCTGGTCCTAAATTTTCTTAGACTCTGTAAAATTATTGGTCATTTCAAGAGATTCTGTAGCAACAATTCGAATACAGAATCAATACTATTCTTAAGCTATAGTGAAATTCCTTCATCATTTCTTATCAAGGTCATTTGATGGAATAGAACGTTATAATCCTACATAGGTATATAAGTATAGATTAAATAACATAATCAATATCATTATATTTTACTTGAAGAAGAGTGAACTAAACAGCAAACTATTTTTTGTTTATAAGGAGTAAGTGCTCTGAATATGTGGTCCGATGAAAAGTCGTTACATTTTTATAAATCTTTAAAGTCTTTAAAATATCCCTCAGACTTGAATTGAGGAGACGAGCCAGTTAATCAAACAAACTTATTTAATAGAATATAGTAATTTTAGTACAGAAGATGGAACAGAATACTACTATCCTTACTCTATTGACTTAGCCACATTTCATGCTTAAGTAATGTGATCTGTAATGCATGGGAAATCAAGTGAGATATGTTATAGAATTTTGTTGTGTGCCACCATATTGTAATCATAATGTTCATTATGAAATGATACAATGCATCAATGGCATAATTAAAATTTGCATAATTTGAGCTACTCTGGCAAATGTTAAATTATTCAAAATGTACCCCTTGACCCCTTGACCCACCCAGAAGTCGGTGAGCAACACTTGACAGACAATATTCAATTACGAGCATTTGCTGAAATGTGCTAAACATTTCGAGTGTCTGCTCCGAAATTAATTTGTTTGTGTAACAGGACAAACTAACAACAATAACAGCAACAACAACAGCAATTCCATTCTACATCGTGACACATTGGGGCCTGACCAGGTCCTAAACATTCGGCGTGTTCTAAGCCAGGTGCTGTTCAAACAAATTGCGTACGTGTATGTTGTCCTTTGGTCCTGTTGGTCCTTTTGGCTCCCAGAGTCCTTTGGTAATTGTAATGCGAGCAAATAAACGAGCAAGTGAAACACGAATATTCATACACGACAATGCCCCCAACCATGAGTAAAGGGAGTTAAGGACATTACAAGGACATGCACAAATACAACAATGCATGAAGCCAAAGCCAAATGGCAACAGGACTTGTCATTTATGCGATGGACGCAGCACAGGTGCGAGGGATGGCATTTTCTGCCCCCACTGGGTCTACAAGTGGCCCTCACAAAATTCGCAATCAACAAAAATTTTTAATTTCCATTCACTTTTTTCTTTTTTTTTGGTTTTTGTAACAAATTTGAATTTATTTCCTGCCAACACCTGCGGCAGGTCCTTGTCCCCAGGCGACAATCGAATTAAGTTAGCCTTACGAATACAGAGTCGAATGCAAGTGAGAGAGTTGTAGTGAGAGTGTAAGAGATAGCGAGAGAAGAGTTTCAGATTAGAAAAGGGTTTACCCATGTGGCATACATCTGCTTATAATTGAATTTCAAAACAGTTTTGAATTGTTTCGAAAGATAGGTGTGGTTTTTATCCGGCTAACTAATTATTTAATCACTGATAGAAAATTTACAGGATTCTTTTCTTCTTAAAATGAAAGCGATATATACATGTAATTTCACAATGATATTTTATATAAGAACGCGGCAAATTAGAGTCCTTTTTCCCTATCGAAATGTGGGTTAGTGAAAAACGAAAATTAGTAATATTTTGTAATTTTTTGTTAGTAGAAATAACAATCAGATTACTATAAATATCATGTCAATGCCACATTTTGTTTTTTCTGTAATAGTTAGGAGCTCTTATATATAAGTATACACTAAATTCCAAGGTTTAAGATTAACTTTATTTATATATTCTAAAGTTCCCAAAACTGGTTGGTTTCTTTAAAATTTGTCTTATGGAATTGAACCTTTCAAAAATTCTATTGAAATATGACATTATACAAGAAATATAAATAGACTTTAAATAAATTAGAGAATAAATAATAACGAAAATACCTATTCGCTATGACAGATTAAACTACATTGGATTAACTTTCAACACAAATAAATTTCAATTGCATTTTTCAAAATATATATTCTTTTTTAAAGACCTTTAATTCTCTCAATGTTCATTGTTTAAAGTAGAATGGCACGGAATACAATGTACTCTTTTGTAGTACTGCCATTGTCTTTTATATCCAGGTTCAACTGTCAATGCAATACACCAATTTTGAGTATTTTTCATTAGTGCATTTTTTACATTTGTGGCTGTTGTTGTTGTTAATTACAAAGGTCCACTGGTTGTCTATAAAGTATTCGTTTCAATTGCGATATACAACGCCCCAAAATTGAAACCTCTGAATTCAGCGAGGAGGGAAAAGGGAGTTGAGGGGCGCCATTGTCTTGCCCTCTCTCCTAGCCTGTCAATCGATGCAGCTGTTGTTCGATTTCGTTGTCGTTTTCGTTTTCGATTTCGCTTTTGTTTTTGTTTTGTATGAGCCAGAACAGAGAGACAGCAACGAGGGAGGGACAACAAATGGTAGGGGGAAGGTCAGAGGAGGCCGCGAACTGACCTATAAATCATCTAATGGCCACAGCGTTTGGTTTGGCTTGGATTTCGGCCAGTTGCACCTCCCTGCCCGCCCTTAAAATCTCCCCCTGCCGCACATATGTCAATATTTGTGCGAAATGCGGTTGCACTCTACCCAACACAAAACACTCTCCATCATTCCTGGCATGGCATTGGTTTTGGGGCTTGGGTTTGGGTTTGGTTTCTCTTTTTTTGGGGCTTTCAGTTCGAATTTGTTGTTGATTTTTTGTGGAATTTCTGCAGCGTTTGCATTGTCTGTCTGTCTGTCTGTCTGTTGGCGAAAGACAAGCTTTTAGTTGTTTAAATTTAAGTTGCATCGTATATCCCTCTAAAAATAAAACAAAACAAAAGAATCTGAAACAGTGCATGGCCATTCATATAACATTTCTTCTTCCATCATCAGTTTTTTATTTCTATTTGTGTGAATTTCCTATTGCATATTTCAACTATTTCCGCTTGATAAGAGTTCTACATGGTTGCTTTTGCTTAATTTCCGTTTTTATATTTTCTTTAGCTTTACCCTTTGAGCCAATCTCCATCTCTAGCTATTCCTTTTTTTCGTCTTTCTCTGTATCGTTCTCTACTCAGAGATGGACATCTGTTTTGCAGTTCATTTGTTATGGAATTGAATTTCATTTGGCAGTTTTCCTTTTACATTTCTGACGGCACAACGTGGCGTATGGGCAACTTATTTGCCATGTATCATACGATACGATGCAAGAAATTAAATTAAAGGCATCCGAGTGTAAAATTGCAAAGAGTTGCTAAATTATAACGATAAGGAAGCAAAGCTAAACATTGAACATCATTGTGACTGTTTACTGGAGATATGGATGTTGGAGCACTCATCTAGTTATTTCTCTTTTAAGTGTAAGGATGATGATAAGTACTACTTGTTAAAAAGAAAGAAGAGCAATAATTGTGCAAGAGTCTAGTCACAAACTGAAGCTATACAAATTAAATACTATATAAATGTGTTCTGTCAATTTTTTCTTTAAATACCTTACTGCTTAATTTTGCCATATATTCTTAAAGAGATTTCTTACATATCAGACTCAATTATGACTTTAATTTTAAGCTTATGCTCCGCGAGCAACACAATGCAAGAAATTCCCAAAGCAGGACAAAAATCTAAGGACGCTTCAGCCGCAAGCTGCGGCAAGTCCCAAAATAGTCATAAATTTGAGCATTTTTAACAAAAAACAGACGGTAGAGAGCAAAAAAAACAGCTATAGAAAAAGACAGATAAATAGAGAGGGAATAGGAGGGAATGTGAAATGGAAAAGGGCAAAACGAAAGAGGCCCAAACAACTTGGCCAAGTTACGCCCGAGGAATTGTGCTTAATTTACTTTTGCTTCCCTTTTGCAGGACAATCACTTCTTTCAATTCTCCTCTTCTTCATTTACTTGCTCTTCATCTTAATTCTTTTTTGTGGTTTCCTCACTTAAACTGCGCCCTAATGACACTTTAAAAAATTCGTTTAATTTACACATAAAATATGCATAAACTCGAGTTTAATGTAATTAATTTGCTAAATGATATGCAGATTAAAATATTTTTAATATGGCATTCTTTAAGGTTTGGAATTTGTCGAGATATTCTCTGTGCTGTCTATAAGGCATCTTGCAAGCCAAGTTAACAACTTAATATATTGTTTTCAATAAGCTGCACGTTGCAACAACAAAAATGTGGGAGGTTTATTGTGGCAAAGAGGAAATGAGAAAAAAGGAATGCTCATGATAGCAATAGTTGCAACATGTACATGCAGCAAAATGATGTTGCTAAAGCGCGAATAGTAAGTGGCAACATCATGATGTTGTCTTTGGAGACACGAATAAGGTTGGGTTGGGGGAGTATGCAACATGGGGTGACTTGTTGCAAGGGGAAAATGAGAAGTACTTGTTTCACAGCAAAAGCGTTGTCTTTTGTTTAAGGGCTACATTGAAATGAAAAATAAAAGTTTTAACAAATAGGAGAGTGACTTGTAGATACCCTGAAAATCACAAGCTGATGCGCTTCTTTAGTATTTAATAGGATATGTTAAAACACAAGTTGATAAATTACTTTATTAATGAGATTAATTGTGAAAAAAAAATATATATAAAGGTTTTTAATTTTAATCAGTTAAATTATTTTTTAAATCACCAACAAAGCATTTTTTTCCTCTTTAAAAATCTAACAAAGTCTTTATGAGGTTTGCAAAAATATATATATGGATTTAGATGTCAAAAGCATCTTTAAGTAAATTACACGGTATTCAAAGATAATTTATCAGAAGATATATTTCGATTTTTGATTTCAAATCGTAGCACTTTTCATTGAAACTCCCAGTCTCTTTGTAAATCACAGATTGGTCAAAGTTAAGAAGTGACCATAACAGATCTTGAAATACTGTCTACAAAGGTAACACTGTCCAGCTTTTTGTAGGGCATATAATATGCCGCTTATAATCACGTATATACCAATACAAAAACATATACACACACATATAGTGGAGAAACTAAGCTGAGTGCTTGGCAGAGAGTTGCTGAGTTAGTGAGAAGCACACTGATGAAGAGGGGACTGAAAGGAGGGGAAGGGAGACATCATGTACGTCGACAGCGATGTCAGCAACAGCAGCGTGGGGCATTAAGCACGTCGGCAACATAAATATTTTAATTTTGCTAAAAATTTGTGCTGAAAGTCGCTTTTTTGCATTAGGAAGTGGAAGACACTCACACATACACACAGCATAAACTAAACAAAATGGCGTCGACGAAAGGATGCGCAACGCAGATTGTTGTTGTTGTTGTTGTTGTTGCTACTGCTGTGGTTGTTGCCTGGCATGGCGATGTTTGTAATGATAAGCGCTGTTAGTGTTTTACTTTAATAGGCAAAATTATGTGCATACACAAAGCTGCACACACACACACACACAAACACAAACACACACTGTCGCACCCACACAAAAGACTTTGACTCAAACACGGCTCAAAGGCATAAATTATTGCGGTTAACAGACAACACAGACAGCGCCGACAAAGCCGGACATTGCAGTAGGAGTAGAAGTAAGAACAGAAAGAGGAGCAGGAGCAACTGTTTTCTACATAGAAAGAAAATCCGGGATATTCAGTCTGAAATCAATCCGAAACAATCTCAGAAGTTTGGTAATCTTGGATTTTCTAAGCGCAAGTAAACCAGGTAAATACTTGATGCAAGTACAGTTTTTATTTTGTTTTTAGCAAATATTTTGGGACTCCTTTAAAAATGTTGATATTGAACTAAATATCATAGGCATATTTGCTGATTAAAGGGATGAGTTATTGCCATTTGATGCCCATATATGTTAGTCTTAATGTAACAATATTATAATTGTTACATATTTAAATCCAAGTTAATATCAGATATTTTAATCGTTTTCTTTTTCTCTGTGTACTTTACAGAATCACAGCCGGTTGGCTTTTGGCTGTGCCTCAGTCTTAGTTTCTGCCTGGCACACTGCCGAGCTTTGGCCAAATTAAAATAGTGTCTGCCTGGCCTATATGCACTGTGCAGCTATTGTTGCTATGCTCGCTGTGAGCATGCTAAGGAAAATATATCTTGATACCCTTACGAGAAAGATATAAAATTATAATCATTGCATGTGTGAATTTTGTGAAAGTATACATTTAGTTCTTTAGCTCCAAGTCAGCTGAACTGATCGTTAGAAACAATAAATCAATTGTATATTTTGTTTTTAGTTTTGTTTCTCAAGATTACAATAAATTTTTATTAAAATTATTTTTTAAATTAATCTTTTAATAGGGTCAATGATTGATATACACCTCAAATTGTCATATAAAATAAAATAAAAGAATCTATGCAAACTAACTTATTTTTGTGAACCATCCAAAAAAAAAAAGCATTACAATTGCAAAAGAAATGCAGAAGCTATTACGGATCTAATGCCATCTAGCGTTTATAGCTTGCAAATTGTTTTCTTGAGGATGTATTGTGTCATGTGATAAGGGTATTTCCTAGTCAAGCAGTCTCGAATATGTTAGTGTATTCTTAGTTGTTCATTTTGACAACGAGCCAAATTAAATGCCAAACTTTTGTTAAGATTTATGGAAAGAGTTGGATCCGCATAAAACGGATGTTAGAAAACAAATAACAAATTCTAAGTAAATTGGCCAAGCTAATATACATAAGAACAAGCCAAAACTGAGACTGATTTGATGAAGAACGATAAGTGTTTCTTAATTGTGCGATAATTCAACCAATTCCAAATTTAGAGCAATTGTTGGGCAAAGTCATTTCATAATAGCTCATAAATTAATTATTATCCTGGAAATTCATGCTGTTGATTAAATTGAATTCAAATTGAAATGCATGAGAATGCCGTGCCAATATTTGCGCATATTTTGAATGCCTCAACGAATGCGGCCAAATCAAATGTTATTTAAATATTGTTATTTGCCCTGCCGAAGATGTGTGGGCAAAAATCGGTGGAGGACACGGGGGACGAAGTAAAACTGAATATTCAAAAACTTGTTGTTGTTGCGTATTTGAAAATTTGTGCATTGTTTTGCCAGATTGGTTCTTGCCACATTTTGAGGCCAACAAATCGAAAGCGATGCGAAACTGAAGGCAAATAAATATGTTAATATTTGCAGGTTGACAAACAAATATGTAAACACGACTACCAAATGACTCTCTGATTATGTAATGACTTGCAATGCAATCAATCAAAAATTGATCGCACAAAAGCCAATAAGAAAGCAAGCCGTCAAAATGTGCTAGGCTCTGAGATACCCAGCACTATTTTGATTTGTCATTGTCGTTTGATCTTTTTCACTTCGGCAAGTTTATGAACCTTTGAACAAGTGTATAAGCAAGTTGTTGTACTTTTAATAGTTTTTTTTTCAATGTCTTTGGTAATTTTGAAAATAAAAAGTCACTCCACAGTCAAGTATACTTTGTCTTACATTAGGTAGTCGGAATATTTATGACTCTGGGCCACAATTGAAAATAATTTAATTTACATTACAGATACCCACCCTAGTATTTTAATGTGTCTATTCCCTTTTTGTTCACTTCCATCATTTTATATAAAAAAATTCTGAGAATGTTCTCCAAATTTGATTGCTGTTTATAATGTATTTCTAGGTTTATGGAAGTAGAATGAAGAGTTCGCGTAAATCTGCTGATTGGTATTTGGCTGGAAATTTATTACACATATGTTTTCTCTTCTTGACATGAATTGAGAATTATATAAGCTGGTAATTTGTTAGTTAATAAGGAATCACTTGATGAGGGCAGTTAGGATTGCCGTGTAGCGTGTGGGTGTGAATCTTTTTAACAATTGTCCAAACAATGCGTTGAAATAACATAACATCAGGTAATGTACTGTGTTTTACTGAACTGGTAGTCGTCGTTGGGCTGTTGCTTTGAGAATGCCATATAAAACTGCTACAATAACTGCAATTATCATTATAATTTGAAATGCACCTGTAAGGATGGCGGTTTCATGTCCTCCATTCTCGCATAAGGCACAGGCTGATAGATCCGTATCCTTTATAACATTGCGCGTATATGCACTCCTCCACAAATTTTGTGGCATTTCCAACATCATTTTCATATAGCTTTTGTCGCTCCTGGAACATTGCTGACAATGGTCATTCAGATAATCGCGGCATATCTGACCTTTTGGTGACACCTTGCAGACAAACTTCATAACCCCATCACGTGTGGCTTGCCAAGACATTATAACTTTTATTTCTTTTTTAAATATTGATTTACTAGTTAAAATATAAACGATAAGCGTAGTCAAATTATTTGTAATTTTTCAGACTTGCTTGAAGGCTATATGATATTCCAATGACAAACTGTTCGTAGGTGTCTAGATGTTTTGATATTGAATTGAAGAAACTGTTCTACAAAATAGCAAGCTTATTAATTATTGTCAACAAATCAGAGTCGCTCAGAATTGTACAGAGTTGCATTTTGGTTACATATTGAATGATTGCAGAAAGAAATAAAATCGGTTCTGAGCCGAAACCTATATAAACTTTATGCAGTTATTTGTTTAAGGTCTTCGTTCAGACAAACATAAAATATTAATTTAAAACTAGTTTTAATTTGTAATAAGATTCTTTAAATATGTGTGTTCATTTTTATATTTGCAAAATTTGGAGGTACTGGCGTTAATTCGAGAAAAACTCTGGCAGCGCTGAGTCTAAGACTAGGAATAAACGGCCAGACACCACAAAAACAGCTTATGTAGAACTTTTCGGATTCGCAACCGAAAAATCCCATCAAGTGGAAATTCACTACAACTCTGTTTATAAAGAATCCCAGTTTGCAAATTAATTTCATTGCTGTTACAAATGTGTGAATAAATGTTTCTTAAAATTAGGGGAAATAGCAACAAATGTTAGGTTTGCATTGCCCCACAGAGAATGGCACTGTGCCTCTGGGGTGCATCTTAGCTTTAAGATCGGTAAATCAAATTTCAGAAGCTCAGATGCCCAAATGCAACCCTGACTCTTTGTGTCAAGATATGCAAAACTGCTCTGAGGGCCTGGAAGTTATTTGGTTAAAAAATTTCAAAGAAAATCTGGAAGAAGTTTATATATTTTTCTTTATGATTATCGAAATCATAATTTCATAATTTTAAGTAGAGTAAAGTTAAGAAAGAGCTGTTTTTTTTAAATCATCCGGTAACTTTAATACAATCAATGTGAATTTCACGTTGTGAAATGCTTTCGTATAAACGAAAATTGATTAGAACTGAATCTATCGATAGTCTAATTGAAAGGTTTCACATCTCCAAAGCAATTCTACATGATTTTCAATTTCCATTCGAGTTTCCTGTCGACGACATCGAAAAAAATTTAAGGAAAATAGTGCGCTCCGGTTTTGTGTAATTTCATAATTTTTGTTTGCGTATAATCTTGGAATTGAATTATGGAAGGTAATAATGTAAACGATAATTCGCTAGCTTTGTTTCCGTACAAAGAAAACAATATTGCTATTAGTCCTGGTAAACGTATCGAAAAGCCGGAATCTTTTGTGACTGTGGCTTCCGGAAAAAAACCACGTATCGCTCGTGCGGGAAACGTACAGATCTGGACTAATGAGAATGTAAGTACAACTATTGTTGGAGGAATTTAGCTCTTTATTGCATAAATTAACTTGTAATTATTAAGAAATACAGATGGGTTATTTATTAAATTATTGTTTTTTTTTTCAAATACTGTTATCGTTCTAATTTCTTATGATTTGGTAAAGGAACCAATTACTGTAGGCCGTGCTCCGTCAGATTTAAAGCCGCAATGGGATCACTGGGATAATAATCAATCGCAAGCTCCTCAATGGAGGGGAAATCGCAACCGTTCCCCTGGCGGTATCTGGGCTAATGGGGAGAATCGTAGCAAGAATCGTGGTGGCAACAATAAAATTGGTAATTCGCATCGCAACGAAGAGTATATAATTGCCCAAAAGCTGCGCAACATTAGCGGACCAACCGTTGATTTGGAATCGATTAAAGATTTTGAGGAAGTTAAATTCTCTGGACATAATCGCCTTTATGTCGGCAATTTTACCAGCGAAATGACTGAAAACAAACTTCGTGAATTGTTTAAGCAGTATGGTGAACTTGGCGATGTTTACATAAATGCTGAGAAGAATTATGCATTTGTTAAGGTCGACTATCATGGCAATGCCGAGAAGGCCAAACGAGCCTTAGATGGAACCCTTATCAATGGTCGTCAATTGCGCGTTCGTTTTGCACCAAATCAATACACGGTTCGTGTTAGCAATCTATCGCCATTTGTGTCCAATGAATTGCTACTAAAGTCCTTTGAGATCTTTGGAAAGGTTGAACGTGCAATTGTTAAGGTTGATAATCGTGGCAATCATACAGGCGAAGGCATCGTTGAGTTTGACAAAAGCTCAACGGTCAACACTTGTTTGCGTTTGTGCCAAGATAAATGCTACTTTTTAACCGCATCATTGCGTCCATGTGTTGTGGAGCCAATGGAGATCAATGATGATAACGATGGAATACCCGAAAAGACACTTAGCAAGACTATGCAATATAATCATGAGCGTAGCATTGGACCACGTTTTGCCGATCTCGATTCATTTGAGCATGAATATGGCCTTAAATGGAAACAGCTTCATGCCATCTATAGGAATAAATTGGAGTCTCTTAAAGGCGAGCTAGCATTGGAAAAGGAAAAACTTGATGCTCAAATGGATTATGTTCGCCATGAGCGTGAAACTGAACTTTTGCGTCTAGGTTAGTATCAAGATATTACCACTAACCAATGAATACAATGTATTCCTATGTATTTAAATGAATTATTATTATTTATTTTATTCTATTCTCTATAACTCAAAAGAAATCATGTCTAATAATATTCTTTATTTTTCCTTAGAACTTAGACAACGTGAGGCCGACAGTGAGCGCAGGAAATTGGAATTGGAAATGCGTCAAATCCAATGTCAAGAACCCAATTTTACTGTAAACGATGTTTTTAATCGTCCCCAAAATCAAATGCCCGACAATTTTGTTGAGAATGACGCTATGAATCGTCGTCAACATCAAATGCGGGACCCGATTATGAACCGCAATGCCTCTTTTGGACGTGAGGAGAAGCCAATGTTTAATCCGAAAAATTTTAATGGTTTTGGTGGAATTTGCGATTATAATGATCGCAGCACAAGTTTCGATTCTGCTCCATTTGTAGTTTTTCCAGGTAATTAGTTTGACTTTTAAAATCAAACCACCTTTAATTAAATCGACCTTTAAATTATTCTTCAGATGGCAAAGAAAACTGTCCAAATAAACAGGTAAGTCGTCATCACCAAATAATCAGGTCAAATCCTCAACACCATTGGAGATCATAAGATTGCATTTATCTAATGATCAATGGTATATTATAAATTTTTTGAACAGGATGGTTTGGATGGTAGCTTGGATGGCAACATTGATGGCAACAATGAACGCAACAATGATGGCAACAATGGTCTATGGGGACGCCGTTCTCTTTAAATATTGTATCGAGATTCAGCCATAGATATTTTGCCTTTTAATTGAAGTCATTTTCAATTATAAACTTATACAATTGATATTTCTAACTAAATATTTTATGTACATCATCACCAAATAATCAGGTAAATCCCCATCACCTTTAAAGATAATAAGAGTGAATTTGCCTAAAATTCAATTGTAAATTGTAAATTTCTTGAACAGGATAGTTTGGATGGCAACAATGGTCTATGGGGATGCTGTTCTCTTTAATTATTGTATCAAGATTCAGCCATTTTCAGCACACAAACATATTTTACCTAATAATTGAAGTCTTTTTCAATTAGAAACTCATAAAATTGATATTTCTAACTATATGTTTTATGTAAAATAAAGCGCATAATGATTATAAAATATATTAATTGTCTAACCTTAAATCAATTTGCTAAATTAAATTTACAGACAGTCGACTACTGAATACTTCATTTGTCTGTTGTCTGATGGATATGTGAAGTGTAATAAAAGGGTTTGTTGGCAGCAGGAGACTGCACTTGAGACTTATAAGTACATATCTGGCCTTCAATATAAGTAACATACATTAGTAGTCAAGTGATTTAGCTGTTTGCTATTGACTGACTGGTGTTTCCACTTTCAATAATTCTACAAACCTCATATTGCAGAATTTTAGCTTATGTAATAATGCCCTCGGCATAGCATTATTACAAAATGACTTTCATATTGTTTTACTTAAGAGTATGAGCTAATCATAAACATCTTGAGTCTTCTTCAAAACGTTAAACTGTTACCTTTAGACAATCCAATGACATTTTCTGTAATTCAAAGAGAAACACAGATAGCTCTGGGAAATAAAATGAGGATGGAAATGGTAATCAAAATATTAGTTAACAAATTTACTTTAATTATGTAGAACCGAAAAAAAATACAAATAAACAATGCAACTAATAAAAGAAATATATAATTGCATTATTGAACTTATATTCAATTTGTCTGTTTCAATATTAATATTTTTCTTTACTTTTTTTTTATCAACAGCAAATAGCACAGTATTTTATTTTCTCGTTTGTAGATTATTTTTTCAATTCGAGGCACTCAGCATCGTTTGCAATCCGCGTACTACATTGCGTATGCTTAATGCGTGGCCTGTGTAAACCTTGAAATGTACTTAAAATTCTTAGCGCTAGCATTTTGACACCGATTTTTAATTGTTGTCGTCGACTTGTTTGGCTTTTGCTCTCTTTCTCAATTTGTGTGTGCGTGTGTGTGTATGTCTGTTTGTGTGTGAAAATGGGGAAATTGGCACATTTGCTGCATTTGCATTCTGCGGTTTTCTAAATAACTAAATAACTTGCCAACCGCATTTGTTGGGGTTTTCCAGAGACCGCTGGGTCATTTCTATGGCTGCCTGCCTGCCTCCACTTGTTCTCTCTTTTCTGATCTACTCTCTCCTTCTTTGTAGCCTAAACACATGGCACACATTTTGGAATTGTATATTCTGAACTCTGGTCAAAGTTTAAAGTTTGCGCCACTAATTGAACAATTCTTATAGTTGAGAAAAACTAAACCATTAGTTTGATATTCCCTATGAATTTCAATTTAACATCAAAGGGGAGAAGAAAGCATAAAGAGGATTTCCATTAAGTTACTTTTCACAATCGAACTGCATAAATATTTAAATAAATCTATCAAACAAACAAAAGCGCCTGTAAATATTTGTAGTCTGCTGTCGTGGTCTACCAATCCCTGCAGTGTTCCCATTCCCATTTCAATTTCCAGACTAACACACACAATCAATTGCCGGCTTAAATCACACACATACACGCATAAGCACACACACATATGCATATTGTGTTAGGCACTTTTGCTTCTCTTTGGGGCAGGCTATAAATGCCGGCAAAAAGTCTCATAAAAAAGTCGAAACGCTTTAAATATAAGATAAACAAACCGGCAAAATCGTAGCACACTCACACACATAAATATAAGACCCAAACACAAACAAACATGTACATCCATGTACCCTGAATTCAACGCAAACTCACCAAATTCCCCACAAATTTGGAAAAGAGTAAAAACCACAAGGGAAATTTTCATATAATTTCTTTATGTTGCATTTTTTGACTTTTTCTTTCTATAATGATTTTTTGTGAAATTTATTTCTCAAACTCTTTTGAGTCTTACAGCACTAATTGGTCGTTGAAGAGGGTTTAGTGAACCAAATTCAACTGGAATATCCGATTGAACTTATGCCAATACTTTAAAGTTAAAATAAATAAAAATAATCTTTGAATCGTATTATTTCTATGAGGTATATTCCAGCCTGTAGATCTTGCAAATTTTCTGTTGATTCTGAAATAACAACTAATAAATTGATTAATAGTTATAGGAAAATAACAACACTCATAAGATTATATACCAATAATACGATTATAATTTTCCTTTCCAGTATAAAAGTAGAATCCAATATCAAAGATAGCTAATGGACTATTCTTCTTTCTTTTCTACCTTACACATTCCAGTTATTTTATTATGGATATTTTTTTCCAGTATGAAAGAGCAGTCCAGTATCGAAGATAGTTAATGCACAATTCTTCTAAATATTCATATTCTTTTTCTTTCTTTTATAGCTACTCTTTAATCTCAAGAGGCAACGTATTGGAAATGTAGGTAAACTTTATACGTGAATGAGAAGTGAAAGGCAAAGACTAAAAGTGCGCATGGCAACATCGATTATACAAAACTAGAAAGGGGAACACACGCGTTATAATAGTATGTGTGTGTGTGTTGTTTGAGTGTGTGTGTGTGCATCTGTGTCTGTGTTTGTCGTACTTGTGTATTTTTAGTGCACGCATCGTTGCAAATAGTTTCAACCGATTTTTTTTGTTTTCTTTTTAACATAGGGTATTAAAGAGTACATTACAAGTTCTTCAAATAAGTAATACATCTATATATTTTTATATATTTGTAAAACCCCGTAAATAAAAAACAGTATAAATTTTAATGCAATTCCTTCATATTTTTATTTTACAAATTAAAACATATTTTATTGACCTACTTCCATGAGGGTGTTTTTTGTATTCGTATATTGAGTTTTCAAAATATTTTCAAAAATTAAGGGTATTCATTATTCAGCAATTTATGAATGCTTGGTTCTTTTTGTTTTTTCTTTGTTTTGGATGTGGTAGCGCATGTAAGCGTAACACAAACTGCATTAAAATGTTGCACACCCTTTGGGGCACACCAAATTGCTGCAACAACAATTGCAAGAAGAACAACATTAGCAGCAACAATGAGTTGTCAACAAAATGAAATTTGTGTGCTTGTGACCGTTGTTGCGGCTGTTGCTGTTGCACTTAATAATTATAATTTATGCAAGAGTCAACAATTGTGCAAAGGAGGCACAACCCAAGGTGCGTCAAATGTGGCAATGGCAGGGTATACAAAACTTAATTCGAAGTAAATTTACATAGTTTTATTTCCGTTTTAATTGCACTTAAGTCAGCAGAGGAAAATGAAAAGCAGGAAAGCTGTCAGATGGGTCAACGGACTTTTCCACTTATCCGTAGCAGTTGCAACGTGAGAGAGAAGTAAAATAAAACACACAATATAATGATTTACGCTGACAATTTATAAGTGATGATTAAGGATTGCTCAAGTCGAATCATCGTATGAATTTATTATTGTTCTTTTAATACGGTACTATAATATCTGCAGCCAACTATTATAAAAAATATTTGAGTCACTAAAAATGATATAAGAGAAAATATATAATTAGCCAAAAGTTTGATTCACATTTTAAACTAGGTTGCAACTCACCTGGCAAATATATAAGGACGAAAAAAATGAAGGGAGCTATCGAACTAGCTATTAGACTAATTAGAAAGAGCTTGGCTTCAGCCTAGATAAAAAGAAAAGTTTATTCATTTAAAATAATTCAAAAACACTACTTTTCCAGTTACACTCACGTTATGAATGCTGTACATCATCAAGATCCCTGCCATCATATGCGGCAGCCCAATAAGGTAACCAAAACTGTAATATGTGTAGTCAGTACCTTATGGAATCAAATGGAATATGATACAAATATTTATTGCTTTGGCGATTCTCTGATGTACTCAAAGTTAACACTTACCTATACTAAACAAGTCATGAAACATACAAGCCATGGAAAGGACAACGCCATTGAAAAATGTCCAACAGGAAAAAAACTCAATCTTCTTGTTCAGTGGACAACAGCAATTATCCACAAATTTACATGGACCAAAAACACACATATTGATTTTGATATTTCAAAACTTGGGATTTACGTAATTTTTCAATAAAATATCCTTGTCGATTTTTACTAGTTATTCTTGAACGGCTTTTGTGTAATTTATTGCATTGCCTACTTTGGCTAAAACTTTTAATGAATCAAAATATTTGTCAACGGTTATTCCATAAAAATCTATAGATTTCTAGTAATCATAGAATATATTTCCAATGAATTTTGTCATCGATTTTCATTTCCTTTGATAATTCGAGTTTCTCCCGCGGATATAATAAGGCTCAGATAATTAAATTAAAGTTCAAGATATTATTGTACCCTGTTTGGCCCTTCAGAGCACTCTACTGGGTATCGAGTAGTTGAGCACTCTCTTATTGCAGAGTATTCTAGCTGGCGAAGTTGCTCGATTTTCGGTTTATGATTTAAAATAATTCATAAAGAATTTTTTCGTTGGGAAATTTAACATTTCAACAAATTGCTGGACAACAACAGCAACAATGGAATTCACGAAGTCGGCTCCAGAAAAGTTGCCGCTAACAAACAACTCTTGATATTCTTGTTGTTGCTGTACTTGTTAATGGGTTTTGTGAGGCTTGCAGAATTTTTGGCTCAATTATAAAAATGAGTGGCAAAACTGTTCAGCGTTGGCCTTAAATTGCGGATGCCAGCAAAGCAAAAAGGAAACGAAACTACTCGTAAAACTAACAACAAATTCTGCCAAGAATAAAACTTAATGACATTTTAATTTATGTTCCTCTGTGTGCGACAGGCAAATAAGCAAATATTTATGGTAAATACACATTTATTTCTGCAAAAGTTTACATAGAAATTAAATTTAAATTGAAGATATTGAGGCTAGTCCCAAAATCGGTTTAGTTTGAGAACATTTTCAATGACTAATGACTAACCGAAAGAAGACTTTGGTTAAGTTTGCGTATGGGAATTGAAAAACTACTACTAAGTATGTTGGTTGCTGATTGTGAGATCAAAGTAAGTATACACATACATATTCCTTCTATAGGGTATAATAAGTGTATGTTCTGTTTCCATTGCACATCGGTGCGCTTCGTGGGCAATGACTTCTCCTATTTGGTGACATGCAGTTGTGTGTATATTCTTCACAGTGAACCGCTTTTGACGACACACTTTGTATTCATTGCCACTTAAATATTTAGCATTGCGTATACCACTTCAACTGAGTGCCTATTTTAATACCATCTGCCCATTGAAAATGTGCAAAAAATTGTGCCCTTAATGTAAAACAAGTTGAGAGCATCAGGAAAATATGTAGAAATAGTATTTGAGTAGACCGATTGTCCGAAATGTTCCCAATAAAAAAAATGCATGTGAGCTAAAAATTTAAATTATGTATTTACAATTAAATGAAGACTACAATTTAAAATTAACAATTAAGCCATCATAAACTTTAAAATGAAAACTGTAAACTTATAAGAAGAACATTTTAATTGATCCAACATTTGTTGCAAGGATTGGATTAGACTTTTCATTTAAATTTATGCATTCAACTTATTAAAGTTGTACGCAGAGATATGCAATGAACTCCTAAGGAATCATATTCTTTTGCATTTACTTGGGTCCTTTGATGCCAGGACGTGCCTTGATTTGCTTCTCTTTGCTTGGAACTCATTAAAAATGTTAAAGGCAAGAGTGAAAATGAGAAAGAGGAAGTCCTTTGAGGATGTCAAGGTGAACGAGCCAAGGGCCAGGGGTTAATGGCGGTGTTAAAGATGTAAGGATGCAACTGCCACTTGCACTCGACTCAGCCCAAAGGATCCTTTCTGCCGCGCAAATGAAGCCCACATTGCCTTTCGTAAGGGAGTTCTCAGCCTGAATGCATTTCCTCCCTCGGTTCCTTTGTTGGAAATGCAGAGCTGGTGTGTTGGGTGTGTGATAAGTAATGGGTATTGGTGACAGCATGAAATGTGGCCTAGCATTAAGCAAGTAACATTGTGCTCCTGCTCATGGGGAATGCTCGACAGAGAAATCCCCTTTGCCAAGCCACATGTTTCTTTCCATTGAAACGACTTGATTGGGTACTCAATGCTACCTTCTCTCTCTGTAGTATAGGGTATAAAAAGTTGCGTACAAATGGATTAACAGTGCAAGGCCATGGAGCTGCAATTCTGACAGGCCATATTCGTATTCGTATTCGTAAATGGAAAAAAGCGTTAAAAGCGATTAATGGATAAAAAGCACGGCATGGGAATGGATGGTATGAAAGCGGCCTCAAAGGTTAAAATGCTTCATAAACACAAGTGAGAACTTTGGCCCAATTCTTTTTTTCCGCAACATACACGCAAATTACGCATACGCCATGTGCGACTAATTTCCAGATTCTCGTTAGCAAGCATATCGATCCAACTGATTGAGTTGTGTGATTTAAAAAAAAACAGACAGTCGAGCACGTTATTAGAGAAGTGTTTTCTGTTAAGCTATTTATATCCTCACATTCACATTTGTTGTATGGTTAACCATTAATCGTTAAAAGGATTAGTCACACCTTTCTCTCCATCTGATTCTTTCCAAATTTATGGCCAAGTTTTCGGCCGCAGCTGCTACTCAGCTCTAGGCTTTAATATTTAGCTGCTGAAACTTCGGTTAAAGTTTACTAAAACGGATCCATTTTTTGGCTTCCCTGTATTCCCTACCTCCTCTCTCCAGCTTTATTTACTTAAATAGATCATATATAAATATATTTTTATTTAACTTGACTGTTGTTCTCCTTAAAACACCCCTAAGAAATTTATATGAATTAATAAAAATCTTAAAAGAGGTTTTTCATATTCTTCGATCCAGACATGTTAGTCAATGCTTTATGTAACTGTAATAAATAAATAAATATTAAATTATTATATTGAATCAATAATAAAGGAGGAGTTTCTTACCGTAGGAATTTGGCCGCCCCTTGTTTTATTCGTTATTGTAGTTCCAAATTTACTTTTCTCATAAATAGATCTCATATAGGATTACATGGAGTGACAAGTAGCATTTGATATATGTAGTTTTTATTGCGGACCTAGAATAAATATTAGTGAGTTCGTTAACGGGTAATAAAGAATTACAAAGACCGACCATAAAGATATAGTATATCATCTTCAGAAGCACTAGCTCTGCATTGTGGACAAACTTCATTTCTTTCCAGACACTCTCGAATGCATGATTCACCAAAGAGATGTCCACATGATAAGGCTACCAAACGATGACCACCAGACAGAGTCCAAGAATCCAGGCATATGGAGCAAGTTATGCTGAATTCATGTTGTTGACGATGTTGCTCGATTTTCTTCTTAAATTCTTCTTTAAGTTTCTCTATTTCAAGCAAATGGGCTTCTTCTTGATTTTTTAAATCGTTTAATAATTGCTGACACTTTTGATCCTTCTCCAATATATCCTTCTGAAAGTCTTCAGCTTGTATGTTCTGTAAGCTTCTCAGATTAGTTATCTCTAGCTCAGATTGTTGCTTTAGTTGCTCTATTTCAAGCAAATGGGTTTCTTTTTGATCTTTTAGTTCAACTAAAAACTCTGATGGACTATATCCGATTCGAATACTTCCTTAATAAAGTCTCCAACTTGAATATCCTTTATAGCTTTCAGATTCGTGATTTCTATATTAACATTTTGCTTAACATTCTCTATTTCAAGTAAATGGATTTCTTCTTGCTCTTTTAGATCAAGTAATAATTTTGTACGCATCTGATCCTTCTCCAATATTTCCTTCTGAAACTCTTCAGTTTGCATATTATGTATTGTTGTCAGATTCGTGAGCTCTAGATCAGATTGTTGCTTTAGTTTTTCTATTTCATGCAAGTGGTTTTCTTCTTGCTCTTTTAGATCAGTTAATAATTTTTGACGCATCTGATCCTTCTCCAATATTTCCTTCTGAAACTCTTCAGTTTGCATATTATGTATTAATGTCAGATTAGTTATCTCTTGATTAGATTCTTGCCTTAGTTTCTCTATTTCATGCAAATGGTTTTCTGCTTGATCTTTTAGATCATAATAATTTAATAATTTCTGACCCATCTGATGCCTCTTAAACATTTCCTTTTGAAGCTCTTTAGCGTGTATGTCATGTATTGTTCTCAGATTAATTTTCTGTTGATTAGATTCATGCCTTAGTTTCTCTATTTCAAGCAAATAGATTTCTACTTGATTTTGTAAATCAGCTAATAACGGATCTGGTTGTAACACCACAACTTCAATTACTTGATCCCTCCACTTACTATAGACTTCTTGAACTGAATTGATGTGATGCTGAATATCTTCTTTCCGCTCATCTGGATCCAAACGCTTGATCTGTAACACCAACTTTTCAAATGTTGCAGTTATACTTTGAATCAGAACTGCTATAGATACTGACTCCACTGGCAAAGCACTTATTATTTTCCATCCTTCCAGTGTTTTATCGTCTTCAGGATTTGGTAAATCTTCACCTACTTCAACTGTATCTGTAATGCCTTCTTTTATACCATTTTCCATAGTTTCTATAGACTCTGCCATTTTAAAAACCGTTTTAATTTTGGATAGCGAAAGAAATCAAACCTATTTCGTTGTATTATATGTGTGTGTTTAAAGCGAATGCAACTGAGAATTTTCAAGAACTTTAATTGTAAATATATAAAATTACGAATTTGTTTTTTATTTACCTTATCCCAGCAATAATATGCCAGTTGTCTGCATGTGTCACAATTCCAGATATATTTAATGGTAGTTAGATTAGAAAGTGAGAGCCGATATACGATACATAATTCCCGTCTAAGGTGAGTTGTGTAAAGTTCTCTATTTGAAGAACTCAATTTGTCGACTGTTTAGTAAGTGGTGGATATTATTTTCTGGTGGGCAATTAAAAACTGCACTGCCCTTATCATGTTACACATGTGCACAACTAAATAGGTTCGATTTATACATTTTCTGAAAATTTTTTCCTAAATTAACCAAAGAAATTTCGATAAATTACGATAATTACAACAATACAAAAACTTTAAGTTAAAATATTTATTAGAAAAGCATCAAGTTAAAATAACATTATTTTTTATAATTTTGTGAAATTTATTTTAACTTGCCAATTAATAGACTTATTTGCAAGAAACATAAAGAACTTATTTTAATGTCGTCGAGTGATGTTCGTATCTTATCAAAAGTAGTTAAATAAATACTACATCCTCTCTGACTGATTCATTCGCTGACCGATTCATCCACTGATGGATCATTTATACTGGATTCTCAGTTTAGCTAACAATTAAATAGGATATACATTTTACATCCAGCACTTTTCTTTTATATCTGGCAGCCTTTGTCCATTTCAGAAGTCTGATTTTCAGATATATGGCAAGATTTGGGAACGATAAATCTAAATCTTGCATTTTTGGCGATGGTTGTGGGGTTTATTGATTCAGGTGTTCACTAAGAAAAGTTTGCAGTACTGAACACTTCCCGATAAGCAGAATTCCAAGAAATCAAAGCAAGTTACTATACCGTTGTAATTGTTTTGTAAACTGTCTCTGTGTTAATAGAGTGGTTATCTATAGTAATGTGAATACCCGCTAATTAAATATTTAACTGTTTGTATTGTTTATGTGATGTAGTGTATATATGTATATGTTTATAGTGTATAAATATTATACACCTCAGAATCAGAACGTAGTGAGAGCTGAACATTGTGTAGTTTTATTCCATTAGCTGTCTTGAACACTGTGTTATAAACAAATTATGCAATTGTCGGAAGTAAATCATTATAATCAGATAATAAGATTCTATCAATAGTTCGGTAAGTTGTCGATATGACAAATGTGCAATAAAGCAAGAAAGTGCATCAGTTGTATTAAAATAAATATGACGCTAACTCGATTTTTCAGCAGATATATGACATGTTGGACTATTTACTTCCCTTTGTTATTAAAGTAGTAATCAATGATAACGTGAATACCATCATTTTCATTATTATATTCTTTATGTAAAGTCAATATGAGGGGCTTAAAATACACCTTAATAGGGTATTATAATTTTATCACAAAATATGTTACGCATTGAAGCAGGTGTGGCAGACCTCACAAAATATATATATTCTTGATCAAGGAGATGAGCTGAGTCGATATAACCATGTCTGAATGAAAAACTAATTGGTTTTTTAAAATATGTGAAACAAATTTACAGATTGTGTGTATCGTATCGTTATAAAATCTGAACGGTTTGTGTGAAATCGGACTAGTATACCATAAACCTGTTATATGTCGAAATTTCAAACCAAGTCGCTACAAAAGTATACAGTCATAGGCGCGCCAAATATAGCTAACATTATATTTTTTTGTTTTGTTTATTTTTTTTAATTGCCTATCAGCTGTTGTATCGGTCAATAATCGGTCAAATAAAATTAATGCAGAAGCATTTACGATCTTCAATCAGTCTTAAATGGTTGTCGATCGGAATCTTTAATAATGACAAAATAAAATATGATTTTGTTTCTTTAAAAGCTAGGGAAAAAGAGCTTAATTTTTGCAAATTTGAATAATTTTAGTTATTAAGTTTAACAGTTGAAATGTAGTTTTTATTGTTTCAATTTATTTTATTAAATAGTTTATTACATATCACATAGACATTGGAATTGTCATTTATTACGTTTTTGTAGCAATTAATTCACATAACTATTGAATTGTTATACTGTAACTTTAATTTCTGTTAAGGCTTTCAAAAGTATTAAAAATATTTTGTTTATTTTTTATTCTTTGCTAAAAACTAAATGGAGAAGCGACGCCGTTCGAGTTTTTGCCCAGAAAGCAACCTTTTCTCGCCACAGTTCTGAGGGCAAAATACGCTGCATTCATGTTGTTGACTATTTCGTTCCATTTCCTTTTTCAGCTTGATCTTAAAATCATCCACTAGTTTTTGTACTAGATACGAATGGTTTTTTTGTTGATTTTTTAGATCAGCTAATAAGTTCTGATGCTCTAGATCCTTAAGAAGTAAGTCCTTCAGATTGTCTACACTTTCTATATTATGTATGACTCTGAGTTTCGTGATCTCTGTATTAAATTGTTCATTTAAATTCTCAATTTCATGCAAATGAGTTTCTTCTTGATTTTTCAAATCAGCTAATAACTTCTGACGCATCTGATTCTTTTCAAATATTTTCTTCCGAAAGTCATTGGCTTGTGTATTCTGTATGCTTCTCAGATTTGTTGTATCTAAATCAAATTGTAACTTTAGTTTCTGTATTTCAAGCAAATGGGCTTCTTTTTGAATTGTTAAATCAACTAATAATTTCTGATACTTTACATCCTTCTTCAATATATCTAAAAATTGACAATCTTTAAAGATAACCTGATCCGGCACTAGACGATGAACATTTTTGATTGAATCGATGTATTCTTGTATTCCAACTTCCTTCTGATCGTCTGGAATTAAACTCTCGATTTGTAACAACAGCTCTTCAAACTTTGCAATTATGATATTAATTTCGTCCGTTCGATTAACTGACTCTATTACTTTCCCTGTTTTCAGTGTTTCCTCGTCTTCAGGATTTTTCAACCTTTCACTAACTTCAGTTGTATCTGTAATGACTTCTTTACCATTTTCCATAATCTTTTCAGAGTCTGCCATTTCAAAAGTGGTTGATGTTTTCTTTGAATCTTTTCTTTCTTTCAAATAGAATTGGACTCCCCTTTTTATATATTTGTGTGATTAGTGGAAAGCAAAGGAAAACCAACTTGCGTGTATGTTGTTGAGAATATCAGAATCAGTTTCTGCAAGTGAGAATTTTCAACAAAATTAATTGTATATTAAATAATGTATGTGATTAGATTAGAAAGTTTGAGTATATAAGCAACAAAAGATTACCGTATGATTTGTATCTTATTTGTACTCAGTTTAACGACTGTTGAGTGAATGATTGAAGTTGTATTTTTTTTAGAGAAGGCTAACTGCACTGCCTTAATCATGTTACACATATGGGCAATGAAATAGGTTCGATTTATTGATTATCTGAAACGATTTCAGTTAATTGACAATAAATACGTTAACTTTGAGTTAAAATATTAATTTAAAATTGCATCAAGTTAAAATGCAAATAAAAAAATGTTGTGAAATTCATATCATTTAAAGCTCTAAGTCAAGAAAATAATGCGTATAAAGAGAAAAAATAGCACCTATTTTAATGTTCTCATGTGTATATTCATATCTAATCAATGGTAATAATATCATTGTGTATAGTAGATGCAAAAATTTAAAACAAACTTAATCGGCGTAGGGTTCGTTGGTCCAGATATTTAATATGGTTAATGTGCATTACTCATTAGCTGACGATAAGCAGAATTTCAAGAAAACAAAAAATAAGTACGTCATCAATTGTACAGAAAAACTAAAACGTATATTCGATATATTATATTTTCAATAGATATTTGGTACGTGGTGCTCGTTAAAAATGCGAGTAGGCCAGTTATCTAACTGTTTGTGTTTTTTATGTAATGTCGTATACACGTCAGAAGCAGAGTCTGGTGGGAGGTAAAACATTTTGCAATATTATGGTGAAATATTCTTAAAGAGTTCAAGAACAATAACAAATTATGTAATCTTCGAAAGTATATTATGATAATCACATTTCACTTTTATTAATCTTTCTTTTCAAAATTCAAATACTTAGAATCTGAATATAAATGGATTTTACAAAATCTTTCCTCATTTGAATGAAGCAAACATTTTAATTAATCTATAATACTAATTGAATATAATTTTCATATCACCTTTGCTTTTGTGAGTTTAGTGGCTGACTTCTCAATCCAACCGCGTAGTACGGCTATATTTGAATAGACTCCTGGATATTCGGGTACAGCACACCCATAGCCCCAGGAAACAATGCCGACTAGTTTGCCATTTTGGACCAATGGTCCACCAGAGTCTCCCTGGCAGGCATCCTTTCCAGGGCCGGCGGCACAGATTGTTGCATCTGTGATCACATCATTGGGATAGGACAAGACACAATCATCGTGCGACAACATTTGCACATGGACACTTTTTAAATTTGTCGAAATGATATCCCTTTCAGTTTGACCCCAACCGGAGACAAGAGTTGTAGATCCAACTTCAGGTTGTGACGAGGCGAGTGAAATGCTCCTGACATGTGCTCCCAACTTTAATGGAGAGCTTAACAACAGTAAGGCAACATCATTTAATAATGTCTCATCTGAATATTCATCATGCAAAGACTTCTTAGATACTCTTACTAAATATCCACCGTTATTGTTGAAATTGCTGCCAACACGTACATAAATTCGCTTCGGATTTTTGAGAAATACACAATGAGCAGCAGTCACAATGATGTTTTTAGAGTAGATGGCGCCTCCACAAAAATGACGTTCATACTCCTGGAGAGATACTTGATAGGGTGTATTCTCGATTTTACTGTACTCTCCACCAATGATCCGTCCATCGTTTCCAGTTCTTCTTGGACTTTCGACTTTCGGAACATAAATTCGATGTGCGGAAAGTAAAGTTAAAGTCGTAAGAAGTACAAACAATCTGGTAAACATTGCAAGTTTCTGCCTAAACTCAACTCGAACAGAACTTCTGCTTTTATAGTAAATGTTGTTGCTTAGACAACTTTGAAAAGACTCTAAAATACTAAACTTATTGCTGTCTTATCGACTCGTAGTATGCTAGAAAATATTCGTAGTTTAATTGAAAAGCTAATTGAATACTTTCTTCTCGACTACTTCCGCTCAATAACTTGGATGATAAGACTAAAAACACGTGTAGATTTCTACATTCGTGGGGGGCTTTTTTGGTTGCTAAAAAGAACTATTTTGTTTAAACTATTGTAACGCGAAAGTGTTATAATAATAGGCAGACAAAACCACCTTTCATCTAGTCTTGATGGGTTCTACATAGATTTTAGAAAACATGAGATATGATTTTTGAAACTAATTTGCATAGAGAGAAAAACTCTCTAGGCCACATTAAGTTGACAGTTCAATACAATTTTTGTTTTGCAAATTTGATATGCAGTTTCTTTAAACTCATTTACGTAGAGAATTATCTAACTTTGTTATATAAACAGTTGATTACAAGTGCTTTCTTTTAATAGAAAAAGAGAAGCAGCTTCTACGCTACAAATTTCATTACATGATTTATTCTATAATTTTTATAGAATATTTATATAATTTAAGTAAAAAGATAAAGTAAGAAACATACATTTTTTTCAGTTTCTTATAGCCTGAGTTCAAAGTATGTTAATGACATTACTTAACTACCTTTTACTGAGGAATTCATGTCATCTGAATAGACAATTGCTTTAATTAATCGGTGTCAGTTAATTCCCCTGTGATATATGTAGCTGTTATGTAGTTTACTGTGCTTCCCCAAAATACAATTTAGATGAGTTAAAGGATGATTATATGACCCGGTCAATTGCAATCAAGGCGCGATTATCAATGTGCCACTGTCATTGTTATTGTTATTGTTGTGGCTATTATTGTGGTTATTGTTGTGTTTGTGGCTATGTTGGCCTCTTGTATATGTGTCCAACACTAAATTCGAACCGCATTCAAACCGCCTAATCAGCATATGCCCCAAGAGTTAATGAAGTGCGGCCCAACAATTAAACAACATACGGGAATGGCAGCCACGCCCCTCCAGGGAAAACTGACCTTTCGATTCTCGGTTGTTCCTGTCGTCGGGGCATTGATGAAGTGCTTTTTCAGCAATTCAGTAGGTAGAGTCCTTTTTAAAATTATTCGGCTTAAATTGGATTATAATTTCAGGGATTAAATGCAGCGAAAATATAATTAAAAATGCAGTAAGCTACAGTGGAGCAAGCTCGACAGTAGGAGACCCAGTACTTTTTGAGTGCAAAGCGTTTACTACATTGTTCTTGAATGTTGCATTCCATGCAATAGATGGCGCCACTACGAAATAAGTTAACACAGAGGTCGCTAGCGTCTCTTCTTCATTTTGCCCGTAACATTGTTAGTTGAATAACTTCCGCGTTTATCATCCGATTGGAATGAAATTTTCTGGACAGGTTTGGACCATAGTGTATACTATATGTACCAAAAATCAAGGTGCTAGCATTAAAGGGGCTCTTGTAATTCGACTTTGAAATTTTGTTTTTGTGGCAAAAATCCAAAACAAACTTGATCAACGGGAGATATAGATGATCCTACATACCAAATTTGGTGTCTCTAGCTCTTATAGTCTCTGAGATCTAGGTGTTCATATTTTCGAAATTTCGATCAGCCGTATACTATCCGTTTATTATCCGATCCGGATAAAACAGGATTGGACTATAAAGTTTATCGTGTGTGCCAAAAATCATATCGCTAGCATTAAAGGTGCTTTCGTTATTCGACTTTGAAATTTTGTTTCAATTTTACGGGGGCGGAGATGGGCGTGGCAAAATTCTAAAACAAACTTGATCAATGCAATATATAGATGAACCTTCATGCCAAATTTGATGGCTCTAGCTCTTATAGTCTCTGAGATATAGGTGTTCAAAAAAGGGACAGACAGACGGACAGACGGACAGACGGACATGGCTACATCGACTCGGCTGTTGATGCTGATCAAGAATATATATACTTTATGGGGTCTGCCACGCCTCCTTCTGCCTGTTACGCACATTTTTTTTGCACAAACTTAATAGACCCATTTGTACTTTTTTAAAGTACTGGGTCTAAAAATGGTTAAAAGGTTGACATATTTATTGATTAATTGATGCGTATTATGTGGAGAGCTGTGGTTGAGTAAATGTGTAAACAGCAGTCAACAAAGTAAAGAATGCTGTCAAATTGTATTTGGTCAATATTTGTCAGATCACAATTAAAACTCCACTTGGTCCAAATTCAAACACATGTACAGGAACTGTTCAATGGTATGGCGATGCATAAAAGCTGTAAAGGACACGATTAATAAATATGGCCAAAGACGTGGAATTATTTGTAAATATAAATTTATGAATATATAAAAATTAAAGCAAAGTAAAGGTATTAAGGATATAGCTTTAATACATTTGATGAAAAGCTCAGTTAAATCTCTATTGAGATACTAGAAGTAAGCTTAACAAGTATAAAAAATACAATATCAAGAACCAAGGCAGAACTTGAACTAAAAGCTCACATATCAAACAACTTCAGCTAGTGTCATTTGTATTTAAAAGATGAATCTGGAATTGTAGTTTACCCCCTGATAAGATTGTTATAATTGCAATTAAGGTGGTTAAAATTTGTAGCCAGCTACAACGTCTTCTTTTTCTGATCGGCAATGGCATATCCTTTAGATGATCTAGACCCACAGTATGTGAATTCCCCCGAAGAATTTTTAATGTATCCGCCGGTATTAGCCTCTCCAATTCTCTTGTGTAGTACATATAGGATTTGGTTGCAATTTAATGGGCACACGGACACAATGGATCTGCGATCGATGGTATTTCTTAAAGGTATGCAAAATCGATTGATTGTCCATCTCATCATAATTGAAAGGCGGTCGAATGCAAAGGATCGAGAAGTGATGGTTATAATTCTGATCATTATGGAAATCAAAGTAATTAAGACTGATGTCCACCTCACTGGTATTATACGGTTCTATACAGCCACAATTTGGTGCAACACAATATATATTTGCCGCATTTGAGCGCATCTTAAAAAGTAGTCTGCCTCCAGTGGGATTCATTATTGTTATGATTCGTTTCTGAACACGATCGTAGGGTGCGTAAAATATCATCGTTTGTGGGCTAACACTGAATAGTCCAGAATTTATATGAGACGAACCCATTTCACATGATAACTTTTCTTCTTATCTTCTGCTTTCTTTCCTTATTTCAATGTATAAAATATGTAATCGAAAATTTGACTTGGATTTCGTTGGGAAACTTTTGTTCAAACAAAAGCAAAAGTTGCAAAATTGTGAAAATTTGACAGCTTATGGAATGGTTTTGACAACATTTCCATATGCTACCCCCCAGACAATAACTGACAGTTGAACACGGACATTCACTTGGCCCAGTTGCAGTTTTCATTGGCAAAAACGCCAATAGCTAAATTTAGCCAAAAGTCAGATTGAAGTCATCATCAGAATAATTATTGAAGCATTAGAATTAGGCTTATGCAATTCAAATTATTTACCATCCATGGTATAGACAGTAAGCCAAGTTCCGCTATGATGCTGATGATGGCATGCTTCCTTCCCCATTTCAATTCCCCGCATCTGTCAAATATTGACAATTTTCAGATCTGTTGAAATGCGCAACAGGAGCGATACAAACGACGAACTGAATAATTATGAGTATTTTTGATGGGCTTCAGCCATTGACATGGCCTCGAACAATGCAATTTTGGTTGCATGCCCCACCATCCATGACATGCGTCAATTGTGTGTCCAAAATTTAAATGTCATATTCAAAATTGAAATGTAGTTACTATTTATAGTAGTAGTAGTTTTACTATGGAATCAAGTTTTATATAAAGTTGCTGGAAATTTATTAGATTATTATTTAAAGCCGAATCAGTTCAATAACAAACATAATGAAAAAAATGCAGTAAGCTACAGTGGAGCAAGCTCGACAGTAGGACACCCAGTACTTTTTGAGTGCAAAGTGTTCACTATTTATTTATTGTTCTTCAATAATGCGTACCATCAATAGTAGATGGCGCCACTACGAAGTTAATAAACACAGAGACCGCTAGCTTCTCTTCTTCTTCCTTTCGCCTGTAACATTGTTAGTTATATAACTTCCGCGTTTATCAACCGATTGGAATGAAATTTTTAGAACAGGTTTGGACTATAGCGAGTATTATGTATATATACCAAAAATCAAGTTGATGCTGATCAAGAATATATATACTTAATGGGGTCTGTCATTGATGAATTTAATCCTGGAAACGGGTTTAATTTATTAATTAAGCCTGAAACGGGTTTGATTTATTTAAGCCTGGAAACGGGATTGATTTATTTAAGCCTGGAAACGGGTTTGATTTATTTAAGCCTGGAAACGGGTTTGATTTATTTAAGCCTGGAAACGGGATTGATTTATTTAAGCCTGGAAACGGGATTGATTTATTTAAGCCTGGAAACGGGTTTGATTTATTTAAGCCTGGAAACGGGTTTGATTTATTATTTAAGCCTGGAAACGGGTTTGATTTATTTAAGCCTGGAAACGGGTTTGATTTATTTAAGCCTGGAAACGGGATTGATTAATTATGTTTAAATTTAAGAATATCGGGATTGATTTATTAATTAAGCCTGGAAACGGGTTTAATTTATTTAAGCCTGGAAACGGGTTTGATTTATTTAAGCCTGGAAACGGGTTTGATTTATTTAAGCCTGAAAACGGGTTTGATTTATTTAAGCCTGGAAACGGGTTTGATTTATTTAAGCCTGGAAACGGGTTTGATTTATTTAAGCCTGGAAACGGGTTGGATTTATTTAAGCCTGGAAACGGGTTTGATTTATTTAAGCCCGGAAACGGGTTTGATTTATTTAAGCCTGGAAACGGGTTTGATTTATTTAAGCCTGGAAACGGGTTTGATTTATTTAAGCCTGCAAACGGGTTTGATTTATTAATTAAGCCTGGAAACGGGTTTGATTTATTTAAGCCTGGAAACGGGTTTGATTTATTTAAGCCTGGAAACGGGATTGATTTATTTAAGCCTGGAAACGGGATTGATTTATTTAAGCCCGGAAACGGGATTGATTTATTTAAGCCCGGAAACGGGTTTGATTTATTTAAGCCTGGAAACGGGTTTGATTTATTTAAGCCTGGAAACGGGTTTGATTTATTTAAGCCTGCAAACGGGTTTGATTTATTAATTAAGCCTGGAAACGGGTTTGATTTATTTAAGCCTGGAAACGGGATTGATTTATTTAAGCCTGGAAACGGGATTGATTTATTTAAGCCTGGAAACGGGTTTGATTTATTTAAGCCTGGAAACGGGTTTGATTTATTTAAGCCTGAAACGGGGTTATTTATTTAAGCCGGAAACGGGTTTGATTTATTTAAGCCTGGAAACGGGTTTGAGTTATTTAAGACTGGAAACGGGATTGATTTATTTAAGCCCGGAAACGGGTTTGATTTATTTAAGCCTGGAAACGGGTTTGATTTATTAAGCCTGGAAACGGGTTTGATTTATTTAAGCCTGGAAACGGGTTTGATTTATTTAAGCCTGCAAACGGGTTTGATTTATTATTTAAGCCTGGAAACGGGATTGATTTATTTAAGCCTGGAAACGGGTTTGATTTATTTAAGCCTGGAAACGGGTCTGATTTATTTAAGCCTGGAAACGGGATTGATTTATTTAAGCCCGGAAACGGGTTTGATTTATTTAAGCCTGGAAACGGGTTTGATTTATATAAGCCTGGAAACGGGTTTGATTTATTTAAGCCTGGAAACGGGTTGTGATTTATTTAAGCCTGGAAACGGGTTTGATTTATTTAAGCCATTTATTTAAGCCCGGAAACGGGTTTGATTTATTTAAGCCTGGAAACGGGTTTGATTTATTTAAGCCTGGAAACGGGTTTGATTTATTTAAGCCTGGAAACGGGTTGATTTATTTAAGCCGGAAACGGGTTTGATTTATTTAAGCCTGGAAACGGGTTGATTTATTAAGCCTGGAAACGGGTTTGATTTATTTAAGCCTGGAAACGGGTTGATTTATTTAAGCCTGGAAACGGGTTGATTTATTTAAGCCTGGAAACGGGTTTGATTTATTTAAGCCTGGAAACGGGTTTGATTTATTTAAGCCTGGAAACGGGTTTGATTTATTTAAGCCTGGAAACGGGTTTGATTTATTTAAGCCTGGAAACGGGTTGATTTATTTAAGCCTGGAAACGGGTTTGATTTATTTAAGCCTGGAAACGGGTTTGATTTATTTAAGCCTGGAAACGGGATTGATTTATTTAAGCCTGGAAACGGGATTGATTTATTTAAGCTTAAGCCTGGAAACGGGTTGATTTATTTAAGCCTGGAAACGGGTTTGATTTATTTAAGCCTGGAAACGGAGTAACGGGTTTGATTTATTTAAGCCTGGAAACGGGATTTGATTTATATTAAGCCTGGAAACGGGATTGATTTATTTAAGCCCGGAAACGGGTTGATTTATTTAAGCCTGGAAACGGGTTTGATTTATTTAAGCCTTTAAGCCTGGAAACGGGGTTGATTTATTTAAGCCTGGAAACGGGTTTGATTTATTTAAGCCTGGAAACGGGTTTGATTTATTTAAGCCGGGATACGGGTTTGATTTATTTAAGCCTGCAAACGGGTTTGATTTATTTAAGCCTGGAAACGGGATTGATTTATTTAAGCCCGGAAACGGGTTTGATTTATTTAAGCCTGGAAACGGGTTTGATTTATTTAAGCCTGGAAACGGGATTGATTTATTTAAGCTCAAGAAACGGGATTGATTTATTTAAGCCCGGAAACGGGATGGATTATTTATCAAACGGGTTTGATTTATTTAAGCCTGGAAACGGGTTTGATTTATTTAAGCCTGGAAACGGGTTTGATTTATTTAAGCCTGGAAACGGGTTTGATTTATTTAAGCCTGAAAACGGGTTTGATTTATTAATTAAGCCTGGAAACGGGTTTGATTTATTTAAGCCTGGAAACGGGTTTGATTGATTTAAGCCTGGAAACGGGTTTGATTTATTTAAGCCTGGAAACGGGATTGATTTAATTAAGACTGGAAACGGGATTGATTTATTTAAGCCTGGAAACGGGTTTGATTTATTTAAGCCTGGAAACGGGTTTGATTTATTTAAGCCTGGAAACGGGTTGGATTTATTTAAGCCTGGAAACGGGTTTGATTTATTTAAGACTGGAAACGGGATTGATTAATCAAGTTTAAATTTAAGAATATCGGGATTGATTTATTAATTAAGCCTGGAAACGGGTTTGATTTATTTAAGCCTGGAAACGGGTTTGATTTATTTAAGCCTGGAAACGGGTTGGATTTCTGCCTCCTTCTGCCTGTTACGCACATTTTTTTTTTTTGCACAAACTTAATATACCTATTTGTATTTTTTTAAAGTACTGGGTCTAAATATATAAAATTGTTGCTTCTTGAGTAGACTTATTGGAAATCCAAATATATAAGTACCAAATAGAAGCTAACTATTTATGTATGTTAATCACAACTTTTACCAAATAAAAGAGTCTCAAAAGGTTTTCTTTAAATTAACACTAGTTCTTTATACTTTACTGTTTAAGTTGTTCATTATGTTTTTTTTTTAATACATTTGATTTATTTCCAGTGTATTGTGTTTCTGGCTATTGTAAATAAGTTCTGTCTGACCCACTCTAGGTAGGCTTCATGATGGCATGCACAAGCTCTACATAGTTGACCAAGCCCTGATCATTCACTTGATTATCCAGAAGTTCATCCAATTCTGTCTTCGTAAGACATTCACCAAAGTTGGCCAGAATATATCTTAGCCTGATCGCAGGTATATATCCAGTATTCTGCTCATCAAAGTGGCTCAAACCAGATATTAAGTCTTCAGCATCTGGGTTAGGGTCTGACTGCTCTATGCTTTTGTAGATGGACAGAAACTCGTCAAAGGATATACGTTCAATGTTCCGCTCACGCAATTCTCGAATATGCTGACATACACTGTCCTCACTGGGATTGAGGCCCAGGACACGCAGACAGTCGCCTAATTGCGTGTGTCCAATTTTAGAGTCTCCTCTTTGGTCATGCTGCAGGAATTGGCGACGCATCCGTTGGAGCTGTTGGTCTGTTGAATGCTTGCTGGCCATATTGTTGCCGATTCAATGATGATGGATTGATTGATTGATTGATTGACGACAGAGTTTGTGGAGTTGTGAGCTCATTGGACACGCATTTTCTGCACAGTTGCCACCAACTGCACAGAGACAATCAAGTCCAATTATTTTTATGTATATGTGATTTGGAAAAACAAATGTAATATTAATTTTGACATGTTGACAGTTAAAAAGCCAATCAAAATTCCAAAATTAAAATCTTTAATGTGCGGAAGAAATTCTTTACAAAGGCTGCTTTAAACACTGTACAACTTTGCTTTTGGTTTCTCTCGAAGAAACTCATAGTTAACGTTTAGTTACAAGTCAATACCAGTTACTACCCTCTATAACTTTACCTTTTTTATAACTTGGCTGGATAAACTCGTGGCCAGTGTCATAAAATGTCTATGACATAGTTAACAACATTTGCATCAATTTCTCACTACGCTTTGGCGCTTCCTTGAGCAATTTATGCAATTCACACTCAATGACATTATCATGGATCAATAAGTTTTACACTCGCACAGATAGTTGGCATTAGATATAGAAAGAAGGGGAAGGGATTTTTAGTGACGCTATTGAGAATTATTCGAATGCAGTTTTTTATACTTCCGACTTTCCAGAGTTGATTTATTTATGTATTTGTGGTGCTCAAATGGGTCTACAAACGAGGTCTCCTTTAATTGGATACTCTATAAGCAAAATATTTAATTGAATGATGAAAAGTTTATCCCCTTATTGATGGGATTTTTTTACATCCGTTAATGGGTGAAATATAAAAAGTTTCGTTGATTTCTCAATCAGTCTTCATTTGTTATTAAGGAGTTTCAACGGGCGGGAAGATGAAGCTTCCTCAGTTCGAGATATTTTCATTTTATTTCAATTCAATACAATTCCCAGTGCAAATAATTTGCAATAATGGAATGCGAATATTGTTGGGTAAATGTTGCACATACTATTCATACCATTTATTGCCCAGAATTCTTTCAATGCGGCTGGTTTATTAACTTTTAGTCAATGAAATGAGCTTATATTGCTGAATTTATTGAATTTATGGATAAATTTTATTAAATTTAAATTTAAAAGACTGAAAGGGTTTCGTTGTGTATTATCTTTAATTAAAGTCACATGGTTTTGTTAGTTTTATTTTGGAACTGCAAGCACTAATTTTAGTTTTCTCTTTAATTTTTATAATTTGGAGATTCAAACAATTCAAATTCGTCAATCACCGGCATTTTGTACAACTACAATAAAGAAGTTATCATGAGGCATGAGCATGATCTCAAAAAATGTGGTACGCATTCTCATAGATACAAATTCATTTGTCGCATCCAGATCTAGAATCACCTGACGTGCTTTCTCCGTTAACGTCTGCATATGAGCCGCATATTGGACCGATTGTTGGTTATTATCCAGTGTTGATTTAATTGGAATCCCATCATAATCCACAACCATGACACCCACTATATTCTTCATGCCCACAAAGCCCTTTAACATCTCCTCAACTTCGGCGGACATAGTTAAACTGAACTATGAAAAGAGACAGGAAGAATTCAATAAATGTGAAATAGATATTTTAAATGTGCTTTAAGTCTACTTTTAGACTGAATAAATTTCAATGCCTCCTGTAATGACAATCTGAAAACTTTAAATTCATGGCACATAAGTACTCGAGAATATATTTTGATAAATAGATTTGTTTAAGGGAGCCGCACTTGCGATACCCTATAATTGTCAATATCATAATGGAAAAAATAGAAAAGGCATATTAAACAGAGTAAAAAAGCAAAGTATGTATATATAATATATTTAAATTTTATACAAAATAATTATAACAAGGAATAATGTTAATTTAGTTAAAGCTCCTACATATTACATATCGTAGATTTATTAATGTCGGTTAAATAACTTACTTGGACTTACTTATTGAAGAATCTTAAATTGAAATATTTGTAAATAACAAAATTAATATAAAAATACATAAATAAATAAATTAATAAATAATAAACAAGTATCAATTTTAAGCTACTCTCTGTTTGTTGAATTTTCATAGCTACAGAGTATATCGTTTGTCGTATCCGTTTTGCTCATTTCAATGCAAGTTTTATGCATTGTTGTCCGTAAATAAGCATAAAGTTTATAACAAAAGCCGGATGAACATTTGGACGCTTGGTTGCTGTAAGCTGAAAACTGAAAACTGTAAAGTTTGCCTTTTGTGTGTGACCAAAAAGTACGGAAAATTAATTGAATGTTGTTGACGCTTGTTACACAGCTGCACAAACGAGTTGTCCTCGAGTCTTTGAGTCCTTGAGTCCTCGAGGAGTCGACGAATGAGTCTCCGGTTTGGTTTTTGGTTCTTGCCATTCGAATTGCAGATGAACTGCCGCCTTGCATCAAGTTTTATGCGGAAATTATGGCACTCTTCCGGTCAGCCGGCCAACAACTCCCCAACTAGTGTAGCCAGGGTGTAAAATTGTGCACTTTTCAAAATTAATTAAAAGTCATAAAACTCATAATGAAATTACCCTAGCATTCAGACAGACAGGCAGACTCTGAAACTGACACAGAGATGGAGATAGAGACAGAGACAAAAATAGAGACAGGCAATCGCCAAAGGCATTCTGAAATTCAACACATGCAACGTGCAACGTCAAAAAGTCGCCTTGCCACAAACTTTGGACATGCTTCCAAAAGGTAAAAGAGTTTTCTTTTTTTTTGAAAATTGAATATCGCCAGTTAACTGGGAAATTCATTTTATAATTAAATCAATGTCCAGACGAAAAACCTCAAATGCAATTTGTCATCCAATACCAGAGAAATTTTACTGAAAATGTGCTAAACGTTGTCATTGCCAGAATAGCCTGGAGTGTGAAAGTGTGGGCGTGAGGGCGTGGTTTGTGGGCTGTTTTTACTGTATATTTGTTAAATAAATATAGATACAGATTTGATAAATGTTGCAAAAACAAAAGTGTCAGCAAAATGTTGTAAAAGAAGGACATACATATGTACGTATATCATGAGTAGTATTTTATGCAACGGATGTGCAACAGGATGTTATCTGCACACAACCTAAAATATTTACAAATGCCCTTGTTGTTTTTCTTGACTTTGGCAATTTATTGCAACATGCAAACATTTGCAATAATTTGTTTACAAATTTTCAAGTCAAACTATTTATTCTATACTTACATTTGGGCAGCCAGTTGTATAATTTGGTATTTGTTGTTAAGTTAAATAAATCAAGTGTTCTTCAAATCATCAACCTCTGTATATATTAGTAGTATTCTTATTACAATATTCATAAAAATTTCATCACATCATATATTTATTGTTAATTATTTCTGTTTCATTATGTCAACATTTTTTTTTTTTTAATTTAATCCGACAACCTTTCCCTTTGCGTCTATCAATTAAATTATCGATTCATTAATATATTTTATTACATATTTTTTGACTTTGTGATTAATTGTCATTTAATTGGCTTTATTCAGTCGTATATCCCTTGCACAAAACACACACAGAAGAGGGTAGCATACATTTATTAGTATTACCATTAAAATGGCTAAAAGTTACATCAGTGTCAAATATATATACAGGGTATTGTTGTCCCGGACTTTTCACTCTGCCTGCAATTAATACGTAGTATCAATAATTAATTTAATCATTCGTAATTGTTGCGCACATTTACAAATATTTTATGACTGTTAAATTCGTCGCAAGGTGCTAATATAATGAACAAATGTATGCAAGGATATGGCAGGATACTGGGAACTTTGGATCTTGGGTAATCAGTTGCAGGCAGCAACGAATTCCAATGCAAACAAAATGCAAATGAGTTGTGAACCAGTAAATTTTAATGCAAATCTGATTTGCAATTTGCAATTAGTTACAAAATATTTTGTCGAGTGCGAGGCTCGAGCACACAATGCCAATTAGAAGTATCTTTGTCTAAGGGGTTCAGGAATGAGGAATTCTCATAATTTAATTTGGTACAAATTAAAATTATGATTATGATTGAGCGACTGCCTGGGCCGAACACGTGCGTGTTCTGTTTTAATTGAATTTTAATTAAATTTTGAACATGCTGTGCAGACTCAACTTATCACCCAATGTGAATATCTCTGCTTAACCAGGATAATGTTACTGAATGGCACAGGTGACACATAAATCTGTCGAAATCTCTCTTAACCTTTACACAATTGAAATTGGGTGTCTCAGCTCGACATACAGATACTCAGATACCCGGATACACTTCTCATGAGGGGACAGAGAATATTTATTTGCCGCTCGCTTGAGTCGCATCAGTTTCTAAGTCATAAGGTAAATGCCCCAGGATACAATTTTAAATTAAATATTATAGCGTTGGCTTTATGCAAACACCCAAAAAAAAACCTGATAAATGCCCTCCACACACTTTCATACACACATACAATACACACCACGTGAATTTGTGTGTGTGTCTCCAGTTCACACCTTTCCATTTGAATCCAATTCGAAAAGAATTTCATACACTTTAGACTCTAAATAATTATTATGTGCTTTTCACATTTCCAATTGATTAACAAACAAATATAAATACCGTAAATAAAAATAAATAGCGACCACTTATAGTGAGGTGCTCGAAAATGCAACCTGCTTTTAAATTTTATTCAACAGGGCGACAAAAATGTTGACAGGAAAACGAGTAAAAGCGTAACCTCAATGAATTTGTGAAAATATTTAACGTATGTAACATACCCATTATTCGAAAAGACTAAGGAAAATTGAAGATGTCCTCACCCACAAATCAAACTCCTTGATGCACAGCTTATGCAAGCACATTAACATAATTGGACAAGTGATGAGAGGTATCAAGATGAGCATTCCCTACTTCCTGTTGCGTACAGGGTATAAAGAACCTTGGCATCACCTTTTTCAATCAACTAAAGAGCAGCTACCCGTGTCCGCCCTCAACTGTGCCCCACTTCACTCAATAAGCTGGCATTTTATTTGCATTTTTTTTCGTCACTTGGTGTCTGCCTGGCTGGTTGCCCAATTCCCAACAGTTTGCACAGCATCCTCCTCTTCCCCCTTCCACCCAAGCGCCAACACCACCACCGACTTTAAACCAATACTGACGAAAAGTCGGGCCAAGTTTTTTACGCGACAACGTTGGCAAATTCATCATCGTCTCAGCACGCGTCTGTCAAGCGCGCTAAGGATACAATAAATGTCTTTCGTGGTCGCAGCGCTTACCATGTCCTGCCCAGGAATCGCTCTCTCTCTCTCTCTCTCTCTCTCACTCTCTCACCCACTGTATCTCTCTTTCTCTGTCTGCCTGTCTGTCTGCATGGCTGCGGTTCAGGCACCCGCTGAGTGAAATACTCTGTCGGATTAATATGCAACAACGTTTTGCAATTTTTTGTCGCCACATTTTTTTCTTTTCTTTTTTGTGTTTTGCTTCCTTTTGGTTTATTCATTTGCCTTTGGGCTTCTCCAGTTGGCTTTTCTACATCTCCTCATCCTCTGCCCTTAGCCATCCAGTCGAGAGCTCAGGCTCAGGCTCAGGTGCACTTTGCGATAACAAATTAAACAACTTTATGCAAGCGACGCACAAAAAACACACTACAAAATATAAATAAATGTCTTAAATTTCTATTTGCCTTACAAATTGAAGCAAAGGAACGTGGCGAACAAGTTTGATCCAAAAGCTGAGCGCTTAACAGATTATAATCTCTACAATAATAATTATTATACTATAATATAACTATTTTTATAAACAAAATCTTTTTAGAAAACTAATTATGTTCGAAATTAGATCCCGCATAAAAATCAGTTGAATATTGACAACGTTAAAAAGAGGAGTTGAATAGAAGTGTAGGCTAATATATAGTTTTTCAAAAAAGAAGTATGTTACAATTTTCGAAACTATTATATACAGAATCTATTTAGAGGTAAATTAATAAATAAAATGACTTAGCATAATGTTGTACAAAAGACAAACATCCAAAATTCATTAAGTAGGAATGGATTATTATTGAAGGAGAAAAATATAAAGAATTTTCTGCAAATGAACACGTTTTAAATGCGTAATTCATTTTGGGTTTAATCAGTGAACAAAAGTACAATTGTACCTAAACTGATAAATTAACACATTTGTATAGTTCAAATTCATTAGTTTATACTTCAAATTGATGAAAACTTTTCTTTGTGATCTTCCCACTCGATTTGACTGATCAGTTTGAGTTCAGCGAAGGCTTGTTTGGCCAACCAATGGAAAACCGCACTTTTCCACTGCGATTGCGTAGCATATAGAGTTTTAGCATCAGCTATGCTTGTTGGTGGGTCCATTTCTTGAATTTGGCTGTAACGACTCCATAAGTAGACCATGCTCCGCATTTTATAGATCCACAAATGATTGGGCAAATAACGTATTATGTTTTGTAAATTTTCCATCTGTTTAGTGGTTAGCTTCTCCAAGAAGTTAATATTCATTAACTCAAATATGGTGGCCATTATGGATTGATAATTGTTAGAATTTAGCTTTAAATTCGATTTAGCCATTTCTAAGAGCACACCCCCCGAGCCATCTTTCTGATAATTGATGCTTTTTGGAAGCAACCTTTCGCTTACGTTGATGCCTTTATACTTTTGAAGCTCTTTTTCAATGGCTCTCTCACACCACTTAAACTCCTTCCACCAAAGTTCCCATTTACTATAGTTGTTGGTACGATAAACGTTTATCCAAGATGTACGAAGACGGCGTCGGAGTTTTTTAGCCACTTCCCGACTTACATTAATTGAATATCCCAAGAACTTTACATCAAGTAATTGTATTGTAGCTGCTTCTTTGGGAATAGCTTCGGATTCACCTATTATAAAAGTATGTTTACGTTGAAAGAATTTAATGGCATAGGATTTATGTTCTGGCTGTGGCAAAAGCTGATTCCCGTTCCCAATGTATGGCATTTTGAAGTCTCCTATTTGAAAAATGTTTTGGTTCGTCCGTGGCTCCGTGTTTCGTTTCTTGGGCGGACCCTGAGCTTCGGGTCCAGAGAATGGTTTAGCAGTACGTTTGCGAGTACGCCGAGGAACATAGTCTTCTCCGAAGTTCCTCGGTGGAAATTGGTTTTCCCTGTTGTTCATATAACGTGGAAAGTGTTCCTCTTTAGAATACGGATCGCGATTAAAAGTATTTTCTTGTTTAACCCTGGTATCATAGTCAGTATAATAGTTAGGATGTTTTTGTATGGGAAAATCATCCCGAAAATTGCGAGGAGCTTCATTTCTATTGTAATCATCATCTTTACGATATCGCATCATATCGTTGTCCCTAGGATAGCTCTCTACAGCATTAATATTGCAGTTATCGCTATTATAAATGTAGTTTTGGTTATTTCTGTTTTCATAATAGTTAGGTTCAACGGGAAAGTCAACCCTAAAGCCGCGAGGATCTTCATTAATATTGTATTTGTCCTTCTCACGATATTCTACATGATTCTCATTTGCAAACTCCAGTGGCTGTTCCCTGAAAAAGTTATCATCCATACGACGGGGCTCTGCTTCGATATTATAGATATTTCTTGAGTGTCCATTACGTAGATCACGATTCACATCGCTTAAAGGCGATGAAGTCATTCCATGAAGTTTGTAACGCTCAGGAGTAGTTGGCATTGGGTATTCCATGTCCTTAAATAGTCCATAATCTGGCAAAGGCGAGCCCCCGCGATGATTCCAATTGAGCTCACGCGGAGGTGATGGGGTTCTAGGACATGCCCTCTGCTGTCCTGAAGGATGGAACAGTTCTCGAATCTCACGTAATACGATTGCATCCACCTCGGCCTGACGATTGGGCCCCATAGCTTGGCGTAAACGTTTCCAACGCTGCTGTAAATTAAGAAAATTTAACTCTGGATGTTCCATCGATTCCACAGCAATTTCATTGGCACAGAAATGACTGAGACCTAATTCTAGCAGCCAGTTTTGACGTTCGTTGTGCTGTATAGTGTTCAACCATTTTGCTGCATTATCACCACGATTAGCAGGGCCTCCAACTCCTAATATTTCTCTCTAAATTAAAAATAGATTAATTTCAAAGTCGAGGACTACATGCCTCGGCAATATTACGGTGGCGCCAAGAACTGACGATTACGTTTTATTATGACGAGTTCTACTACATTCCATCATCAGATTTTGGCGTAACAGAAACCGTAGTCTCCCAAGTCTTACCTGTCCAAAGTTTTGTTGAGAACCGCGCATGTTGAACCCTTCCTGAAAACTCAATCGACGAAACATTTCTTCTCCCGTATTATTTTGTCTCTTAATTTTCAAGAATTTAAATTTCTGAATATTTTAAAATGGATTTTATCAGACAGAGAACTGAATCGAATGGGATCAAAGTTGGTACTGCAACTGGTATTAATATATAAAACTCAATGAACACTTGATTCTGTACAAAATCTGCTTAGTCAAGTTTCTACAGAATAATCGATTAGTTTGCTTACAACCGTACAAGCCAATTAATCGAAAGCACCGAAATCTATAATAATGAATTTCCACTAGTTGGGATTCTTAAGTTGCGTGTGGGCTAACGCAAATTTGCGGCCTAAAAATTATGTTTGATTCGGAATAAAATATTAAAAAATTAAAAATTAATATTAAAAATTCGTATATAAAAAAATAGATTTTTCTACAGTGGAGCAATCTGGACCTCTTTCTGTCTTGTACTTATGGGAAAGAGCAAAAAGTTGTGAAAAGCGAATAACAGTAAAAACAAAAAAAATAGTGGTGCAAGGCCAATAGTAGTGAAAAGTAAACACACCGAAAACGTTGTAAGTTGTATCCCTGGCGTAGCTTTTTCTTGCTACTGCCCGATGCTTCGTACATTGTTAGTTGACTAACTTCCGCGCCTTGTATTTCGCTGGTAGGCAGCTAAAAGCAGAGTTGCCAGCACATCACATAAAATAAACAAAAGTTGAATGGTAACTCTGCTGCTGCAGCCTTTTGTTAATTCAAAAGGGAAACAAATGCAATGAAAATTGTCGTAAATGAGCGATTATCTGTGTAATGAATGGCAAGAAAGGGGAAAAAAGGGATTTGAAGAATTTTATTTATTACATAAATGAATATATATCGATGTATAAAATGGAATTGTAAGTTTCAGTTGTGGTTCATAGTCGGCCGATCTTATTTTTATTGGCTCCAGTTCCCTCCATTTTTCTATTTCGATAATTCACTTATCACTTTTAGCTGACGTGCAGATAAAATTAGAAAGCCATATATATTTTGCTCATCAGCTGCTAAATGACAGAGTATTGGCAGCTAAAAACAGTGTTGAAAAACGCTCGTGCTTTTAGCCAACTTTTGCTAGGGATCGCACCAGCGTTTTTTATATGGAGTTGCCAGTCAGCGTACACGATTTTTCAGTGCTGGGTACTAAGCTTTAAACAAATTATAAGCAAAGCAGTTGATGGAATGGATGGTCCTAATTGTGTGACTATCGCAAAAAAACAAGTTGGTATTTTGGAATGGAATGGAATTTTTATTTTAGGGCAAACTTAGTAGACCCTTCTGTGCTTTTTTATAGCCTAATAAGGGAAAAATAAATCCAAATTGAATTATACTCTTTGGCTAGATTCTTAAAAAAAATAGCTACCTATGACACAGCTTTTAACAATAAGTTCCAAATTGACAATGACAACTCCCGAAAATAATGACAATGGATTTAGCAATTAAAAATGCTACGGATTTAAACGTGTCTCTATTTAGATAAATTAATCAATCTGTGAGATCAAACATACAAAACTAATGATTGTGATTTGTTTATTTACTGACCATACTGTACATCAGGCAAAGGAAATAATTATATCAGAACTACTGAAGCGAAAAGTAGATCTTTATTTAAAGTGTATAGACAATATTCAATTTTGTGATGGTCATTCAATCATTTACCGCCATGCGTGCAATTCTAACAGCGTTTTTCATCTGTCTGGTGTGGATAGCTCCAAAAATAGGTTTTAATGTGAGTTCATAGGATACGGTGTTGAACTTGAATAAATATTTGTGTTACCACTAGGAAGCTGTCGTATTCAAGTTTTCAAATGCGGTTTGTGAGAGTTTTAATGAATCGTGGTTTCACTTTCACCAATGTCGTCTGTATGCTGTTAATCGTCATAGGAATACTCTAAATTATAATGGAACTATCCTTCATCCTGCAAACGATATTCAAATTCATCTACAACTATTTAAGAGAGCTAATGGATACAAGCCATGGCTCTTTAATATAACCCTTGACGCCTGCCGATTTTTGAAGACGTCATATAATCCATTCGCAAAGATTGTTTTTAATCTCTTTAAAGACTTTTCAAACATAAATCACTCATGTCCATACGTGGTGAGTATTGAGTTTTTTAATGAGTAACATTTACACATATAGCTTTTTTACAGGGTCCGCAAATAGTTCAAGGATTTTATCTTCGGTCTGAGTTGCTACGACTTCCTTTTCAAGCGGTGATTTTTTACTTGCGATGACTTGGTACTTTGATAAGAAGCCACAGTTTTTGACAAACGTATATTTTATATACACCGAGGATTTGAAAAATACGTAATTTACCATAAGCAGAAAATGTTCGAGTTCCAACTTATAAATTATACAAGTTGCAACGGCTTGAATTAAGAAATATAAACAAAATTAAATTGGGATTAATTAATTTGAATGAACTGTCTAAAAACAAAGGAGATCAGTTTTTTTAACGGATGTTCAAGCTAATATCTGACTGAAATATTTTTGGATGCAGTTTCTACAAAGGCAAATACGATGGAAATAAACATAAGATGAGAAACTAATTGTTGAATGATAAATTTTCTTGTTTTTAAAAACTTTAAATGTACCAATTACTACTATTTATCAACTGCAAATCAGTCAACGTTTTGAAGCAATTAATGTTATATTTCTAAAATGTAATAGTTAGCCATCAAAGCTTTATTATTTAATCGAAATAATTGTTTAATGTAAGCTTATTTCTGACTGATACTGTTTTTTGGAACCTATGAACTGGAATAATCTGGTTCAGATCACTGTGGTTACCATAGGAAATTAAACACGAGACTTTATTTTAAGAATACATTTATAAATATACCAATTACTATTATTAATTTTCTTCAAATTAGTAAACGTTTTGAAGCGAATAATATCATATTTCTAGATTAAATCTCTGACTCGTGGAATAATAGGGAAATATGGATGTATAGTACTCTTTGGTCTTCCAATTATACAAATCAAATTCTTTGTGTCTGCGGTCATGACTTTTGCAAAAATTAAAGTGCTGTTTTTAACAAATTTGGGTATCAGAAATTTAATAAATGTAAGTATTTGCTAAGTGTTAGTTTTTCAAAATTCAGAAATATAAATAATGTTTAGAAATTTAACTACTGTTTTATAAATAATTATTCAGGAAATCAAATAATGATGTGTAATTTGAACAAAGTTAATATATTTCATATCTAATTTTGGTAAATCAGTTTTTCTATCGTGCCCAAAAAAAATGCGGCTAATCCTGTCATAATGATAATAAAGAAAACGACTTATGTTGGGGCATAAGAATTGTTAAGCTTACACAGTAACCACTAAACGTTGATTTTAACTAGTTTTCTAAGTACTAGTACTGCAAGTTTTTAAACAACTTCTTACTCACGTATAAGCTTAAAGCACAACTTTTAAAAGCAAATAGGAACTAAGAGTTTTAAATGGGAAATTGTCCTAATACATGCACACATTAACTAATATACCGACAGAATTGTCGATTAGCGAGGCGAATGAAATGGAGTATTTTGAGTTAAGCATTTTGGAAATCGATTCAATTGACACTTTAAGCTGACTAAAAGGCAACTGCAAAGCTATCGCTTGTATGTTGGACCTGATAAACTTGGCAATAATTTATTACAATCACTCAAGTCAGCGGCGATGGAGATGGCGAAATAAAAAAAAGAGGAGAATACATAATACATAAAATATAAATGGAGTTCTGTTTGGGTCGGCTGAAAGACGATACAAGAAGTGTGTGCAATATTTTAAAATTGCATCCCAGAGGATAAGAGAGCATTGCAATAAAATGTGCCACATTGACACACACGTCGCAAACGAATGGGCAAAAAATTGAAATAAATAAGATATAAAATGAAAACAAATACACACAAATGGCCCCGAACCAGAGACTTGCCCCTCTCTCTCTCTCTCTCTCTCTATCTGTGTGTCTCTCTCTCTCTTTTGCTCTAGGCCATTTCTCAGCTCTTGAGCACAATTTATGCATGTGAGATATTTGCGAATGCCTTTCGACTCGATAAGTGTATTTATTTGGAGTTTGGCGCTGCTCTACGAGTATTTACTGTACAGCAAAGCGACACCAATTGCCGATACGTAGTATGTACATAGGTCTTGTCTTGTGTCTGCCTTGGAACACGCGGCGTATGTGGAATGCAGAATGTTGAATATCGTTTGTCTGGTTTCAGTTTCAGTTTCAGTTTTTGTTTTCCCTTGTTTTGTTTTGTTTTGTTTGTGCGAGAACACAACCCGCAATCCGCTGACTTGGCGACACGGCCACGCCCCTACTTGCAATTAAGGCAAACAACAGGGCAAACTAATCTCGAGGGTCTCGTAAATTCCAACGGGCATTCCCCAGACCCAGAACCAGACTCAGACCAAGACTAGGACACGAGTAACATCCTCCCAATGGCAATGCCTGTGGCAAGCAATTGAAACTATGCACGAAATCTGCAAACGTTGGCTGAATTACTAAGCTGGTTTTCTAATTTCTATCCTATATTCCTTTACAGCTAACACACACACACACACACACACTGCATTCTATTCTGTTTATTCTTCGCCTCGATTCAACTCAGAGTTCGCGATGCCAAAAGTGTAAGAGGGTTAAATTTGGCTTATCGCATGTGAAATGGTTTTCCCAGCCAGTTGCCAGTTAGTTGAGTGTCAGTTGAGATGTTGAGCTTAATTTGCATATTAATTGAATGTCAAAAAGGACCAAAGAACGTAGTTTGAGTTGACTTTTGTCGCATATAGGGATAGGTACAGATAGAGGTATTGGCAATGACTTGAGACTGGACATGGTTGTAAATCAACAACCTAAAAAGCAAAAGATCTTCAGACCTGTGTATAATTCAAACAGCCAGAAATTTGCAAGCTTAAACTATATAGGAGAAATGTAAACTTAATTTTTATAGATAGAAGAAAATGGAATAAAGTAAAAGTAAAAATAAAAAAAAATATTTTAAACATTTATGAGCTAAGCTGATTTTGTTTGGTTTTGTTTATAATTTTGTTTTTATAAACAAAGCTATAATGACAACACTGTTAAATAAATAGAGTGTATGCGCCTTAAACGATAGAGTTGAAATTTTGTTAAGTGACTGCCAAAGTTACAATCGAGATATGCCTAGAACAGTTTTATCATCACTATAAATCACAATGGTATCTAGTATTCTACTTTGCTCAGACATTTTTGCACTGCAATCATAAATCTTCAAGTGGCAGTCGTGCTCGTGTTGTGCCTTTGATGCTTTGACTCTTATTTTTGTGCTTTTGAATGCTCTAAAAAACTGAAGAAAATGCCATAACCCGCTTATATCGCACTTCTTGGTCCTACCAACTGCACACAGGAGCAATGGCAATGTCAGTGAAGGAACAAGGACATGGAAAATATAATAGCAAGAGCCACTGTGGTGTTACCATGACAACAAAGAGCAGCTCTGACAAGCTACCGTCAATAGAAATCTAGTTTCACTCGTCGTTTTTCCTGTCTACCGACATATCCCTCCTCTCTAATTGGCAACTGCACGCCCAGAAGGACAGGCAATGGAACAAATGACATCGTTCAAGAGTCAGAAGAGTAACAGGAGAAGATTGAAGAAGGTATAGTACCATAATCAGTGGGCATTTCATATGCAGTTGTTCTCATCTGCCACTTTTACGCTTTGTGGACAGCAGGTAAATGTGGCCAAGTCCAAATGTGGACATGCACTCAGAAAAACAATGATAACATCTTTATGGCCACTTGAATTATAAATTTAACGCTGATGATGTTGTTATTTGTTATTGATAGCAATATGGTATATAAGGTTTATAGTAAATAATAAGTAGTTAGATCAATCATCAATATATTTAAGTTCTGTTCAAGCAATTACTTTAGTTTTATAAAACTTGAAATACATACTTTAGTCTATAACATTTTCGACAGAGGCATTGATCACCTAAATTTCTTGTGGTTATTTTCTTCTTTTATTATATAAATTGAAAAATGAATGACTATTTTAACAAGCTAACTGAAAAAAGATAAAAATAAATATGTTCCCCATGGTCAATCTTTCTTACCCCCATCAGTTCATTTTCATCAAAGAATATACATGTTATATATTCCATGTTACATAAGTAGATTAGGTTTAATTAAGTTCTATATGAAAATCATACTATAAATACTTCTCTCATCAAGTTTTATATAAATTTGTAACACTTCCAAAGTTAGACATAAGTATATTTGCTTTATAAAATTTTATATAGATTCTGTATACTTTCCCGAAGTTAAATACCATGCAATCAGGATTTTCGTGGTAGTTTTTCCTTACTTTACATTGCTTACTGTAAATTTAGTTTCCAGTGCAGCTTGTGATTGTTGCTCAACTTCTGCCATTGGGCTGTGCAACTACATTTTAGAATTTTTGGGCTTGGTCTACTTAGCCGAGCAGCAAATATCATCCTCAAACAAACATTCAGTCCAATTGGACTTTTATGGTCCCAGCTCGTTTGTGCGTTGTCCATCATTAAAGTGGCTCATGTTGCGTATTTTCTATTGTTTCTCAAGTGTTACATCTGAAAGATACTCTGCACAGGCTAAGAGTTACATAAGATGCCTTTGGATATCTCAAATACATATATAATTGGTCGAGCATGCAGTAGAGGGTATCATAGAGTCGAGTTGCCGTCCATTGCATAATTTTATTGGCATACCTTGTTGAAGCTGTCTTCTTCCCTCTTGATCCTCCTATGTTTTTAGGCCTGTCCAGCTTTGTCTCTCATTCTGCTCGGTTTGAATTTCACATAAGCACAATCAAATTTTGCCTTTTGCAAAATTTTCTCATTTTCCAGCCTGACGTTGCAATTAAAGCCAATTTTCCGACAAGCTAAATGAGTTTTTCTCTTTTATTATCTTTTGCTAGATTTTAAGATTTGTGCTGCAATTCGATGGCTCATTTAATGTATTTCGAAACTGTCAATGTATATTAAGTGTCAGTGCCATGTCAATTAAGTGATACATTTTAAAGGATTTTCGCAACTATCTTGCCTGTCAATTTGACACGCCCACATTTGGTGGGAAAAAGGCGGCATTTTAGCTTTGGCAACTTGAGTTGCAACCACAGCAGCGAGCTACAAACAAACTAAGCTGCAAAGTGTTAGATACAAACTGTTCCTAGGCAGACACAGATACATGGTTGTGGTATGAGAGCTCAAAGTGGCTGACGAGCTGCTTTAAATTTGCCTTTGGCTTTTGCATCAGAAGATATGCAAATCTCTGTCAGTTTGACTGACTTTCTATCTGTCTGTTTGTCTGTCTGACTTTTTGCATCTCACTCTGTGAGTTTGCTGCATGTTGACGGAATAACTTGAAATGTTTGCACAGTTTGCCAACAGTTTTGTGCTTCAGGAAATTAGCACCCAAATTACAACAACCAATTCAGATTCCCTTTCCACACTTTTCCCCACTAATTGTCGAGAAATGTGCGAAAATTCGCATTTGAACAGATTTATTAAATTGCCAGGTTATTAAAGTGCAGCATAACCACAACATACATATTTGCTTACTCTTAAGTAAAAGAAATTTTATTTCATTTATGAAATTTTAGAAAATTCAAACCCGATGGGGGAAAATGTGTGAAAAACGATTGAATGCTACTTTTCTCTTTTGATGCAATTAACTTTAAACTCTTTTTGAATTAACTCAAAAATTAAAGTTTATAATGCAGCTTAATCTAAAAATAAACACTTGATCTTTCTAGAGTTAATACAGAATCTAAAACTATTTAATTACATTTATAAAAATATTTAAATATGTGAAAACTGTTGTTTGAATCTTAACTGTACGTCCATCACCATTTAACTCATAATTAAAGATCTGTGCTTAGAATTATACGACACATGTGTATTTTATTCATAACGTGTAAACTTACATAAAAAGTTACAGGATAATTTATCAACAGCTTTTATAAAAAGAAAACTTCTACAGTTTGTTTTTAGTGCTTTTAGAATAAGAAATACTATAAACACTATACAACAGGCAACGACAGGTTAACCCGGTTCTTATGTATGTATATCTATGTATGTATGAAAAATGTAAGAAATAGCTTCAAGGATATTTAAACGGTTCAATGCCTTGGCCATTCAGTTTCTTTTAAGGGGATTTAAGCAACGCGTTCAGGCGCAAATAAGTCAGCGATTGTGACCTTTTAGGAAAAGAAAAGTGAGTATATGTATATGTATATGTGAATGGGAAAAATAACCAGGAAAATATGCAACGATACGTAAATCACATAAACTGTTTATTGTGCATTTCGGTTGAAAATCAGCTCTCAATGCTTTGCCAATTTTTCAATGCGAAAAATGAAGGAAAATGGAAAATAAACCTCTCAGCGAAATTTGTTTGCACGTGGCAAACCTTCTATCAAATTATAATAAATTCAATGAATGCATCGATAACCACACAATCAACAATGAGAACGTTTAACCTACAGACACACAATAATACACACACCCACAAACACAAAAGCAATTAGTTATTCTCATAGTTAATTAGTTGGTATCATAGAAATTTTGAATATTTTTGAACTTGGTTTTTGGCATTGTGGAAATTGTCTTAATTGTGAATAAACCGCAAAACATTCAATACCCAACAAACAGAGAAAATGGTGTTAATTTTCCAAAAATGTTCGACAGTTTCAAATAAATATATTAAGGCCAGCACCCTACCCTACATCCTGGAAAAGTTTCCATATCCACAAATAAATTGGCAAAACCAATTTAGCATATAAGCGCTAGAACTTTTTTGACTTATTTCGAGGCCAATCGAACACGTTCTCTATGAGCATGTGCTAAGAATGAACGACTAAAGGATACTCTATGCAAAAGATAAAATTTAGGTTCTTAGGTTGAAGTGCTATGTCGCTATAGCGGATAATATCTGATATTGATGTGGTTAATCAGTCGATATACGTCGAAAATTTAATATAATATTAATACTAACAAAAATTCGACTGATTTAGGTTACCTAGGGTTTCCTCAATCCTTGCAACAAATGTTGCATTATAAACAGTTTTTGTATATTCATTATTTGATTTTAATACAATTTTAAAATTTCCTTTTTTTATTTTCATTTTCAATATTTAATATATAATAGTTAAAATAATTTATTGTACTTACTTTTCTTTCTAATATATTCTTAATATATTTTAGTCTACTGATCTTAGTTGGCATCTTCAATAAATAAATATACCCTACTTTTTACATACTTTTTTTTAGAGGGTACAAGCACATATGCATGTCGCATATTGGTTTCGTAGCTCATTTAATTTAGCATAAAAGCCAAGTTCAAAGTTTTTTGTTAGCCAGCAGCCAAAAAGTTACCAACTATGGCCAGACTTGCCTAAATGTTCATATGGAGGGGGAATCAGGAGAGTTATTTTGTTTGCTCTCGCCTGAGGCTAAAAGAAAAATGAGAGTGAGAGGGTTGAGAGGAGAGAATAGGAAAGGGAAAAGTCGACTTGATGAACTGTAAATGAAGTTTCTGTTTGAATTCGATTTAGTTTTATTGCAACATTTCGCTTGAAATACACACCTCTAATAGACTCAGGAGCTAAAAGAAAGGCCAACTACTTGGCCAGGATACGGATATGAGTATGAGGATATGAGGATATGCTGCTGCTCTGCAATTTCATGTCCGGAACCGGACACGTGTTTGTCCATGTAAGTAAGTGCAATATGTGTGTGTGTGTGTGTGTGTATGTATTCCGAGTGTGCTTCAGCATATAAGGCAAATGTATTGGCTATCCATTTGTTGAACATATAAATTGTAAAATAAAACAGCATGCAAATGATAGTAGAAACTGTTGCGGTTAGCCAGAGATGCAATGCAACGAGATGAGTTTAGATAAGTTCCGATGAGATGAGGATGAGAATGAGATGCTCAGTAAAGAGGAAAGTGCTCAGCAGTAGAAAAAGCAATAATGTTTCCGTTTCTCGGTCAATGAATTGAACCCAACGAAGTGCAAGAAAAGACAACAAACATGGAGAGGAACCTTGTATATGAAAATGCAGTGAAATACCTAAAAAAGTTGTAATATCATTGATGTAGTCTGAAATGCATGTGTTAAAGACAGACAGAAATAATAAAAGGGCATGCCTTTAACAGTACATATTATTCCAAGTTTAATTTAATTAGGATTTGAATTTAATGCTCCTTAAATTTTTGCCTAAAAGCATAAAACATTTAACAGGCAAAAGACTTTTGTTAATAATAACTTTTAACGCACAACATTTGTTGATTACAAAGCAAATTGTTCAAATATGTTTAAATAGTTTTGCTACGCTACGTATACGTAATAATCCTTGACTATAAACATTTTAATGGGAATTGAGTGCATCAGGCGAGGCTTAAATGCAAATACCGCTGTCAGCATCAATTATAATAATTAAATGATGCGAAAACAGAATTTACCAAAAATTCAAGCAATTATTTTAACATAGATTTTGTGTAGAGGCATTGTGACATTGCGGAAAATGAAAACAGATGGGGTGATAATTAAAATGCACACAAATTATGCGTGAAATTTAGATTTCCACAATATAATTGCAGATTTCAATATCCTTCAAATTGTGGCCAAAGCACAAGCGTCAATTGCAGGCTTTTATTTACATTTTTATTCTGTCAACAATTTTATCAACTGCTTAACAAAAGCGCAAGTGACAATAAAAATCGTTTACCAAAAAAAAGAAGAATAAAAATACTTTGAGAAGTAAAAGAAAAACAAACAAAAGTCAAACTGAATCGGCAATTTGGTTTCAGTTCCGCATTCGCAAATTCGATGAGAAACTTTAAAGTTGACACAAGAAATTTGTGTAAATAAATTTGAATGCGGTTCTATAGAGAAGAATAGAGAACTGCAAAAGTGATAACGTGAAAAATAGATAGAGAGAGACAGAGGGAGAAAGAGACAGAGAGAGAGAGAGAGAGAGAAAGAGAAAAAGGTAGGCCGACTGAGTACTTTACTGGGCTATTATATTAGATTATAATTAATATAATACGTATAATAAAATATAATAAATGTGTAATGTATTACTTGGTAATTCCGTCAGAAAAATCATCTAACTATTAGTATATCTATTTAATATATAGTATTTATTGATAATTCCACATTTGATTTCGAATTTAGTACTTATATGGAGATTTTTTGCAATTCAGTAGAATAATTTTACATTTTTTCGGTTTTAAAAGAGAGTAATATTTACAAATGTAATTACAAAACAATAATTTGGTAAATAATATATACTTAAATAAGGGTATTTCAAATTCGACTGTGACCATGAAATGTTTTCGCGACTTACAGTTTGCATAATGAAATCAGTTGTTATCTTTGCGAATGTAGCGAGCTTATCAAAGTCAATTGAAACTCTTGAGCTCAACGCGCTTGTCAATATTTACAGAAATCTTGGAAAAACAAGTGGCGCTATTGTTAACACTCAAGAAGGCTTGGGGAAATTAATTTGAATGCCAACTATTTGCATAGTGTAATACTCGACAAACGATTACATCAAGTAGAGTGCATTGAATAAGGTGAATACCCTGAGTACATAGCTTGTAAATTTCACTGAAGACGAAGGCAAATTAATGAAATGCCTGATGAAAAATCTAAAGCTGTTTATTTTTTGGAAGCTGGTCATCCATCAAAGTGGGCATTGCATTTATCCTATTCAAAATGCTAGCTCTTATTATGCGCCATACACTGAGCGAAAGAGAAGTAGAGAAAAGTTTCACTCCCACTTGAATGCATTGAGAAATATGCAGCTACTAAATTAAAACTGTCAACCGAATCCATTCACCAGTGTTGTTGTTCCACAGACGGCGATGACGACAAAGCATTTGACATTAGTCGAGATTTTTCAATGCGTCGAAAACGTGTCGAAAGAAAAAGGGGAGGTGATTGGGGATTGGGAGAATTGCAGCCATACAAAGGCTTGGTTGTCATCCAACATGATTACCAGAAGGGGGGTCTGAAAGGGGATTCTACTTAGGTACAAAGTTCGGGCAGTCGAACGACGAATGGATACAAAAGAATTGGTTCTAAGTGCTACTCAAGGTCTGTGCTGATTTGCCGATTTCCATTTCCATTTCCATTCCATTGGCAACTAAGTCTGGTCAAAATATACTCACGTTTCTTGGCTATCCGCTTTCTTTCTTTGCCAATTTGTGTTACGCATTTATGTTAAACAGTTTCCACATTTTAATTGAATAACAACAATTAGTATAACAAATGGGTTGCTGGTTCTGTCAGTGAGGCTGTCCCATGCTTTTGACTCACGTTTCTCGATAAGGCACACCTAGTTGACACCGTTATGTGTGTCGCATGGCATAACGGGGTGTGGCTACGACCTTCGGTTCATCCACACAATTAAGGGGCTGTAAAACTATGGCATGACATTGCTCCAGTTTGCCATTTGCCATTAGCCATTTGTGAGTCAACTGCCGATCTGATTGTGTCCCATAAATGTATGACTATCTGTTCAGATGGCTTGATATCCGTTAATTACGTTCATCATATCTGTTGCACATTAATCAGCAAAATATGATGAAGTTATCTGATGACATAATAAACATTTTGCATTTTCTTATATTTTCTATAAATAAATTTAAATAAATAAGGGTTCGTTTGTAAGTGTTTTAGTAACAGCACTTTAAGTTATGATGAATTATTTGAGAAGTTTTTACAATATCTCATTTAATTTCAGATATTTCTACTACTATTTTCCTGCTCAGCTTAACCCGAAAGTTGCACTTTAGTTACTTAAATTGCATTCTATTTATCATTGTAGTTATCTGTGTGCTTACAAGTCATTTCACTTCAACGATCAGGCCAAGCATCCTAAATAGTTAAATTCAATAACAACATCATCATTATGGTCCATTGGGATAACAAACAAGAGGAAAACTTTGCCGACTCAAAACTCATAAGGAAAACTTTATGCCGTGAGACAGGAGACAAAACTTATTTACTTTTAGATTACGTGTCTTCAAAGTTGGCAACGAACGGGGCATTATACAATTTATATGCACGTATTGCGTCCTATCCAAGATGAAATGTCCCGACCCGTACCCAAGGACCAAAACCACCAGACGAGAACGGGAGAAGGAACATGGTAGGAGAGGTAGATGATGAGCTTGCTGCTCATCAAGGAGAGAATATAATTACATTTTCGCCCCGATTCATGACAGTTTTGCATAACGAAACCGCCTCGTGCCATGGATATTGCGATTATTAATGAGACAGGCACCGAGTCACAAAAGGTTGAGGACCAAGGATGACATCTTCCATGATTTTAGCCTGACATGTGTAGGCTTAACCCCTGATGGACCGATTCCTAACCATCAAGCCAACAAAGGTGAGTACTGAACAAAAACTAGACTTGATTAAAGTTTGTTAACAGGCAGCTAAAATACAAGACATTAACCTCAGCTAAGAATTGATTCGGCGGATGCAAGTAAGTATATAGGAAATCAAATTTTGCTTCTGCATGCAGTCTGCTTATCAACTGTGACATTTAATGAGTACATTTAATTATAAATATTATTCATATTCAGAAAGTCGTTCGAGTTTTTATTTTATCACTGTCTGTCAATATTTCCACATAAAAACAAACATTTCTTCAGAATTAATAAACAATTGCCGTGCTCTAAAGAAATCTGCCGCAGATACGCAATTAAAATAAATAAATTTAAATTGAGTTAACAACGTAACATCCGTACAACTGAGGGATTGTAAAATATGTTGCCCACATCTGCTGATAAGAAAGATTAGTCAGACACCCCCACAATTGAAATTACTCTACTTAGTTATGACTATTTTACTGGTTCTTATCAGCATGTAAAAAGTCGCATAAAAGCCAAACGTTGAGGGCTCAAGCTACTCAGTCCGCATTTCAATATCAGACTTGAAAGTGCAAGTGCAATACGTGAATATTTTCAATTAAAAATTATAAATAGAATTCCTTAAATTACAAACAACATGAGTGAACAGGCAGTAAGAAAATTTCTAAAAAAAATATGTAGATAATATATTTATATCATATATTTATATTCAAATTACTTGTGATCAAATAACATGAAATGTGATCAAATAAATGAATGGAGTGTAATCTATATTATTTTTGCAGCTCCATAAAATAATGCATGTGAACAATTTGTTTGTGATATTTATTTGCTTATTGTGCTCGTTCCTTGGCGCCAGTTCTGCAGCATCTGCGAAAAGTGTAAAAATCTTTGCGAAATTGCAATTTAACTGAGTTTAACTTTGTTATGTCATACTTTATAGTTCGAAAAGGAGGTACTTGATGCCCATAATTACTACAGAGCTCGTCACAATGCGCCTCCATTGCAGCTAAACGATAAACTATCAAATCTGGCTACCGATTGGGCAAAGGTATCTTTAAAGTACAGATATTATATATCAGATAAATTAATATATTTTGCTTATTCATAGTATCTTTTGGCCAACAACCGCATGGAGCATCGCAAGAATAGTGGCTATGGAGAGAACATCTATATGGCATCAGGTGGTAATCTTGCTGGTACAGATGCAGTCAGAAGTTGGTATAATGAAATCAAATATTACAATTGGAATCATCCATCATTTCAAATGAACACTGGTCACTTTACCCAAGTCGTTTGGAAGAGCTCCAAAACACTTGGCGTGGGATTTGCCAGACGGTGAGTAAATAATTATATCCAAATATTAACAATACTAAGATGTACATTTATATACATGTACTTTAATAATATTTTCCAGTGGAAACACCATTTATGTAGTGTGCAACTATGATCCACCTGGCAACTATATGAATCAATTCAAACAAAATGTTAGTCCGCCAAAATAATTGTCGATCACATTTTTACGTAACTATTTGAAAGCATTCCCTTAAAAAATGTATAAAATATATTATATCTATAACCTATTATTTGAAGACCGAGATACTTTGAATACCATTCCATATAATAAATCATTGAAATTTAAAAATCCATTATATTTAAGAACAGCATTAAACGAACATACTGTTTAAAGTACAAGTAATATTTTATTTATTTCAAAAATCACTGTTTAAAATCACATTAAACACAAAACTGTTTACTAAGTATTTCGCCCATACTTGAACAAATAATTATACACACATTTTCGAATTGTAAAGAAGAATAAAATAAACCCAGAGAGTATATAACTCAAACCGGGTATACTATACAATATAAGAGTTATCTAAACCGTAGGAACAAGTAACTAATTAACTATATACGAAATCATTATTGATCTTAGACTCTATTGTTTGAGATTTCAATGGGTATACACTTTTAACCCAATTCGAACTTTTGCCAAACTCTGGGTTACTCCTCGATGGTACAGAGTTTTTGACGTGCATGCGAACGCGATGTCATATTGTTGGCCAACTTTGTTTTGTTTGTTGCCAACTTGCTGTCTAGGCCATCACAGATATCCTCTTTGAAGAAACGTTGCTTGGACTGTTTGGGTAGCTGACGATGCACATGGATTCCCGCTATACGAAGTCTACGATATAGGGAGATATATTTGCCAGCTGTGGTTGTACGAGGCACAATATATTTCTCACAGAAACTGGTCTTGGTGCGGGCTGCATCACTGAGCTGGGCATGGCCTAAAGCCTGCAGGAAGGCCAAAACAAATGTGTAGCAATTGTGGCTGCTCTCCTCATAGCAGGCGATCGACCATCGTGATGTCTGGCCGCATATCTAACAAAAGATTTAAATAAAGTATGTTAAAGCCATTGGGTACCAGAATCAAAGGACTCACCTGGTCGAGGATTTCATCCCAGTAGTCATACCAGGGCTCCGGTAAGTCGCCAACAAGCAACGACTGCCACCAGTCCCGGGGATTATCGTCGCGTCGATGCCGCCGTAGTCCATACCTATCGAATTCGACAATGTCGCCGGCGGATGTGGTTACCGCGATATGCAAATCTGTCGCGTTGCTGTAATCGCTGCAAAACACACACACACACACACAGACAAAAACAAATGCATCAGACACACATTTTGCATATTACAGAAACAACAAAAAATGGAAACCTGAAATTTGTGGGCTTTACGCGGAAGCTACAGGGCTCTCAACTCAGTAGACCGACAAATTTTCTGCTGCATTTAGGTACAAACAAAATTTATCTAGATGCTGTCTGGAACTGAAAGGCTTTTACTATTGAGCTTTACCATAAAAAAATTGCATATATTAAATACTTTTTAACAGACAGCAAAGCAATCAAATGATCTGTTCAATCAGACACCTACAAGTATGCTACAAAATAATCTGTTAAAAATAGTGAGATTGTTAAACATTTTATGATAAAAGTTAAAAATTTGAAATTAAAAATATTTGGCCTACGACTTTAACATAAGTCCCTTAAAATTCTTTAAAAACTGAAATCATTTTTGCGAAATTTCCTAGTAGGTCAGGAACCCAAAATATAGTTAAGTAATTGATACATTTTATTAAGCTTTTAAAAATATATTTCCGTGATTTTTTGTTTTCTTATTTTAAAATCAGAAATGGTCTATGAACCATAAAATAATTAAAAAAAAAAAAATAAATAACTATATCTGTTGGGCTCAACTATTTTAAAAAATATATACAAATATTTTAATTTTTTTTCTTGGTCAAAAACTATTACTTGACAAACTCTACCTATTTTCAGGGTTTAAATAGCATAATTGCAAAGTTCTTTATGAAATATATTTAAGATTTATAATAATATAAAACTCAATCGAAATCTATCCCATATAAATAAAATAAAATTGACGTAAGAGCTTTAAAAAATGTTGACATAACTTTCAGATAAAACAGATCACATTTAGAGTCTCTAAAAAGTACATACGCATTTAAACATATTTGAATCCTATATAACAACTTTACAAGACCCTAGAAATATCATTAAATTTGGTTTGTCCCCATTTTAGATTCCTTTGATACTCACTTGAGAAAATCGCCTGTCGAGGGTCGCAGGACAATTGCGCAGGGATGTTGTGTGGCACGGACAAATGGATAGGGTAAACGAAAGGGCAGTAGCCTCGTTATGGTCATCGTGGTAGTCGCATCTCTAGTTGCGTCTGGATCGGTATTCGTATCCGCATCCGCATCTAGTTGCGCGTTGCAATGGGGGCAAGTGTGTGGCAAAGTAAAGCAGAAAACTTTTACGTTGCAGTGATGAAAACAGAGAATGCCCGGATCTGAGGTAATTGTGGTTGTAGATATGCTGGTCATTGTTGTTCTTGTTGTTGTTGTTGTTCGTTTGAGCCTTGTGCACCCGTATTATAATTGATACACTTTGTGTCCTGCCTCTGTTGAAGTTGCTCCTTTGGTCCTTGTGGTTACGCAGGCCTGCAATAAAACGAACATTTCTTGTAAATAAACCAAACCAAACCAAACCGAGCCGAGCCAGAAATGTGACCAAAGCTGTTTGTGCGGACTTTGAGGCGGCCACTGAACATTCCAAACCAAACAGCTTTTGTGGTCGACCGACGAGACAGTCAGCCTTGCCATTATTATTGACATATCATCTGAACACGAAAGAACTCTTTATTCACCCCTTTATTAGCCTTACGCAGACACGGCCTTTGTGAATTGTTTAATTGTTGGAAAGAGCAGAAACACTTTAAGGTTCCATAGAGCCTAGAGCAATAAACTGAGTGAGTATATAAATGTTCAATTTAATCAATAAAGTTAGTCGGACATAAAATAAAGGATATGATTTATATTGAGTTTAAAAATAAATAATTAAATTATATATGAGAATATATTTCATTTAAGATCTAACAAAAAATAAACTAAGTGAGTATATAAATGTTCAATTTAATCAATAAAGTTTATAGAATAATATTTCAAATATGTACGGAAATACATTTCATTTAAGGCGCATTAAAAAGTAATAATTTAACCTAAAATTTGCCTAAAGGTATGCTTTCTAAAATTGAATCCTATTATTATATCATTATAATTTCTAAACAATATTTAAATTATTTCAACGTCTTCGTAGCCTATCATAATATTAATAAATCTCTTTTCCAGCCCTAAAAACGTTTTCTCTGTTCTGAGAGTCTTTAAGGTTAGCTAAGAGCATATTTTTTGGGTGGGCTTTTTTTAGCCAAAACATCAGATGTTTTATCACATGCCCCTATAACGATGAAAAGCCGGCTGAAGGTGGAAAGCCGAAAAACGTAAACAAACCGGCAAAATGAAAACAAGTCTCATAAAGGAAATTTTAAACTCACCCCAGGCGCAAACTCACCACCCAAAACAAAGGCAGTTCAGAGAGCGCACAAAGAAAACAGAGAGACAGAGAGAGAGAGAGAGAGAGAGAGCGAATGAGAGAGCAGCCCTCAAGTTGCATTGTGGTGAAAAGCGTGCAACTAGCCGAGCAATTTCCCAACGTGCAACGTGTGGCCCGAACCTCGAGGCGGAACCAGTTGACGGCGAGCCGTGCGAGCAGACGGTCGTGTTGTTGTCGCAAGTGGCAACTAACTGTTGGCAAAGACTGTCGCAAACGGATTCTGAATTCATAATTGACAACATTATCATAAATATCAAATTCATTATTATTATTCCAACAATCAAGTGACACGCGCGGTGTGTGTGTGTGTGTGAGTGTGGCAAAGAAAGACAGAAATAGAACAACTAGATAAAGGATTTGGTTGCAACATCTTGGCTGATTGTCAAACTGTCAATTGCCATTGAGTATCAGAATATCATTGGCTATCAGGATACATGTCGCATTATCCTGCCAAAAAGCAAGCATAAACAAAACTCGGACTTGGACTTAAACTCGACTTTCCCATCCTCCCGTCACCCGCCGTCGTCGTCATCGTCGTCGTCGTTGTCGTTGTCGTTGTCGCCGTTGTCCTCGTCGTCAAGTGACGTGCAACACATTTAGTTGTTGTTGCTTGCGTCCTGTCCGTATCGTGTGAGTTTGTGTGTGTGTGTGTCACCACGTTGTGGTCTCTTGGATCCTGGCAAGCGTTACCAAAAACTCTCCCTCCCGGTTTCGTGTATAGTTTGTGCGGTTTACGTCCTCCTTTTCCCTCCTGGTCGCTGTCGCAGTCGCTGTCTCTGTCTCGGGGCATTTGTGTGGCAAGTGGCCGCCTTTGTTGCATGGCAACACTTGGCTAATCGATGAGGTGCCGAAAAAACGGACACATACACCCACAAGGATAACACAAGGATAATGACCCAAACCGATTTGGTATGTACAATAAACATCCACACATTCATAGTATTTTAACCAGCTGATAACGAGAAAACAAACTCATTTTTAATAGGCCAAGACAAGAAATGCAAAGGCGTTAACTGATTTTCTACTACCAACTTTTGCTGGTTGCTTCTTCGTGTTGTTGTTGTGGTTGATGTTCCGCCTTTGTTTTCTCCTTTTTGCCCTCTTCAGTTGCCATCGCTGTCAACATTGTCAGAAAAGTTAAATGTGACATTTTTGTTTTTATCACAAAAAGATATCAAAAAGTTGGCAGCCACAGTGAAAACAAAAACAAAATTGACGAAAATATCCAAGTATTAAATTAAAGAATTGGCCAAAGAAACAACAAAAAATTGTTGAACAAGTTTACGGTTTTGACTTTATCTTTTCATCGCTCTCTGTACCAATTAATGCGCCTCAATGGGCGTGGCAATTTCCATTCTTGGCCACAAAATAATCTTTGCCAATTCCCACGCAAAAACATGACAGATTAAGTGAACAGTTTTTTGATAAGGGTATCAAGTCAATATAAAATGCTTGACAAATTTGTTAGTTTCCAGACAAGACGAGACAAAAACAAATTTCAAAAGGGGGGACAAGGGTACCAAAAGTTTTCAAGAAGATATATTTATCTTAAATGCAAATTAAGTGGCAAGCTTGTAAAGATGCATAATAATGAATGAGAGTAGAGTTTGTGGAAATGTAGATAAAGATATTTAGAAGAAGCAAAAAAGAGATGTTCTGAATTGAAGTTTCGAATCCATTTTATTTAAATATAACAGTGGCTTGAAGAAATATACGACAGTAAAGAGTTGCAGAAATAAATAAAGATTAGGACCGATACAAGATTTAGATTAGGTTTACTTAAAAAATAAATGATAAAAACTATCCAGAAAGAATACTTAACATTGTAATTAAAGCATTTATTTTTTAATGCAAAGTTTTCTTGAATCAATAGTAACTTTAACAAGCTGACACTAAAAGTTTTAATTCTAAATTACATTCATCACATGCTCCATAAAAAAAACTATCCAGAGAGTATATTATTTTTAAGCTTATCATTCTAATAAAAGCATTTCTTTTTTAATGCAAAGTTTACTTGAATCAATAGTAACTTTAACAAGCTGACACTAATAGTTTTAATTCTTAACTACATTCATCACATGCTCAACTAACTTCTGTCGAAAGTAATTAAAGAATAAATATTTTAGCAAAACAAACTATTTATAGTGATATTTTTTTAATCAATTTACAAATTGAAAAGAAATTGTTTATAATTGAATGAAAATCGTAAATTCAAATACGAAATTCAACAAAATACCTGCTCACAACAGCACATAAAAAATGTAAAGATTTATTTATGTTGAGGGAAATTAATAACACAAAATATGCACTTGTTTATTTCAGAGAATTTATTTGCGTAAAGATTTTTGTTGATTTTGCAAATTAAATTTGTTTTTATGCAAAAATTTTAAGATATCCAACAGCTGGTGCTTCATGACAAATGCAAAGTGAAAAGTTCAATTTGTTTTACTTAAGGCAAATGCAAAAAGCCCAGGCGTACTCGTAAAGGAGGTAAAAAGTAAAGAAAACAGTTCAGCAACAACAACAACAACTAAAAAAACAACAACAACAAACAACAACAGATTTAAGAGTAAATATATAAATTTGAGAAATTTCATTTCGAGTACTTGACATTCTTGACTTCTTCCGACCAGCAATTGTGACAATAAAATGCAGGAGAAAACTTATACATATTTATATTGAGGTTGTCGAAGATTAAACACTCTTATTTATGAAGAGATATTAAATAAAGTCCAATTAAAAGTGATTAATAAATTACTTTTTTAGATTTTAAAAGAATGCTATATATATTTTTATGTATGATTGTTTCTTTTGTACTGTTAATTAAGTTTTAATGCGCAGTAGAACTTCTGTTACTTGCATACTACATCACACAAAAATTATTAAAAACTATCATAAAATAAATATAAAAGTGCAAGTTGGTAACCAAATAGTTGCACAAACTCTAATCATATAAATTTCCTCAAATATCTCTAGTTCCATCTGAGCAGCATGTTGTGACACAACGAACATAATTCTTGAGAGAGTATGAGATTAAAAAGCGAAGCAAACAAGCGACAAAACAAATGCAATAAAGAATATGACAAGGACACAGTGCAGCCCCAATTTTTTTTATCCCCATTTTTTTTGTAATTCCTTTGCCCGGTTGCTGTTACAACGGTAAAGCAGCAGGAATAACAAACAAAAATCTTAAAAGCGAAGCTAAGAAATCCAAACAAACTTTATCTCAATGTTGTTTGCGACTTGCGAATCAAACACGCCCCCAATGCAAACACTGAGACACACGCACACATGCACACACATATGAAGGATGCAGGATACTTGGGTGAACAGTTGTCAGAAATGAAATTACAACTTGCATCCTTTTTGACGCAAGACTTTTAAAAAAAACACAATATTGTTTGCCCAGTGAAAACATGAAAAGGGCAGCAGACAGAAGAAAGCAAAATCAACTTACGCATTTTAGTGAATTTAATGAGTACCCTTAACACAAACACAAACACAAACATACACAACTACTACATTTGATCCAAGATTAAAAGGGAAAACGTAGAAGAGATGTGCGCAAAATTTCTGAAATTAAATATTTATGCACATTTGCAGAGAAGAACCTGATGAAACATTCAGCCAAAGAGAAAGTAGACGCATATTAAAAATGCAAAGCATATATAAAAATAAAAGTGAAAAGAAGAGAAGAGAAGAGCAGCAACAGGAACTGAGAATCTGGCAACAAAAAAAAACCCTTTGACACATGCTGCGACAAAAGTCAAACAATAAACACGGCACACAACATCCAAAAAGTTGTATTTAAGAGACTACGAATTTAAAATGCTCTGAAATATTAACAAATTCTAATAGAGTACAGAAATTGTAAAGAACTTTTAAAAAGAATGACAAATGTAACTTAAAGTTATCATTAATAATATTAAAATTCTATCTGTAATTCAGATTCAATAACATATGCTTTTTGAAAAAAATAAGTCTTTTAAAATTATTGAATTTATAAAAACAACATCACTGAATTTGTATTACTCAAAACTTGCTTATTATCTATATAAAATTCTACTCTACTCTCTTCAAAAATAAAAATAGTTTCTATATTTTGAAGCCAAGAAAATTAAAAGTTTTTATTTTCGCGCGAAATAAATAACTAACCATTATAGAAAGACAAAAAAATATAATTGTTTCTAGTTAAATTTAGATGTTTTTTAGCGACCTTTTTACTTTTTAATTTGTAGTTATACTGTTAGTTTGATGGCCGAGCTATAATACCCTGCTTCTTGCAATAAAAGCTGTAAAAATTTCATAAACTGAAAATTGAAAACGGTAAATGGCAGATGCCAAAAGTAAGCAGACCAGAAGAGCAATCGGCTGCCAGGACAACACAACAGAACACAACACAACACAGCAGAACCAAGGACCTTGAGGACATTGCGTTTTTCGCTGTGATGTCAACAATAACCGGCAGCTAAAATTGCTCAAAATTTTTATTGTCATCCGCGTTCTTCTTCTCCTTTATTTTTTATAAGTATCTCTCGTGTTTATTGTTGTGTGTGTATGTGTGAGTGCTTCCTTTGGCTGCAGGTGTCTGCAGCTTGGTGCGCTCAAATAAATAACAACAACAGCATGGGCTTGCTCAAATTAAATAAGCCAAATTGACAACAAAGTTGCCGGTGAATTGCGTCCTCAAGTCCCTGAGCAACTGCTTGAGCAAAAGGCTCGAATACGAATTAATTCAGAGACACAAACTCGCTCAGGTGCGCTCAAATGTATGCTATACACACACACATGACCATGGAGAATACCATGCCACGCAGCTCATCAAGCGCCCACATGCTGGGCAGCTTCATAAAGCCAAAGTGTGGAGAGCGCTTTGAAGTTTCCGCTTCCGCACTGAACAACGCATTGTTGTTCATGATGTTGGTGTTGTTGTTGTTGTTTTTGTTGTTCGTGTTCGTGGTGTAGTTGCTGCTGTGGCACACTCATTTCAAGTTGGTCGCACATTTGCACACCAGCAAGCAAACAAACAACACATACTCACACTCGCACACACACATGCACAGAGGAAGCCACTCTAGATTGCTTGTAGTATCTTCATTACATTGTCATTGTTTTTGTCCCTCTTGTTGTTTAAATCATGTAAAATTTTCAAATTTAAACCTCACATTATCTTGTCATGCTCACTCCCACCAAAATTGTCTTCCTCTTCGACCTCTTCCTGCATCTTGGCAAACACCTAATTTAGTTTAGACCTTGTTGTCATTGAGTTAGCACTTGGGCGTATTTTCAGAAGGAAAGCCAGGTTCCTTCCTTTCCCAAAGCACAAGAACTGAGCCTTAATGTGTTCGCATGTGAAAGTTTCAGCTTTAAGTGTGTAAGAAAAGGCACATATACAATTTTAGATAATTTTATTAAAGTTAAGAAAGAACTTTTAGGGCATTTCATTGGCAACGCAAAGACTTTCTTATTTATCAGTAAAAAATTATTCAAAAAGGAGTTTAACCTTAAGAGATAAGTTAAGTAAAGATTAAACAAGTAGCAGCTCAATCTTTTGAGATAAGTTGTCCAAGAAATTTATTTCGATTCAATTTTTTACATTAAAATTTAAAGAACTGTTTTGTAGTATAAAAGTAGTACAAAGTAAAGTTTTTAAATTAAAAAGTTCTATAAACTGTAAATTTAGCTGAGCATATTGTATTTGTTTGTTAAACTTTACATCAATTTAATACACGTATCCTTAACTATTTATTTATATTAATCTCCTCTTTTTTTTTCATTTAAAGAAAGTAAAGAAATAATCATGATCTACCACAATAAGAATCTTTAAGTCAAATCTAGATGATACAAGATCGCTTTGCTTGCTTTTCTTTCAAAATAGTACTTTTCATACCTTTTTCTGCATAAATATATTTTATAGATAAAAATATATATATACAGTACTGTTCCGAGTTTACCTTTATTTATTTTCACCTTTTTAACAAAATGCATTCTTTAACGTAGCAATAAGGATAACTTGGCTCAAATTATAGTTTATCAGCTTAAATGCCGAAATGAAATTATAACAGGTTAAAGAAATACTCTTTCAAATAAATCTAGCCGAAAGTAAAAACCGGAACAGACTTGAATATTTAGTTATATAATATTTTATGGAACATTTCCCAACATTCTTTAAGGCATTATCGAAAGCAGCAGCTGCATAATCTACCACAAAAAACGCCTCATAACTCACGTAAGCTAAGAACATGAGCTCTACTTTAAATGCACTAATACCCTAAGCAATTACTTATCCTTCCCCTTCAACGCCACTGTCAAAGTCCTTGGTCCTGCTCCCACTTCCCCCTTTTATCGTCAATCTGTTATAACTGCCATTAATTCAGTTGAAATTGAAACGCCCTCAAGATTTCTGGCACCTGCCATTAAATCTCTGAGTTTACTTCGACTTCTCGTATTTAGTGCACACAAACACACACACACACACACGCACATCTACCATACTCACACATACAGTGGCACACACACACGCAACAATCTTGGCACTTGGGTGCCCAGATTTGCTTGACGCGTCGCTTGACTTACGGCCCTGCAGCAGCATTGGCCATTTCAGAATTTGCCACACCTCCTACTACCTTTCTTGCCTCATGCCACACACTCAGCTGTGCATGCTTCTCCCCCTCCCAATCTCTCTCTCTCACCCTCTCTTTCTGTCTCACACCAGACACAAGGGTAAAACGTAAACCAAACATGGCCAACAGCTGTGAGGGGCTTCTCAGCTAACATATACATACATACATCCAAACACACTCACTCACACACACACACACACACGCATAGAGAGTGTATCTATGTGTCCCTCGTGTAACTTTTTTCATTTCGCTGGATTCTTAATTAAATTATGAATTATGCACAGTTAGTTAAATAGACCTTCGGTCGGTCTGTCATTTTGTCGTTCTTGTTGTTGCTCATTCCATTTGGCTGAGGTTCTTTTCTTTCATAAGATACTGAGTACTTTTGTCTTCCAGAGCATATTTCTCTGGTTTTTTGCGGCTTACATTGGAGACGGATTTGCTTGGCAGCAACAGCAACAAAATTAAAGAAAACACAACAAAAACAAAAAAAGAGAAAAAGAAATGTAAACAAAGCTCGTTTTTTATGCATTTCTTTTTATGCGGCGATTTTGACTCGTAAATGGCATTACTAACCCAAATACTTGCTATTGGCAACTGCACACACCCACACACACTCTCAGCACAAGTGTGAGCAGGTGTAGGTGTGTGTGTGTGTGTGTGTGTGGCACATACATAAGTCGCTTATTTATTGCAGCGACCTTAAATGGGCACAGAGCAGTGAAAGTGTATCGAGTTACCAACTAACTTTGCTGCCTTCCAGATACATTTGTATCTTGTATTTCATGTATTTGTATCTCATAAAAATGGTGTGTACGTAGTAATAAAAACGCATAAAGTTATCGTTATTTATGACCAGCACAGCTTGAGGTCCAGACGTTATATGACTTTATTAAATAATCGTAAAAAACAGAATCGTGCCTCTTTCATTTCTGCCAAGTCATATTAAGAGTGGGACAAACCAAAGTTCTCAGAGTTGAGTTTCATTCAAAGAATTATGTTTATTGAGAAAACCAATGGTGTATATTCTGAATTTCACTTCGTTATGCAATTCTCAGAAACAACTCGAAGGTAGTTACATTGAAATTGAACTAGGAATTCATGGAAATTAAATGGAACTCTCTGACTGCAATCACCACAGTGCACAAAATCGATTGAGGCGAGTTATAGAAATGTTAATTATACTATAACTGAAGATACTGACAGAATCATACAGAACACAAAAAGAACTACTTAAATTCACAGTAAAAATCTAAATGTTGTTCCCCTCAAAAGAATTGTTGAGGTAACTTTTATTTTCTTAATACCTCGTCATCAGATTATTGTATCAAACTTTACTCTTAACCAATATAATACATAGTTCAAAGAAATCTTGCATTTTTCAGAAAAAAACAAGCAAAATAAATTTTCTGATTTTTCCTAGAAGTTGCAGAATAAAGAGAATTATAAATTTGCCAATAAATTACTATCAAAGTCTCATTATTATTATTTATTCATTGCGATTTGTACAGCCACAAGCTTAAACTTATTGTTTATGAGACTAGTCAATAGTAAATAAATTCTCTACTTACATTTATTGAAATGCTTTGAGTAACAAGCAGCGTGCTTATAATAAAATCACAATTTCTCAGACGAAAAATAAATAAGTCTATATTAAATTGATAAATATAAAACATTTGCTAGTACAAACAGATTCAGCATAAAAAATAGAGCAGGAATTAATCTAAAAATTATAGTTGGTCTTAGGATTAATCCCTGCCTTAAAGAATAAGCTTAATCTGTTTTTATTGACACCTTGTGCGTTATACATATAAAACGATGCTTAAATGCTCAAGATAGCGAATATATTCTGCAGACCTATTAAGTGGTTTCCTCAAAGTATGCAACACATTTTTGCATTTGCATAAAAAGCACGAAACAAACTCACATATTAAATACATTTTCATACCTCAAAGTTAATACATTGAAAACAAATTGACATGTATATATTTCACTACGGATTTAAGATGAATTCTTGCTTTTAAAACATACGAAACTGTTTCGATTAATACAGATAGATGGATAGACAATCGGTTTACATTCGATATATGACAAATAAAGCTACAACAAATACTCGAATAAGAACCGACTTCAGTTTAATTGTCAGCAAATAGAATTTCATTATGGACAGTAGACCTTTTAAGTGGTTGCCGCAAAGTATGTATGATATGCATGCGGAAAGGACACTTTCAATTGGCACTTTACAATAACAACTCTGTAGCCAATTGACGACAACAACTGCAGCAAGCCGCGAACCAACAACTGCCAACATCATCAAAGTCAAAAGCAGCCACTAGGAGTAGCAACAACAACAACTTCAACTACAACTGCCAACACACACACACACACGGACACAAATACATAAAACCACAATTCTCGCCATGCAAGAGCAGACCCAGGACATGCGGTTAACGGTGCCTATAGTACGAGGAGTCTCAATTTCCCTTCCCTTCATTTCCCTACCTTTCACTTCCCTTCCATTCTATTTCACTTCCCTTCTCTTCAGAGGCATCCACGGAAGTTGGGCCACAGACACACACAAAAGCGTTTGTCCGGTCAGCTCCTCATTTGGTCAGCTGCTGACAGCAGCTACTAACAACAACAGCAACCATAACAACAACACTGTTGGCGGTTTTATGTCGCAGTCGCCGAAGTTGCTGCCGTCCCTCAGCCATCTTTGCTTTTGGCCAACTCTTAATTAACTTGCCTCATCGCGTTGCTCGCCAGCCAATTCCTTTGAGCGCATTTTATTTTTATGTTGTTGCCCACAACAACAACAGCAACAACAACAGCAACATCGCCAACACCAACAAAAGCAACAACAACAACAACAACAACAAGTTAAATGCTTGTCTTTCCCCAAAATGGTTTTTCATCAGCGCAACGCGCACTTTGTAAGCTAATTTAATTGCAGCTACGTGATGTCGCTTAATCAGTTGAAAATATTGCAATTAGGGCGTTTCAACGCCCCAAGACCACGCCCCAAAACGAAGGCGAGCGTAAATTAACATTAATTTGCAGCTTATTGGAAATAGTCGAGTAATTAAAAATATTTAGATCGCTAATTTAAAATGCCATTAAAAACGGAAACTTAATTGTGTCAAACTGAGGTTTTTCCCATTTCACATTTAATACTTCACTTTTAGCAATAATATCAAATATGTTTAACCAAAAGCACAACATGAATTCCATGCACATTTATCTAATTTAATAAATTTAATTTTTTTTATTTGTTGTTTGCTTTTGGCAACTAAATTGCATTTAATTTCTTATTAACTTTATTACCCTGTTTTAAGAGTTGTTAAAGTGGGTATTACCAGTATGTTTAGATTTTTATATTTAGTCAAGGTTGAAATTGCTTCCTGGAACAATAACATATTAATTCAATTTTTTAAGCCGTCGAAATTAAAGAGAAATCGCTTTTAGGAACAACGCAATTTGCATACTTTAAACTAAATTGCAAATTATAAAGCTGCATATAAATTAAGCTAATTTACTTTGTCAATTGCAAATTGCATATCAAACATAGTGAGCCACAAAAATATGTGGACAGCCCTCCAATCACAACAGCAACAAAATACACAAACAAATATACAGACAGTAATAAAAACAAGAGTGGGGCAGAAATCGTACACAAATTTTCAAAATGATAAAAACCAACATGAAACCGAAAAGAAAAAAAGCACGAGAATTATCTGACATCGAGTTGGGTGTTTTGGGCAGTTGTATGCAACATTTTAGCATAACGGTACATACACACACATAGACACACACACGGACCACAGGAACTATTCTTAACTGGAACTGGAGAAAAGTCTCGGAATAATCGGCGCCCAGTTGGTTGCCTTGTATAATCGATGTATCCATGCGGTTTCGTTACCATATCGCCTTGTGCCTATCCCCCGATTGTGGGCACACTCCCACGCCCTACGCCCTCAATTGCCCTGTAGCCAGGCCGTAGTCGAAGCCGTAGTCGTAGTCGTAGTCGTAGCCATACTTTATGCTGTTTTATGCTACAATTTTGTGTGGTTGCGTTGGCATTTTATTGTGTTTTGCGGCATGATTTTGCGGTGCGCCCAGAAAGTAGACTTTCCCAAAAAGATTGTTCCTACAACGTTTCACATTTTCACGTAGCATACATTTTGGAGTTGCCCTTCCTCGCTGTGCACTTATTGATTTTTGATAAATAAAGTGCCTCACACAATTCGTTAAAGTGCTTGGCCATCTTAACAACCAAAAAGCAATGGGGAAAAAGGCAAAAGGAAAATGAGAAAGAAAAATATCCGAAATGTCAGTGAAATACGAGCGTAGGAAACAATTGGGCAATGCCAACGAATCTTCACTGTAAGTATTATTTTCTTTCTTTTCCCCTAGAAGATTAACGATTGTTTGGGTGTTTTCAAGAGACCAACAATGAAAATTCCTTTAAAGAAAAAAAAATATGTATAAGAAATCGAGTAAACAGAAAACTTATCAAAGACATTCATCAAATTCCAGTTTTCATAACGAAAAATAATTTTAGAATTGCCAACTCATGATATATAATTGTGCTAAAAATAACAATTACATCGAAAAAAAAAGGAATGTGAATTGCAATCAGAGAATTATTTTAAACACCTTAAGCTGAATGGTTTAAAGTAATTGAAAGAAAGCTTGAATTGCAAACATTTTGAAGAAATTTATATTTTAAGTGAGCTTTTACCAAACGTTAAGTTAACTGGTGCATTTTGAGGTTTTAAACTGAGCCTTTTATCTGTTATCTCTTTAGGTTGTTTTCATTTGACACTTAGGAATTGAAATTAATTATTCGTTTGAAGGTATATCAAATTGTAGGGTATTACTGCTTCCAATGCCTTTATCCCATTATCTTGCTGTTCAATTTTTTTAAATAAAAGAGCCATGTCTTTTATTTATGGAAATACTGTGTCAGAACTAAAATTCATTCTACCGACTCTATCAATCTTATCGAACTCCTTCAAGTGGTGGAATTTCTGCAATATTACAACCATCAATTTACCTGTCTAAAAACTTGTCACTTGCTTTATTTAACTATGCCACAAATCTATTGCAATCTAATTCCAACATGGCAATAACTAAGCATAATTGCTGGGACAATTGTCGCCCTATTAAATTTGAAAACAACTACAGCTTGTCTGTAAGCAAGAGTATAAATTGCAAGTTCAACATTGTTATATGAATTCCATGGAACAGATTGCTTTAATAAATATTGGACAAGCGTACGACATAAACGTGTTTGCAAACTCTGACAATGAGAAGACCGAGGCAAAAGTAGAATAACATTTACAAAAGAGAAGCCAAAGACCCGTAACGAAGCGCAACAACAAACAGAATACAAAGAAAAGCAAAGAAAATCAACGGCAATTTTCAAAAACACTTTTAGGATACATTTAAAAAACGGCAAGTGCAAGCAAAGGAATAGCCACAAAAAAAGAGCAAAAACAATGCTAATGCCGAAAGGCAAACGTTGGGTCAGCTATCAAGGCAGAAAGAAGGAGGGATGGAACAGGGGGGGGAACAGGGATGGAACAGGCTGAGAATGAGGGAGGCAAAAAGCTACTCGCAGTTATGGCCGCATTAAGTGAGCCAAGCAAAGGTTCCACAGCAGACAATATGATTCGGTTGTATCAAGTGGCGTATACGCAATTTTCTGGTACACTACGTGTATGTGCCTGTGTGTCTGACTGTGTGTGTGTCACTGTGTGCTCTGTGTGAAGCGCGCGTGCTGGCACTTAATCTTCAAACTGGCACAGATGCAAGTGCCAGGATATGCCGGTCATATATCTGCACCCTGGCTCCCAAAAATCTCAAATATCCTGGCTCCAAAAATGGCACACAAAGAAATTCTCTAGCAGGCGAAAAGACGCAAATATGTACCATGGGCGTGGTATTGTATTGTAGCTCGGGCCTAGGCAGATCGTAGTAATCTACTAAAATATTGTTTCCGTCATATCAGAATCTTCGGTTTAGTTTTCTAGATCCGTACGTTCTTTAGGTATTTTTTATACTAACCGTTTCTCTATCAAAGAATTATCTAAACAGCTGGAAAAATTTGTCTAAGTCTATGATTCTTTCTTAAAAACCCAAATAATCCAGAGTGTTCTCAGATTAACCTTGCAACTTTTTTATAGAAATCTATTGAGTTTTTTCAAGATCCAAATTACAGCATTTTTCGCTGGAATTTGATTGAACTCGGAGTAGAGCAAACTTTTGTCAATTTATTCCATCCACACTCATTCCTCATTATTCAATTGTTCGGCAACTCAAAGTCAGTACAGAATCGGGAACTGGACCTTCGTTGTTGCTGTCCAACGCAGCGTATGAGTTATGAAAATTATTTACGGCAACTGTGGTCGAGAAATTGCGCATAATACGTCAAAGTCAGAAATTGATTTAAGTCAATTAATTTAAACGAGCCACAACAATAACAGAACACGCCCTCAGACCATGCCACAAGTTGGACACGCTTATAAGAGTGCTGTAGTCTACTTATTGGGGATGGAACGAGTCGTAATAAGGCAAGCGGAAGTGGTTGCCAGACACGTGTTAAGGGTGAGAGATTGGAGTACATATAGAGGTTACTTAGGGGTTCACTCGAGTAGCGCTTCGACTACATGTAATTGTATTTGTGTATGGTCAGAGGGAAAGCAGAAGGTAAAGATAGAGAGTGGTAAAATGTATTTACTCATATGTCTTGTACAGACAAGTTAATTATATTTTGGTGTGCGTGTTTATTTTTGGCAAATCGATTTTAACGCGTAACTCACACCCACACACACATACACTCACCACTCTGCGATTCATTTGTAATATGTGTTGTCTACTTGCAGGCATCTTCAAACAATAAAACCTTAACGGAGTATTCCCGTTGTTTGCCTTTACAGTTTTCTCAAATATTTGCACAATGTTTGTCTGAATTAATTAACAACATTTTCAAGTGCCTCTGCAAAGTCAAAAGTTAGCGCTTAGAGAAAGTGAGATAGAGGGAGAGACAGATATAGAGAAAGAGAAAGAGAGAGCGACTCCAACTAATTTGCATTCTTTGGTCTCAGCATATTTCGAGTTGATTCTTTTCTCACTTTTTTTCTCTCCTCAACTTTGTTTGCTGGCCGACGCTTTGCATAAATTCAAAGAAACCAAATGCAAAAATTGCCCAAACAATAGCAACAAAATTGGATCAGAATAATAAACAATGACATTTTAATTAAATTTATGTGCACAAATTGCCTGCACACCAACAACAAAAACAACAACTTACAGTTGCAGCAGGCACTTTAGTTTAAAACCTGCTTCAAACAAGAAAAAATCTCTTGCAAAAAATATACTTAAAGACTTTGGAAATTGTATTTCTGTTGACAACATTTAAATGCCAGTTCCTGCATATAATGGCTATAACAAATGTTGGCCAAAAAGATTGAAGTGCTTGCAGTTTGTGAGAATTTTGCAACGAAGAATGAATAAATTTTGAAGATTTGTAGCCCAATCCCATAAGGGCTAACAACTAAGGATTTCTAAAGAAATTGAAGCTTATATAAAATGTGATTTTGTTTCAAATGAATAGCTGCATATTTTAGGTTTGCCTTTCTATCATATAAATTTTAATTTTATAAGGTTTTAATTCTTAATGAAAATAAATTCTAGAGAAAGCAGCTGCAAAGGCTCTTTAGTAACGTTTAGCTACCAAAATTATTATTGAGCTGCTAAAATCATTTAAAAACTGTGTAAACAGTACTAAATATACTTAAAAAATCGTTTTATAAGTAGTTTAGCTTCTTTGTAACGAACAAGAATTCGTTAACAAGTAAAGTCAACAAATAACTATAATTTTTTAGCAACAAGTAAATGTTTTGAGCTGTATGAAATCCATCTTGTATGCAGTCTTCTGCTTATCCAAGTGCTTAGCTTAAATCCGCACTCTAAGCTTAAATATGTTTGCCTTTGATGATGACAAACCCCTTCATCATCCTGGCACAATGGACATTATTCTGCAATTCATCATTATCATCACCTACCCTGTCATTTACCAGTTGCCAGTTGCATTTTTCCCTCTCGCATTTCACAATTCGCCATCTTGTAGACCTTCTCAGAGCTGCCACTCAAGTGGGAAACACACACACAGACACACCACCTCCTTGGAGATGTATAAACCTGCTTATAATTACCCTCTAGATTACACATTTTGCCTAACAAGGCCCATTCATTAATGTCATCAAAAAGAGCAACAGAAGCAGAAGTTGAAGCTGTAAAAGGAAAACCAACGTCTAAAAATCTGCAACATTTTGTTGACACACCCAACGGGACGACCAAAACGGACCACGTTAATGATGCCCCCTCTTTCTCACTCTCCAGCCACTGTCCCTCTCTCTTCTTATTTTCCCTACTGTTGGGCTCCCTCCACAAAGTTGCAGTTGTGCAAATGCCATAATAAAAAAAGTGAAGGGAAGGCAACAAAAATAAACAGAAATGGAGAACAGAAACAGAAACCAACCAAGTCAGAACGTGCTTCTTCTGCTGAAACTGGTCGACATAGCTTTTCAGCATGAGAACGCAACGGTTTTTATGCGACACAAACACACACACACAAAGAGAAACACACAGAGAGTGTGTTACAACTCTGCGCTAGTTAAAATTTCCGAAAATTTGCCGCTGCAGGTGTAACCAATTTGTTGCCATTCCAGCCAAGAGAAAATAGGGCCACACTCCACTTACAGTCCCCCCAGAAAGCACTCGAGAATGTCACACAAAAAGTTATGGGACGTCAACGGCATTGAAGCTGGAGATGAGAAGCTATTTCTGCTTCCATTTACTGCCCCTCTTTGCTTAGGGTGGTAATAGATTGCCTGATTCCTTAGCTACGTTATGTACCTTCTTTATTAGTGCTGGCAATTTAGCATATTTTAAAATGCATTCAAGTAAAAAAAGCACCAGGTCACATTTATTTTTTGTTTATGAGCGTAACTTTGTTAGCTTCTTATTTATTTTTTATGATCAGATTTTAAACGCTACAAGAAAATGATTTTTAATTAAGGCGCTAGTCATTAGGCATAAATTGTAGTTAATCTCATATTTACAATTTTCAATTCATGTTTAAAGAAAATTGGTTAAAATTGAACAATTAATATTGTAATAAAAAATTTATCTGTATAAGACTTAGCTATAATAATAATAATATGTAGCTATAGTAACAGCTATATAGTAACAGCGAGAAAAGTGGGTTTGCTAAATATTAAAATATTAGATAACAAACTCAGTTAAACCTACTGTAAGTACAACGTTCATTAATGTTAATATATCAAAAATATACCTTTTTAAAGGGAAGTTATTTTTTTAATTTAAAAATTATAAGATTACCTTATTTTTATTGTAATTCTTACATATTTTTCTTTTTTTTATTATTTTGTTTGTTCCAACCCAATTCAAGGTCTTTCTAAATCCAATTCTTTATAAATTAAAGTAAAAAGTATACAAAAAACTGAATTTTCTTTTCTTATTGAAATATTTCAAATACAATTGTGTATGTTAGCATATTTATTTGCATTAATTTTTTTTCTTACCTAGCTTTTTTTTAAATGTAAAAATTCTGGCAACACTGGTTTCCATTTATAAAAAGCAAGTCCAAGTATGTCAACTGGACTGCGGCTGGCAAGGATATCAGCCTTATCGTCATGTGGATGATCTATTGCAACACATGCAACATGACGTCGCATGCAGCATGTCCCCCCTCCCCCCTTTCCCATCTCTCTTATCATTGTGTTAACTTTATGATTGCGTGTTTGCCTTCGTTTATTGTCTTGCCCTTGTGTTGACCATATCCCTGTACTGTTGCAATTGCACTCATTGCCATAATCCAAGCATTATTACCCACTCGCCGTTGGCAACCAAATCCAACATTACACATACGTCCCGTTGGCTGGTAACTTTTATTGCCAGCTGGCAAACGTTAAGTCGGATTTATGTTGATCCTCTCTCCTTCTTTTCCTCATTCTTGGTCTCTATCTCTCTTTTTCAGTTTGTTGGCTCTGCTCCTGTTTTGAGTTTTTGTTGTCTCTTTCGCCAGTTTATTGCCTTGGACATTCGTTTTTTGGCTACTTGTGACTTAATTGACGTGCACAGTTCGTCGTCGGCTTCAATTTTGAACTTATCATTCTCCATGCCTCCCTCACTTTTTCTCCATCTCCCTCTGTCTCGCTTGACTATTTGTCTATCTCGTTCACGCGCGCGACTTTTGCTTCGCATATAAAAAATATTTATTCTGTTCTCGCAGTTGGAAAACAAAAAGTTGTTAACTTTTTTGCTGCAGCTTATCCCAGTATATGTGGGAAAATCTGCTCTTCCCTCTCCTCCTCTACCCAACTGCTCCATTGCACTCTATTGTATGCTCTCTGCTTCGGTCTAGTCATTCCGTCTAGCCATTTCGGTTTTAATGGCCAAAACTAAGTACCTCACACACATATGTGAAAATTAAAAAAATAACGAACAACTTTGCAATTTATTTTGACACATGATGCGACGACAACGAACCGTACAAATTAAATGAAATGCTATGAAATAGTGAAGTATTAAAATAGCGTCATACGTTGAGCGGCTTTAGTCGCTTGCACTATTTTAATCTGGGTTTAAATAAGATTTATAAGTTAATTAAAAGTCTGGTTTGGCTTTTGTTCTACTTATATGCAATGTTATGGAAGACTATCCTTTTTAAAAATAAATAATAACGATTAATATTTTAGAAACTATTACAAATACTCCAATGAATGAAACAAATTGTTCTTAAACTGCGACACTTTCATTGTATGTATATGAATTTCAATTTATCTTTTAACAAATATCTCACAATCATCTACAGATAATCATAAAGAATATTCTTTAAATATACTCTCCATAACACAAACACTTGCTCAACTTAAAGTCCGTTTTTTTCCAGGTTTCCTTTGTTAACAACAATTGCATACTTAATATTAATTTTTTCTTCTTTTACCATCTTTTTCTTTGCAGTTTACAAATTGAAATCAAGCAACACGAAATTGCAGCTGAAAAAATGTGAAAACAAAACAAGGATAAAATAACAAAAATACCACAGCGAAACGGAAACGGAAAGAGGAAAAGAAAATAAATAAAACTTGATAATAATACAAAATAATAATAATAATAAGTAATAGGCAAGAACATTTTCCCCATTGGCCAGTGGCCAAAGAAATGCGATTCGATGCAACAATAAAAGAAACTAAGAAGCATTCAAGTGTTTGGAAGGGAATCAGAAAAGAACATGAACAATTGCCGAGCAAACAATGCTAACTAATAAAGTACTTCAGTGGATTTTTTTATGCAAATCGCAAAAGCAACAACAAGAAGAACCCGGTAGCAGCATAAGCATCAATCAAACGCGCCACGGGGCGTATGATTAACAAAGTTTAAGGATAACGGAATTTGCGTTATTTATCCAAGAGCAAAATGGAGCGAGAGAAATTGAAAAGTGAAATGTGCCGCAGACGTGATTTAATTAATAAATGCATTAAATATGCTAAGACAACAGCAACAACAACAGCAACAGCAACAACAATTGCAGCTGCAACAGGAGCAACAGCAACAACAACGCCACTAACGGCAAATGGAACAACAACCACTGGACACAGCTCAACCACGAAGCCATTAACGGACTTGCAACGAAACCACCTGCTAAAGATGCCAACAATAACAACAACAACTATAACAACAACATCATCATCATCATCATCGTCAGCAACAACAAGAGCAGCAACAACGACAGCAACAAACACAATAGAAAAACCAACAACAAATTGTGCAAACTCTGCAGCAGCAGCAGCAGCAGGAGAAGTATCTGCAACAACAGCAATAACAACAGCAACAACAACACATCGCATTGGCAGGACATTAAGGACATTAGCCAAGAGCTGGACTGGACAATCTGGTCTGTTATTGACGGTCTGCCTGAGCCTTTTGGTGTGTGGCAGCCAAGCGGGTTTCGCCTGCCTCAGCAATCCTTGTGTATTTGGCGTCTGCATCGATGGACTGAACAGGTAAGTCTTCCACATGCCACATGCCACATCCACATGCAACTTAGTCGTTAGTCGTCGTCCCCTTTCTTCAAACAAGGCGCATTTTTCGCTTATTATCGCTAAGCCAATAAACTCCCTTCAACACATTTCGAGTGGCAATAAACTTGCACCACTTGGGCGCCAGCAGCAGTTGCAGTTGCAGTAACAGCAGCAGCAGCTCAAGCATCTATTGGGCATCCATTGGGCATCGATAAAAGCACACAGCCCCACCTACTATCCACATATGTGGCAAACATGTTGATGCAACCTCTACCCACTATCTTCTCCCCCTATTTGCCTTTTTTATGCATGCCCCTTTTCAAATGAGGCCAAGTTGTGCTGCCTGCTGCCAACATCGAGTGCCAGTTGAGTGGTTTGCCCATTAACAAGTGGTTTCAATTGCATAAGCTTCACATTATTAACTAACAGTATGTCCAAGTCCAAAGTCCATTGCACATTGCCATCTATACAGTTAATTATGCAGCTAATCTAGCTTAAACTAAGCTTTTGCATTTCAAAATCAATGGGAATTTTTATTTATAATTTCATTTGAATGTATGTGTACTTAGTAAGATATATGTATACAAAAATACAAATATTTAAATAGAAGCCACTGTCTATAAACTTTAATATATACGTGACTCTTAATTGAAAAGATATTGTTGAAGCCAGAGCAACAGGCAGAATAAATATACACAAAAAACTACTTACTTCCAATGAACAAAAGTCTGAGAACATTTATGGTATAATTAAAAATTAAAAATTTAAAATTTACTAAGCATTTGGTTCTTAAAAAAAAAACAAGGTAACATAATTTTTAACTATATTTAATCAGCTATGACTTACAGACTTTAATGACTTTAACTTCTCTAAATAGTTGGAGAGCATAAGCCCTTAAACTTAAATAAAAGTATATAACATATGTTAAAATGCAGGTGTAGAATATGAAGAATATATTTTCTTTATACTTAATACAACTTTATACTTTCTCCTTTAACTCAAACTTGAGTCAAGCTGTTGCTTTTTATTTATAGAAACTAACAAAAAAGTTTCTGCGTTCATATTTGTTTCCTAAGTCAAGTAAAATAGTCTAATCTGAAATAAAACCAACTCCTTGTCAAGCTTAGATCTCAAATGCATTACTCGTATACTCTGTTCTATCTGAGACAGTATATCAATTCAGTATGTTGCAACTGCCATCAGTTACTCAGTGCTAAAAGTATGCGACTCAGCGCCACTTAAGCATATAATCGTATCCTTAGAGAAAAGACCATATGAAGTATATTTCTCAACGCCAATTGCACAAACAACTGAAAGAAGCTAAAAAATATAAAACAGCTGCCATTGCATTTGTCTCCCTGTCCTTTTCTTTAACCAACATTTATACAACTAAGTAACTGGCATTTTATTTTCTTCATCGTCGCGATATATGCGACCGCTGAATGTGTCCAAGCAGCGTAACCTACCCTTAACTCAAACTCCTAAGACCCTAAACCTCAAACCCAAACTTGAGCAACCCACAATCTCACAGTCAGTGAATTTGCTCTATAAAAAGCGTTTACGATATTTTTTACGATAACTTCACGCAAAGGCTGCAAGTCAGAACAGGAAAGTTGAAATGTTTTCTAGCGCGAATTTCTTGACATAACCACCAGTTAGTCTGAAACAGGATGGTTAAGGAAAGGCGAGAAATCAGGAAGGAGAAGCTGCAAACTGACAACAACTCGCCGGATAGAAGTTTATGCGTAGTCAAGTAAAATTTATAGCTGCAATTAAATTTAACACGATTCCATGAGATTTAAACGGATTAACTGAATAGTTTTGCCCATCTTAAAGTAAACAAAAATGATAAGAAAAGGAAAGCGATGTGTTTTCGACTACATATGCATTCCTTCTACCAGTGAGTACATTGATATTTTATTGGCTTATCGTGGTTTATGCTCAAACTAGTTTGTCCACAATATCAGTATTTATGACTCATATCAGAGATGAGTTGCAGTTTAATGATTGCCATAAAAAAAGCATGAAATGTGCAAAGTGGAATGTTTGGCAAATTGTTTACAGAGGGAAAAGAAAACTGGAGCTTGCATTTTATATGCTGTACAAAGGTTTTCCATTAGAATCCATTAGATTTGATGTGAACAGATAAAGTTTACTATGCGAAAAGTGGACTGATTTTTAAGTATAGTTATAACAAACTTTTAAGAGCAGCACATTTTACAAGGGACAGCGCCTCTCTTACGATTCTCATTCGGAGAAAAAATTAATACAAATTTAAAATTACAAATGAGATGGCTTTTAAAAAACAATAAATTGAATCAATTAGAAAAATAATAGAAATAAACTAACTAGCAATGCTACAGCTTGAAGTAAAAAAGCTTTTTAATTTAAATTCTATGACTAAACTAACTTTAAAACATTAATCCTTAGTTAATAAAGTTTTTCTTCATTTAATTGCATTCGAGGACATACTTTCAATCTTGAATCGATTCTGAGCTAGATAAAAAGGCAGACGTTGTAATCAAATTAATTAAACTGAAACACATTTCAAGCTTCTGATAGACTGATAGACATGTTCCAAAGAGTTTCACCTTTACAAAGTCATGCATTATTTCAGTAGTTCCATGTACATCGGTGCTATCGATATGTGCCATCATGTGATGGACAAGACTAGCAGCTAATGCGAGATCCCAAGGCCATTTATCTACTCACTGCAATTGTTTTTGGCAGGACAACAAATCAACAGGCCTCCGGGGTGTAGAAGTCAAGTCAAAGCCAGTAACAAAAGTGTTTTTCTTTACCCTTTCAATGGGCTCTCATGAGCATCAGCATGTCCTGCTGGTTGTATATGGACCAGACACACACACAAACAAACAGACAACAACTGCAGTGCTCTACAAATGCATCCTAATGTAATCCATTATAAAAGAGAGAAAGCACACGGTAAACTCAAACTCAACTCAACCCACTCAACTATCCTAAGCCCCGACTACAAAAGTTCTTTAATTAAGCTGTGTACCTGCAAAACTTATCCGACAAGAGATGGAGAAGGATGGAGAAGGAAGTTCGGAAATATCTGCCATGTTGAGCCATGTCGGTGACAATCCCCTGACACTTTTGCAGTTCCGTTACTCTGTTACCGTTACCGTTGCCGTAACAGATACAGTTACCGTTACTGTTACCGTGGCCATTTCCGTTTCAATTTCAATTCACTCTTAGTACGAAAAACCAATCCCAAATGGCTACCAAATATTTATTTCCACTACTCAAGCGTAATGTTTCGAGTACGTTGGCCAAGTTTATAGCACTCGCAAGGGCACTGAGCTAAATCCACATACATGTTACTCTTACATTCTTCTATTACTTAGATAAATATGTGTATATATTTCCATGTCTATGCATGTGTGGCCCACTTCAATTACGACCAACTGGTGTTAGAACCATATTCCACACTGATAGAAAGTTGCTTGCAAACACTTGAATATTTATGGGCAGAGTGCTTTGCAAGCACATTGCAAGCTTTAATCTGATTGTAGTAGATTTAGTTGTGATGGAGTTTACGCATCATTCCGTCATCATTCATGATAGGAAAGTTATTAGAAGTTTCATTTGGTAGTCACTGATTGCAAAGAGAACCTTGCAAGCTCATTCCTAGCTTTAAGCCAATTATAGTGAGTTTTTGCTATATAAGAAGAATTATCTATATTCAATAAGAAATATTCATGATTGAAAGAAGAAAGTAATTATTTCTATTGATTTAAAATAATTAATTAAGTTATTTAACAGCCTGATAAAACATTTCAAGAGAGAAATAATCGAACATACAATATTCTCAATAAAATATTTGAAAACTTAAGGGTATCTATCTGTCTAATAAAACATCTCAAAAAATTCAGCTAAGCTGCGCCTTTTTTCAATCAACAAAATCCTTTTATTTATATTTCTCTGATGCAACTCCAACTCCAAAAGAGATTAATACCAAGTAAATGTTATGTCTTATTGACATTTCTTTTAGCTTTACAGTTAAGAGGACACTTGTTTTTCTCGGAGTGTACTCGTTACATGCTATATGTTACACCATATTCTGCTATTTGCAAAACTATTTTTATCTAAAACATTTTCTTGTTATACTCTATGTATTTTCTTGTTTTTTTGTATTCATCTTTTTTATACCATTTTCTTTTTATGGGTTTGCCTACAACAACTTTTTTTTCTGCTGAACGTTTGATGCATCATTGACACACCGTTGCGCCCACACCACCTATGTGTCATGATAACAACTACAACTACAACTGTGACAACAACAACAACAACAATGACTACAGCTCGTATTCATGTTACTGCATTGACGGCTATACAGGAATACAGTGCCAAACGAATTGGGACGAATGCTGGTCGGGACCCTGTCAAAATGGCGGCACATGTGTGGATGGTGTTGCCTACTACAATTGTACGTGTACGGAAGGATTTTCTGGTAAGTGTGTGCGGTTTATTTTTACGTTATGCTAACATAGGCACATAGACATAGACATAGACAGTTGGACAGAAAGATAGTCGTATATACATACACACAGATACAGCTGATACTTGCTAGTATAACAAATACGAGTAAGTACTAAAAGTTGCACAGCCCGCTGAGCAGCCACTGTTTGGCTCACACCACGTGCAAAATGTATTTTTATTAAGCAAACGAAACAAAACAAAAAAAAATGAAAGAACAGACAGGGAAAATGAAGCTACGCCCACAGCAGCCACTCCAGCACGGAGTGCACACAAATAGGGATGCCTCGTCCTGGCACAGGACACTTACTCGACTCCAAAACCTACAACGCATGCCAAACGTATTTGTAAAATTTGCGGCAAGTCAGGGAACAAAAAAAAAAGTAATGGACAATGCTTATTCTTCCTCTATAGCTTTCTTTTTTTTTACTTATTTTCTACATTCGCTCACATGTGTCTATTCTTCTTTTTAACGCCTGAGCAAAAAGCTAAAGTAAGCAGACTAAAACTAAAGAATTTTAACAAAAACTAAGAGATATGAAACGCACTCAGCAGCCGAAGAGTTGGCTACACTTTATCGAAATATGAATAATAGAAAATTAATTATTATTACAAGAGTTTTGTAGAATTGGTATAATTGAAGAAATCTTCGAAGCCAATACGTAATTAGTTGGTTTAATTATTACCAACTAATTACGTATTGGCTTTGAAGATTTCTTCAATTATATTATTATTCCAAATATCAAAAAAAAACAAATAAAGAATCTTTGTTTAGATGTGTACATATAATTTGTGAAAAAAATTTGTTAAGCCCGAGCATGTGTCCAAAATATTTTACTATTTGGACCTTGCCTTGCCTTAAATATCTAAGAATACTATAAAATTTGTGAGTCAGTGATGTAAAACTCTTTGAAAATTAATCAATCTGATAAAACCTCAATACCTCTATGGCATCTTAACTTAAATTTTAAGCAAATAAAAAAATTAACACTACAAAGTTAAACATATCAATAGATAACTGATCAGGTCTTATTTTATGACAGTTACAAGTTTAAACTTTTGAAGTTTTCTTCGAACTTTTTGGTAGTTAGTTGCTATATATACTTTTTTCCTACCATTTTATGACAAGTTCGCTTACCAAGTCAGTATGCCCAATTGCAAGAATATGACAAAAATGTGCATAGTGCAAATGTTTGGGGAGGTGTCTCCCAGGATATTTAAGAAGAAGAAAGAAGAGAGAGGCTGGCAAACCAACTTTAATGTTGTCTATTGTGGTAGTCAATGTTGGGTGCTTAACTTGCCACTTGCTACGTGTGAATGTTAGTGTGGGTCTCCAACTGTGTGTCCAACCATCTATGTGAGTGTGAGTGTGCAGATGTATGTGTGTATGTGTGTGTTGGCCCAGTCCGGAAGTCTCAGCATGAATGTATCTAATGTTCATCCTTTTGGCTTCGTGTACTTTCCGTCCGTTACGTACATATAAACACATTTAGTTTTGCTACGTGTGAGGAGCACTTAGCAAGACTCTGTCTGTATCTGTCTGTGTGTGTGTGTGTATGAGCGTACATGTGTGAATGTGTTTTGTATCTAAGAGTTGACTTTATAAAATTTAGTGAAATTTATAGCCATCGTGTAGGTGTTATATGCATTACCCATCAACGACAACTAATACCGCATACAAATTGCTACAAATTTGTGGTCTAACAACGTTGCCAACAGTTTATTAAGGAAAGGAGGGAGGAGGGAGGATTGAGTAATTGACATACAGATAGGATTAGCAATCTAATGAATACTACGAATATAAATGTGAGCTTAACAATCGGAATAGTTGTCGAATTAGACAAAACACGTGTCGTTTAAGCCACGTTAAATGAGATTTGCGGTAAAGATAATAAAGCTAAGAACGTAGAACAAAGCGTGAAATCAAATTAAGCTGCATAGAAAATAAGTTCTAAATGGGTATTGAAAGATTGGAATTCAATGTAAATTTTTTGCTCATTGTGTAACTAAAATTCCTTAGCTTCTATTCGCAAATTACTCATGCGACACGTTTAACAACAACTGCATCAAATTACCATGAATATAACATTTTATAAAAGAGATAAAACCAAAATTGCAAAGCATTAAAGACTGATAAGAAAAAAGAGTTCTATTGAACTGTCGATACTTTACTCTTGCAGATACTTTAAGTTAGCAATTGTAAATTGAAGGAAGATTTAAGGCGTGGAGAGATGACTTTTGTTTTAAAAGAATACAGAAAAAACTTAGTAGAATAAAACTTGGATTTTTGATTTTAAACTGTACTACTTAAAGCGTAGATTTATAAATCTAAATCAAGTCACGTTTAAAGTTAAAAGGCCCAACTCTAACCAATTCTAGCAAAAATTAGTAATTATATTTATAATTTTATTCTTATTTAAAGCAGAATTTAATAACCAGACGATAATATTCTTTGCCAGAGTAGAACAACAAATAAAATTATGCACGGCGTCGTGTTTGCCAGTGATTTTAAGTGGATCAAGCGGAAAAGATACAAAAAATAAAGCAGAAACTAAGTGACAGCTTTGAAAACTGCGCCACGTTGAAATGTAAATAAAGCAAAAATGATAAATAGATTCAGCTAAAAGATAATACAAAAAAAAAGGAAATATACAAAAATATGCCTTCCATCCGTAAAGCCCACACAAAAATATAAAAACCTAAATTCATATAATAAATAGATTTTTTGCCGACGCGCGAAGCGACGGAAATGAAGCAATAAACTATGCAGAGATCTGGAAAAATGAAAAAAAAAAGAAACCCTACATAGAAAAAAAATGAAATGCAAAAATTTTATATATTTTGAAATGAAAAGCGCGGAATGAATGGGTCTCAAAAAGAGCTACAAAAAATAGAAAAAAGCAACAAAGAAAACCTAGTGGAAGAAGCAAAATATAGAAACATGTGCGACTGCTCTAGTGCCAGAATTCGATATACCCTGTAATGAAATATCGTACAAGCATGTACATATGTATGTACATATTTTGCATATACTGTAATACACCTGGATTCTGTGGTTTATTTTTCATCCGATTGCTACAAAATTGTCACACTAATAAAGTATTCTATTATTTTTTTGAAGAAGTATTTCTAGCTAAGTAAATATTTGTATTAAAAATAAATATTTGTAGTAAATATATTATTAATATTAATACTTCCGTAGTAACCATTTATTGTAATAAAGAAATTAACTCTCAATCTCTTCAGAATCTCTAGGATAATGATTAAGTGATTTATCTTTATCAATTAGCTTAGTAAAGAAATTAACTCCCAATCTCTAAAGAGTCTCTAAGACAGACAGTCTGAAATTTTAAATTATAACATCAAACTCTTTCTCTCTTACTTCAATCTACAGGGTATACAAAGTAGAGTGAACTAACCCCTTGTACGCTATTTAACCACGCATTGAGTTTTGAAGCGCCTTTTACCTTGTGACGCCCCCAAAAAAAACTAACAACAAAAATAATAAACAAACATTTTTTTGCATTTTTGTGCTGCCATTAAAAAATTTAAAAATGAAATTGAAATTGGCGCATGATGAAAATGCAGCTAAAAGTCGACGTTCTAATTAATATTTTTAGTTGCTCATTTTTGGGTCTTATGGCCTTTTATGTGCATTTTGACTTTACAGCTGCATTTCGGTTTTTTGTGTTTGACGTTTGTACTCTTTGAGGTGGTCAGCGTAGGTATCTGCATACAGAAGATAAAAGCGATGACCCTTCTAAAAAGTAGACCATTCACTCTCTCTTTATTTTGTGTGTTCTACTTACCGGATTTCCTGGTTTCTATCACAACCAAAAATAGGCATTAAGCTGCGTTGCATCTAATAGATAGTCTGTTTCGGTTTCCTTTGATCCGGTTCGCATTTGGTTTCCCACTTTATTTGGGCTACTAAAGAAAATAAGTTTACTGAAAGCAGAAAAGGTATAGTATAAATTAGTACATTAGTTAATAATTCGAGTAAATAGTTGCCTTTTGACTTTGCAAACGCATAGAAATGTTACCCAAAAGCTGGTCAAAGTCGTTCAAAGACTTGACGCTTTTGTAACTGCTTAAAATGTTACTCAAACCTTATGCAAATGTTAAGTCTTATCTCTTGTTAGTCAAATTTGGCCAACAACAATGCTTTCGCCAAATCTCCTACTCTAATGGCATACATTTTATCAAGCAATCTAGAAATGCTGCAATTCTCAGCGGCATAACCTTGCTCCCCTTGGCCAACACACACACACACACACACACACCCACATACAATCTAAGAGAGAAACCCAACAACAATGCCTTTCATCCTGAGCAAAGGCATCTCCTTGGCTGGCTTTATACAATCATTGCAGTTAGGCCACCATCATTTGAAGGCACTGTGTGAGTTGAGGCCAAAAGAGCCAAAGAGCTGAGAGGCATTCAGCGTGAAAACAATGCAAATTGCAGTTGCAGCCATTGCCGGGCCTATTCACATTGAAATTCGCATTTCATATTCAAAAGTAAAAAAATAAAAATAAAATTCTGCAAATCAACAATAAGCAATGTGCTCAACAGAGAACAACTCGACTTTGTTATACTCTGTACAAAATTGCAGTTGTGATAATGTTAATGTAACTAAAACTTATCATTTCCAATTTATTCGAAATAATAAGTTAAGCAAGCTTCTCAGAGCAGTATAGTCTTTAATATAACAACTTGTATAGCCATTTATAGTATCTACAATCTTTCCAAGAGCAAAAAACCAAATACAAATTTGAAGAGAGTAAGAAGCCCTGTGTAAATTGAACACAGGTTAAAGTTCAAATCGAATTAAGAATATTGGAGCACACCTTTGAATTTAATTATCTTTAAAAAATATTGATTTTATAATTATAAATTATAATTCATTAATAAGTTAAAGTCAATTAATATGTGTTTTTATTTAATCTAAATTTACATACTGCATTAATATTTAATAATCAAAATAGAGCTCTTAACTTTGTTAATTACTTTCATTAAAGCTGGCTGTTTTTAACCGTTTTCGAAGTTTTTAATTGCATATTTTGCATCAAATAAGAACCAGAAATCTAACAAAGACCATATACCTGTCTTACACTTTTTGTAAAGAGTATACAAATAAAAATGCATTCAAATTGCAGCATTGCAGTTTTTTCCCGACTTTTTGTGTACCTTAACTTTGACTGCACTTTGTTTCATTTGCTTGTTTTTAACGTAATTTTCCTGTCACTTTTTTTGACTGAGAGTTTGGTGCACTATCAGCAGGTAAATATGAATATGAAAATGTAAATACAAGTATGATTGGAGAAAAGCGAATGCATTTTTTCCTCTTTCCCTTGTGCTTTTCACGTATTCAATTCACATTCATTCAATCAAACTTGCATTTGCCTCAGCTGTTCATTCATTCATTCATGACTTCATTTGCGTACCAACAGATTTTTGTCTTTATGATGCGCTTTGTTTTTATACTTTTTCTGTTTTCCCCGTTTTTTATTTGTTACTTTTTGGAGCAATCGACAATTTGCTTTGTGCAATTTTTGGCACACGGAAGGCAGCTTAAAGCGATTGCGAGTTGCATTCACAATTCCCCTCAGTTTCGCCATTAATCATAGACCTGACAAAGATATTTGGAACATTTAAATAGCAACATTTGCTGTCATTTGCTGGGGAACTTTAAAATTTAACCAAATGGTGATTTATCGAGGGATTGACCGAAAACAAATCCAAATTCATTGAATTTCACGTGGCTCAACGATTTACATAAATATTTTATTTCATTTACTCAATTGCTAGGGCATTTTGTTTAGCATGAAAGAGATAAAGAGAGAGGGAAAGAGAGAGAGGCAGACAATGAAAGAGAAATGAAAAGAGACAGAGAGTGGGACAAAGTATCGGTAATATGGTACCCAATATTAAAATACATTTGCTACCATCAAATTGTCCTCAATTTTTAAACTAATCAATTGCCTTTTGGGGATTTCGATTTGGTTCAGTCGCTTTAAGCTGTTGTTGTTATTGTTGTCGTTATTTGTTGTTGTTCTTATTTTAGTGTGTGTGTGGCATGCAATAAAATATTCATAATATTGCATATTGATTTTATAATGGAAACTTTCGGGCTTGTTGAACTTTTATACTCCTACCTTTGATACGCTTCATACAAGACCAAATTTTATACCCCTTGCAGAGGGTATTATATTTTTGTCACGAAATGTGTAACGCATTGAAGGAAGCCTCACAGACCACATAAAGTATATATATTCTTGATCAGGGCGACGAGCTGAGTCGAAATAGCCATGTCCGTCTGTCTGTCCGTCTGTCTGTCCTCTGTCCGTCTGTCCGTCTGTTTCTATGCAAACTAGTCTCTCAGTTTTGAAGCTATCTTGATGAAATCTTGGTACAGGTCCGTCTTTTTGCTGCACGCAGTAGCGAGGTGCTCGGAAACCGGCCGCGATAACTATCATAGCTGCCATAGGAACGATCGGTTCGAAAACAACATTTAGTATGAAAAACTTTTTTTGTTTCTCAAGATATCTCAACCAAATATACACATTGTGTGATTGATTAAGTTTTAAAAGGCTGACTAAATTTGGTGTAAATCGGACTACTATATCATATAGCTGCCATAGGAACGATCGGTTCGAAAACAACATTTAGTATGAAAAACTTTTTTGTTTCTCGAAATATCTCAACCAAATACACACATTGTGTGTTTGATTAAGTTTGAAACAGGCTGACTAAATTTGGTGTAAATCGGACTACTATATCATATAGCTGCATAGGAGTAGGTTCGACAGAACAAAAATAACTAGTAAGAGGAAAACTTTTTTGTTTCTCAAGATATCTCAACCAAATATACACATTGTGTGTGACTAAATTCTAAACACGCTGACCAAATTTGGTTTAAGTCGGACTACTATATCATATAGCTGCCATAGGAACGATCGGTTAAAAATCAACCTTTAACAAATTTTGTAAAAATCTGACGGCTTACACAGGGCACTGCAAGGGTATCCAAACTTTTAGTACGCAAGTTAGCTTGCGCTATATTTTTGTTAAAGTCTGTTTGTGTGTGTGTTTGTTATCGGTTTCGGGATTAGCCATATAATCGAATGTTGTCAGATTTTCACGGGCTGTCATCTTTTCGTTCAAATTGGGTTAAAAGTGTAATGTAAATAAAATCAAAGTGCGCTAATTGCTGTTTTCCAATCACGAAATTCTTCTATCAATGGGATTTGTGCAGGTTTTGAGCTTTAAATATTACATAGCAATTAGTAAAGTAGTCAGAAATGAGCCCTGAATCAATAAAAAAAACAAAGTCAAAATAAGCAGGGATTAATTCTATGACTGTTTATACAACGATACTAATACTTTCAGATTAATAGCTTTATTAGTTTTATATTAAGAATTTCACTTTAAAGAACTAAATTGTATGCTAAAGTTAGTCACACCTGACTATCATTAATTAAAATAGGTACTTGACTTGAGCTTCAAAGCCTTTATCAATAGAGAAATGAGCGGAAAAACTTTGAAAAGCTTGTGTCAGACTTTGAAATGCTATTTTCTCACTCATAAATTTGCCCATTGAACTTCAGCACAATACTTTCTAATTTTACGCAACGTTGCAGGTAACCGATAGAAAATATTTCACATGCATTTCAATAGGAAATGCTGGAAAGCTATGCGATTGCCGCCCTAAGGGCGTGGCATTTGGCAAATTCAATAGAAATTGGCAGGCGGAAAATATAAAAAAAAAGTGAGAGAGAGAGAGTGAGAGAGAGAAGGAGAAAATAAATAAAAGGAAAACGAAACCTAAGCTAGAAAATATAGTACAAAATTCAATTAATTAAAAGCTGTAAAACATACATACGTATGTGGGTTAAATAATGGAGTGTATGTATATATATATGTGTCTGTGTGTAGTGTGTGTGTATGTGTATGTGCCACATGCTGCAGCTGCGGCAATTGCCGTGAAAATGAGCTTGGCAGGATTCTTTGGCCTGGCTTGACATTGTCCTGGCATCGCTTGGGGGACTTCCTGCTGCTGCTGATGCCATTCGTTGGCGCTGCGAAAAAGTGCAATTGAAAGCGCAACAATGCGCACCACAAGACATTCAAGTGGGGAATGAACCACCAATCCACCCACCAACCCACCAACCCACCAAAGGATATGCGAATTCGAATTGCTTGCCTCTGAGTTGAGCTGACTGAGTGACATACTTGAATTGCTTTAATGGGTTCATGGACCAAGAACGGGGATTGAGGGCTAGAGTTTAGAGAAGCTGCTGTGATTAGTTTCCCACCGCCATTCACAGATGAGCTAAAGTGCATTTCATTGCTCACTGTCGCAACGCATTTAACGTTGGATATTTGCCTTGAAATCCAAAAACCCCACCCGAAAACAGATTGCCACTGGCAGGATTGCCTGGATTAAATGTGCATACAAATTGCTGGAAAATCGCTAGGAAAACCCCAGCTGCAATTCTAAGCTATAAACATTATTAGCACCTGGGGACGTGTCCAAAGGGGAATTTGAAATAATTATTGAATTCATTATTTATTCAAAACTTTTCGTGCAAATTTTGCGCACATCAATAACATGGAATCATTAGAAATGAAATTTGTTTTATATATTAATAATGTGTAATGCAGTAGATGGAAATTTAAGCTATCAATAACAGTGAATTATTAGAACAAAAATTTGTTACATTGTGCATAGTTTAATTTATTTTTAAAAATGTATATACTTCAATAACAGTGAATAATCAAAACTAGAAATTGTTGCATGTGTAAAAATTGTGTAAAACAATATTTATAAACACTACATTGTGCATAATTCAATTTAATGAATCATTAGAACTCCCTATTTAAATTAATTTTATATGTAATATGTAATGCAATATGTTGCCTGTACATTGTGCATAGTCCAATTTATTGTTGGAAATTATTCGATTTTATTACAAAGCATTTATATAAAGGCATTAAATATATGTATTTTACTTGAATTTGTATTATAAACTTTTTGGGTTTCACTTACAGAGTTGACCAAATGGAGTTTTCTTAATTTTAATGAAAAGTGTATTCATATTGGCTACAATCGCATTCAAATTATATTTATTTATCTGCAATTCATTCATTCAGTCCATATATATTGCATGTACTCATAAATGTACACATTTATTCGTTTACTCTTTTAACACACTCTGGCACAAGTCAGGAACAAAGAGCTGAGCGAAAACTTAAAATGCAAACGAAATGTGCAATATATTCAATTCATGAAATTCTCTTTTTTAATAAAAACGATGAAAGATTCGGAATATATGTATATCCAAAGCTCTTCCTTTCCTCGCCAGATTCAATCCATACCATAAGTAACACGCAAATAAGAAGCACAAAATGTCTGCAGATAAAATTCCAATTTCAATTTGTGCAACAACTATAGATTCTTGAAGAGGGAAGTGGAGGAGGTATTCCAAAAAGAGAAATATAGTAAATACATGGATATGAATAGTTTGGAAGTTCATGCTTATTGTGATTCGAAGCCAAAACAAATGTTCCTACCTTGTTGCACAAATGTTTACAGTTCGTTGCCAGCAAAAAGAATAATGTGAAAGGGAGAGTGAGGAGAGGGGAGAATGAAAATGGGTGGAGCAGGGGAAAACAGCAGCTGTAACAAGAAGTTGAAGTGTATGTTCAAGCAACGGATGCACAAAAGTGACAGCAAAAAGTTTACTCCTCAACTCAAACTAGTTATAAAAGGGATATGCAAAGGTTAGAAGAATAGTCGTAAATATTATGTTATTGGAAAAATATGTGAAAGTGAGAAAATAAGGGAGGGGAAGAAAAGTTCATTAGACTAATGAACTTCAATAACTGTCAGAAACAGAGAATATTAAAGTGTTAGTTTCAACTCATGATTAAAAAAAAATATTCTTATTATTTTCCTTTTATTCTGAGAGAAAAATATCACATTTCTTAGCTATTATATTTGGGTTCCTTTGTCGACAATTTTAGGTGTTAATAGATTAGCTACTGCTAGTAAAATTCAGAAAACCCGATTTAACATTTTTGGGCTATCAAAATTGCAGAAGGCCGTCTACAAACTGTCTTAACCGTTAGAGGGTTAACAATATTGTACCCACAGGGGAGCTACAAGTAGCTAATATTTGGAATACGAAGCGGTAAACTGTACTATAAATTCACGCCAGTGAGCCAAAACTTCGATAACGATATCGTAAATGATAAATGTGCGGATTTAGAACGATAAAAAAATTAGTCATCGGTTGGCTGTTCTAGGTAAAAGCGATGTAATTGACAACAACGAGATTCGAGTTTTGGAATTCTACTTGTCTGTTGAAGATAAATAGTGGCACGTTCGCCAATTACGTGTCCAGACTCTGCTCTAGATTAGAGTTTTGACCCGCTTTAACAATTTCAATAACTTTACAAATTTGAGATTTTAAACTTCGTATACCGTAGTTTTATTTACGTATGTTTCATCTAAGGCAGAAGAGTGTGATCAAAGGTGGATTCAAAGAGAATATGCAGCTTAGATTAGAATACTAACAATTTATTGGTTACTTCAAATTTGATGTGATTATATTATCTATACTGCGTAGCTTAGACATTATGATCAGCTAGATTCTATCTTTTACCAAAGAAAGAAAAAGAAATAAAGCCAATTCTTGTTACCTAGTGAAATTAGTCTGATTAATATGGACGAAAACGTTCTTCCAAAGTTTTAAATATTTGCTTGGGGGATTCTTCATCAAATCCTGGCTCAATTTTGTCACTCTGCACAGTGGCCAATATTATGAACTTGGCATGGGGATTCTACAAGTAGTTAAAGTTATTAAAGTAATAGTGAGCAAGCGCTTTGTACGAGTTTACGCACCTCCCTAGGATGATCGTCCTTCCAGAGATCAGCAGCCTCCAAATAGGAGCGCAAAAGCATACGCCAATGCCAAAAGTTTTCAGGCCCGTACAGCTTTGGTATCGCCGAGAAGTCCAATGCTACGTTACCCAACATGTTCAACAGTTGAATTACTAATATCGATCTATTTAAAACAGACAATAAAAGATAGCAAAAAATACTATGCGAAAAATGCTTTGCTATCTTTAAGTTTATCATTGCAGTGGCTCTACAGCCTAAAAAGGGGTTTAAGAGTAAGTTAGCTGCGAGTACACACAAAATGTTTAGCAAGCGGTAAGTGTTAAGCACATTGACAGCAACAAATAGAATGATAACGCTTGCTATCTTTGGCGATTGTATAACCTGGCTAAGACCTGCATTCAAATTTGGACATATGATGGTTTTATTAATTAGTAGTCTGATTTTATGCAAATTTTGGTTAGATTTTATATAACGATACTAGGCACACAATCTGTCAGTTCGGTTGAGGTATCTTAAGAAATAAACTAGTTTTTCTTACTAAATGTGGATTTTTATCCGATCGTTTCTATGGCAGCAATAAAGGTAATCCCATTTAATTAAGAATATTTAGTATGCAATGTTTAAATTTGTTTTTTGTAGTCGCCCTGTTATAAAATGTTTAAAATCAATTAAATAAAACAATATTTTATCCACTCTAAGCACTTTAATATACTCTTGAGACAAATTGCCAAATATTACCGAAAATTCATCTTAAATCCAATAATCACAATCCCTTAATTCCATTTGCTACAATTTCAGGTCTCCACTTGTCACTTAACAAATCCAATAAACATTTATCAATATTTTTGCATGTCTGAAACATGTTTCCACACTTTCTATTCAATTTCAAGTGCTCTTTGGCTCTTCCTTTTTGTTTCGCTCTTTTTTTGTGAATAAAATTTTGATTAATGTTGCATATTCAAATATTTAGACAGACTCTTACAGGGAAAATGAATCAGAATGGGAAACAAATGCTAAAAGGAAAGTCCGGCCGGAGAATTGTGTTGTAAATTCACATTTGTAGCAGCCAAAAGAAAATAAAAATAAAATGCGGCGGGACACAAAACAAAAAAAAAGAAACGTAGAACAATCGAGGTAGAGAGTGGAGATGGGTTTGAGTGGGCAACCAGTGTCGTCCATTAACCACCAAAAAAAAATGTGCGTCCAATTCGAAAAAATTCATTCATAAAACATGCCGTAGATTGCGGCACGAGCGAGTGCTGAGAGTGAGCATTTCAGAAGCACCTCCTCAACCACCCTATAAAACTGACCATTTGCCAAACCAAACTGACGGCCTCGGGCCACAGACCCAACTCCATTCTCAACCCCAAGTCCGTAACCCCAATGCTAGCTCCTGTTCACGCACATGCAGCAATAAAATAAAAATCGATTTTCACTTTAACGACTTCACACATAACAAAAAAAAAATCAAAAACAGGGTGAAAAAAGTTGAAAAAGGCCTCGTGGCTGTCGCAGAAACCACAAATAGAGCAAAAGTAGAAGACTATAATGTCGTTGCATGGAGGAAAAAAGTGACCATTGAGAAGTCGATGGCTACTACCTGGAATTTTCATCAGTATTATTGCATCAAAACTGGGTTAAGAATTGTGGCTGATGGAACAAGAGAAAGGGAAAGCGAGGGAGAGTGAGAGGTAAAAGGAGTTGGAGAGATAGTTGGAGGTTAAAACCGTAAGGTAGCTCGAAAGTTTCACAGATCTGTCCCTATTTTCCATTTGTCCCTTCCTTTGCTTGACCACTTCCTGCATTTCAGTCTGAATTGGAGCGTAATGTGACATTTCATGTTGTGCCTTTGGCAACAAAGGTAAATTTTCATGTTGCATTGCGTTTGCTGTGCGGTCTTTGGTCACAATCCCCTTGTGCAACGTGTCGTATGCTTAACACAAAGTGAATTATTTTTAAAAGCGTTTGCTCAAAAAATTACAGCTCAAAGCGCTTGAAAAAAAAGGGTGGTAAAGAGCTTTAAATCATCATGTGTAAAATCGTTTAGTTTGGTAATGGGAACAATTTGAGTGAAAGAAACACTTGAATACAACATTCTTAACTGAAATTCCTCAGAGAGCGACCCAGTAAAGCTATTGAAGTGATAAAGTTTTGGTATTCAATTCAATTAAAAGGTATTAGACTGAAATAGACTTAAAACAAGTAACCAGTTTTTAAAAGTGCGCAAATTGGCGAACATCTAACATTTTAATACGATTTTTGGAACAGATCAACAAAAATTCAGTAAACCTAAAGCAAAAGATTTGTTGGGAGCTAGTCTTCTCTTTGAATTTGTTGTTTCCTGTTAGAGTTTTCAATCATTAGAAGAAAAACTACAAAAATTTAAAAAATTAAGTTAAATTTTCGAAATGTCTCAACATCTGTTACAATTCTTACTGTCCTTCTTCCTTGCTCTCTATGTCGTATTCATTCTCTTCATTCAATCTCCCAACGGTTCACTGATATTTTTATCTTAATGCAACCATAAAGTGCAGCACTTCGAAAACTGTTAAATTTAACAACGACAGTAAATAAAATTGAAATACGAGCAAACACATTCCGTAGCATTTCAAGTATTGCTCCATCAAATCATAAAGCAACGGCCAGCACATAAACAAATTGAATTGCAATGCCACATCGCCAACGCCAGTTGGCTTAATGGATGAGCCAAAACTCAGAGTCAGAGTCATGGCCAGAACCAAACCCAGAGTCACGGCCAGAACCGTGCCAGTTGAAGTTGAGCGTTGGCTCGATAAAATACGAGACTGGACTGTAACATTCATTACTCAGAGCTGATAAATAAGATAACATGGATCATTATTTGTGGATGTTTCGATACAATTGCCATCGCCAAGTCGCATGTTGCTTGTAGAGTTAAATACAGATTCCTCGCGATATGTTTTACTGCAACACTCCGAGATACTCTACTTAAGTAAAATGTAAATCCATCAGCCTTAAAGTATGCAACAGAAATTGAACACGCATTTTCTTCTGCATGCGACTGTCGACTTTTGTGGTCTGATTGAATATCGTAAGAGCTGTGGTTTTATGTTCCTGGTCAAAGCACATACATTTCTTGTGTGTGCACACACATACACTCAAGCATGTGCAGAAATGTCACATCATGGGACAAACAAATGACATCAACGGACATGAGATGAGAAGTATAAGAACCTCTTTATAATGTTGACTTTGCTTATATCGTATGGATAAATTACAATAATGGAAAACTAAATTACACGAAATGGTAGGAAGAGAAAAACAGAATAGATGCAAGAAATAAAAAAGAGTGATAAGAGTGTATATCACTAAACAAGTCAAAGTTCATTAAAATTGCTATAAATTCCAATTCGATAATTTAAGTTAGGCTTTTCATATAAATTAATATAGGAATAAGTCTATAAAACTTACGACTTAATTATAATTTAATGACAGACGGTATTGTCATTTAAGTAAAGCTTTTACTAAACTTTTTCTTGTGGTTTCAAATAATTTCAAGCAATTAAAAAAGCAAGTTGCTTAAAATATTAATCTCCATAATAATCAATTCTAATATATGTCAGCTTTATACATATACATACTCCTAAAAATACCTGAAATTTTAATTTAAATCTTAAAAAACAGAGTCAACAATTAAACGGGGTTATAAAAGCAAAAAATTGAATTTTAGTGACAGTAATTTTTGTGTTTATGTTTTGAAAAAAATCATGCAAAAATATTAAATTTGTAAGGCTCTTTAAATTAATTGGTACATGTTTATGTAACGATTTTAAGTACAGAGCATCTTTCAGTCTATACACTAAAAATTATGATTTGTTACTGACGCTGGCTTCAGTTGTTCATTGTGTTGATTTAGTGCTTATGCAAATTTAATATTCGTTCGCCTGTTGTGCGACCTTTTACACATTTGCATAGACTTACATTACAGTTGCATTATAAACAAAGCACAATATATACACAGAGAGAGAAGAAAAGATAGAGAGTGGGAGATTGAGAGACATTTATCTTTGGGTTGAGCATTTATGAGAATGAGTTCGCATCTGCATAGTCACATTTTTATGTCCATCAGTTTGTATATTTTGTGTTATTTATGGGGCCACGAATGATAAATGCCCCATCAACAACACCTGAGAGCTGTGTTAACCGTTTTTATTGTAGCCAGTATTAAATGCAATTTTGTGCATTAAATTAAAAAGTTAAGCACATTAATTTAGACAAAGTGTAGAAGGAATTTGCTGGATGCACACGGTGCAGGCTTTTTGACACTCTTGTTTCGACACTTTGAAGTGCTTTTGGACTTTGTTGCGTTGTTTCACAAGTTTTTTACGCCAGATAGACAGATGCACAGACACTTGAGAGATACGCAGGAAGCAAGAGCAAAACTTTTCGCCCAAAAGAAACTTTCAAGCATATTTTCCTTTTCCTTTTTTTTTTGCTTTTATATCTTTTTTCCAGATAATTCTTAGCCGACTTGTTGCCAAAAACTATATATAACTAAAACGCGTTTATGCAGGCAGGCAGTCAGCAGGCAAGTTGGCAGGCAGGCAGGCAAATAAATTTCCAAAAAGTTCAGACAAAACATTTCGCTGGCAATAAATTTGCAGCACAAGCATATGGGAAGATGCGAAAAAATCACTCATACGCACTGTTGCCAGTGCCACAAACAACATAAGAATTCTATAGCATACACAATGGGGCGCTTCTCAACCAGCTCAACCAACTCTGAATGCCTTCCTTCCTGTCTGTCCGTCTCGTCAGTCTAACTGTCTCTCTAGCTCTTTTTCTCCTTTCACTATCTCCCTCTCTCTATGTGTGTTTGTTTATCCGTCAGTTACTGCTTCTGGCAACCACCTACTGAGACTTCCCCCATCGTTACCGTCTTTGTAGTTGTTGAGCACAAAATTGAAAAGTATTTTCAAGCATTGTTTTTATTGTTGTCGTAGTTGTTGCCCTGAGCAACTTGAAAAGTCTAACAACTGTGTCATGTAGTGTACTTACACTATCGAGCACCCATCAAATAATATATATACATACATATATAGAGTATGTAAGCGCATATAAATATTTGATCGACCACACGCGACTAATCAATTTAGACACCTTTGGATAGACGTGATTCGATAATCGACCTCAAATTCTATATATATTATGTGGTTAACAACAGTTTTCGAGGGTGAAAGAAGCAGAGAGAGTTGATTTTGTATAGATTGCATGTTTTCAAAAATAGTTTATCTTGAGAAGGGAGAAAACGGACTTCTTGAAACAATAAAGAATTTATCAGAAAAGAGAATTTATGTTTCTTAGTACAGACTACTGGGCACAAGAACTTTGTTAAGTAAATTTTATTTTTTAAGCAAAGAATTTCTTCTTATAAACACAGATCAGGTTCTTAAGGATAAAGAGTAGTCTTAAAAACTTTTTTTATTTTGCTTCTTTCATTTATCGACAGAATGTGTAAATAAGGGATGAATTACTTTACCAAAAATAAATAATCTGAATGGATGTAGTTTTGATTATGAAACAGATAACCATATATTGAATTCCCAATGGAACAATGTACTATAATTATGTAATATAATAATATTTAGCTAGCTTTACTTATCCATTAATAAATTTGTTTTCTTTCCTAATATCATTTAAAACAACATATATGTTAAGAACCCTACAAAGAGCTAAATTATGAAATAGTTAAAATGTTAAATGACGAGAAATTTCATCTAAGAGGAGTGAAATTCTAAAAACAAACAAAGCAAAACTAAGATTTACAAACAAATAGAAGGTCTTCAGGGTATTTCAACTTCGACTTGTTGATAAACATAAAATTCTTGTTCCAAGAGATACTCGACAATCAGCCGTAAGTGTGTGTGATGAGTGTGTGTGTGTGAGATGTGTTTGTGTGTACACTTTAGAATTGTTTATATTGCATGCACCGAAATCAGCCCTTGAAGGTTTGTTTTGATTGCCATTGATGCACTTGTATCGAAAAAGATGTCTGAGACAGATAGAGAAACAGAGGTAGACAGAAATGTAAGAAAAACAGAGAAACAGGGAAAAAAAAACTCTTTCTATGCTTAATATAATGAAAAGTCATTCAATTGCACTTCGATTGTGAACACTTGTTCCAAGAATTGTAAGAGTAAAAGAAAATCAGAAAGGTTACTAAACACAAATGTAACTCTTTGAATTGCATATATTGATGTGGAATTGGAAACAGGATTACAAGGTTCATGTTTTTATAGTAGATAGGTAGCAATTAGTCTCTTTTGAACTGTGAAATTCTCTGACTTTAATTATTACAAGCTATTGAAAAGCGAATTTAACCTCAATGTCAACAGATGCAACTAGGTACAGTTGCTACTGTGAATTATTGTGGGTATAAAATACTTTTGAACTCAACAACGAGCAAATATAATGGAAATATTGCATTTAAAATTCATTAAGCAAACCACAAATAAAATTCAATATGTATGATATTTGCAAAAGGTCATCATAGTTGTATCTGGTAATAATATTAAATAGCAAATATTGAGTTTTGCCGTTTCTGAAGCGAATGAAATATAACAAGTTTTATTTATGAGCCATTTGCACGCCACGCTGAAAGCGACAACTTTAACCTACAAACATAAATTTTTAATGAATGAACAGCGCAGGAAAATTCTAGTGAAAAAGTTGATGGAAAAGTTGACATGACTGAAAATGAACAAAACGAAACGAAATGGAAAGAAACGAAAATGTGCTATCAATTAGTGTCACTTTCTTGTCTCTCTATATCTGTATGTCTCTCTTACTCTTTTGTCACATTCTCCTCCATTCAGGGTCAAATTGTGAGGAAAATGTGGACGAATGCATGTCAAATCCATGTCAAAATGGTGGACTATGCCGCGACCGTAACAATGGCTACACCTGCACCTGCCAGCCTGGATATCTGGGAGTTCACTGTGAGCTCGATGTCGCCGTCTGTAACACGGGTAAGTCACGTTGACAATTCAAAATTATGAAATCTTTTGTCATACCCTTGCAAAGGATACTCTAATTTAGAACGCATCTAAGACAAGTATAAAGTCATTTCCGTCTGCAGACAGTAAACTTATCAGAACCCGCAGGATCTCTGTTAAGAATTAACCTTTATTATGAAAAAACGGTTAGCTTGTTAAGATATTTAAACCAAACTCAGAGTTTGTATAATTGATATGGTTTTATAGATCCTGGATTCGGTTGAAACTGCACTACTTCATATATCCTATAGCTGTCAAACAATCTATCTTTCAAAAATCAATTATTATTTCAAAGCTTTTTTTCCTAAGATAACTTAAACAAACTCACAGATTAATTTTACTACTATATATTGTTGTTCTGCAAGGGTATGAAATCTTCGGTGAGAAAAAGATAGCCTTATTGTATTTTTACTCTTGATCTTCTTTGCCACAGGCACTGGGGCACGTTGTCAAAATGGTGGCGAGTGCATTGAAGGTCCTGGATTGGAGTTCACGTGCGAATGTCCGGCTGGTTGGCACGGACGCATCTGTCAGGAGGAGATCAATGAATGCGCCTCGGCGCCATGTCAAAACGGTGGCGTCTGTGTGGACAAATTGGCGGCCTATGCCTGTGCCTGCCCCATGGGCTACACGGGTGTCAACTGTGAGGAGGAGATCCTTATCTGTGCGGACAATCCCTGTCAGAACAATGCTCTGTGCCTGATGGAGGAGAATGTTCCCACATGCTATTGTGTTCCCGACTATCATGGCGAGAAATGTGAATTTCAATACGATGAATGTCAGTTGGGACCACGTTGCATGAACGGTGGTGTCTGCATTGATGGTGTCGATACCTTCTCCTGTTCCTGTCCCCCACTGTTAACGGGCATGCTCTGTGAGTGTCTGGTGGTTGGTGAAGAATCCCTGGACTGCAACTACACAGCACCGGCCACAGCTGCACCACCAGTGAAGCCAATTACACCGTCTACGCCGTCTACTACACTTGCGCCACCTACAGTGCGACCGGTGACACCACCGGAAACAACCTTACCACCAAGTGAACCACCTGCACCACCCGCAGCAGTGGAAACCACCACAGCAACTCCAGTTGTACCGGTGACATTAGTCTCCTCTTCATCTTCCTCATCGGAAGAGACCTCGGTAGAGGTTAAGGTAACAGCACCACCTCCGGAAAGCGATAGTCATGTTGTTGACAAGGAGGCAACTACACAACCTCCATCGGAACCCACACCAGAACCACAGCCAGCAGCTGTACCCACAGCACCACCACCAACAATCGGCTCTGCTTCAACCTCCTCTTCATCGGAGGAAAGTCACCGCATTTATACGACCTTACCGCCGTTACCGGTCCCTGGAGTGACCTCCTCTTCAGCGGAATCTTCTTCCGAAGTGGTTACTTCCGAGGAATACACAACGGTGCGACGGTTTGAGGTAAGTGGCAGTGGTAGCAGCAGTTCCAGTGAGGAGGGTTACACCACAGCACGTCCAACTGTACCGCCAGCACCACCGAGCATAACCATTGCTGTGGATTATGCTTCGTCAAGCAGCTCGGAGTCAGTGGAGCAGCATATACCCATAACCACACCTGGCAGTATATTTGTGCACCACGTAACCACAATTGATACAAGCATCTCGGTGGATTATGGTGCACCAACACCGACACCATATTTCCCTCTCGAAACCACAGCACGTGCATCGCCACCTCAACATGTAACAGAAGCGTCTGTAGAGGAAACCACACGTCATCTGTGGACTGAAGTGCCAACCACAGCGGCTCCCTTCTTCACCGAATACCCAGCTGAGGTGATGATCACAACGCATAGCACGAGTGCAGGCAGATTTACCACATTGCAACCACAAATACATCAAGAAACCACCACAACTCCACTGGAGAATGAAGCACAAACGGCACAGACTCCACATGTTGTGGTCACCATTGAGAATGGTGGTGCAACGTCTCCGATCACAACAATCATGCCCCCGATTCCTGCCCAGACAACCCACCCAACCACTGGAATACCCCTTGAACGGGAGCCCAGTACTACAATTTTACCACCAGCTATAACAATGCCCACACCGGTGGAAATTACAACACCACAGCCCATGGTTACAGAGGATCTGCATGCGCCACCAGCACCACCAATAACCACAATTGAACCGCCAAGAGAGACGACAATGCCAGCCATAACGGTGGTAACCCTACCACCAGCTCCGATGCCCACGGAACCACCATTGCCCAGTCTACCAGCCGTCACAGTGCCACCGACACCACCATCCACACAATCAGCACAGACATTGCCACCGCCCACACCACCGTTGCATGTGTACGGCACTCCCGGACAGCCAGAGTTGCCAACACAGACCAAACCGCCGGTCACCGAGAGTAGCGAAGAAACCGATGGCGCTAATACAGTTGCCCAGGGTGGTACCGGAGGTGTTGGCGGTGGTGCAGAGGAAAAATCTGGTGATGTGGATTGCATAAAATTGGGTTGCTACAATGGCGGTACCTGTGTGACCACATCGGAAGGTTCCCGGGTAAGTAAAACTATTCTCTCCCTCCCACGTTTCCCTTTCGCTTTTCTGCATTCGAGCAGTAGGTCAACCTCAAGGACCGATCGATAGACTCTCAATTGGATTTGTTTGTTCGATGCGTAGCCCAAAAAAAATTGTGTGAACAGAAAAGCATACAAAGTACAAAAAGGCAAAGTCAGCTACACAATTTTCAACCCCATTGAGTTGCTAATTGGCCATGCCACAACCCTAGGCAACCCTAGTTGCAGTTGCCGCTCGGGTCCCCGACAGTCCCCGCCCGTCCTCTAATTGTGGAGTCAGGAGTCATTTAATGAGCGTGAACACTTAAATTTCCTTGGCAATTGGTAAACAAGAGTTACCACAAAACAATAACAAAATCAAATATGGGTAATAATGTGACTAGATAATACCCTACAATAATTAAAATATATTAAGTGAGCTATTAAGTGACTATCCTGATATAGTCAGATTACAATTTCATTATTATTGATAATGTTTATTATGTTTCCATGCAATGTGCTTAAAGGCTCTTCCTTTAAAATTAGCAAAGCTGTACACCGATATACTATAAAGCTTTCTTCTTAAACTTCATAAGCCTTACTTGAAGGACTAATTGAGCTTTTCTCTTAAACATCATATTTAATGCATCTTTAATGTGCTTTAAAGCGCTACTGCTAACAGAACCAACCATGCCACTCTTCATGCAATGCATCGTATAATCAAAATTGTATAATTGCACAACAAACTCAAACAAGAAATACGAATACGAATAATAATTCTCTATGCATGAATATGGGACCAGAACAGACTTGGTTAGTTTTGAATTTAATGGCTATAGTTAATAAATAAATCCCCCTATTTAGGCCAAAGGGAGATACTATAATCACAACATTTAATGCGAGATGGAGAAACACATACAAATTGACAAGTTGAAATAGTAAACACACTTATTCACTTATACACACACTCACACACACATAGAGACACAAGGCAGAGATTCACTAGAGAAACGCATATGGAGATTTTGTATGTTGAGGCCAATGCATAAATAATCATGTTGCTTGTCGAGTAGTTTGTGGAATAGAGGCAAAGAGGCAAGTGGCAGAGGGAGTACACATTGAGCCTGCAACATTTGTAAGCTGCTTACTTAGGTTGCTTTGGAGCCAAACACAAAAGGATTCTGGTCCAAACACACACACACTCACACACATACTCAGACACATAAATACAAAGACAGACCAACAGTTGAGATGGTACAAGTCAAGTCCAAATTATGTTTAACAATACGCATAGACCAAGGACTTTCATTAAATTCTGAGTCGAGTATGACACAATATTCATGTTCTGTTTATGTGCAAATTTAAAAGCCAAATAAATCGTTTGGAAAATGGGAATTGATCAAAAAAAGCAATAATTTAATGTATATGATGACTTGACAATGAAATAAAAGATATAAACTATTGTTGCAAAAGTTTCTTTACACAACATAAGCAAACAATGTTTTACAAATATGAACAAAAATAATATTTAATGCTTTAAATGCAACTTTATTACGATTACAAAAACATAATTATTTCTCATTTCAAATGGTAAAAGTTTGGCTAATGTTTTTAAAGTCTACTATATATTTTTAATGCATTAATATACATTTTATATATTTATATGTGTGTACATATATACATAATTCATAGTTAAGGCATAAAGCTGTCTCTCATCATCTTTAATAAACTGTTATAAATAGGCTATAAAATCTTCCCTTAAGAGATTTCTAGCTCAACTTTTATTGCACTTGGAAAAACAAAATTTTTGTTCTCAGTTTTACTGCCATTTTCGTTCGAAAAGTTTTACAAAAGTGCATCTGAACTAGTTGTCTCTCTTACATGGCATCATCAAATGCCTATTCCTCTGGCAACTGAATACTTAAATAGCCTTTTTTGCACAAGTAGTATATGTACAGTTAACATTTCAGGTAAAATCAGACAAAATACCAAAAGCTGCAAAAATTTGTTTAACAACAAAAAGCCACAAAGCGTTCCCCATTTGCACCACTAAGAGGCAAATGACGAGGGCCAGACAAGCTGCAAAGTATGCCTATTCAACTATTTATGAAAATACTTGTGGTAATTTTAGCCCAAAATAAAAAAGTTTTTGCCAGAAATTTTGGCAACAAACAGACACAACCCATTTACACACACACACAGACACACAAAAACATACGCCCACAGTTTGACGTTGGCATACAATATTTATATCTAAAAAATTAAACACGAGGCACACAACCGTGGCATGCAACAATTTCACAATACGGTTAACTGCCAAAATCGACAACTGCAAAATAAAGTTTTGTTTGATTTTATGGAAGAACTGACACATGCTAATGGACTCTTTATGTTTTTCAGTCATGTTTAAAATTCAGATAGAAGTGTTGAAACTAAACGTTTATTAGCTTAAATATTCTGGGAATATTTTTACTGATGAAACTTCAATTTAAAAAAAAAATATCTCAAAAACTACACCATAGAAAAATTTTAAGATACTTTTTCATGGTTAGGAGGTCAAAATCTATACGAGAAAAATACTTAGGGCTAAAAGAGAAAATGGCTGTAAACTGGTGTAATCAACAAAAAGACATTTCTTGAAGCATATAGCTCGACGTTTTTGAAAAAAAAAGCTAAAGAATAATCGAAAATGATACGTCAGTTCATTTTATTTTAGAACACCAGACACTTTATATAAGCTTCTAACACTGTGCACTTCCTATTCAAAACCCAACAATTTCATAATAAATAACACTGACCAACATTAGCGAATTCCCGCAACACTTTTTATCAGGATTTACTAAGTTGTGTTTCATATCTCAAAAGTTAACATAGAACCATCTTTTCTCTCTCTCTTTTTGTCCATCTTTATCAACATACATTTAAATGTAGCAACACCTGAGTTAGCCAGCTTACTAACAAGAAAAAAAAATTAATTTTCATAACAAATTTAGTGAAAGAGCGAGTGACACAAAACCGCAGAATGACTTTGTTATGGCGTCGACGGTAGCACAACAAAAAGAAAAAGGAAAATAGGAAGAGAAAGAGAGGGAGAAGAGAAGGCGAGCTAACCAAAATGAATGACAGGTCTTAGTGTGAGTGAGACAGAAGCTAGTGGAAATTATTTCATAGAGCATATGCCACTTTATTGTTGCCAAGTAATTTAACTGCCGCCACACGCACATTCACAAAAGAATAGAAATACATATGCATGAGCAAGAGTAAGATAGAGAGATGTCGGAGAGAGAGAGAGAGAGAGAGAGAGTGGTGGAGGGTAGTCAAACAGTTAGACAGACACTTACATATGTCAGCTGTCATTTCGTTTACCCAAGTGTACTGTGACGGGTTTGATGGAAGGAAAAAGCTTATGAAAAAGCATATTTTTAACGTGTCTAGTCAAAAAGACTCATTGCGTGAGAGAGAAATAGAGATGGAGGCAGAAAGAGATGGGAATTAGTGTGTGTGTGGGAGTGAGAGCTGCATGCAAAAGTGGCACTCGCACTCAGCGAAAGTCACTCGTAAAGTGGCATTAAGCACATTTCAAGTGTCAGCCGCCGAGTTTGGGGTTTTGCAAATGTTTGCCTGGCTTTTTCCTCTCTCCTTGCTCCCTCCATATTTCTCTTTTCCTCCTTACTCCTTTCGCGTTCTCGCTACGCCAAAAGCCGGCACCACTAATGAAAAGTTTGTTGAGCCCTTTTAGACGCTCACCACATGTCTGCGTGTCCTTGTTGCTGTCCCCATCCTTTCACTCTCCTCTTCCTGTCTGCATAGGTTCCATGTATCACCGGATCGTTCTCCATGGTCTCCATCGTAATGCGTCCTGAGTGTCGTCTTTGTGCCGAGCATCTGTTCCCAATGAGTGCACTTCAGTCATTTGCAAAAGCCTTTCACCATTTTCCTCTCTTGACATTCACAGGCGTGTCACAATTAGTTTTGGGCGCCACATTACCCGTAATGCAGCTGTCAAATGAATCTAAATAATTGCTCAAGCACAAATCTCTCTACGATTAAACAGAAGTTGTCCTAGTTATAATTACTATAGATTGCCAGCAAGATTTATTTAGTTTGTTTGCTGCGCCATTATGAGAAATTCAAATAAAATCAGTTTGAAATTGCTGTAAATATGTTGAGTGTTCGATTTGTACTTTAATATATAACATTAATTTAACAGCTAGAAGATATCCTCTAAAAAGGATTAAAGTACCACAAATGGTAACTTTTACCCTTTGCTTCACAGAACAGAAATTAGTTGCATAACTAACTATCCAACTGTTATGAAATATTTAAAATGTAAAGAGGATTCTTAACTACAAGTCAGCCAAAATACCATACCAAATACTTAACTGTTATTCCTTTTTATTCTTTTTCATAACTCTATTACAAAAGTATAAGGTGCACTGCAGGGGCATCCTGCTCCTAAATCTCTCAAATCCAATTACATCGCATCATAAAAACGCAGCTAACGCACAAAAAAAAGAACTTTGCAACATACACTTTAAATAATTGTTATGAGAGAAAACAGTAGATATTAAAGTTAGGCAAGGGAAAGTAATCTTCTTTTGCAGGCTATCTGTGGAGCCGGAAGAACGAAAAAAACTGATGTATGAAAAGTTTTCACATAACGGAATGCATGTGAAAATAGCATGGGGTATGGAAATACTCATATTTGTAGCATGCTACACAATTGCGTTATCCCTTGGGGTGCTGTGGCATACAAAACCTGACCCTGGAAAACACATGACGACGCATTGAGCTGCAACACCATGTTCATGATACGCCTTTCTGCCTTTCCTCCCAACAACATTGGCGTTAATTTTTGTGTCATGTTTTTCGATGAGCACGGAAGCACAGAACGAAAACAACGAGCTTCAGTGCATGTTGGGTTTTTAAGGGATAACCAAACAAGGCTTCAATCCTTTGACTACCTGTTATGAAGAGGCATGTGGGGGATTATGCCACAAAGGCCATTAATATTTGAGCTACATCTGGGCACGCGTTCGGATGCTCATTATTACTATCAGTTTACCGGAAGAGAATTCCAAGTTCTGCGAATTGTTATTATATACTTATTTTTAGCTGATGAGATTCAAAGCCCTCGTTAGCTGCATACCAAATTTTCAAACTGCTCATCAGCATTGGCATTCAAAGTGCACAATGTCGCTGGAAAGATGAGAAATATGAGAAAATAGCACGATACACAAACTCTTAAAATAGTGAAAGCCCACAGACATTTAATTTAAGTGAATTTCAGGGCCAAGCTGCATATTTTTCACTAAAAAAAACTCATAAACTACATTTTTTCAAGGATAATGTTTATTTTATGAGCTTATAATAAATTCAAAGCGAATCAATTACTTGAAAAATGTAAAAATGGCAAAATTCATGTGCACTGAAGCTAAAGTAAACAGGAACAATTTTAATTTATTTTTGAGCTACGAACAAAGTTTGCTGCAGCAGAAGTTCTGCAGGGAGACCTTTCAATAAGTTGTAGCGTGCCCGAAAATTCCAATAAATTGAACAACGATATGAATTAACTTTTTGGCTCCCTGCTTGGCTTGGTGTGTTCTTCTTCTTATTCTTTTTCAACATTTTTGTCGTCCTTTGCGTCATTGTCCTGGTTTTAATAATTTATGCCCCACCGAGGGGACACTTAAAGTGCAACGCAACTGCATCAAGAACCTCGCAACGGCACCCAAAACTTTTATTGTAACTTTTACTTTAACAACCCGCACCCAGAGACGACCCCATCAAATTGAACAAATGAAGTGCAAGGCAACTGGGAGACTGAGAAACTAAAGACTGCGGACTGGAAACAACAGCCATGGTCTATAGTCGACCACCAGCAACCCACCTAATGGAAGTTGGCCATATGTTTAAGAAAATATAACTACAACAACAATAGTACTCTGCACTTTCAAGAAGTTACTCGTGTTTTCCGTGAACTCACTTTCAATATGCAAATGTTACAGTGCTGCGTCTTGTGCTTTACTTAAGGAATATTTAAATTAATAGTTTCAAGTTAGGTAAACTGAGAATGATTTTCTTAAATCATAAATTTTACAATTTAAAAAAGTTTTCTAGTTCTTCTTTTACCTTTATTTTAGAATTTATATTCAGTCTCAGCACTAAGAATTTCCTACAATTTTATAAAACTCATCCTAATTTCTATATTTATATGCAAGACACTTTTTCTAGTTTTAAAAAACATCCTACACGAAAATGGGTGCCTTGTAATTCTAAGGAGAACTGAGGTTGATATAGTTAATAAGTCTATTAAAACACAAATCTGAGAATTGCAATACAAAACTAAAATTTGTAAATATCATTCTAAGATTTACAAAATTTCAACAATTTTAAAAAACTCTCCTTAGTCTCTAAATACATATATATAAACAACAGAAGCATTCGCTCTTAATTCTAAAAAATCTCATCTTTATAAATATCAGTCTATTCTTTTCATAAATTCCCTTTTCCTTTTACAAAACTTCAGACAATCTAAGTATTAAAAAAAAGCATCTGAAATTTTCCCCAAATAATAACTTAATAGAACACTTTGTAACTCTAGTATTAATATATTTTTTCGCATTCTCTGTTTCCAGTGCGTTTGCCGTTTTGACCGCCAGGGGCCGCTTTGTGAGCAGCCAATTATAATACGAAATGCAGCATTCTCAGGAGATTCATATGTCTCTCATCGCATATACAAGGACATACCTCAGCACGAGGCACTTGATGCCGTACTTCCTATGCACATTCAGCTGAAGGTGCGCACTAGGGCCACCAATGGATTGATCATGTTGGCGGCAGCACAAGGAACTAAAGGTGGACACTATATGGCGTTATTCCTGCAGAAGGGTCTAATGCAATTCCAGTTCTCTTGTGGATTGCAAACGATGCTGCTGAGCGAACTGGAAACGCCTGTGAATACGGGCCATGAAATTACCATTCGAGCTGAGTAAGTGAAACGCCCAACCACGGAATGCAATTATGTGGTGCCAAGTGGCGGGAAGAGAGTCTGGGGATGAAGGGTCATGCAACCCCAACTTTGATAGAAGGGAGGTTGGCACGTTAATTAACTTTTTAAACTGCGCCTGACACAAGTGTCGAGTGTCCAAAGTCGAGTGCAGCCGGCGCGGTCAGCTGGTGGGGTCAGCAGTTGGGTCACTGTCATTGCTGGGCGGAGCAAGATGGAGGACCACTAGGAGGATGGCCATTAAAGTTGCCTTATGTCGATTTCCATGCCGTTTGACCACCACAAATTATAATGCTTCAAGTGTAGAATAAATTGCGCTATTGCCTTTTGCCATTTTTCCCAACATTCTCCCGGAACCAGAGTCTCCAGCTCCTTCAGCTCCTCTAGCTCTCTCTCCTCACCTCTTCCCTCATCTGACTTGCTGCTGCTTCTTGTGGCGGCAACGTGCGCGGCATTCGACGATCCTTGGCTTCGCATTCATGCGTAATTAGTTGGCGTAGTTGGTTTTTGGCTGAAATTTAATTTGCCGCATTTGCTGCGTTCGCAACGGAAGCGGAAGTTCAATGGCTGCGTTAGTCCCCGAGGGAGAGGGGGAAAAAGAAAGACAGAGAATAAGCGATAGAAAGAGAGAGAGAGAGAGAGAGGGGATACAAGGGAAGACGTGGCCTCAACGAGAGAGTAATGCGGGCTTGTGCGTAATTAATCGTTTAACTAACAATTCCTGGAAATTGCACCACTTTCAAATGAGAAATGTAATGGTGTAAAAGACAATTGCGATAACAAAGGCATACAAACTTAAATGTAACTAAGAGCCCGGAAGCCATCCAAAAACCTTTTTGACAATTAATGCGACGGATAGACAACGAATAAGCTACGAAAAATATTTGTGGCAAGGATTTCAGATTTAAGGATGTGGAATGTTAATATAATATGTGAGGGCATTTTTTATGTGTCTCTGTGTTTTATCCTTGAAAGAAATTATGAAATAGGGATTTTGGCAATTCTGTCTTTTTTCTTATTTTTATTCGCTTCGGGCAGAAAAATTAGTCAATTTTACTTTGTGTCGTATCTTAAAGCATAACAGTGGAATATGTTTTTAGGAAACTTCTCAGGCTTTTATTTTTTCATCCTTTTTTAACCATAAACCATAGTGAGGTTATTTGTCAATTCCTTTTTATCGTTAAAAAAAAAATGTTTTCATTAATTAATTTATTTTGTACCGATGTAGATTTTCAGTTTTTTGTAAATTGTATTGCTCTTCCGAGAGAGTATTCCGTTTGTCAGTTCAACTTTATTCTATCCAAATAGCAAATGCAACAAGTAGAAGACTAATTAGTATATTAAACTTTAGTTGAAATGTTAATATAGCATTTATCTTAGATTAAATAACGTTCAACTGTTAGAACTACTATACCATTGAAATTGATATCTTCAACCTCAATCTACATGTGCAGTACTAGACTTGTCCCTTTGACATGGAACTTTCTCATTAGTGTTGGGAACTCCTTATGCTGTCCAACCACTCATTATCCTGCAGTTCAGCCACAAAACCAACTAGCAACTTGGATGCATCTAGGAATGTGGGAAGCACAGATGTCAATTGAAAGCTATTGGTAACTGTTGGACACGTGAACATATCATTTATGCAGCATTTGGCAAGTTTACAATTCAGTCGAGTGCAATTACTTAGGACATGCCATCAGTGTGATGGAAAATTACCAAATAATCATTTTATGAAATCAACAAGCAGCAAATGAATTCCCTCAACGCCTCAAAAGGACGACGACGACGAATGGCATAAACAGGACATTAAGGAATAAATATATCAGACAAATAGGTTGTTGTCTGGCCTCAAAAACAAATACAACTTCACAAAAACCACACCAAACAGCAGTCTGGCCTATATAAATAATTTAGCACACAGTGCGAGAGAGTGATTGAGAGGGAAAGTGTGTTAAAGAGAGTTGGCAATAGTTGGCGGTCATTTGATATCTCTTTCTTATTTTTTATGACTATCGAATCGACCACAAATTTACTTTTTAGCACTTGGTCCCTGCTCGGAGGCATGTTCATGTGCCTGCCTGCCTGCCTGCCACACAAAACTGGGCCCAAACAGTGGATTTACGACCAACAAATTTATGTTTGTTGCCTATTTTTATTTGCCTTGCGTGCTTAATGGCCATGCCCAGTAAATGGCAACACCTCCTCTCCCTCCTTCCCTTCCGCTTAACAGTGCCTTCCACTTTATTCGCCCAATGGCGATTTAACGTCGCCTTGTCGCGACACTGGCAATGAACACACGAACCTTCAATGAACTAGTTCTTTGAACACATACACACACACACACACACACCCACACACAATTTTAATTGTCCTGAGGCGAAAGTGCTCCTACAATGTGAGCCTTTTTAAGGGTATTAGCTGGTTCAGGATGTCTAATGAGCCTAATGCTCCACACAATTGACATTTTACTTAGGGATTTTGCACAAATTCATGTAATTAGAAAGCAATAACAATTACCCTAAGAGCTCACGCCTCTTGCTCTTAATTATTTCCATTTCGTAATATGCAAATCAAATTAAGTGCAATAATTGCTAAAACTTTGCCGCCATCTTAAAAGCTCGTTGACACAAAAAAAACCACGATGAAAAAGTTTTCCCAGTTGGGAAATTAAATTGGGCGCATCAACAATGCAAATTTAATTTATTGTTTAATCAACTATAGCTAATTGGACTAAAAATAACAATCTGTAAAGTATCCCAAGGTCTCTCAGAATATCATCGAGTTGTTTACTAATTATTTGATAAATTTATTTTACGTTGGCCTTGAGTTGAGATTGTTTTTTGAAGGGTCTTTAATAAGGTCAAGTCTAATAGGATTGTGGTTATATTAAAAGGAATAAATTATAACAAGTACTCAGAACTTCTGCTCTAAATAAGACGAGTTTATGCTTTTACTCGTAAAAGCTTTTGGTTTTCCAATTCCTCTTTGATATTGGCTTGCGTTTGGACTTTAAGTGAAAATATATATTCCTATATATGTATCTTAAAATAAGCTTCAACTATATGTACATTATACATCCCGTTTTTCTGATACCTGTTTATTATTTCGAACTGTAGCCAATAAGATAATATTATTATTGAGTTCACTTTTTGCTACTTTCCCCTGACAGATATATATATCTGTATATCTATACTTGACGCTAGGTAAAAACGGACATCCCCTTTTTTCCTGTGTTATCTGAAAAAACGCTGTAACAATAAAATTGTTTGTGTTATTGGTGTTGCAAGTGGCACTCGCATTTCGCACTAAATACCAGCATATAAATATAACAAATGCCCAGAGATATGGAGAGAGGAAGACTAAAAGAGACATGTTTCCCCAGTTTAAATATCGAACAGGATATACAAAAAACTGAGATATAAATAAAATTTAAAACATTTTCATAAAAACGCGTTCGACAAAAGGCATTCAAATAAAGGCAGGTGACATTTACCCCATGCAACAATCAACAAAAAAAAAATCTTCCCGTTTCTGAACAAAAAGCCAAAAAACAAAAGAATCTTTACAATTTTTAGGTCCTGCGGAAGGGTCGAAAAAATTCCGAATCAGTTTTGCCGTGTCCAGGTTTGGGCCGAAACAAATTTGACAGTCGATTGACATTACAACCAATTGGTGGTTCGGAACGTCACAGTGGGTCACAGTTAATAAACTCAAATTTAAATCTATATTGAATTCAGCTTAAAATAACACAGAGTTGGAAATTAAAATAGATTTTTTATTCTCCGAAAGTTCATATACAAGCGATAGTTGCATTTAAAACGAATGTAATAAACTACATACAAGTTATCTCTTTATCAGCAGTAATTTGAATTTTCAATTGTATTTGCCTTTTCGACATGTTAGCTCCACTGTGCTGAGCACAAAAGGTCAGTTGAGGCAAAAATCTGCCCCAATGCGTGGGTTTATGAGGCATCTTTGTGCGGGCGTCATAAATATTTGCACGCTTCGGCATGTTGAATATAACTTTTTTCTTCTTATATTTTTATTTTTACTTTTCTGTTTTGTTCTGTTCTGTTTTTTTCTTTTTTCTTTTTTTTTGCTTTATTGAAAGGGGATGAGAAAAGTTGCCCGCAGTGTGCGGCATATTAAATATTTTATATGTGCACTACCAACAGGACTACTAACGGGACAACAGCAACAACAACACCGCTTCAGGGTGTTGCTGTTGTTTTGAGAAGAGAGAGAGGGAGAAAGAAAAGTTTTATCGTTGCTCATCCTCAGAACTGAATTCTGCTCTGCTTATGCTTTCAGATTGGACTTCAGCCGCAATTACACGCACTGCAATGCCTCGTTGCTCGTCAACGACACGTTGGCCATGTCCGGAGATCAACCAACATGGCTGAAATTGTTGCCACCCCGCCTGCACACGCCCGAGGTCATATTGAACACTTGGTTGCATTTGGGCGGTGCCCCCCAGGCGCCAATTGGCCTCATTATCGAACTGCCGCCAGCTCAAAGCGGCACCGGTTTCACTGGTTGCCTCCATACTCTCCGCATCAATGGACAAGCGCGCGAAATTTTCGGGTAAGTGTTCTATCAAGGGTGAGGTGGGATGGGGCATTAATCGCCTAGGGGCAACTATGTAGTTGGCCTAATGAGCAGCACGCGTAGTTTTGATGCTGCCACGCTTAAATGTTTATGCTCACGTTGCGCATAGGTCTTGGGGCTAAAAGAGAGTCGCATGCTCCACAAAGTTGCAGGTGGATTTGTGTGTGGAAATGCAGTAAAGTCCGAACAAATGAACAGTTGGCCAGAAAACAAGGGTAGCCAAAAAAATGATGAAAGGAAAAGAATACCTAAGTCAGTAGAGTAAATAGTTTAAAGCTCATCAAAGAGACTCAAACAAAATATGTAGGCGGTGAAAAAGCTTTTAATGTTAATGTTAAAAGAAAAAGTTGAGAACTCAAAAAATTCTCATAAGACTGTAAAAATCATAAACAAAAATTAGAATTTCTATCAAATTACTTCAGTAATTAATTAAATAACTAACATCAAATAAACTCTAAATTATTTTAGTTAAGATTTAAATAATAGTTAGAAGATAACTGAAGACTCTGCACTTAACAGTGATTTTTAAAAGTATCTATAGAAATACTTTATATTAAATCATAGAAACTTAACTCTAATACAGTTTGTATAATTTTGCACCCTGGCGAGAAAGCTTTTTATATTTTGTATGTGTTAGTGCTTAAAAGCTATCAAAGCTCACAGTAGGCAACTCAGGCAGTTATTCAAACTGGACAACTTAACTACATAATTTTAGTTAAACTTCTATGATAAAATGATAAAAGACTTTGATAAATTGATTGATAATTATCGTTCAATAAATATAATATATAGTTCATGCAAATAAAAATGTACTTCCAATATACTTTAAGCAGCTTTCTCGCATTACCAAGGCATTAGTAAACCCAATAAAAACTATCGAATATTGAGCTGGATTAACTCTTTGATAAGTTAAAGCGATGTCAAAGAAAATGTTAATCTTAAAAGGACATTATGAGTTTAACCAATTTACCAAGTGAAAGCGTTTGGAATGGAAAATCTGCCAGAGGAAACTAAAGGATAAGGGAAAATAAAGGGAAAAGCAGGCGGCGAGGGCGGAAGCCATTCGTCAACGCATTAAAGGAAACTCACAAACAGCTGGTTAGGGGGAAACAGAGAAAAGCTAGGCAGATGGACACTAACAACGGTGGGAAAATAGGGGAAAAGAAAGTGTTTGGGAAAATGACACGCTAACATCTGTGGGCGATTCTGACGCAGATTGGAGGGGGGTACCTAATATTGACATTCGAATTAGCGGGGTCATGAAATTAGAGATGACACTAGCCAGCCTGATGTTGAACCTATCCCTCTCTTCTCTTCTCTACTCGCTTTGTTAGCGATGCGCTTGATGGCTTTGGCATTACGGAATGCGGCTCATTGGCTTGCCTGTCGAGTCCTTGCCGCAATGGCGCCGCCTGCATTAAGATTGAATCGAATGAGCTGGACGAGAACGGTGACAAGGCAGAGAAATGGAAATGCAAATGTCCAACCGGCTATATGGGTCCAACCTGTGAGATATCCGTTTGCGAGGACAATCCATGTCAATATGGTGGCACTTGTGTACAATTTCCGGGCAGCGGTTACCTCTGCCTCTGTCCCCTTGGCAAGCATGGACATTATTGCGAACACAGTGAGTTATTCATTCATCAGCTCTTTTGATCCGGCTAATTATTGCTTTTATTCATTGACAGATCTCGAGGTGGCATTACCATCATTCTCGGGTAGTGTAAACGGACTGTCCTCGTTTGTGGCCTACACGGTGCCCGTTCCCTTGGAATATTCCCTCGAGTTGAGCTTCAAAATATTACCACAGACTATGTCACAAATTTCATTGCTCGCCTTTCTCGGTCAATCTGGTTATCATGATGAAAAAAGTGATCATTTGGCCGTCAGCTTCATACAGGGCTACATTATGTTAACCTGGAATCTGGGTTCAGGACCACGTCGCATTTTTACACAAAAACCCATTGATTTCCGGCTGGATGCACCGCGTGTTCCCTACGAGATTAAAGTCGGTCGGATCGGTCGACAGGCCTGGCTTTCCGTCGATGGCAAGTTCAATATTACAGGTCGCTCTGCGGGTAGCGTCAGCCGCATGGATGTTCTTCCCATTCTCTATCTGGGCGGCCATGAAATTGCCAACTTCAATACGCTACCACATGATCTACCGCTACACTCCGGCTTCCAGGGTTGCATATACGATGTGAATCTTAAGGCTGGACAGGTCACGGTGCCGTTACAGGAAACACGAGGAGTGCGTGGACGTGGCGTGGGACAATGTGGCACAAGAGAGTGTCATCGACATGCCTGCCAACATGATGGCGCCTGTTTGCAGCATGGTGCAACCTTCACGTGAGTATAGAGGGAGACCGATAATCAACTGATTGTATTAAATAAATTATGAAACGGGGGATAGCGACTCGACAACATGAAAGCCCAATTTAAGAGAAGAAGTGTTTAGAGGAGGTCCTTAAGACTTTGAGAAAAATTGAGTTTTGAACACGAACTACTTTTAAATGTGGAATCAATTTAAAGATCTAACGAACTTGCATAAAAATCGGCTTAAATTTGACAACAATTTCCTCAGACAGATAATTGCTTATGTTAGAGAAGTTTAACTTTTCTTAGACAGAACCTAACTCTAACTTAACCTTCTTCTAAAACAGCTGCATCTGTCAGGAAGGCTGGTATGGTCCACTCTGTGCCCAAGCATCAAATCCCTGTGATTCCTTCAACAACAAATGCTATGAGGAGGCAACTTGTGTCCCGCTCGTCAATGGCTACGAATGTGACTGTCCTGTGGGACGCACCGGCAAGAACTGTGATGAAGGTAAGTACCGTAAAAACGACAGTACTTGCATATTTATATAATTAAAAAATGTTTTTCTAGAAATACGTTCACTTAGCGACGTCTCACTGACTGGTCGACGTTCGTATCTGGCGGTCCGTTGGCCATATCTTTATGATGGTGGCGATAAACTCGGCTCAAAGCGCTCCCAAATGGTTAGCTATCGTAACTTTACCAAGAAACTGATGCCACCAAAGCCAATCTCGACGCCCAGCACACACTTTGTGATGAAGCTGCTCAACGAGGTGGAAAAACAGCGCAGTTTCTCCCCAGTTCCATTAATGGGATCCAAAACCTTCGAGGAGCATCATCGGGTGCAGTTCTTCTTCATTGAGTTCCAATTGCGTCCGCTTTCGGAACGTGGTCTCTTACTCTACTTTGGCACACTCAACAATAATCAGGATAAGAAAATTGGATTCGTTTCACTATCGCTGCAGGGAGGAGTCGTTGAATTTAGAATCTCAGGACCCAGCAATCATGTGACAGTGGTGAGAAGTGTTCGCATGTTGGCCATTGGTGAATGGCACAAGATTAAGATGGCACAGAGAGGACGCTGGCTAACATTGTGGGTGGAGGGCAGCGCATCCTCAGCATTGGCTCCATCCGCTGAGGTGCTGGTCGAACCTGATTCTCTGCTTTACATTGGCGGATTAAAGGATGTCTCCAAACTGCCACACAATGCCATCTCCGGCTTTCCAATACCCTTCCGTGGTTGTGTACGTGGTCTTGTCGTAAGCGGCACTCGCATTGTGCTCAATGAAACAAATATTGTTGGTGAGTTAAGACAAAAGTAATCTTTATAACAAATAAAAGTTAAATTTTATTATTTGTTTAAGAATCATAATGCATACAACCACTAAGCCAGCAATGTGTTGTTGGTTCAGTAAAATAAGTAGCTTCTATTTTAAAATTAATTAATGGTTTTTCTTTTAGTTTATTTGTTTGATAATTTATAAGATATTCAAAAAGAATGTTAATAGTTATTTTTAATGAGTTGATAATTTTATAATTTGTATTTTTAAAATTATAATTGTTTCTGTTCCTGCCTAAAACATTTTTCCGCTTCTTAACTTGCTTTCTTCCTGTTCAATTTCCTCATAGAATCACGTAACATTCGGGATTGCGATGGCACAGCCTGCGGTGGCGACTCCTGTGAATCTGGTGGTCATTGCTGGCTGGATGAAAAGTTGCAACCGCATTGCATCTGCCCGGATTATGCCAAAGGCGATCGTTGTGAATATTCCGAGTCTTGCAAGCTGATTCAATGTAGAAACAATGGACGTTGTCTGCGCAGTGGACGTTGCTCTTGTCCCAATGGTTGGGGAGGATTCTATTGTGAAATTGGTAAGTACCATGGTAACATGGTTCGCTGACTTCCATTTAATTGAAAGTTTTGGCTATGCTACAATAAGTACAAACTCTTTTAATTGCCAGCTCGTGTGTCGAGTTGTCATTTCCTGACTTCCACTCAAATCGTGAATGGGGGGAAGTAAGAAAAGTGGGAGGGAAGCAACAATTCGTCATCGAATTAGTCAAGCACCAGATGTTTAGTTAGCGCATTTATATTCGCAACAACAACAAAAGCTACCGCACTAACTGAACAACAACAAAAGACATAAATCATTTCACTTGAAAAATATCTTAAAAACAAGTTTCATAAATAAATGTACAAAAAAAAAAAGACAAAGTTAAAGTTCAATGTGTCAGTGTGAAGTAAAAGTTTATTGTTTTTATACAGAAGCTACCTAGTAGATCTTAAAACGTCAGATATTTGATATTATATTGTACAGAAATTGCCTTTATTTTATGTATGTTTTTTCCTCCTCTCTTACCTTTTTTTTTTTGTTTATCGCCTAAACAAGTTTTCAATTTCGAATGTTAAAAGCAAATGACAAAAAATAAAAAAATACAACACAACACAATATTATTATTATAATTAGAGATCCACTGTATGATGGGGAAGGAAGGGAAGAGTTTCAAACCGAACACAAAGCCATTAACAGCACCACGAATCTTACGGTTCAGTGCGCAGCGGGGTCAGGAAGTTGAATTTGCAAAAAAATAAAATCAAGTAAAATGAAATAAAACCCTAACAAAATCACACTAAAATTAGTGAACCACAAAAAGTTAAAAACAGATACAAATAATTGGCATACTGTGAGTCAGAGTTGAACGTGCTCAAATAATAGAAGCAATTTGGAAATTCTACCTATTTTTATAGTTTGCCAACAAAACTGTGGGAAAACAATAGAACTTTGTAGTTTAAACAATAAATACATTTGAACTGAAACTTGTACTGTACAAAGGTGTTATATAAGTCAAAAGAGTTGTTAGAAATTATATAGAAAGGAGTTGTTTAATAGTATTATATATGTAGGTAGATAGATAATTATAACTAACTTTTTATATAAGTCATCATATTATCAAATAATAATTCCATTTCCAGCAGAAACTGTTAGAATTATACCAAAAAAATGGAATACACTGAAAATTTTGTTTTTTATTTAGGGCTAATAGTTATAAAATTGTTAGACCTATGCTTTATATAATATACTCTCAATTTTAAGTACCAAATGATACCCTGTAATAAATTGGAAGTTGTTGCTGATTTTCTTATCAGCATTTATAGAACTTATCTGTTCTTTATAGCTCTAGTTTAAAACTATTTAAATATGTATGAGATCACTTTAATGATGAACTATGGTTAACATTTTAGTTTAGAAGTTTGGCTATTAAAAAGTTTTATAATTTAATAGTTGTTGTGCGAGGAGGCTAAGTTATACAATTGTCTGTTTTGGCATAAAATCAGCTGTTTGCTGTCTGCTGTCTGGTCTTTGCCTTTCACTTATTAGCAAAGTGAATTAACATGCCACTAATAACAATAAGCCATAAACAAGCTGGAGAAAACACGAAACAACAAGTGCAATCAAGTTGGAGTGTTAGCAGTTGGCCAAATTGGAAACAAAACGAAACGAACATAAGAATAGAAAGAAAGAAGCAAAAGATGTAGACAAAGATTAGATACAGAAGCTACAGAAGATGTAGCGGCAAACGAGATCAGGGACCCAACCAAATGGCATAATGAGGCACACATGACAATAATGATCATCATTTGTAACATAATAATGATGTTGATTGCATTACCAAGACGCCGCTGATGCTGTAATTTAATTATGCACTCGCATCACATACACATGCAATAGATATATATTTATACTCTTGCAGAGAGTATTATGATTTTATTACGAAATGTGTAACGTCTTAAAAAAGGCATGGTAAACCCCATAAGGTATATCAATTCTTGATAAAAACATGTTTTTTAGCTTTGAAGCTATCCTGATAAGACTTGGTACAAGCAAGTTTTAAAGCTATCTTCGTGAAACTTTCTACTTATATGTCGGAACCAGCCGGTTAGGATTTCTATATCATAAAGCTTCTACTGAAAAGATCGTTTAGAAAACTTTTTTGTTACTTGAGGTATCTTAACTCATAGATTTTCTGATTGATATTAACTTGAACTTCCCGATCAAATTTAATTAAATCTTTAGAGTGCCGATAATAAACTTTCTTATATTATAAATTTTTATTGTATGCATTAACTCAATTTTCCGTTCACCACTCTTTATCTCTCTTCCCTTCTCTACAGCTCTAAGTAAGCCCACAACGCCGAGCTTCCGTGGCAACAGTTACCTGATCTTGCCACCCCCTCGCATACCCATGAAAGACAAACGTCGCGGCCCATCGCTCTATGTGCGACCTCGCGAAGCCATACAAATCTCACTTAACTTCTCCACCATCGAACCGGATGGTCTGTTGCTCTGGAGCGAGCATAATCAAATCAAATTCTTGGGTCTAGGTCTGGAGAATGGTCACCTAAAGTTGGCCAGCAATCTTCTGGGCAGCAACAATGATACCGTTCAAGCCCCTGCCAGTGGTTTTATAGCCGATGGCGCCTGGCATGGCACAAGTGTTCTCTTGGATCGTACACGGCTGGAGCTTCAGCTGGATGGGGAGGTGATCTTCACAGAGCGGTTGCCGGAACTTAATAGGCGAACATCAACAACAACACCAACTACATCATTACAGAGACGAGCGGGCAAAGAGCCAACGATTAGCTACGAGGATATTTTCTATTTAGGTAAGTGAGATAATCGATCGATAAATAGGTCAACAAGTTAACCTGACAAACCGCTTAAGGTGCACCACATTTAAATTTGATAATAAATTGATTGGTTGTGCCTTGTGACGTCACAGAGTGCACCATCTCTAAATATAATAAATTTTTCGACGTTCGTGCGTTTGCTTCATAAAATGTAAATGCAGTTGCAAACTTACCGCCCTGTTATTAATTAATACTGCTGGTTATACTTATTTCTTGTGTATGTGACTTTCAATTCTCCCACTGCCTTCACAAAGCTCAACTTCATTTGAGTATTCGTATGATACTGCCGGTCCGCCGTATTGACAAAAGTGTTTGTACGTGTGCGCAACCGAAATAGAAACACCGAAAATCAGTTAGCGAAAGCAGGAGAGCTGCGCACAATACTCAATGCACAAACATGAGATGAATTAGAGTACGCGAGTGAACGGTTTCTGTATCGGTGTTATTCAAATTTCAATGTTTACATAAACAAATTATTATGTAGATTGATCATGTCGCCACCATAAAACATAATGCAGCTTTCAAATCACCAAAACAAACACGAAACAAAGTACAAGCAACCAACCGCCGCGCCGAGAGGGAAGCTAAAAAAATAAAACTAAGCTAAGATGACAACAAGACCCAGCAGACGACGACACCACACAGCAGAGTTGTCAGTCCCACGACAAAATTGTAGTTCTATAAAAGAGGCGCTAGCAAACAAGAGGTGGCGCCAAAATTGGACACACCTGACAACTCTGGTCACCGAAATCGAGTGACGCCGAAATATTTTCGCTTGGACACTCGAAAATAAAAATCGTTCAAATTTTGCATAGAATTTTCTCTACCTTTCCTGAAATTTGCAGATGTTTTGGGACTCATTTGAAGGAACTAGGCCCCCGGAAGGGCAACAAAGACGAAAGATATGTCAAAAGAATCCTCTTGAATTTAACTAATTTCGAATTTCAATATTTGTTGCAATAAAAATCGGTTGCTACTTAAAAAATAGTTTTCTATTTTATTTTTAAATAAGCGCGCGTTGCCCTTTCATGCTTTCATGGTTTCATGCTGTTTAATATATAGATATTTTAAAGCGATATATTAAATATTATTTTGTTATTTTTTTAAAACAGTTTATCGAGTTTTACACATGTATATCGATCTTGAAGCTCATGTTGTGCTCAAAATGATCTGCTAACTTAAATTAGCACTGTTTAATCACAGCCAAGCTTCATTTTGTGGCGATCTGGCAGCGCTTAGCATTTGTACATTTTGAAACTGAAATTTAAAATTCGTGTTTTGCAGGTGGCTTCCCCAACCAGGAATCAGTGAGCAAACGGACGCAAGGCCGCTACTTTGAACCATTTAAGGGCTGTCTGCAGGACATACAATTCGGCGCAGAGCCGAGAGCCATTATAAGCGATTTCTCGGCGTACCAGGGCGAGAATATTGGTTCTTGTGATTTGCACGGTGATGAGCCGATTGTTATATAAATGGACGAACGAATCAAACATGAAATAGACAAAAGAAAAATGGATTGTATAACCTATTCTAGATTTATTCGTATATCTATGTGAATTGCAATTACTTAATTGTGGACGAAATTTCAAGTAAAACTGAAAACAAAAATAAACGATATAATAGTTCTTAAGCTACATTTTAAGGGAGTTTATATATCGAAAGCCCCCATCCAAAAAAGAAATGAAATTGAAAGTATACAGATGGAGACAAGCTATATGAAGCAAACGAAAAGAAACGTAATTTTGTAAATTTTATAGAAATAACTGACAAAAACAAGGAGAAAAACAAAAAGTTTAGACTAAAAATAATAATAAAATGAAAACCATTGAGCAAAAATAATAAAATAAAAAAATGGAAATATGTGGTTTATCAATAAATCAAGCAAGAACTAAGAAACACTTGAACAAAATTGTAGTTTAGGATCTATATCTAGCAAAATACCAGATACTTCTCTTACGTAAGTGATATTTAATGTGGAATAATGATAAACATAAAAAGCATATGACAAGAAGAAATACCTTCCTTTATTAAATACTTTTTAACTGACATAAGTATTTATTGTTTTGTTAATCCATTTTTGTTATACAAGTGTTATACAAATCTAAATCTATAATCTATGTGTTCTTTACCAACTCTACTGTCTGATCTTATACTCGTATGAAAACTGCCCTTAAAACAATTTCTGCCATTTTTATTTGTTCACTTTTAGATTAAACTCAAATTTAGTTAGGTTAAATACTCTTGTTTTCCCTGTTATTTTTTGATATGTTATAATAGCATTATTCTACTCAAATTGAAGCCGTTTAGTTGCCTTGTAGTAAGTTAGTGTAATACTCTCGATATGATTTATTGTTCTTTTTCAAAAAAAACAAAAAGAAAACTACTCAAAATCTTTGACTCTTCATACAAAAATTATACAATACAACAAATATTATTCTTATAAAACGAAACAAGTAGAAAAAAAAATGATAAAAACAAATATATATATATACATATATACAATACTTTATTATACAATTCAAAAAGCAAGAGTAAAGTAAATGAAAATGGAAAAAAAATGTAACCGAAATTTACATTAAGTATGTACTATTTATTTCGCGTTATTATTTCAAAATAAAAAAACTAGAATGAGTTAATAAGAACAAAATGTTCTTGGTCCAACTTTTTTATGATATTATGGTAAGTATATATTTTGCCGTTAAGTGGCGTCAGAACTTCGCATTCAATTTGTGCAAGGACACCGAAGGCAACAGAGCACACAACACCTTTTCTCATTTTTCTCCTTTTTCGTTCCATCCGTATCGGACTTAGCATTTTTTAGGTCCTTATCTTTTTGAATTTTCTGATTATTTAGTGCCATAGCTGAAAATATTTACAAGTTCTATTATCTATATAATGCTATAATTTTCAAGCGATCTCACCGAGTGCCTTAAAAGTAAGTTTTACATTCTGCCCAGTCACTGAAGAAGTTTCCACAAATATTAGATTGTTATCACTACCATATTTCTCAGCTTCAGTTAGGGACACTTTTCGATTTATATTCATATCCACTTTATTGCCAGCCAAAGCAATCACAATATCCGGCGATACCTTTGTAAATCCAATGGAAACGATTAGTAAAAATAAATGAAAGCCAGTCATTGTTACTCACCTTCTCCCTGAGCTCTATAACCCATTCTTTAGCCTCTTCAAAGCTCTCTCGATCCTGTATATCATAAACAACCACAGCCCCTTGACAGGAAGTGTAATACGTACGCAGCAGCTCCTTATAACTATATATAAACTATCTATTAATATCTTCTTTTTTTTGTAGAATAAGTAGATTCCAAAACTCACCGTTCCTGACCAGAGGAATCGCAGATATTTAACTTTACATATGCGTGGGGAAAACTAATTGTCTTAATTTTATATTCAGCTCCAACTGTTGCCGTTGATAGGGATGCTCTTGGCGCCTTATCATTTATAAGTCGCGTGAGTAACGATGATTTACCCACAGCGGAATTACCGAGCAACATAATATCAAATTTACTTCTCGACTTTATTGTTGTTGCTCGCCTCATGTCTGCTATACGATCCGTACTCCATGAACCTATGCGGCTAACTAATCATGTAATTATATGTTCGTAATTCTTGTGAAGAGATTTATATAGAGTTCATACTTTAAGTATAAATATAACTCGATTCAATTAGTCATGGTTAGACATACAAAAATAGTTTTCTGGAAAGACGATTACGATTATGTTCCGTAATTAGATTTCTATGTAAACAATATATTCCTTAATCGAATGAATTTTTATTTACAATTGTGTTATTTTAAGTTGAGGCGTTATTAAAAAATATACGGGCGATTGTTTCGAAATCCTATTGGAAATAACTTTCAACTTCATCATACTTTCGTGAATCTTATTTTAGGCATAATATTTTCTGTAATAGCCGTTTCCTTTTAAAAAGCTGTTTTGTTATTTAAGAATTTAATATTATTTTTTCCTTTAAAAAGTTGGATTGTCTTATGTTTCAAGAGTAATTAATCTTAATTCATACTTGCGCTAAAAAAAAGTTGCTGATATTATTTATTAAAATAATATTTCTTTATATTTACTTTCACTTATTTTATTCTAAATTTATTTTATTGAATCGAACATGCTGAGCTGTCGTGTGGGTTTAAATTGAAATTAGAATTATGACTCTGTCTCGTTTTCAGCTCTTCGCCTAAGAAGAAAATCCTTTAACTATATTCTATTGTAAAAGTTATCTATGTAAAGTCTACTCACCAATTGCTGAAAAAATGTCTTTAATATTTTGACCCGTTTTGACCGACGTCTCCATGAATATGAAACTATTTTTTAAAGCATAGTCTTTAACTTCTTCTGGATCGATGCAATAATTATCCCACAGATCCACTTTGTTGCCAGCTAAAGCTATGACTAAGTCTTGGTGCAGCTATAAAAGATATTTTTATACTATTGCTCAGAGTTTTATTATGGGAACTTACAACCTTTGTGCGCAACTCCTCTATCCACTCTTTGGCGATGACTAAACTCTCTGGATCCTGAACATCATAGACTACGAGGGCAGCTTGAGCATCTCTGTAATACATGTGCGCCAAATTACGCCAACTACATACATATATGAATAGCTCAAAGTTATTCATGATTCATTCATTACCACTCTTAGGCAGACACTCACCGCTCATCACCAGCCAATTCCCAAGTATCCAACTTAATAGACTTTTCCAGATATATGCTCGAGAATGAGGCAACCAATGTAGTTTCCTTATAACTCAGATCTTTACCCATTGTATAGTTGGCAACTATCGATGATTTACCAACTGTGGCAGCTCCTAGAATTACCAATTTATAGCGTTTCATCTCCTTCTCTTCTTCATCGCCCAACTCTTCCTTTTCCATATCCAGAGCTCAGTTCTTAACTGCTCAACTCCAACTAAACAGAACTTGAACAAAGTAGCATTCTTTGTTCTCAACTTAATACGAGGAACTAAATATATCTCAATTAAATTAATGTATGACAAATCCTGAATCAGTAGTTTCCACACTCTCACACCCTTAATATATCAAAAATATAATTCTTTTAAAGCAGAAAGGAACACTTAAGTAAGATAGAAAATGTGATCTATTTAGGCTAGGATCCTTCCATTTTTTAAGATTTATTACAGCTATAAAATTGGATTCTTTCAACTAACCCCCGATAAATTAACGATTAAATTAGAATTCTATGCAATTTTAAACCATAAAGTGTTGATTTTCGATTTTTATATATGTATATATATACGATTTTTATTATAAATGTTAAATTTAAATACATACATACAACATAAAAATTATAAATTGGAAAAATACACACACAGCTTTTAGGAGTCAGAGTCCTTCCCATTTCATACGCTGTTATCTTTATTGTTTTTTTTTATATTTTTAATTTTTATTTATAATTTCTTTTTGCTTTGTTTTATCTGTATTTTATTGGTTGTTTTTGTTGCTTTGCTTGGTTGATCGCTGGTTGATATACATACATATAAATTGGATTAAAAATCAAATTACATTTGTGAATCGATTTAAACAAAAGTTGTGTATGAATAAGATTTACTTTTTTGTTGTTGTTTTGTTGTTTTGTTTTCGACGTCTTCACTTTACTTGCTTAAACTTGATCTTTATATGTTTTGTTTTGTTTTGTTTTGTATTTTTTTCATTTTGTTTAATGTGTTTTTATTACGATAATTTTAGGGTAGCTTAAATCTTCGATCGTTGCTAGAATGTGAAATAAAAAAGAAGCTAAACGTAAATTGAACCAAAAATTCATATCTATGAATAATTTTCATTCATTTTCTTTGTTTTTTTGTTTTTAGGTTTTGTTTTTTTTGGGTTTTCATTTCCTTTTTTTTCATATGTGTATATATATATAATTTATATAAATTGCAACTATCACACGTGTCCATCGCAACTTGACGGCCGGATAGACACACACATTGCCACAGATCGAGGACGAGCGAATCTTCAGCTGCGGATCTGATCTGAACTGAACTAAACTGAACTGATCTTCGGTTTTCTTCATTTTTATATATGTTATTTTTTGTATTATGGTTTTGTTTTCTTCTTTTGGAACGCTGCTGAGAACAACTGCAACTGGAATTTCTCTGGTTTCATCTTCCACCATTTATAAACAATCTTAGCGTGTTTTTCATTCTTTCTTTTGTTTTTTATACAATTCAATTTTAAACATTTCTACGGGACGACGTGAACTTTCGCTTTCTTATAGTTTGTTGTTATTATTATAGTTTTATTATTATTTATAATGCGTTATTTAGAAGTTTTGCATCTGATTGAGATGAAATTGGAGGAGGGAGTTCTCTAAGTGGCGGTTATGAACTATGGGGCCAGAGTTAGAAATACATTAGGAGCGATCTTTTCTGTTCTGTTTTTTTTTTATACTTTTTACGCTTGATTTTAACGGGGCTATATTATTTTGTTTTTCTCTTGATTTAAACTAACTTTTTGCTTTAAAGTTTTGTTGGATTTTTCTTTTGTTTTGTTTTTATCATTTAATTTAATTTATAATTAATATTATATTTATCTTCTGGTTTTTTCCATCATTATCATCAATCATGAAAATTAAATTGCTTGCCCCTGCGAGAGCCGGCTTTAGTTTTAAATTTTAAATAATTTTTTATTTATAATTATCAGCATAAACTTTTCAAATCTCTCGTTGGAAATTTCATTTTCTGCAATGACAAAAGCAACGGATTTTTAAATATATAAAATTCTCTATGATCCAATCAAATTTGATAGGGGCGCACACACACTACAAAGGGACATCACTTGCAACAGTTGCTCGTCGTTTGAGTCGGTTCGTTTCCATTTGGTTTTATAACAGATCCCTGACTGTTGTCGTTCTTGGGTAGTTTCTTGGCTGCAATCGAAAACAATACAATTAATTTAATTGTTTATTAAATATATCTAATTAATTTACCAATAGCCAAGAAGATATCATTGACATTCATGCCCGTCTTCGCGGACGTTTCCATGAACAACAAACCGTTCTCCTCTGCATATTGCTTCGCCTCGTCAAACTCCACCACACGAATGTTCGACAAGTCCGCCTTATTGCCAGCCAACGCAATGACAATGTTCGGTGAGGCCTGTAAAAAGACAAAACAACATTAGATTTCATTTTGAAAAATAAATAAAAAGTACTACAGAAATAGATACCAACCGATAATCAAACAAAGCCAATGTATATTTGCTTGGTTTTCAGTTAGCTTACATTTTTGTGGCACTCATGAAAATAGTAACTGCATGAATTTACATTTTTAAAGAAAATTTGGAGCATTTAAAGTGCATTAACCATTCAAAATGAAAAATCTACAATCTGATTTCTGGAATTATTATTAAGATTAAAGGAAAGACTAACAATGAAGAAGTTGAACAAAAAATCTTGTCAGTATGCTTTCTACACATTTATTTCATTTACTTCGTTCTTCAAGACTTTTTCTATATAATAGATAGCTAGAAAAATTAGATATATCTACATTCAATGAGTTTGTTCTTGGACATTTAAAAGGCAATTATTAAATATACTTCATGCTGGGAAAACCTTCGAATGACCCTGATTTCACGTAAACGTAAATGAGGCGTAAACAATGCCGCAATGATAAATATAATAAGTTCATTGCACGAAACAATGTTGCAATTTCATGAATATGAAACGAAACGCAGAAAACAATGCAAACAAATAAAAAAAAACATTTTAAACATTCTCGACGTGCAGTTTTACAAGAATTCAAGAGTTTTATTGATTCATTACTCACTTGTTTATGTAGTTCCTTGACCCAGGTTTTTGCACGCTGAAAACTGTCCTGATTCTGTATGTCATAGACAACGATGGCGGCCTGCGCACCTCTATAATACATAGGAGCTAAGCTGTGATACCTGTAAAAGATAGATATAGTTGAGTTTTGTTTTGTTTTGGAAAATTAATATAATACAATATTAATATCCTATGTTTATAATAGGATATCTGTATTTACCGCTCTTGACCGGCTGTATCCCAGATCTCAAACTTGACCACCGTATCCTCTATGCAAATGGTTTGTGTCAAAAAGGCAGCACCTATCGTGCTCTCCTGATACTCGTGGAACTGGCCCTTAACAAAGCGCAGCACCAGCGATGATTTACCCACAGCCGATTCACCAAGTAGCACCAATTTAAATTGGCAACTTTTATTCTGCGAGGTTCCATTGGGTCGTTGTGCGGCTCCAGAGCCGGACCCCCGCTGCGTGGTGTTGTTGCCATTTTTCTGTTGTTGTTTTGTTGTTGTTGATGTTGTTGCTGCTGCAGTTGCTCTTAAGACTTATTCAAAATGTTATATATGCAAATGTTTATAGAGTTTACGGACGGTCAACAAGCTTCTTCTCTCCTGCTTTCTCTATATATCTCTCTGTGTGTCTGTTTACGTGTGATCTTTAAAAGAGAAAGAGAGAATGCATAAATATAAATGTGAGAATTCCGAGAATGCTGATAAAAGAAAAAATGCTGTACGCGTCATTGGCCGCATGGCGCCTTCATTTGCATTGCCCGCTAATCGAAATTAATTATTCAAAACGCACACACGCATTACTCTCCATCCACCACATAAATACAGTATGTCAACTAATTTAATTGATAAGGAAATAATGTCAAAAATAGTAAAAACCCAGCGGATCACAAAAATCTCATCTTTTTAAGCTAGATTCAACGTTCCTTTGTAGGTATTAAAACCATTAAGAAAAATACAAAAATCTTGTTGTTACGATTTTTAAATATGCTCATTCTGTTCTTTGACAAATCAATTACTTGACACACTGTATGTAAATTAAATTATCTTTATGGTTTCATTGAGCATGTGAGAAGCTTAAATGTATGTCGAGAGAGGGTATAGATTAAAACGTTGACAAAATGCCACAGAAACGCCCCACGAAGACAACCGGAAATTTTTTATCACTACAATATTAATTTTAAAATGTTAAAATCTATATTAACAAATTTACATTTTACTTTCATTTGTGGGATAAATTAAAATCGAATTGAACATTATTTTTTTTCTCATATCATACTGAAATTTAAAATGTCAAAACTTATAGCTTATTTTTAAATTTTGTTTTGGTTTTTAGTTGGTGCTAGATAAATAAATTGTAAGAATCTCATTTCATAGACATATTTCTTATCATATCACATTATCAGGCATACATACATATCTGAAGCTGTCATATCTAAAGATACACGGACTTTTTATCAATAGAAGTCGTTACGCATGGAGCTCTTCAAATTAAAGCTCACTAATACATGTACAAATGCAAGTAAACACATGCACAACTGTTTCAAAGTAAAAACCGGTTAAGGCTCTCTCTGTTTCCCTTCTCACTAACAAGGTCAGGGCAAGGCCGAAATCTTATCGCCATATGTATGTATACAAATACATAGTACATAGTATATTCATAAACATTTATATCACAATTCTGTACATATTAAATCTAGTGTATGCTAATTGAGCGACAAAGTTCAATGTCAAGAATGTGTCGAGGAGAAATGATTGCGTGTCAGCTTCAAACATTCACACACACACACACAAACACACAGACACTCAGACACATACTTTAACATAGTTAATTGCAAATTGTGCTAATCACAACAACAATAACTACAAGCAAGGGAAAACAACTAAAAATACTTCAAACATGCGCAACAAAAACGGCGAAACCTTAAAAATGTTTAGGCGCAATTATTGTAGTCACTGTCTGTCTGAGTTTCTGAGTGTGTTCTGTAAGCAAACACTAAAAGGGTTTTATGGTTTGCTCATCTGTTTCATTTTGCTTTTATGAAAAACACTCTGTAAACAAAAAACACACACACACCAATGTAAGTCGTTATCGATAACATTTCATATCTTATCTGCATAGCGAGTGCTTTACTCACAGTTATAACGTCAACAATATAACAAAAGAGAGAAGAAAAGTCCGATATATGATTTGACAATGCGTTCATAAAACTTTAAAACTTTGCATATTTTATAAATACATTTTTATTTATCAAAGGATCATAATGTTTGCATTTACAGTGCGTCACACTTACTAACTTTTGCTCTTCTACTTTTTTGAACATAAATTTGAGATATTATTAGTCATTTAGGGGTTAACAGTGATAACGAAAGAGACTTTAGAGCAGTCTTAACAAAACTTATCAAATTCATGTGAATCACAACGTGCACATTTCTCTATTAAAGTGTGCAATCGATTTGTTACTGTAATCCACAAGCCCACAATATATATGCAAATGTGTGCGTGTGTGTGTGTGTGTCTGTTAACTCCCACATTTGTATACATTCTGTGTCTCCACAATTAATTAACAGCCCGATGCTAAACTGTACAGAGAGAAATCTTTTGCGAGAGCGGCTGTGACAGGCTGCAATTAGAATGTGCGAGTGGGAGAGAGCACGATAGAGAAGGGATCTCGACACTAGTAAGAGACCGTGATTAAAGCGGAAATAGATATAGGGGCGGATGTGGGGCGTCAAAGACAACGCGATAAAAATCAATGCAAAATTAATTATGCAGTTGCAAGAAGGAAAACGCCTAGAAAAACAAACAGACGGCAACAGGATGAAGTAGGCAGTGTATAGAGAAAGTGGAATGGCGTCGTATTTGTTGTTGCTTACACACACAGTATTATTAAATTAAGCACCAATATCACAACTATGCAGGCGACAAATACAACAAAGCGTTGGAAGAAAAAAAAGCAACAACTTGCTGCATTAACATTTTACGTTTTCTATTGTTTGCCATTCCAGACTCGTTTTTGGCGCTTTGGAGCAAAGTGCAAACTCTCACACACACAATCACATAAATCGAGCTTTTTAAGCTCGGCTTACACACACGTGCATGCCAATTATTTGGATTGAAGAATATCACTTTTCTCGCTCTCTCTTTACTCTCTCAGTTCAAAGTTAAAACATTTTCACTTCAATTATTTTCTTTCTCTCTCTCTGTTTGTTATGACGTTGTTGCATTTATGTGCAATTTTATTATACACTCCTTTCCAGTCTTTTTTTGTCTCATGAAGCTGCTTCAAATTTAAATTAATCAAAAGATCACATGATTTGAAATGGCAAATATTAAAAATAACAGGCACAATATTGATAATTGCTTTAGCAAACAGAAAAGCACCCATAACACAGCTGTGACAAATTCAGCAAAACAGACTAAAGCCTTTTTATTTTTTTTTAATTTAATGTTCTACTTCGATCATACTTAACCAAAAACTAAAGAAATAAACACCGGAAAACAAAAGCGTCAGCGGACCCGTTCGAAGAAAATTCAATACAAATGTAAAACAACGGTACATCGGCCTGTCAGGAAATTACCGTAGCCAACACTTAAACAGCTGACGATGCGTCATTCACACAGAAAACTAAACGGCTGACACAGACACACACACATATACATTCATGGGCACAAAGAGAACAAGTGGAAGAGGGTAGAGAGAGGGAGAGAGAAAGAAAGAGAGAGTATAACAATACGCACATCATACACAAATTGACATAGTAACAATTCTTTAGATACCGATGTTTTTTGGATCTTATTTAATGTAACAACTTTGAATTGCAAATTAATATGTACATACTCAAAGTACACACACACACTGGCATTGTATAAATAGTACAAATTCAACAAGTGCGTAATAATTTAAAAAGAGATCAGAATACAAGAAAAAAGCACAGGAAAAGAAGGACCTCTTATAAAGTGAAGTTTAGCTTGTTATTGAGTTTCTAACACGTCGACAAATTTTCGCGGATTTTAGCAGACTCAGCGATAATAATAGCGCTTAATGACGGATGCATAAACAAAGAGAATAAAATATGCGACATTGTTTACATTTGTCGGTGGCTTTCAGCTCTTTTTTCTTCTTATAACTTTGACAGGGTGGAAATATCAGACGAAGGCGGGGGCGTCGAAGCTTTCGTGACGATAAGCGACGATTGTAGATAAATTCGAAACACACACACACATTGAGAGGGAGATATTAAGAAGCTTCACATTTTAAGACGCAAAAAAGCGAAAAGAACAAAGAATCAAGCTGAAAACCTGCAAGAGCTGAGCTGATTACTAGACTGTGCGCCTCTCACTTAGTACACCTGCAATTCTATTATTCAGTTATATTGCCCTTTTGGTTATCATGTGAAAACAAACGCACATTTATTGCGCGATTTCTTGCCACTGTGCGCTGCAGTTAAACACTAACACTAATGGGACAGCTAGTGCTGTCCTACTCCGACACACGCTTTCCCATGGAACGCACCCAGATTCAGGGACAGCTATCGCACTCGCTCACTCACTCGTATACATACGTGTGTGTGTTTTGTGGGGCGAATTGATTGCGCTCGCGCTCTCTCTCTCTCTCTTTCTCTCTGCTATCGATGACGATTGTAAATGGTGGACATGAAAATTTTACACAACTTTCTTAATTAATGGAAAATCAACCAACACTTTGTCTGCTATCACTTATTGTTACGCACTTTGATTGTAGCTGCAACCTTGTGCACACTTTTTCTGCTGCCACAAACTCTCTTTGTTTGTGTTTTCTGTGATTTACGGTTTCTTATTTGCGTTTTCGAACGGAGCGCAGCCACGGAATAAATTGGAAACAAACGCACGCAGACAGAGATAGACAGCGACTGACTCTGTCCCCACGACTCTCAGCAGTTACAGCTCTGCTTGTTTTTGTCAATTTTAAGGCGTTACAAGAAATGGCCACAAGTGACTTGCACTTTTTATTCGCCGTTTCGCTTTTGGGTGCAGATAACAATTTTTAATTCCATTTACCGCTTTGTTTTCCTGAAATTTCCTCGATTGAACTTGAAATCCACTTGCAAATTTTTTAAGATGTATCGTTAGGGTTGTTGATATCCTATCGAAATATCGATACAATTTTATTCGTGATAATTTAATTTTGCACGGAATTTTTTTCTGGCGATAATATCAATATCGATATTTTCAATTGACATATTTGGGCGACATTTTGTCCGTTGGTTTAACTCGATGCCGCCAAACAAACAAATTGGATGCCAACACATTTAAATTACTTTGATGCAGTAATATGAGAAAATACACTAGTGAAAACAACGGTAGATTAAAAAGCCACATAATTAGTTTGAAGTGGGAACACACTTAATTTAGGGCGCACCCAGATATTTTAAATATCATCGATATTGATTGGGCGACAATATCAAGACTGAAACGATATTTTTCATATCGCAATATCATCGATATACATAGGGTTTTTTTAAAATATCAACATCCTTAACAGTGACAGCGCTAACAAGATCAAATTTTTAAGCTAAATAATTAATTTTTATTATTAATTTGGTCGGTTTAAGAAAAGTCATTTTAATAAAGAATATTGCTTAATATATCACTTATTCACTCAAAAGTGGAACCTCAAGGCTGCCACGTTTCATGGTGGTGGCGCCATCTTTTTTTTGCTAGCGCCGCCACTAAAATGTCTGCTTTTGGAACTAAAGAGATGTGGGAGGATAATTTGAAGTCTGGCATCCCTTTGTAATAACTGTTGTTTCTTCAACTTTTACTGGTGGCAAATCATTTTGGTGTCGCTTAGGTTGGTGGAGGACCACAAAAAAGACTAATGGAACAGAAAGTGCAGGAAAAAGAAAGTGAGGAACAAATGAAACAAAAAATGCAGGAGCAAGAAATTGAATAAGTGGATCTCTCAATCCCACACATTTTCCGATGTGGAATATTCAAAATCGTCAAAATAACGGTGAGGTGCTAGTTGAGTGCATGTATTGCCCATCACGGTTGCACGGCAATATACGCTCGACGAGCAACTTCCACAAACACATAAACTTAAAATAAGAGAGTTACTTGCATTTAATTAAACTTTCATTTATTTAAACTTATTTAATTTAATTTTTTGGCAGTACGAACATCTACATTTGAAGCTTAAGGCGCACAATGTAAAGGTAGAATCCAAAAAGATTCGTCAAATTAAAAGAAAGGAGAGAATGAATGCAAAGCAAGCCGAAATAAGAAAGCAAACCAAAAATCTAAGAATGAGAAAAATAAAAATAAGTAAGGAAAGGAATTAGAATAACACCACACAATATGCGACATTAACCTTCTTTAGCAGATGTACTGGACCAGAGAAATAAGTAATATTCATCTGGTTGTTTTCACCGGGCAGAAGGCCCTCAATACTGGTTGAGGTTCATTCATTCATTGTTATTACATATTTATACATATTAATTTCTCATATTATTTATCCTTTAATCATTCTTATTACATATTTATATTTATTAAATTCTCATTATTTATAACATATTGATATTTATTAATCTCTTATTACTTACTACATATGTTATTACATGTTCATATTTATTAATTTCTCATTAAATGTATGTTTAAGCTAATAACGACAATTTAAATATGTTTCTTGTTTTAAGTTAGTTTTGAAATTTGATCTTAGCGCTGTCACAGTTAGGGATGTTGTATATCGATTATAATTCAATATGAAAAAATATCATTTCCGTATTGATATCACCGCCCAAAAATATCTATGTTGTCGATATTAAAAATTATCTGGGTGCTCCTAATATTAAGTGTGTTTTCACTTTAAAATAATTATGTAGCACTTTTAAATACCGATGTTTTCACGGGTTTTTGTTCCATACTTCTGCTTTAAATGAACTTACAATTAGATGTATTGGCATCCAATCCGTTTGTATGGCGGCATCGGGTTAAACCAACGGACAAAATGTCGCCCAAAATTATCAACCGAAAATCTCGATATGATATTATTGCCAGAAAAAATATCGTGCAGAAATATATCATCAAGAAAATATATCTATCGATATTTCGATACGATATCAACAACCCTACTCTGAGCAACCCAACACTAGTAATAACATTGCGGAGACGAGAAGTGAAAACGTCAATCAAAAAATATAGAAACACGGGCTTTGATTGAATAATTATTGTTGAAAAAACAAGTGTTTGGTTTAACAATCAAGAAAATAAAATTACCAGTGATTTTCGGTGTGTGCAAAACATTAGCGTCCTGTTGCGAATCACCTACTCACACACACACAAGACTCGGGCAATCGCTCTCACACAACGACATCGACATTTGTGATCTGTGCTGCGCCTCCTTTGCTGTCGTACACACACACACACACACAGTTTTCACAGCTGCAACGCAAATTCCAAAAAGGAGTTTTTCAATTCGCATTCAGTGTCCCGGAAAAAGGAAATTCAAGCTAACCTTGCTAAATTTATGTATCAAAGGTGTGAAAAATATTGATTTTGTTTTAGCTATAAATTTAATGTAAAATCCTAAATTCGAAGCATTTAGATTTTTGTTTAATTGACTTTGCCACAAGCTGTTGCATATACGCATATAACTGTAAATTGTGCGCATATAAAGTAAAATGGCATTTTCATAGGCTCTACATTAATCCTTGCGTATTTTGCACGTGGCGGCACACTGCCTACAATAAGTAGGTGTGCTTTCCGCATACATACAGTGAATCAAAAAAGTAATTTATCTTACAATTAGTACTGGCTCAGGAAATTATTCAGAAAGAGATAAGTGATAGAAGATTGTCATATTTTATCATAAAAAGGAAGTGTCCTTTTTTGAAATGTTATCAATAAAAAAAATCAGCTATTTTAATAGATAAGTGTCTAGAAGAAACTCCGGTTTTGACTCTACTTTTTTATTGAAGTTACGCAAAAGTGTGAAATTCCATTGGAAATCAAAGATCTTATTTCGATTGTGCTTTTTTCTATTCTTCTTGAATGCGTTCCACATTCCAGCTTTACTTTTGTGGATTGAGAGAGCTTTGTTTCCAATTCCCCGTTCTATTTGCATTAAAAGCTTTACTTACAACTTCTCTCTTCTTCTCTTTCTCTACCTTATGCAGATGGCAACGAAGCATCAGCTTTTGACTGGAAGGCTCAAGAACTGAGCTGTAATTGAGTGTACCTCTTGGGGCGGGGCCATGAGGAGCATGTTCCGTCCGATAAAGAAGATTTTTACGTACATTCAAAAGAATGCAAGCAACGGGACAATGTTTGGCAGCACAGCAAGCGTAAACACTGAGAATGATGGCGACGCAAGTTGCAGCAACAATGCAGCTTCCAAGAACGAGGAGAAGGAGAAACAACTGGAACTGGAAGTGAGACAACAACAGGAACGAGAACCAGAACCGGAACCGGAAGATGATGATATTGAACGTCAAATAAAAACTTCAATAATCGATGCCACCAAGGTGCATGCAGTTAAATCAAAAATTATATTGCCACTGCAAATACAATTAGATGATGAGTTGGCGGACTTTGCACATGAGCCCGTAACGCTAGCGGATGAGGATGTAGATGATGAAGAGCTGGATGAACAGTATCTGGAACTGGAAAGTTTTCCCAACAATGAGATTATTGTATTAAGTGATAATGAGCTCAATTCATCACTGGCCTCGGATAACATTTCCGAGGATCCTTTGGCTATTGATGACTTTCCACAACCACAGGAGGAGGATGATAATGAGGAGGAGGAGATTGAAAATAATGGGGAATTACTTTGGCTAAAGCTGGACACGCCAATAGAGGTGGCGAGCAACAACAACAACAATGATATTACTGATACTATAACAGCTCCAACTCCAGTATCAAATAATATGCCCACAAAGACCAAAGAGGAGGAATTACGCAGTGATGGTGGCTCCGATTCGGGATTGGGCAGTGAACACGATAGACACAACACCACAACAACAACAACAGCAACATCTGGAACGACAACAACAACTGAAGCGTCTCCCACATTGCAGAAACCGTTGCGCTCCAATTTAAAGCGTCGTCTGGAGGATGATGACTTATCCCTGGTGCCCGACATGAACAGCAGTTCTTCTTCCTCGTCCAGTTGCCTGAAACGCGTCAAGCGTTCCATCAACTTTGATAGCGTCAAGGTGTATTATTTTCCCCGTCAACAGGGATTCAATTGTGTGCCCACGGCAGGTGGTTGCACCTTGGGCATGGGCGCTCGCCATATTGCCTTCAAGACAATGACTCTGGCGGAGCATGCAGCGGAATTAAGACGAGCACATCGCAGCCAAAATCAGGAGCAACAACAACTGCGCATTGGCGGCTCGAGCAGTGATGATAGCGAGGAATCCGAGGAGGATTATCTAAGTGAAGGCAGTGGTTCCGATGCTGATGATGGCTCCAACGGCTTCCTGCAGCCGGTGACGCCAAAGCAACGTCGAGCTCTTCTCAAGGCAGCCGGTGTGAGGAAGATCGATGCAAGTGAGAAGATCGATTGCCGGGATATACGTAATTCTCGGGAGGTATGCGGATGTTCGTGTCGAGAGTTTTGTGATCCGGAGACTTGTGCCTGCAGCCAGGCGGGCATCAAGTGTCAAGTGGATCGCGCCATGTTTCCATGTGGTTGCACACGCGAAGCTTGTGGTAACACCGTCGGACGTGTGGAATTTAATCCGACTCGGGTGCGTACCCATTACATTCATACGGTCATGCGTCTGGACATGGAGCAGCGTCAGAGTCAAGGACCTCCTGTTGCGAGTAGCAACAATAGCTTGATCTATGGCAACTCAATTTCCAGCGGAGGTGGCGTCATTTCACCTGCTGCTGCTGCCACCGCAGTTGCCGCCTCCGCATCCTCCTCCTCCACCTCGCATTGCTATTTCATGCAGCCGCAGTCGAATTACAGCTCCGGCTATGCCTCGCCAGCTTACACGCCCGAGACGAGTGTCAGCTACTACCAACAACAACAGCAACAACAACAGACGCCACAGCAGGCGACCATCTCCTCGCCTGTCTCGGCCTGTTATCCTCAACTGGATAGTCTCGATTCTGGCTTGTTTGCCAGCGGTAGCAATGCCACGCCCTCGTATGGTGAGCTACTAACGCCCACCTATCATCAAACCCTTGGCTATGGCAGTGCCCAGGTAAGTGTATGAACTAAAGAGTGTTTTTCAGGAGAATACACTAAGAGATGGGTTTGGTTATATTGATGTTGGCTGCAGAACGTGCTGCAGATTCTACAGAATAGAAGTTCTGTATTATTTAAAAATTAATTAAAATGGATTCATAATCTAGAATTAATTAATCCATTCTTTAGAGACTGCTTTTATAATTTCTTTAAGAAATTGTTGAAGAATCATCTAGAGATCCTAGAGAATTAGGTCTTTTATGTAGAAACTTTTGTTCCAAGGAGAGAAATTGTTGAGGAATCCTATAAAAAAGCACGATTATTCCTTCTTTACAATATTTGATTGTACTTTTCTGTAACAGTCGAACAGCAATTAAATTTTATGAAGGTAGTTGAAGAATGCTCTAGGAATCTCAGATCGATTTTAAAGAAAATAACTTAAAGATCCTTTAAAAACATCTTTAAAACATCACATTCTTCATTACATCGTTTTTCAGTTCATAGATTATCTCGTATAGATGTTGGCCTATTCTCTAGCGACCCAAGTGAAACAATGCTTGGTCTTTCCTTAAAGCCTTCTCTCCTCACTCAGCTCTGGCTCAACCCATTCTCTTCTCATCTGCTTTTGAAACACGCTCTTTTCAAGCAACTTTTCATGAACATCGACCCTAATAAACATAGTTGTTTCCATTGCAGCTCAACTCGTACACCGTTTATCCGCAGACAGCATCAACATCTGGAGGCAATGCATCTCCGTACAGTTCGTGTGCTGTGCCATCGGTGCCACCATTTGGCAATGCCACCACCACCGCCTCGAATGCAACGCAGTATCAGCATGTGAATGTATTGGAAACCACCGCATCCTCAATGAACTCCAACAACAGCAGCAGGAGCAGCATATCCGTAACAGCCAGCAATTGCTCAACAGGATTAGTGCGATTAAGTGGCACAGTTCCAGCTGATTTCATTAGCCTAAACACTCCCATTGGAAGTTCGTCGCGTCTCTCGCAGATTAATGATCTGTTGCAGCACAATCGTAGTGCCACAGCTTCTTTGGTGGCCGTCTCCGAGTCTCCAGGTTATGCCACTGTGCGGAGCAGCAGCACTAATAGTAACAGCACCATCGATATCGATTCTATTGACACACCGCCCATTGTCGAGGAGGCGCAACGTAGTTGCATGACCTTTGAGGAGTTGCCACCGCCTCTGATCAATCCCACGCCCATTGTGGCCGTTGTAGAGCACAATGAACGCAAATTGCAATTGAATTCAACAGTGGTGAATTCAGCACCACAGCCTCGTCAGCCGCTGGAGACAAGTGGCAATCTGGGTGAATCCTAGACGAGTGATATCGAAAGATGATTTGGGATAGTTTTTATAGCAATTTTACACAGCAGAAGACTTAATTATGTTTAAGTGGAAAGCGTTGGAATCAAAAGAAAACAAATGCAAATGCAAAGGAGAGGACGAAGACGAAGAAAATAGAAATGAGAATTTGTTTCTAGGTTTTTTTTTTTAACTTCCCTCCCTAACCTACAAACGCTGAAACTTCCTCGGCATGTTTAGTTTGTAAATATGCATTAGAATCGTGCATATAGATTATATAGAGAGTGTGTATAAATCAGTTTTAATTGTTAATTGATACTAATTAGCCATAAGTACACATTGTAATTTAGTCACTTCGTTGCTTAGGTTTGGATCTTTATCTTTAATAATCTTTTTAATCTATTCTGCCTTCCTTTGATCGTAAATTGAAACCACCAGCAAACTTCCTTCCCTCTATCCTCTTCCTACGTCTAGCGTTGCTTTAACGAATTTAATCAAGCTAAGCCTTATTCGCAATTTCAGTGTATAGCATTTTCAATTTGAATAATCTGTTTTGTTATTTTTTTCCCCCAAATTAATTCCTTTAAATAATTTCTTGTATATTTTTTTTTTTTGCATTTAGTTACTAAATTATTAATGAAGTTTTCAATTGATTCTTTGTTCGTATATTCCATTCAAAAGTAATTAAAGTGTTTGTTTTCTTTTAATCGCCTGTCGATGTTCTAAAAAGTATTCGGTTAGTTGTTTAAGTTCCCCTAATATTTGACCTTAGCAGTTTAGCCTAAATGAACCAATGTCAGCAGCAACAGAAACAACAACAACAACAAATATACATTAGACATGAATTAAGTAGTAATACTTATGTACTCGATAAACAACAAATAACATAAAAGATTTGCGAAAAAAAGTAAAACAACAGAAAAAGAAGAAAAAACGTAAAGTGAACTAAATAAAAGTAAAAAAAAAGTAATTGCAATTATTTAAATAAATATTGAATACAAAATAGAAAACAATTTTTTTTGTATTTTATCAATTAAACTAAAGGAACTCTTAATTTGGAGAGTATGGGAAGTAAGGAAAATGTTTTAAATTTGAAAATTATGCCCAAATATTTGGATTATAAGGGAAAAAGGAAAGGTAATCGATCTAAACTTAACTGCTCTATGTTTTAAAAAAAATCGGTTTATAGAAACTTGATTTTTTTACAGTAGAAGCTGAGCCAGTTTATAAAACTAATTTAAAAATAGTTTCAGATATAATATTAAAACTTCACATATGGGCTGCAATTAACTAGAATTTCATTCCAAATCGGCCAAAACCAATTTGGAAATGATTTTAGAATGTAAAATAATATTTAAGATATTTTTCTCAATAACCAAAACTAATAATATTACTTATAACTTGTGTCTTGCACTCACTACACTTCTCGGACAACCTCATCCTCAAAGGTAACACCAATTTGACGTCGTATCTGATCCGTAATGGCAATAAGTTCTAGGCTGTCGGCATGTGTATACTTGGGACTCTCCACGAGACGCTTCTCGATGCACTTGCGCACCTCTTCGGCCTGATATCGAAGGCCACAGGAGTTAATATAATGAGTATCAAACTTGGCGCTGGGAAGGGGCCAAAACTCAGGAGCAGTATTTGATCGAGTCAATTGCGTGCAGCACCAGTAGTTGGAGAGCTGAAAGAAAATGTTAGACAAAGATTGTTGACAATCATTGGGATAAGCTCACCTTAATCTCGCCTTTGGTGCCCACAATAATTGCATCGTTCTCCAAGTTCTCCAGACCCGTCACAAGCGCAACCAGACGACGATTGTCGCCATAGTCCAATATGAATTCGGTCTGGACATCGACACGATCGCCATTTAATTGAGTTCCACTTGGAATGATCTGTACAGGCGGCGAACCAAAAACAAATTGTCCCAGCTGTAGAGCATAAATACCAATGTCCAAGGTAATTGAACCACCAAGAGCACGACTGGTAATCCTCTCCACATTGGTCAAGCGAAAGCCATGCTGCAACTTGATGAGATTCACCTCGCCAATGGAATCGCTGAGAAGCAGTTCCCTTAGGCGATCGTAACTAGGAAAGAAGCGACTCCACATGCCTAAAAAAAAACATTGGTACTTGAAAGTATATAACTTTTTAAGCTTTAGTTTTGGGAGTCAGTATAGAAGAGTTACTTTTCTTTTAAATACCAGAACAATTTGGAGATCATGTAGAGGTCAAAATGAATGTCCACATAAAAATAGGTTTAGTTTTGAAAAAGTCTGAAAAATATTAGAAAGGTTTAAAAGGTAACTCTAAACTAAGCTCCACTCTACGTTTGTATTTAATTATGAAAGAAAAAAGTCAAAAATAGAGTAAAATTCTTCTAATTTCATTGGGATAAGGGGGTATTATTCCTTCTAATCTTATTTCTATTTTGCACTAGTTTATAGTATAGTTAGCTCTTCCCGATTCGGCTGCACGATGATGAGTGAATCAGTCAGTCAATCAGGACAAAGAATTTTATATACATATAGATAAGCTACTCACCCTCCAAGAGAAAGAGTCCTCGTTGCTCGGCCAACGCATAGAGTTCCCTTGCTTGTGGTAGACCCAGACACAAGGGTGTCTCACATAGAACATGCTTTCCACGGGACAAAAAAAGTCGGACCACAGCATAGTGAAAAGGATTCAAAGTGCCCACATATACAACATCTACCTCCCGATCCTGGGACAATGCATCGAAGCCATCATAATGACGTGGTATCTGATTTCGTTGTGCAAATTCCTGGGCACGTCCACCTTCCACATCTGCCACGGCGACCACAGCATGACAGGAACTCTCTATCGTACTCAGGGCTGTCACAAAATCTTGGGTAATACGTCCAGCTGCTGCAATGCCCCAGTTTAGATTTATATTCTGGCCCTGCATTGTGATCAGCTCGTAATCAATGTTCTCGACGCAAAATCGTTGGCATAACTGACAAACACTTGGTGTCTCCTAACAATGTGTGTGTCTCATTATCAGTCCCTAGCATCTGCATTCGTTGCAATTGCATTTTTTCAGTGCATTCCACAGTGATAACAAAATCCGAGCGGTTTCCCATTCCCAGAACTCTATAGGGCACTACTTAATTTTCGTATTTTATTTCTAAATAGATTGGTAATAGATCGTATGTATATATGGGTATTATTATTAACAGACAACTTTTGTTTGTAATAATAATAAACATTTATATCGTAAATTCATACTTCGCTGTTGAATTTGATTCCTTTTAATTTTGTGATTATTTTATTAGCTTAGAATTTGATTCGGATCATAAACTTCAAAATATTACATATTTATTTATTGTAACATTTAATTTCCCTACCAATTTTTGAATCTTTTACTACTTAAGTTGCTGAAATTCGAACCCCACTGTGCCTAGGAAGTCTGTAATGCCATGCTATCTATAGTTATAGTCACATGTCTGACCCACGATTACCAGTGCTTATCATTAGATAGAAGACGGGCCCTCTTTTCTTCAGAAATTACAAAAATAAACTTCAAATTAAGTTTAAAATTTAGAAAAGCTTTCATTCAAACTTTATCTATCATACAAGGTCTGTATTTTTACCTAAGTCTTGTGTAATAGCTACACTTCTTATATAGCAAATTTTTTCGATATTGTACTTATAAATTATACTGGAAACTAATTTACGAATCTCTTGACCTCAACAAAGTTATAGCTATGGTTTTTTTTAATACTACAGAGTAATTTCCCAATTGAAATAATTTGAACTTATCTGTAAAAATAGAAGCATTATAATTTTTGGATCTTGTTTTTCGGAATGAATCTGCAATAAAAGCGATGCATGTACCGATTGATACTGAACGAACAGATTTGAGAATAAAATACATACAAATTTGAATTCTTTTCTTTATATATTATAGATATTTATTTTATTTTATTTATTCTTCATCAAATTTATTAAGCACTCCGATCTGTTTACGGATCGTATCCTCAATTTGGGCAAAAAGCAAACTGTCCGCATAACTGACACACTTGTTCTCCACCTCGCCAGCGAGTATGGATTGACGCACTGCCTCCGCCTCGTATCGCATGGCCTCAGAGTTTCCATAATTGGTGGTATGTTTACCTTTGGGTGGCAACCACTCCTTCTCCTTGCCATCGATATCAATGAGTTTGTTTGGCGTCCAGAAATCAACCAACTGTAAACAACAGGGAAAATGCCATTAGGAAAATGGATAATCGAATGGAGGGATAAGATAAGGTGTCTTCTGTAAAGTCAACTATAAAAGCTGATAAGAAAGAGGCACTACGTCATATCAGCACTCGAGCTTTGATCACTCAATGGCAACGTGAACGAGTTATCAGTAAAAGACTTGGAGAGGTACATACATAAGTATGTGTCTACTCATTGGAAGGAATTGTTTACTTACCGTCACTTGTCCTTTGCTGCCCTTGATCACAGCCAAGTTGTCCAGTTTCTCCTTGGATGAGAAACGCATACGTGCTGTACGTCCACCACTGTACGTCAATGTGGCGCTCACATCATCATCAATGCCCTCAGCATTTGTGGTGCCACTCGATTCAATTTTCTGTGGCGCCTCCCGGAAGGCCCACTGTGCCACCTGAATTGTGTAAATGCCCAGATCATAGACGACACCTCCACCCAGCTCACGTTTCCTGTAAAGACATTACATTAGACCAGGGATTGTAATAATTATGAACATTAAAAATAGGAATTATTTCTATGATTTAAAGTGTTGTACATTTTACATTAATAAATTACGAAAGATTAATTAATTTTCACTCTAAATTCACTATAAATTACTAAAAAATAAAATAAAGTTCATGTTATATATTTATATATTTATAAAACTACCTACCTTTTTAATTTCAAACAGGCAGAAGGAGGCAGATGACTTCATAAAATATACATTCTTGAACCGTATAAACAGTAGAATCGATATAGCCATACCTAACTATCACTCATTCTGTTAGTGGAAACACCTAAGCAGATCTCAGACACTATAAGAGCTAGACACAACAAACTAGGTAGGGAGGTTCCTCTATATCCTAAGCAGATCTCACAGACTATAAGAGCTGGAGACACATATCTAGGCTTTAAGCTTCTTCTACTTCCTAAACAGATCAAATTTTTTCTAGGATATTATAGGCAGCCTATCCCAATAGTTTTTGTTTTCAACTTACTGCAAACGTTCGACATTGCCCAAAGGGAAACCAAAGTTGACTACCACGTCCTTGATCTCGCCCAGAGCGCCAGTCTGGATGAGCTGATGCACATGTTGATAGCTTGGCAGGAATCGCGACCAGACAGCCTCCATGAAGAAGCGTTTATTTTTCTTGGCTGCTGCCAGAATACCCTCCACTTGCTTCTTGTTCATCGCCAAAGGTTTTTCGCAGAGCACATGCTTGCCATGGTTCAACATCAGCAAGAGAGACCTCATAATGCTGTGGATTCAGCACTCCAATATAGACCACATCTAAAGAGGAATGCAGAAATTGTTTTATATATATTGTAAATATTTCACATATAAAATTTAATCTGTTTGCCAAGATTTATATCAAATCTAGATTAAGGAAATCTTTCTTTCACTAAAGTCAAGATATCAAATCTTATTTATTTATAATGATTAATATTTAAAAAGGGCTACGCGATTTACAAAAGATAACATGTTTATCAAATCAGCTTGGGGTATAAATACGAAAAACAATTCACATAGACCCGTCAGTTGAGCTAAAGTCATTAAAATGATTGGTAAACTAGGTTTTCTGTTATTTTTTCTCCAACTTTGGAACTTGGCAATGCCAAGCATTTTGCGTAAGTAAATTTAAAGGATTCCAGAATTTCAATCTATATCTTATACGCTTTCTAAATTAAATTTGTAGCTTTAGATATTCCTGAATCTATTAAATTGATCCCATTTGGGAGGAGTTGTGACACCAAGTTCCCATTTCAAATTGGCAACAAAGTTTACCACATCGAGTCGAATTTGAGAGTAAATTGTGCGCACGTGGTGCTCACAATTGTCGAAAAACTAGAGGAAATTTGGTAAACATTGAAAGTTTTGCGGAAATGGATGGAATTTTATCGCTAGCTTCAGAGAATCGTTACTGGATATCTGCAAACTGTCTTGCAGAAGATAGAACTTTATTTGATCACTTCTGGAGAATCCATGCCTTATTTTAGATGGCATAAAGGAGAGCCCAATAACAAATATCACGAAGAATATTGTGTTGAAATTAAAAGAACAGCTCTTAATGATGAACTTTGTGCACATATGCTTGGTTATATATGTGAAGCTAAAATAATGAATTGATTAATCATGTAAAAAAATACTTTGATAACCATAAAACTGTTGTTTATACCACCGGAACATTGCCAACATATTTGCTCAATAAGTAAGAAATATAGCCAAACTAAACAACTTCAATGACTCACCTACATCCTTGCTCTTGGCCAGTTCCTCATAGCTCCCATAGGCAGTGGGAATCTCATGTTTGTTGGCAAACTCCTTAGCTCGATCCTGAGCACGTGCTGCCACTGCAACGACCTTATGATCAGTGGCTGGAAGTGTGCTCAAGGCTATAACGAAATCCTCGCTAATCTTCCCAGCGGATGCGATGCCCCAACGAATCAATTTTCCCGACATGTTTAACGTTTCTCTAGCAAGCTGCGAATGAGATTTCAGTAAAACTTGCTGTAAGTTAAATATATTAAGTTGTTGGTAGCGAAACAAGGGCGGGTTATCAGCAAGAGAGAGAATGATTGAGAGAGTTCTCTCTGATAAGGCAACATAGGTAAACACTTTAATGTTTATCTCAATGCCCTTTACAAAGGGTATTATAAAAGCACTATAGCATATTAACGTCTTTCAGCTATTTCAAAACAATCAAATCTTATTCAATTAAACTTCTAGCAGTCGATCAAAAATAACGTATGTATTTCACAATGTTATTGACACTGACCTTGACAACCTGCATGGGTTAACGCTAGTTACATATAATTCGTTATTATCTTTACACATTCATTTGCCGAGTCATTTACTAAACGAGCCCCTCCTTAAAGCCAGGAAATAGTATTCTCATACATATATATTTACATAAATGTGTATATTAAAAAGATCTTTTCTATCACATATGTACATAATGCAACAGGTGTAGCTGTAGTTACTTTTGTATTAATGCCAATAAATTGGCATATATATTAACATATGCACTTACTTATATAATACAATTGTGTTTACTTTATTGACATATATACATATGTACATGTTATTATACATTTTAAGTTAAACAATACCTGTCTGAACGGTACGCAAATTACACAGTCCCAAGTAACCTTGAGATGCCAATTTGCCGAATAGTTTTATCAACTAATTAAAAAGTACACAATATTTACATAAATTTTTTTTATCATTCGGCACCTTATTTTATAACTTTAACTTACCGTGCGGTACTTCACCAGTTCAATTTATAATTGTAAGTGAAAACTAATTTACTAAAATCTTTCCACAGAGCTTTGTTGTTGTCTACCGCACAGCTGTTTACAGCTGATCCACACAATACTTTTAGTGTGACCAAAACAACAAAAATCTGTAAAAGCTGTAACGAAACTTTTTTTAAACCTCTTGTTTATTTAATAACTGATTTCTTTCAACTTAAACTGCGCGCCAAACTAGTGTTGCTCCATCGATATATTTTGAGGAAAATACATACTATCGATATATCTGTATAGATTTTCAATAGCCCCAACTGCAGCCCTGGTATATGTTCAACAGCCCTAGCTGCAGCCCTGGTAGAGGTTACTGTGCGCGTTGCAAGTAAATTTTTGACTGTCTTGTTTTTCTTAACTTTCCTCCCATCTGTGGACACAAAAACCATTTGTTTTGTATAGCAATTGAACGTTGCGCAACAAAACGCGCCTTGTCTGATCCCAACGCTGTGCAAACGCGATTGTAAACATGTCCGAGCGCTCCAAAGGTGACGTGTCGTCGACGTCGCGCATCAACAACAATCCTAATCGAATCGTTAAAAACCCATTGCTAAGTGCATCCGTGACGGGTCTCAGCTATGACGATTTTCCCAATAAGCCGCTCCTGTTGCCAGCTGCACCGCCCGTGGTGCATGCACCGCCACCGCAACCGACGAACGCTCTCATCGCTGGTATACTCAATCGCGGTAAGTGTGTCAGCAGCGGCAGAGGAGAGGAAAAGAGAGTAAAACAGACAGAGAGAGAGAGAGAGCGTGAGATTTGTTGTTGTCACTTGTTGCTTCAATTTATGGCTGATAAGCTGTTAACAATTTTCTCGTATTTTTATTATGGGCAATACTTAAAGAAAGTCATTATTGATATTTGTTAGTTTTTCTCTTGGCAAATTGTGAATTTAACTATTCCATGCTGCGTGTGGAATGTGATCGGTACGTGGGCAACTCCAGTGACATCTTGCGTCGCTTGCAACAGTATACAATACTCCAAATGATGACCACAATTAGTAAAAGCAACAGAATGGCGCCAAGACAAATGGCTGCAATTGCTGCCTCCGTTAAGTACACATCCCTCACATCAATGTTGATACTACGTTGATTCCCTGCTGCATCATAGGCTGTTATTGCCACCTTAGGCTCACAACAAGACGCCATGTAGGTGGCTTTCATTGGCTCCGTTGTGCCGGCCGTATAGTAATTCCTATAGAACAATCCATCTGGTGGAGTTGTCTGCAAACGCAGCATACCCGATTGCCAATCCTGTGCAGTGACATCCAATGTCCAGAAACGATCACCACAGCTTTGTCCATCCGTGGACACGTAATCGCAACGATTCCCAAACTCCCAGGACAATGTGGGGCCAGTTATGTCCTAAAGGAGAAAGACTTTAGAGAAAAAGTCTTTAAAGACATTCTACGTGGTTTTACCTGTGCATCATAGCTGGACATCACCTTCAAACTTAATGCCATTGTGGCTGTTTCACGTCCATAGCTGGTAAAGGTGATTCTATCTGTGGTTCCTGCCGCTGTTCCTGTTGGTGCGAGTACCGTTAGACGCACTGTGCCCGTTTCGTGTGCACGCAAATTGAAACTACAAGATAAATAATTGAAATATTTTACTGAGTGTTTCATGCATTAGAAAACAAAGACTAAAATTAAAGAATATCAAAAAAATCATGGAAAAATAGAAGTAAAGAATTAGGCAATTCCGCTCATATTTGCTTTAAATTATTATCAATTGTATTTCCTAGTAGCAAAAGTCTTATAGGTCACCCTTCTTATTTGCACTGTTGTCGTTAAATATTTTGGAATTTCTTTTTATATTACATTGACTCTGAAATTTTATGGTATTTCAAGCATTTCTTATAAAAAATCCCTTTTCATATAACGCGCTGACTTTAAAGACTCTCACCTGGTTGGTGTAAGCTGCACGAGAAATCGACGTTCGTCTGTCACCTGAACCGTTTGATAGACCCGCTCTGCCCGCATATTTGTCACCTCGAATAGAAGTGTGGATATTTGTCCTGGCGTGATACGCAGCTGGGATTGTGTGTTGAGTTCAATTTTGGTGCCACAACGTTGCAGCAACATGGCATTGAGGCTGGCACGTTGTGGTTCTCCTGTTGCAGCAGCAAATTGAGTTTGATTGAGACTTGTTGCTGGCTGCACAACCTCCGTTTCGGAGAAGGTTTCAATTTCGCTCTTGGGCGAATCAACATCATTTTCTAGCTTCTCCCGAGTTTCGGGAAACTTTAACTTGGCCGGAGATGACAATTTGTGTTGACTTTGTCCATGTGAATAGTAGCTATCAATGCGTTTGATGATATCACCTGCAATTGATAAGAGGAAACGTCAGCAATATGTGCATTCAAATGGAACACGTGTTTGTTGTTGGTCTCAATTTAACGTCAACCATAATTCCGTTTGAAATGACGCTCTCAAGGTTGATACGGTTATCAAGCAAGCGTTCTTATCACCACAACAACGCATCTTATTATTATTAAACATTCCGTTTAGTTGCTCACCCAGGAAAACATCAGCTTTTCGTTCGGCGCGTACAAAAACATTGTATTTGTTGTTGGCCAATTGTGGCGTCAATTGCAGCTTCAGAATTGTCGCTTTGCGCAGCTTGTTGAGCGGTACGTAGGCGTCCAGTTCATCATTATTCGCATTTCGTGTATCGTTCGTTGATTTGAATTTAACCAGTTTCTTTAAATTGATGTCTAAATGAAAATAAAGTGCACCAAAATTGTATAAACAAAATTAACAGGTGCTTATTTGCCATTCACCGCGCACGCGTGCACAGCTGTTCGCCTTCAGCGTTGCCAGACTGTCTGTTTACGTTGTATACATAAATTGTAAATTAATTTTTAATAAGTGCGCAACTCAAATTATCAGCTGTAAAATTACAGCAGCTCAACACTTAACAAACTGTGCAAGTTTAATATTTAAAAAATTAGATTAATTATTAAACAAATACAAAAAAAAATTTGTGAGTTGTCAACTCTGCGCTTGTTGTGTATGTTATGCAGCAGCTGGTCTGTTGTTGTTGGTGCGTTGTTTTTGTTGTGAAATGAAAAAACACTTCTTGCAGAAATACTTGACATAAAAACAATTATTTCGCGTTGTAAAATTAAACAAAGTATTAAACAATTTGACGCCGCTAAAGTGTTAGTCAAGCCGCGTTAAATGTACCTACAAATTACGCTTGTCACCTGACGTGGACAGAAATTAATAGAAATTTTATTTAGCGTCGAATTTAGTCAGGCCATTTTTGAACTTGGCCATGGCAGTGGACAACTGCATGGTGACTGACTTTTGTGTATGTATGTATGTATTTGTATATATTTATATTTATAATTGGCTGCACTGTGAAATGTTGGCAATTATTTAAACATTGTTTTGCCACATGTGCATTAATTTTGTGTGTTTGTGTTGGCCTGTATATTTATCAGTGATTCATTATTGTTTCTGTGTGTTTTTAAATTGTGAGCTAATGCTTTTTTTTGCCAATTGCAGCAGGGAAAACGGTTTTAATTGATTTGTACAAAAAAATAGCGGTACAATTCCCAAAGCTGTGTATGTGTGTGTGTGTGTGTGGGAGTTTCGTCGCGCTTTCGTTGAGTTTGTGCCGTCTCTCTCTCTCTCGCTCTCTCGTTATCAGGCTTTAACTTCCGCAAGCACTTCGATGTGTTTACGCCAAATTTGTTATTTGTAAATGTGGAAAATATGCAACGTTTATAATTATAATTAGTACAATGTAGTTTTTAAAAATAGAAACCACGAAAATAACTAAAAGTAAACAAGTTTATCAACAAGAATTTCGAAAGCACATTGTTCCCAACGAAAGTAGTATCTGTTGAGCGTTCACATGTTTGACAAAAAGCTTTCGCGATAAGCTGCCGTTCACATTGGAATCTTAGCTAAGCTGACTTGAGCTTTGACTGTAGACTGTTCCACAGTTCTTGACTCATAATTGCAAATTGTCTGGCAATTTAATCTTTTTATTATATTCATATACTATAAGCTGATGATGACCTTTGAGCACACTACGTGGACATATCAGAGTGATTAATGCAAGAGTCCGGCTATTAAACCAATTTGATAGCAATCAGTTTATAAGTATTGAAGTTAGAAAGCAGTTAAATTTTGTGCTCTAAAGTTGAGAGTTGAGTTAGTTAAAAAGTGAATTATACTTACGCGCAGGACAAACACAATGGACAAAAGGTGCAAAATAAAGTTAAGACTTGTGCTAGGGATATCCTCATTTTTTTAAACTACTTGTAAAAATAGACCAAAAATTTGTTTGTTAATTGCCATTTGGTTTTCTTTAACGTTGTTGTTGTTGTTTTTATTGTAGACCCTTAAAGCTAAACATTTATTACTTTTATTGTGTAAAACATTAAACATAGATTTATCTGTATGCATATATATTTGAAGAAATTCTTTTGTACTACAAGTTAAGTGTTAGGTTTTGAGCATTAAGCTAGCGTTTTGGTTAAGGAAAGCGTTGAGGAAAGTTTTCTTATTGTTTTTCTTTTTTGTTTTTGGCTATATACATAAAAGATCAATGAGAGTTTTGGGGGAGTTGGAGTGGTTAGTTAACATATAGAGGACTTACTAGCTAAGCACATATAAATAAGTACGGTTGACTCTTGAGACATTTTACAACACTGGCTTTAGTAAGAAAAAGAATTTGAGATTGAAGGAAATAAGAGCGTGAATGAGTTAGTTTAACATACAAGTATTTTTTATAGTTAGCTACAAAAAAACGACTTAATTCGAGGCTAGTCTAAATGTGGCGAACATAATCGTCGTGCCACAACATTGAAGATCCCTTATTGTTGAAACCCGTACAAGCTGAACTTATACAACACTACCATGAAGTATACAACCCTGCTCTGTTTTTGTTTTTGTTTTTTTGGCTACTTCATCTTTAACTTGGTTAGTACTAAAGAGTGAACTAGCTGTGTTTGTGTGTGTGTGTGGGTTAAGTGTTGAACTAACCACCATTGGGTGTTGCCAGTGTTGCACGCCGCATATTGGCATCAATGCGGACATGTAAACTGGATAGTGTTGTATCCACCGGCAAATCCAATTCCTGTGAGCCTTGATACTCATCCGAGACGAGCGTTAACTGCAATTGGAAATTAGAGAAGATACCATATTTAACCACATTTTGTTTTGGAATGTCTAGTCTCCTTTCTATAAACAAATTTTGCCCTTCACTTTTCTTTCCATAACCTAGTTTTGCACAAAGATGCAACATCATCAACAATAACAACAACAGCAACAAATCGCTTCGTGCTCTTGAGCACCTGCCTGAAAGGTAATCCAAGCTGATGTTTGCGTCTCACTTGGCTGCTTGGGCAACACTTGTTGCTGTTAGTTGTTGCTTTTTGAATGTTGTTGTTGTCGCCACTTTCAATTTCAACATTTAGCAGCAGGCTAGCTATCTGGTTAAGCTCAGCTCAGCTCCATCAGCCTTTTAATTACACTAATTACGATTGTTGTTTTTATACCCTTGCTGTGGGTATTATAATTTTGTCACGAAACTTGTACCGCATTAAGGTAGCATCCGTTGATAATATACATATGACTCATTTACTTAAAGGCTGTCATTCCCCAAAAAAAAAAAAAAGAAATTTTCAGTTAATAAATGCTGAAATATTTGCCTTATCCTGTTCTATATTGTATATAATACATATTCTATATATATGCGTTAAAAGAAATTTTAAACATTCTGACTAAATTTAATTAAAACTGACCTCTATATAGATATCATAGAAACAATAAGTCCCTAATAAAGGTTGAGTATAAAAATGTTTGCTGTTTCCTCAAATAGGCTAAACAAACTCACAAGTAAAGTAATAAATTATATGTAGATTTTTTGAAATTCGTAATACATAATGAGAACGATCAGAAAACTGAAAAAACATTTTTATATTAAAAACTTGTAGTTTTTCAACATGTTCTAAGATTTTCCTCTGCAAGAGTATTAAATCATCGGCGTACCTCAGATAAATTTACTTTTTTTCTTGGTTTTTTACCGTATTGCCTGCTATATGCTGTCCATGCTCGGTGCTCACAATGTGAATGATTTCACCACCAGAGCGTATGGCCACCTCTCCTAGTATTCCTCCCACAGCCTCCTCGGTTTCATTCTCACTTGCAGAGCGTTCGCCATACCAGAGCATAAAGAGCTGTAAAGGACATCATAAAAAAAGAGTTGACAATAGTATTAGTTTGTGAGCTTTAATTTAATTTAATCAAAAGCTTCAAAGTGCCTTTTAAAGCTCTGTTAACTCACGCGTATGCGTTTCTTTAGCAGCGTTATCGCCGCATCCTGTACGATTTCTGTGTGCGGTGGTATCACAGCCGTTGATATGAAAATGGCACTATCATAGGGTACAAGTTCGGCAGCTTGTAACACGCCCACAAAAGCATTTCCGCCTTCGTGCTCCTTGGTGCTGTTTAGGCCCGCAATGAATTCGCGAGTGTTGTTAAAACTGAAAGCTGAAGGCACACCTGCAAAGGTAAAGAGAAGTTACAATGTTATCGATAGCTTATCGAACTTTTAATAATCGACCTATTCCAGAACTGAAATTTTAGCCCTATAGTAATTTCAAAAAGATTTAACAGCTTAACTTATGAAAAAGTACCTAAAATACCTATTTGGGTTTCTTCTTTGTCATCATATTGGTTCCGGTTTTAAATGTTTACTTTTAAGCATTTAATAAATTGTATTTCTAACGTTTTATTTATGCTAACTTATCGGTCTTTATTCAAAATTAATTCCGAAATGAAATTAGAACAGGTAAATGAAATAGCCTTTCGAAGAATTGTCTTAAGTGAAAACCGGAACAGAAATGTTATCTTTTTTTTAATTTTGTCATTGTATCACTTTTCTTTTAGTTCTTTCAAATTTTATTCTAATTCTGACAGCACATGCTCTACTTACCCGATGCGTTCAGTGTGACCAGCACAATTTTGATATTGATATTCTTGTCCTGTAGCGCATCAATGTATAGACGTTTGGCCTGCTCCAGAGAGGCTGCTGAAGGATCTACAATTACTGCCAATGGCATACGTATGTAGACATCCTTGATGTAATTACGGAGTTGATCTGCAGGCAACAACTCTGGCTTGGTCAGATGTATATGCTTTGATTGTTTACGTGGTGCTGGCGTTGTTGTTGTGGATGTTGTTGTAGTTGTCGTCGTCGTTGTTGTGGTTGTTGCTGGTGCATTATTGGGAAAAAAGTTGGGCATTAATGTGGGCCAATTTCCAAATACGCCAAAACGCGTCTGCAACACTGGATAAGGCGCTTCTGTTGTTGTTGTCGTTGTCATTGTCGTTTTTGTTGGGATTTTCATAGTATGTTGTTCCGTGTTGTCGTCTTGATCATCGTAATAGTATTCAACGGAACTGGCCTTGAAGGGTTTCGCTTTGTGGTGCGTGGGCAACTGTTGAACGTGCGCTTGAGGCTGTGCGGGCTCATCATGATAGATGATCTCCTGTTCATCATGTTCCACTGGCTGCGTTTGCTGCTCCACCATCACATCTTCTTCAGCATAATCGTTGCCCTGAGCTTGAGGATATCTTTCCGCTTTGGCTTTACGCACATATTCGGGTACAGTTGTGGTTGTCACTGTGGCTGCAATCTCTTCCTGTGGCTCTTTGTGCTGTTCTCCCTGTGACTCTTTCATATGCTCCTCTTCCTGCATCTCATCGTAGTAGTATTCCTGTGAATGATTTGCAGGCTTTTCCACTTTCGTTTCCTGCTTTTGGGTAGGTGCATCCTCCATCACCTCAGCTGCTGTATTCTCATCCTGTTCAGTGACTGCCACCGGAGTTGTGGCCAGTGGTGCTTCTGTAGCCACTGTTGGCACTTGAACTGTAGTTGCATCCTGTTGTTCCATGGAAGGCAGTGTATTGTCCGTCAAATTGGATTGATTGGAAGTGTCATCACTCTCGACGCTGTTAGCTTGTTGATGTCGCACCTCATCCTCTAGATCCGCCTCTCTTTGAGCTGGCTCATAGATATCATCACTTCCTTCTGCATCTAATACACTTGCATTGCCCTCATCTATGCTATAATCCTCGGCTAACACCTGATTCTGCAGCAGCGTCAGCAGCAGCAGACCAAACAGCCAAAGACTCCTTCGCAGTATCATTGAAATGGAATCTGTATTTATTTTTCTTCGTTGGTCAAGTCTTCTTTCCTTCTCTCCACGAATCTGCAAGCAACAAAAAAAACAAAAAATATAACAATAAATCAAACAATTTTTGAAAGCAAACCAATGAGAGTTTGAGAGTTGATTGATTGCCTCTCTTTAAGTTGACGCAATTATCAGTTATTATTATTATGGTTATTATCTTTTTTGCTGCTATTATCACGTTCAAATTGCCGTTATTTTCATAAATAGTTTCGACACTTTCGCAATGCGCAAAAGTGAAATGTGTTTACAATTATTTGCTTATATTCTGTTATTAAAAGCATTTTCAATAATTATCAATAATGGACCACACAAAAAAAGAGAAAAAGAAATGAAAGAACATACTTTTGCGGATAGGCGAATAGTTAATACACTTATTGGGCTATTAAATAGATCTGTATTTATTCAGCTATTCGATTTTAAATTAACTTTAGAAAATTATGAAAAGAAAGATCTTACATTCATAATTCAATTTCTCGATCAAGTCTTTCGATTTTGAATTCATAATAAAATAATTTATATTAATTATTTGTTTTAAATGGTTCTTTCAATTAAGTACATCTCATTTATCAAGCGATATATACTATCCAAAATAAAGTTAGGTTGTCGTAATTCTATCCAAACAATTTAAATATCTCATGTAAGTGTATAAACAACAAAATTAATGACTTTATATAATTGTAGACTATTAATAGCATTTTTTGTAATTCAAATTGTGGGATTTTTTGTCACATCCTAAAAAAGAACCTTATTATTAACAAAATATTTAAACGGGGATTTTTCATGATGTTTTAAAATGTTAAGTAGAAGATCTGAATATGTAAGATAATTGTTGGCAACGAGAACATAAGTTAGACAAGGTTTAGCTCACTAGTTATGCTTATCTTTAAAGCTTACAGGGTATTTTCTCAAACATCATTTCATTACGCTACTAGGCTTTGCTATTAAAAGCTAATCATGTGGGAAAAAATGCGCTTACCACGCTTCAAACTTGATGAACTGCAAGACAAATATTTAACAAAAGTCATGTTCATAAACTTGATTTAATGTAAAACATGAAAAGCGAACGAACGTTATATACATGATCAAAACAAAATATAAAATAATATTTAAAAAAATTAATAAATGTACAAAATGTGGTATGTGCAAAAATTAAGACAATTGTTGAGGTAAAGAAAAGTTTTCTTTTCAAAAATAAATAAATAAATCACAATAATTAATGCCAAACGGCAGCTAAAGCTATTGAAAATCCCCTCAAAAGATCGAGTAGCGCATTTGAAACATGTATAAATGGATTGTAGAAACAAAAAATACAAACAAATCAGAGATATGGTCAAGGTTTTTGGCAGTTTTTTTTATAGTTTTTTAATCGAAACCTGCTGCAGCTGAGGAAAACGAAGAGCAGGCGACAACTTTAGAGCCGTTGACATTAGCAAATGACCAAAGCGTGAGACGCACAAAATGCAACAAAAACAACAACAACAACTACTACAAAACTGACAACTTCTTTATGAAGACACATGTGAGCTGTGTGTGTGTGTGTGTGTTTGTGTTTTATTAGGCCCCAATAGAGACACAGCTTTAATAATAGTCATAACTAAGTAAAACTGATGCCTGCACTTGATTTAAGTTGGCAATTTGATGTTTAAATACCCTGTCAGCATTGAAGACTACTACAGAAAAGGTATAACAAACAGAATAAGTAGTTATGAGCCTTTTTGTAAAGCTTATACTCAAAGAAAATAGTCCGAAATTGAGAGTAGACCATTATCGATGTGAACAACAATTGAAGAAAACTATAACAAACATATTTTATACACAGCAACTATTGAAAATTGAAGAAAAATATCAGTATACCCTAAAAAATTAATAAAAAGATAAATTTATATAACGGAGCACAGAAAAACTTTTCCCCCTTCAAGAATATATAGAAAAGTAGTGAAAGTGATTGCCTATTCCTGCTAATTCTTAAATGGTATCTACTAGTCCATCACTCTTGTCTTACTATGCACAGCTGACGTATTTTTTGCCTTCGCATTTCCAATGTTGTTTTGCTCAATTTGCTCAACTTTTAACATTTAATTAACTAAATGCAATTAGCACTTTGATTACGCTTCATGCCCATGTGTACTTTTATGTTTGTGTGTGTGTGTGTATATATATTTCTCTCGGATTTATTTCTTTTATTTAGCTTTATTATTATTTTATGAATGCATTTTGCGTTTATTGGTTTGACTTGTGTTTGAATATCGTCTTGTTTGAATAACAAATTAGCAACAAATCAATTTGAATGATTGATTTCTTGGCTCTTCAGTTGTTGTTAATATTGTGTTGTTGGTTGTTGGTTGTTGCTGTTTTTGTCTCGTGATGTGTGTGCAACAACGTGGTCAACTCTTCTCTAACAGTTGCTATTAATTAACGATATGCAAAAACAAAAACCATAAAATTTAAATGTATGTATAATAAATAAATACACACCGAAAAAACCGAAACCGAAACGTTGAGCCGCTGTTAATTTGTTGCTGCTGTTGTTGTTGGATATGCGTAAATAACAACAACAACAACAACAACAGCAGCACTGGCAACATGTGGAAATAAATTAAGTTAAAATATTCTGCGTTCGTTTTTCTCTCTTTTTCTTTTTTGGCAGCTGCGCACGACGCTCTTTTTGTATATTTTGTATTTTTTTCTGAATTCCAAAATTGATTTGTACATTTTGGAGGCGTTGCAAGGTCAATGCGCATATCGTGTAGCCGGTTCGACAGAAGATTGAAGATCGTAGAGAAGAGAGTTGCCACTTGGAGTAGAATTGATTGCCGTTACCATGACATCAAATTCTCTGTTCCTCTAAGATTAAGACTTCTTTGAAAGGGAACGAGACCAAGAGAAATGCAGTTCCGCTTTCAATTGGCACGTACTTGTGTCGATTTGCCGTTTATCGATATTATCGAATATTCACTTTATTCATTCATAAATGTACAGCTAAAAGTGTCAAGCATTCTTCAACATTAGCACGTAATTCTAGCTGCGATTAATGAAAATATAATCTATGTAAAGCTCAAGTTTCCGCTTCAAGAACTTAGTCGCTTGATTAACCAACTCTACTTAGTTCAAGTATTTATTTGTATATAAGTATATATGTATGTATTTGCATATATTTAAGTGTATTTAGTCAAGTCTGTTTTGTTGTAGCGTGAAATCAGTTGATCACATTGCTAATTGTCGGTCATGCAACTCATTTTGACACTTGCAATCAATTTTATGACCACAAAATGATTATTATAATCTCCTCTGACCAATTGAATACAATTACCTTAACAATTGAAAACACCTTCTTATATAAGAAAAGACTGCCTTATAAGTGTAAACTTGTTATAGACGAAGAAAACTAAGTTATCTTTAGAAATGCCTATAGTTTTTAGACTATCAAATAAATAATAAATGCAAAGTTGTCTAGTTATCTACTAATCTATATAGGGAATAAACTTTAGCCTAGAGTACTATAAATTATAGTCCATGAATATTATTAATAGTTTATCTATTTTGAGATAAGATACTATTTGATAAAATAGCTCTGATATTTGCAGAGATAATACTTGTATAAAAGATAAGATTATGCCAATAGCTGGTAACCTTTTTAGATCCACAGTTTCTATATCTCTATTATCTAAAACATTCCAAAGCAACTCTTAATTGAATAACTTTCAAAATGCTTACGTGCCATTAGTAAAGGCCAAGCAGCAGGTCTTGGAATCTTTTTATAATTGTGAAATGAACGTGATCGTCTTAACAAAAAGATCATCAAGATCTTAACTCTGACATCAATCAGAGAACTCAATATATCACTTTTCGATGGCTTGAAAAAAAATGTTTACAGCTGACGTGAGATTGTTTATTCTGCGAGTACACATAACAAACTGAAGTTAAATAAAAAGTGTTAGCTCAGCCAGTAATTTGTTAAATTGTTTATTATTCTTTATAGGCAATTTATTTTTTTAATTAAAGAAAAAAAAATGAAGAAAACATACAAAGTAATGAAAACGAAGAGTGTGAGGGGATAACGAATTGTGTTAGTTCATCAATCAGCAAACGGCAGCTGATATTTGAAATTCTATAAACAAATTAGAGACGCGCTGCCATTTGTAATTATACGAGTTCCCAGCGGGGTGGAGATGTTCTGGACAGAGGGGAAGCGTTGAAGGAGGGGGACGCTATATAATTCACATAGCGCGTAAACATTTGAGATATGAGCTATGATTTTTTATATCACTTGCCTGGCGTTTTTTTCTTACTTTTTTTACGGCACGACAAATTAATGAAAAATAATTGCGAAAATTATAAATTCAAATTGCGTTTTGCACAATTTTGTTGTTTTTATTTTGATTTTGATATACCCTATGGCAACAGGAGTAAGGGGTGTTTTTAAATTATGCTTTAAGTCTTTAAATTCAAATCACAATTATGAAAAACTTGTATGGAAACTCGGAAAAACATGCGTGAAATTTGTTATAATTGATAAGAAAGTTGCTGTTTAGAAATGTGTCTAATTATTTAAACTTTTTCACATAAATTTTTTAATATTTGGCATAAACAAATTACTTTTAAATATAAGTCGGTCTTCTTAAAAATACTTTTTGACAGGGTATATGTTAGTCCTTTCATTCAGTCAATATACACAGAATATTAACTGACAACTGTTTACAGAAAGTTTTCTAGACATTCACTTTAGCTAAAATACACATTAGACCAATTAAAAGCTATTTAAAGGGCATGTGACAGTCGTTCATTTTTGTAATATACAAAGATTGCGTCCATTTGAAACGCAAACAAAACAAATTGCAATTTGCAATAAAAAATGCACTCAAATTGTGGCAGTTGTGTTCTGTAGACGTTTCAGAGACCCTTCAGATTAAACCCACGCGCTGGTGACGTATTGTTGTTGTTGTTGTTTTAGTTTTGTTGTTTTTTGGCTTGACATTGAAATGGCAGCAATTTTGTAAATGATTTATTTGATTTAAGCTTATCGATGCTTAATTTGTTTATATTATTTTCGTCTTTTGATTTATATTTATTTTATACGATTTATTTATATCTTTTATTCGATTTTCGATTTGACTTTTGGCATTTTAAGCAAACACAAATTCTTTGTTTTATTTATTGTTGTTGTTTCTTCTTCTTCTCTGTCTCTCAAACATACACACAAACTCTCTCACTCTCTCTCTCTCACTATCTCTCTCTCTCTCTGTCTGACTGTCTTTCTCGAATTTCTTATACCACTTGCCTCAGATTTGTTAGCTTCTTATGCGACTTCTTGTTGACGTGGCGAACTGAACGTTTATTGTATATATTGCATATATTAGCAATAAATAGCGAGTATTATAAATAATTAAGTTTTTGAAAGTATGGATATAGATAGTTGGTGGAACGAACGGTCCGACGTTCGTCTGGCAAACAAATGACTTAGGCAACGAACTTGTTTTTGCGGCCGGACTTTTTTTTGTAGTATATAAAAAAATATATATATATGGTATATAAACGGTTGATTCGTTTTATTTGTATATTGAATTTAAAATATGTAAAACGATTGCACTTTATTTATGCTTTTTGCGCACTTCTTTGCATTGTTTATGAATCGACGGTTATGCAAAGCAACAATGCAACAGAAAACAAAAACAGCAGCAGCAGCAGCAACAACAGCGACAACAATTTAACAACAAAAATATTTAATCACTTGCACTTTGTGCAGTCTTTTTCAGCCAACAACGTGCTCTTTGTTGTTGTATTGTATTGATTAACCCGTTTAAATGTACACTTTTTGTCTTGTTGTTGTTGTCGTTGTTTATTTAGCAGCGACACACACGTTGCGTGTTGTTGTATGTTGTGTTGTTTGTTGTTGTTGAGCTGTGTTCAACACTTGCGGCCGCGACAACGTCTCAAATGAAACTGAAAGCAAAAACAGAAACCGCGACCAACCATCAACCAAAACCAACTCAGTTCAGCTCAATATATTTAACTTGACTCAACTTCAACAAAAGCAGCAACAACAACAGCAGCAGCAGCTCTGTTTTGCTCTGCTCACTGCTAACGTTGACGCAAGCAGCAGCTGTCGACTTCGACGCCGACGTCAGCGCCTCAGTTTTATTCGCTCTGTTTAGTTGGAATCTTAAGAGCGTGATGCTGATAAAGTGACAACGTGCTGGCCCCCAAATCTACTAAATAAGCGCCATATGTAGGTTTTTTTTTTTTTTGGAATTTAGTACGTATTGGTATTTTCAATAAATATAACACCTAAAGTTATTAGAAAGTGCCTAACTGAGAGATACCTATTGTTTAGCACGGTCAAGTGTAGTACTCACAGCTGAATTGTTATGAAATTTGTACAGATTAATAGATCAACTGTCAAGTGAGGCATACTTCTTATTATGATAATATCTTAATTATTATAAAATTAAGTGAAAAGTGCTTTACTCTTTAATATAACCCAGGAAACTCCCGTATTTAAACCGGAATTATTTATAAGAAAAGAGATCAACGTTTCAATTATTTTTATAATTGCATTGATAAACATATAATACCAAAAAAAACAAGATAACATCTACTACTACTCTTTGAAGTATAACAACTACTATTTCCACTTTGACTACTTTTGCTACTTCCTTTTTACTACTCTTTGAAGTATAACAACTACTATTTCCACTTTGACTACTTTTGCTACTCCTTTTCTACTACTCTTTGAAGTATTACAGCTACTACTTCCACTGTGACTACTTTTGCTACTTCCTTTTCTACTACATCCACTCCTATATGTTTTTAACACTACTAAACCAAATTTATTGTACCGCTTTGCTTTAGTTTTATTGCTGTTGCTGTTGTTTTTTAAGTTCTTTGCACGTTGACCTTTTTATTTGTTGTTGTGATTAAACGTGAGCAAAACAAAAAGATAAACAAATACGAGTAATATAAAACAATATAAATAATGCTCATCATGCCGAAATCATATGCAAGGCGAACTGAGGTCTGTCACTTCTCTCGCTCTCTTAATATATGTATAAGAGGAAGTTCGTCTACCCAAAGCAGCCCCCAAAAATGGAGCGTGTTGCGAATTTAATATTGTTGCTCTGTGCTGGTCAATCTGCCTCATAAAAACTCATAAACATGCCCGATGCCATCGATTAGCCTATCAATAAAAAACAAAACAAAGCCAACTAAAACTTAATAAAAAAACTAAATGCGGAACTGCTTGACAAAGACGTTGAATTGAAAGTTTGTTCAAGTTTTTCAGACTAATGGATTTCTGTTCTTTGGACGCTAAAATTTTCGTTGAATTTCTTTCTTTCTTCAACATTTTCACTGCAATTAAAATTGCATTTGTGGATTCTTAATTGTTGTGTTGGCGTCTCAAGGTTTATTCAATGTTTTTGTTTTTTTATTTGTACTTTAAAGTAAAGCGTTAGCAAAACGAGGCGAGACATTTTTGTGAAGTTTTTTGTATTCTTTTGTGTATATTTCACGAGACATTTTAATGTGCTGTTCCAGCAAAAAAGGCAACGCAGCATTTTTCGGTGTACCCTGTACCATTGAAGTGGGTAAAACAAAGGTTTAATTACTTTTAGCAATTTTAGCAAGAGAAGAATTTGGTTTGTATATAATTACTTTCGAGTTAGGCATAGGGTATTCTCAAGTCAAGCTCACTTGTTTTTTGCTGTCGCTAATGTTTTTGTTGCTTTTGGTAAGCCTTTTTTTTGGTTGTGCGCTCTTTTAATAAAGTTGTCGTTGCTTTTATGACAACAACAATACCAACAAGCTAATGTGTCTTGGTCTCATCTGCGTGTTGTTGTTGTTGTTGCTTTTGTCTAAATTGTCTTTTCCATATAAAATCGTGTGCGTTATGACCTACGTGCGTTGTTCGACGCTTCCTCAAATGTGGAATTGTGGTTCGTTGAATTTTTAATTGCAAAATTTACTTTTTTTATCATTGTGTGTCGTTTATTTTTTTGCCCTAATGTATTTAAGACATTCTATACCTAATTTGGCTGAAGGACCCTCGAAAAAGGAATAGATTTTAAGATATTCTGATGGGTTTGCCATTTTACAGTTATTTCCATAATATATCTATCAGAATAGAAACGGATCATTCATTCATAAGATTCTATAGACTTGGTCACCTCAACAACTTGGCTACAGGACCCTCTAATGAATATATTTAAAGATATTCTGATGGTTTTACCACATTCTTCAGTTATTTCCATAATATATCTTTCAGAATAGGAACGGAACTTTCATTCATAAAATTGTGAAAACTTGGTCACCTCAATAACACTTGTTTATTTTATCTTTATTTTAACTGTTTTTGAGCTTATATAACTTATTTAAGCTGAACTACATACACAGATATTTCACGCTCTATTATTCATTTTGTGGTATTGTTTATTTTCTTTCTTTATGTTAATTTTTAACTTTCAATAAATTTATTTATTGCACATTTTGTGTCGAGAATTTATGCAGCTCACGCAATTTTCATGCAGCTCGCGCTTTCGTTATAATTATGCAATTAATTTCATTGTTATTGTATTTCTTTTTTCTTTTTTTTTTAACACAATTCGTTTCTTGTTTATTGTATTGTTTTCTTTTTGCGCAAAATAAGAGTTTATTCCCATATTGAAATCAAATATTTGGCAATCGACTCGTGTATTTTGCTGAGTATAAATCTGTTTGCCGTGATGAATGTATTTGAACACTCATACACACACTCATATACACTCACTTAGAGAGTCCAATTCCGTATGATTCGAAGTGCTAATCAATGAAAAATTACCAACTTGTTGCGTTTATTTCTTTTCTTTTTTTTGCGGCCAATAAACTGTGTGTATTCCCACTTGAAACTGGTGCAAGTTCGTGCAAGTCACGATTATATGGTTATATATATACTATATATCCGTTAATATCCTGTTGTGGGTGTACGCACTTCACTAGACGACACTTCTACGCGGAGTTAAGAGACGGGAACTACTAAAACAAAGTTCTCCAATTACTCGCCCTTTTGTACCTTAGCTCGATTGAACTTTGGCGTGTGAGTGTAGCTTATAAATTGTTTAAATATTTAAATATTGGTTGCAAACGGACGTTTAGACAATGCGTTTTTATGGTGCAAACAAGGCGCACCCCCGCTGACATAGTACTCGTCTCATTGATAAGATTACTTATATTGAATACTTGTAGAGTCGTATTCATAAGAATCTATATTGGAATTACCAACGACAAATGCGTCACAAGGCCAAGCCATATGTTGGGAGTTATGCTTAAAACTAGGGAGTGAACATTTACTTACCTTTTCCTGAGCTGAGCTGACATAATTATCATTTGCTTGGAATTGGAATTACCCCGATGACAGGGCGAGGATTTACTATAAGCAATGAAGCCCTCAAATGAAGCATTTCACTTGAACTCGCTGCTACCTGAGTTCGTTGTCTAAGTCTTTTGTTTTCTCATGCCCTACGACACTTTATTATAGGTATAGCAACTTGTTAAACGTGTTTGTCGAGCATTAATCGTGGTATGGAATGTGCCAGAGAAACATTAAAGTAATTTGTAGTGAAAATTAATTGTTACTGTTAATAAAATGTTAATTTTTTTCACAAGAACTTGAAGAGTTATATGCGGATTAATGTGGAAGAAATCAAGGTTTTAAAGCAGTGATAGTTTGCATCGATAGCTATCTAAGTTGTTTTTGTTGATATAGAAAAGTTCTGATAGTAATAATGATAGGCAGTTAGCATAACCGTCGGAAAAACTACGAAAAGCTTTGCATATTAATATTTATATAGAAAATAAGTACAGGGTCTAAACAATAGATATATATTGAATGAAAATATTTGTTAATTTCTTTATAATTGACACTTTATATGGTAAATACCTGTATAATATGCAGTTTATTATTACAACAGATACTAGGTTCTAAAGATTGCCTTTAATTTGATTCTACAACCATAGCTTAAGTTCAAATCTGAAATGCACAATTACACTTTAGTGATACATTTAAGAATCATAAAAACCCAATTATTTCATGAATGCCATAGGAATTCAAGTAAGTGTATAAATGATTCGACAACCTTATAAAATGATAAGTAATCAAAATACCATTGTCCATTTTCTTGTTACCCATTGTTGTTGCTGTCGTTGTCGATGTTGTTGTTGTGTGAAGTGGCTATAGAAAAATCGTGCATTTTATTTATATCATCGTTTCGCCGCTGGCAGACAAACCGTCTCGAGTAGCGTCTCCAAAGCAGTCTCCGAGCACGCATTTTTATTGAGATTTATTTTGATTTCATTTCGCTCTTCTTATTTCTTAAATTTTTTATTCTTCTTTTTTTTTTTTGGTCATTTTGTTGCCGGAGGGTTCAATGCCAAAAATGCCAAGCTGCTGTTTATTTTGTATTTAAGGCATTCTTGTTGTTGTTATTACTTAATTTTTTCGGGCCCCTCAATTTTTGGCATGCGACCTGCACGAGCCTTTGAGGCCCCAAAATTGTTGGCAATCTTTTGGGGCATCTTTATAGATTGTTGTTTGTGGTTTGTTTTTGAGTGTGTGTGTGTGTGTGTGTGTGTTCGTGTTGTGTGTATCCTGCAAATGATTTCATCGTCTCTCTTGACGTGCTTATGTGGGCCTTAATTGTTTTATTTGAGTGCCATTATGTGCAGGCACTTCTCGGACAGACGACGAGTTTTTTCTTCTTTTTTTCTTCATTTTTTTGCTTTTTCTTAAGTGCTTATGCTGCCTCGATTCGCTTATGATCGTTATGATGTCATGCCAAAGCGAATTCCTCTTCATTTGCTTTGCTTTTTAGACCCAGTACTTTAAAAAAGTACAAATGGGTCTATTAAGTTTGTGCAAAAAAAAATGTGCGTAACAGGCAGAAGGAGGCGTGGCAGACCCCATAAAGTATATATATTCTTGATCAGCATCAACAGCCGAGTCGATATAGCCATGTCCGTCTGTCTGTCCGTCTGTCCCTCCTTTTTGAACACCTATATCTCAGAGACTATAAGAGCTAGAGCCACCAAATTTGGCATGTACGTTCATCTGTAGCTTGCATTAAACAAGTTTGTTTTAAATTTTTGCCACGCCCCCTTCCGCCCCCGTAAATTTGAAACAAAATTTCAAAGTCGAATAACGACAGCTCCTTTAATGCTAGCGATATGATTTTTGGCATACATGATAAACTTTATAGTCCAATCCTGTCCTGAAAATTTTATCCGGATCGGATAATAAACGGATAGTATACGGCTGTTCAAAATTTCGAAAATATGAACACCTGGATCTCAGAGACTATAAGAGCTAGAGACACCAAATTTGGCATGTAGGTTCATCTATATCTTGCATTGATCAAGTTTGTTTTAGATTTTTGCCACGCCCCCCTCCGCCCCTGGAAATTGAAATACAAGATTTCGAAGTCGAATTACAAGATCCCCTTTAATGTTAGCGGCTTGATTATTGGTATATATAATATACACTATGATCCAAACCAGTCCAGAAAATTTCATTCCAATCGGATGATAAACAACACGGAAGTTATTCAACTAACAATGTTACATGCAAAAGGAAGAAGAAGAGACGCTAGCGACCTCTGTGTTTATTAACTTCTTAGTGGCGCCATCTATTGTTTGGTACGCATTATTGAAGAACAATCAATAGTGAACGCTTTGCACTCAAAAAGTACTGGGTCTCCTACTGTCGAGCTTGCTCCACTGTAGCTTACTGTATTTTTTTTGTGGTTTATGTGCGGCTCGAGCCATATTTGAAATACGTTGTTCTACTTTTCTTACTGTGACTAGACAATCGTCTATTATTTGCTTTAACAATTTGTTAAAAATGCGTCATTGTCATTGCGGCCTTTTTTTAAAAAATATTTAACTAACAAAAAAATACGTAAAAATAAAACAAAATAAACGTCTCAAGACGAAACTGGAAATTTTCGTTTGCCATTTAATGACAACACGAGTGAAGTACGTCCCCTTTTTTTACACATCGTTTTTCAATATCGACTGTAACTAATCTTTGTTTTAGGCCATTTATTTGTTATTACTATTGTTATTTGTTCTATTTGTTTTGCATTGCTTGACTTTATGGTGTTACATTAGTCAAACAATTTGCTGACGCGAAAAATATGTGCCAACGAAAAATGAGACGCCACCGCAGCTAAAAAAAACATGAAGAAAAAATACAAAAAACAAAAAAGAGAGAGAAAAAAGTCAAGACAATGTCAAGTGCTTCGCAATGAGAAAATGGTTGGTTTATGGTTCATGGCATAATATACTTGCTCGCAATTACCGCATCTCTAAAAAGATAAACAAGAAAAGCAAAAAGTACAACTCACATTTGTTATCTTGGCAATTTCAATAGGTCGCTTGTCTGGGACCCATATATATGTATAGTAAACTATACTATCTGTACCGCTACCTTTAATTTTTAGACATTATTAGCTCTCCGAATCTGTAAATCCATAGATGTGTAAAATTTGAGTCTTGTTACCCTTTTTGGAATCAAAGTAAAAGCTAAAAAATTTGTGAATTTCAGCCTACATTTTCTAGGAATTTATTCAGTAATTTTAACCTGTATTTTCTAAGAATCAAGCTATTGTTTATTGTTTGCTGTTTAAACTTTCATCGATAAAAATATCTCAATAAAAAAGTCGTTATATTTTAAACGTTTCTCATTATTATTTTAGAAACATATAATTATCAGTAATAATGTATGTACATATATAAGGATTAAATCTAAATTTATTCCTGTAAGATACTAATTTATAAATATACATTTTAATTAAGAATTACCGATTAACGGCTTTATAGTTCTGTAGTATTTCTATGAACTGTCGACTTTAACTGATTGTTAATTGCACTTAATCTGTATGCAAATCTTACTTTACTAGGCAAACTTGTTCCAATTTGACGTAATATTTAAAGTGTTATATGTTAATCAACATAAAATCCTTATAGTAATTGCTTAACAAGACTTTTCTTTAAGCTGAGTTTATAATTTAATGATAACTTGCTTACAAAATTCCACAAAATAATGATTCAAAGTAAAAACACCGATATGCAGCTTGAATCGTGACTATTTGGATAATGAGAGTGGAGTTATTTTTTATACCTGCTCTATCATTCACTTTCAACACAGACTTTATCTTTAAGTTATGAAAGCAAGAATTTAAAGAGTTCTAAGGCTAATTCTGTTTTGAGATATGAGTTGTCAGTACCTCGTGGCTTGCAAATTATTTAAACTTTACTACAAATATTTACGAATCCAAATTGCAATGCTTGAAATACTTGAACACAGGTTACATCAACTTCAACATGGTGTTAAAAATCTCAAAGGCCGTTCCCACACAGTGCGAATCACGTTTCAAGATCGAGGTGAATTCTTAGCTCAAGTTTAAAATGGCACGTTTACTTAATGTGGCCATAACAGCTAGAGACATCACTTTCTTAGTCTGTCTTTTGTCCAACAAGTACATGGCAGACTCAAGACGTTGATGATGTTAGCCACAAATAGAGCCGTGTCAAACGGTGGGTCACTCCCCCAGATTTAGAACAACATAATGGACATTTTCCAAAATAAAATTAATTTTGAAACTTAACTGTTTTTAAACAGAGAATTGAATTATCTTATGTTTAAAATGATATTCCTCATGAAAATAGGTTTGATTATGACAAAGCTATGCAGTTTCGGCATTTAAAATATTTGTTAAGTTTTATTATTATTAAATTTTAAATTAAAAAGCTTTTTCTCTCAAAAACAATTTAGTAGACACACAACAACAAAGTGCAACATCTTCTTCTCGTTGTTACATTCAAATGTCATGACATTTCTTAGCCCAGCTAATGCCAGTTTTTGGCTTTTTATGAAACTCGGACCATGCACTTAGAGAAATGCAATGTCTACTTGTTGAGCTTTTAAGTGTTGACAACCAGTTTGTGGTGTATGCATTGTGTGAATTTCGAATTTTGCATTTTTATACGCCAAATAGTATACTTCCTGTATCTCAAACTAATCAAGTTATCTTTGATTTGAACTAATTGCAGAGCCCAAAACGCTAGTGACTGTTGGACAGTCCTCGAGTATTGATGACAACGAAACGCTTGATGAGATTAACTTGAACGCCACCAGCAGTGACGACTCAGCGATTGGAGGGGCCTCGAACGCCTCGATTAATCCATATCTTAGCCAAGGAGATGCCAATGCCAATCCATTGTTAGAGCCACCAACAAATACAGATTCGTTGTTGAGTCAGGCAGCATCTTCCTTTGGAGCATTGCCCTCGGTGGCATCCAACGTATTTTCGACCTTCTCGAAACGCATCTACGCGGGCAGCCGGGACACGGATGAGCAACAGTCCCAACCTCAATTGGACATACAACCGACTTATATACAACAGGCGGGTCAAGTGCCACCTCCTGTTGCACCCTTCTACGCTGCACCACCAACTGTTGTGGGTGAAGCTGCTCCCGAGCCGCCCAAATTCTATGCGCCCACTGAGCTGCCCAATCTAGGAACTGGCCCCGCCTTGCCGCCCACATCGGCTGGACAGAATACTTATCGCATTACAGCCAGAAAGAAACTTTACGCTCCCATACCAGGTCTCTCCGAGCAACAGCAACATCAACAGCAGCAACAGCAATCAGTACCAGCAGTAGCTGCTCCCTTTCAAACACCACCATATCCAACACCTGTACAGCCAGTGGCTACAGCATTTGAGCCACCTGTACCTGCACCTGCACCACCTGTGCAAGAGGAACGCAAATCTGGAGGTGGTCTCTTCTCACTGACCAACTTGGTGCCCACTGGAGTTTTGCAAAATATATCGGGTTTAGTGCAATCAGCCACTGGCAGAACCTCCAACGAACCACCAGCTTCTGCTCCTTCAGTCAACTACAACGCTCCGAATCCTGGTTACTTTGACATTAGCACCTCATCTGGACCAACAAACTACTTTGCGCCAGCTCCAGTTGCTGCTCCACCTGTCGAGTACTTTGTGCCAACTGCTGCACCACCGACAGTAGGTGGTTTCTTTAATCCTCTTGCAGTTGGCTCAGCCCCTGAGGCTGTTGCTCCGCCTGCCGTTGGCGGTTTCTTTAATCCTTCAGCTTCTGTTGGTGGGATCTTTAATCCTCTTGCTGTTACTTCAGCTCCTGAGGCAGTGCATCCGCCTACAGTTGGTGGTTTCTTCACGCCAGCAGGAGTTGCTCCGCCATCGTCAGTTGCTCCTCCACCAGCAGCAGCTCCACAATCGACATTTGCTCATCCACCAGCAACAACTGCACCTTTGACAGTTGCTCCTCCACCAACTGTAGCTCTACCACCAGCAGCAGCACCACCGCCACCAGCAGCAGCACCACCATCGGCAATTTCTCAGCCACCATCAGTCGCTCCACCACCAGCAGCAGCTCCACCAACAGCCTTTGGTCAACCACTAACATTTGCACCTTCACAGGCAGCAGCACCACCATCGGCAGTAGCTCCACAGCCGCATCAACCACTGACAGTTGATCCACAATTGGCCTTCACTCAACCGCCAGCTCAAGCACCACCATTTGCACCACCTCCTGTGGCAGCATCAGCTGTACCACCAGCAGCTGCTGGCTTAACTTCATACCGTCTGCAGAAGGGCACACGTCTCTACAAAAGTCCATTGACAGCACAAGAAACTGCACCACCAACCGCTGCTTTTGGCCAACAAACGGGTTATACAGCCACCCACATATCAGCTGCACCAGCGGTTTTTAATCCCTTTGGAGGCGCCTCAAACACAGGAGTTGCTCTATTTGAACCTTCGACTCCAACATTTTCATCAGCTTCAAGTGTAGCTTCAAATCAGGAAGTTGAACTAGTTTCAACTTCAACTTCGCTTTTACACCACAGTCAGCGGTGGTGCCACCAATTAGCGCTTCACTCTTTGCACCAGCTGCAGCTCAGGAAGCGCCACCACAAGGATGTTCACAAACAACTCCTCCTAAAGTAGAGTCAGGTCAGGAGGTTCATCTTTTTGCTGCACCACCAACAAGTGCATCTATTCAGTCAGCTCAGGAGGTTCCACCAACAAGTGCATCTATACAGGCAGAAACTCTTTTCCCAGCTCACAAGGACTTGCCCAGACTATCCTTGAGACAGCTCCTCCTCAAGTACAGCCAGCACAAGAAGTTCCTCGTTTTGCTGCACCACCAACAACTTCAGCTTTTCAAACAGTTGCACTCTTTCCCAGCTTGACAGCTGAAACCACACAAGGTTTATCCTTGTATCCTCCCACAACCGAACTCTTGACACCCCAGGCTAACATTGATTCAAAGCCATCTCCACAGACAGAACAAAGCGTCCAGGAGGTTGCCTTGTTTGCCGCACCATTAACAACCGAAATTGCAACAGATTCTGTGCAGACAAACGCCGTTTTTGCCAGCTCTGCATCTCCAAATTCACTTTTCAAGCCGGAAGATATCACTACAGCTTCGCAACCAGAAGTAAACAAGGAAGTAACGACTTCAGCTCCTCGAGAAGTATCCAATTTTGAGAGTGAAACATCACAGAGTGTGTCCTTGTATCCACCAACTGCTTCCAATCAAAGCACGCCGTTATTTGTACCTGTTCCGTCGACTGAAGGAGTTGCTCTTTATCCACCCGTAGCAACAGTTGCTGCTCCCGTTGAAATCGGACAAGGAATTTCTTTATTCACACCAGTTGAATCCACAGATTCAGCTGTACCAGCAACTCTAAACGCCGACAGTCTCTTTGCACCACCAGCATCCTTTGAAATCCGCGAGCCTTCGATTCCAGTCGAAAATTCTGCCCAATTGCAAACCGAAGTTGGCGCCAGCAATTTGTTTGCTCCACCAGCAACTGTAATTGAAGCCACTAGCGTTGCTCTGACCACCCAAACAACAACCACATTCTTTAATCCCTTTGCGCAGACTATAACCACACCACTGCCGCAGGATTTGTTGCCACCACCCATAGGATTTGTGGCACCAGACGCCAGTCAAGTCTTTGAGGCTCAGACTATTGAACCTGTATTGTCAGAGGCAGAGAAAGTAACAGCTGTAGCAGCAGCACCACCACCACCACCAACAGGCAAGCAATTGGATACCACATCGCAGGCAAATCCATTCCGGAGAAGCAGTGAGACAGTTTCCCATCCTCCAGCTGCTCCTTCTCCATTGCAAAGTTTCTTCACGCCAGCAGCGGGAAACAGCAGCGATTTTAATTTCTTTGCTGCACCACCAAAAGAGGAGCCCGCTCAGCCAGCTGTTGGTCAGTTCCCAGAGTTGCCTCAGCAGTTGAACGTTGCACCACCACCATTGGCAGCTGAACCACCACCAGCTACTGCTGCCCAATCCTCTCACGCACTTGGCTTTGAACAATTACTCAGCGATTCCCAGCAGCAGCAAATTCAAAATTCCAACGAAAACGTCTATCAAAATTCAAGTGTAAATTCATTTTCTGGCTATTTTGGTGGCCCAGGAGAGGTGGCACCACCGCCAACCACTCAGCCACAACCACAGCCACAGCTTCAGGCAACTGGTAATTTCTTTGATCACTTTGCTGGCGGTACACAGGGTCAGGAGGATCAACGTATACAGAACTTTTTCAACAATCCACCACTGCAGGATCAACCTGCGGCACCTGGAGAACTCAAATACGATATTGTTCACAGTGGCTTGCCTACCAAACACTTTGAGGAACGCTCTCAGACATCTGTATCGAATCAGGTTGAGCCACCTTCCTCTGCCTGCTCCGATTTCTCCACAGCAACCAAAGGAGCTGTGGTGCAACAGCAACCACAACAGGAAGTACAACCAGAGCGTCAGGCGGAAGATCTACAGCAATTATATCACGGCGAATTGCCCGAAGAGATTCTGCAACAACTGAGAATGGCCAACGAGAAGGGTCAGGCAATTGCACCCCAACTGATACTGTGGTAAGTTATAAATTCCTTATCAATTACTTTTTTAATTCTTCTATATTTAATTCATACCCAGGTTTATACGCCCGCGTTGCTTCACTGGTTCTACAAGCGAATTATCGATGGCAAATTTGTTTGGACTCCGTTTAGTCATTATGATTCGGCTCTATTGGAGACCAGCCTGACCAGCGGTAAGTTCACGAGATGCGAAAATATTGAGCAGGCATTGCATTTATGACATGTATTAGGAAAACCCACAGTTTTCTTACAGAAAAGTTCATGCCATTCCACTTTCCGCAAGTGGTCAGCAAGTAATTCATGCCATGAAATGTTCTAAGCTCATTTCTGCTCGCTTAAAGTTCTTAAGCAATTTTTAAAGTCCTTTTTTGTGTTCTACTCTCATAGATGAATCAGATTCCTCATGCATTGTGCCCGTGGAGGGCGGTCGCTATGATGTCAACATCAAGGAGCGCACCAAGACTCCGGTCTTCTGGGAAGGCAAAGCCATTGAAGTACGTCGCTGTTCCTGGTTCTACAAAGCAGTGGACTCCAAATACGTGCCCTACGCAGAAGAGACAGCAGCAGCATTAGAAATGGAATACAAACGGGCAACGGAAACGGGAGAATGGCTGAAGAAAATTCCCCTGGCCAATGGAGAGCAGGTGACAATGCATGGTCCCAGCGTAATTGTACATTTCATGCCGCCATCCAGTGCCGACACTTGGGGCGGCACCGTACAGAGTTCGTCGCGTCCGTTGGTCGTCAGGCGGGATTTGAATGATTTCAAAATTACGCAGGGTGAATCTCAGCGTGTAGATCATTTGCTGTTCATGGTCCATGGCATTGGCTCTGCCTGTGATCTGAAAATGCGCAACGTCGAAGAAGTCGGTATGTGTAAATAAAGTAATTGTTGGTTCCTTAAAGAAACCTATACTAATGCCAAGCTTGCTTTTTAGTTGACGATTTCCGCATCATTGCACAGCAGTTGGTGCAATCACACTATAAGAATTCCACAGACATGGGTTTGGTGGGTCGCGTTGAAGTGCTGCCCATTGAATGGCATGGACATTTACACTCTGAGGAACTGGGCATCGATGAGAAGCTCAAGTCAATCACTTTGGAATCCATACCAAGATTAAGAAACTTTACAAACGATACGCTGCTCGATGTACTCTTCTATACGAGTCCAAAGTATTGTCAGAAGATCATGAACACAGTCGCTGATGCATTGAACGAAGTCTATTTGAAATATCGCATGAGGCATCCCGAATTTAACGGTGGTGTTTCCTTGGCTGGTCATAGTCTAGGCTCCTTGATTCTCTTTGATCTGTTGTGCCATCAGGAACCGCTCAAGGAGAGCGAAGAGGAAAATAAGGTAAGAAAGTAAAACAATTATCCATGAGCAATAATATTGAACTTACTTTAATTAGGAGAATCCAGACCAGCTGCCACGGAAAAATAACCAGGCCATGGAGCCGAAGCAAGTGCAATTGCCGAACAATGATGAAATGCTGCCCAAGCAGGTCAGCTATGCGATGGGTATGGGACCGGCAGGAACTGGGCAGCCTGTAATTAACTACACACAGCTGATTTTCCATCCCAAGAAGTTTTTCGCTTTGGGTTCACCTATTGGCATGTTTGTGACAATACGCGGCATTGATAAGCTTGGCCTCGACTTTCGTCTACCTACATGTCCCGGCTTCTACAATATATTCCATCCTTTCGATCCGGTTGCGTATCGTATTGAGGCATTGGTCAATCCGGATATGAAAGGCATCCGCCCCGTGTTGATTCCACATCACAAGGGACGCAAGCGTATGCATCTCGAGCTGAAGGAGACAATGACCCGCGTGGGAGCAGATATCAAGCAAAGATTCATGGACACATTTAAGACCACTTTGGACAGCGTTCATTTTCTGTCCACAGTTACTAAAGTGAAAAAGGAGGCTGAGGAGTCTTTGCAAAAGACGGTAAATCTTAAATTAATTAATTTTATATAATAGATACTAATAATTATTTTTTAGAGCTCATCTCGTGCATTCCACAAACAGCACACTGAGGACCAAGATGAATCATCAGTTGCCACGACATCAACGCATTCACGGCAACGCACCGATTCCGAGTCCACAACAAACTCAGATCCTGAATTTATTGAATTAGATTTTCCACTGGGCAAGCTCAACGACTCGAAACGCGTAGACTACGTGCTGCAGGAGGCACCACTGGAGTTTATCAACGAGTATATCTTTGCTCTAAGTAGCCACGTCTGTTACTGGTAAATTGTTGATGTTTGTTATTCTAAAAAGCCGACCAGTAATACTCTCTCTTACCGCTAACAGGGCCTCAGAGGACACCATTCTGTTTGTGATGAAGGAAATCTACGCCGGATTGGGAATTAGCACCGATAGCCAAGTACCACAGCAATCCATGACCATTGAGAGGCCAAGCTCACGAAATAACAGTGTTAGTAATTCGCTGTTTACGATGTGAGTTGACAATTTGGACACACTGTTGTTATACATAGCTCGTTATCGTCTATTACATCCTATAATTATTGCAAATATTTAGTGACAATTTATTTAACTATGTTATTTGTTAGCCAAATCATACAAAGAATTTTTAATATGTGCAACTCGAACTTGGTTAAAGGTTTTAACAAATTAAGAAGTCTTGCTTTATCATAAAACAATCCGAAAAGGATCACAGTTTGAGAAGCTTCACAGACAGTTTATAAACTATATATGTGTACACTTTATATATACTGCATATCTACTATGTGCTGTTGTTCTTTTTGTAATATTGCGTTTATAATATGACTTTGTAATTTTTATGAGCGTATGCTAAATAAAAAAGTGTATGTCCCCACATTATTAAATAATAAATTGCGATGCCAGCACAAACGAATTTGAATTTTTATCAAAATTCCCCTTTTTGTAAGTAGATATCGTTGTCATCGATTTCTGTGCGAGTTATCGTTATCAGGTGGATAAGTGCTGTAAAACGCATTTGCAGATGTTATGATTATTGTTATCGAGCGACCGCCACAATCTATCGCTCGACTACTAACTCATTCATTACTTTCTATTATTTGTTGTAAATATTTTTTTAAATGCATTAATTTGCGTTTAAATCCAATCCAAAACAGTCTAATATGAGGCATTAAAGTGTAAGACAATTTCTGTGTATGCTGTTTACCACGAAAAATAGCACAATTGTGTTTTTTCCACCTGCCAAAGTGTGCGCACAAGGACGGGCCTGTGTGCTGTCGTCGTCGACGTTGTCTTTTCGCTGTTGCTTTTCCAGTGCCAAAAAAAGATAGTTAAAAAGCGCTGCCGCACTTAATGCTGTCAATGGGTACCTGGCACAACGCGCGCTAAAAAGGAACACCTGGTTCAAGAATCATTCAATAATAATGCAGACGCCAAGACGATGACGAAGACTATGAAAATTTATCAAGTAAGCACGAACTCAGTGTGTAAAGTGCCAGCAACAACAACAACGACGACAAGAGATTTTCAGCGCTTCAGTGACTATTAAAAAACGCCACTTGCTTGCTCGCCTGACCAAATATGTATTATGCGAGAGTGCAATCTCCCTCTCTCTTGCTCTCTCTGTGTTGATGTTGTTGTTACTGTTGTAGCTCAAAAAAGATGCAATCGGCAAAAAGCTTATCTATAGTTTGCTTTTGTATCTTTCAGTTTTGAAATACATGCATATACATAGATATAGACATATTTATGTATATAGCTGAAACGGAAACTGGGAAACGAGAAATACTCACACAACACGCTCAGACAAAGCACAAATTGCAAGATAAGAATAAACAATACCAGTACATGCCAATCTACAACAAACAACACCTCTCCACCAAAAAGCTCTCTATCTAACGGATTACACTCGAAACAATGAGTTGGCTACGTACAAGTCCATTGCGTCAGAGTCTCACACGGAACAATGGCAGCTCTGGCAGTGGTAACTCTGGCAGCGCTACAACAACACTTCGTCAAAGGCCTATAGACGCTGCAACAGATTGTGATCCTCGTGCCTGCTACGATAGCTTCTGTAAGCACTGGCAGCAAGCCCATGAAATCATCCAACATGCCTCGGGTCCGCCCACTCACGATGATGTGCTTGGTGTGGTATCGCATTTGGATTATATGGTGACCTTATTGCTGGTAGAGTTGCATCATTGCAACAAAGTTTCACTGCCCACAACGGATGCTGCACCGCCAGCAGCGCCCTGTTTGGAATATCTGCTGAGCGAGAATTTGCTGGACAAGCTTTATGAATGGGCGAGCACAACAGGACGCTATGCAAATGCAGTGCGTCTGGAGCAGTTGAAGCTATATGAACTGCTTGTCAGTCATTCACGGCACCAGTTGCTGTGTCACGAACCGTTTTTGCGACCGCTTCTTAAGATACTGGCTTCCAGTCAGGGCGAGATCTTTCCACCTGACCTGGAGAAACGTCTTGTGATCCTGCTGAATCAACTCTGTGTGGTGCTCATGCAGAATGTCCATCTGCTCGATCTGTTCTTCTTCTCCGCCCAGACACAGGTGCAAGAGCAAATACAAAACGGCAGCATGCCACAGCCCAAAAGTGGCACTACTACCAAGTAAGTGATGAATTCATGTGCTTTTAGATGACAAGTAGGTGATTAATTCATGTGTTTGTTTGAAGATAAGTGCATAGGGATAAGAAGTTATAATTTAAGACATTAATGACACCTTCAGAACATTTTATTCAATTATTATTACAATTACTAATGATGTTTTATTCCCTTAGCTTCATCATCTTCTCATTGCTCATTCCTTATGTGCATCGGGAGGGAAGTCTTGGTCACCAGGCACGTGATGCTCTTCTACTCTGCATGGCGCTGTCGCAGAAGAACTCCAATATTGGTCACTATATTGCACAATACTCGTCCATTTGCCCACTGCTTGTCACTGGCCTCGGTGGTCTCTATTCTCGCTTGCCCAACAGCATCGAGATCAGTTCCATTGATTGGCATCGCATTACTCCCGATGATGTTACTGAAATCCCAGAGCTGACATTGTTTATGAATGCCTTGGAGTTTTGCAATGCGGTGGTGCAGGTGGCACATGAGATGATCAAACAGCAATTGTTGGACTTTATGTACCAGGGATTCATTGTGCCGGTTCTGGGACCGGCTATTCTCCAGGTGAGTCTTCTACATGTTTCTCTTGCTCTCTCGCTCACGTAAAAAATTGTCTTCGATGCATTTCTGTGGTGTTGGTTGCAAAAATTGTCAATTGTCCCTGGTGCTCCTGTGCCCGTCTACATATGTGTGTTTGCTTCTACTTTTATCTATTACTACGTTTATGCGCATTCTTTTAAAAACACGCTTAATCAAAGACTGCAAAAGTTGAATAAAAAACAAATCAATTTTTGGATTTTTTCAATATTTATTTAATTACATACTTATTTTGACTACAGTAAATTAAACATAATAAATCCAATTTCCAATTCTATTTAGAAATCATATAACTTTTATTTTCAGTTCTTAAAATAAAAATACCAATTGTAAATGCAATTTTTTAATACTATAATAGTTATGATTTCTAAATAAAAATGGAATTTTATTATATTTAAATTAAAAGTACAAATAATTATGTATCCCAATCTCGGATTCTCTCATTTATCCAGTTATTTTATCCTGGTTTGATTTTTTCAAAAAAAAAAAACAACGCTTTAAATTTAACGTGTTATGTATGCGGCATAAACGTAGTAGGTATATATGTGTGTTATCCTTTTTCTTAATGGGCCGACCCCAAAGCTAACCTAAAAACACCTCGCCTCGAAATCTCGAAACAACTTTTTGCGCGTTCAATTCGCAGACACTGAAGGGCAAACATTTTCAGACGAACATCGACTCACAAATCTCGGCCATGTCCTATCTGGATCTGATCCTACGTTCCATCACGGAACCCGGTTTGATGCGTGCCTTTATCAAGTTTCTGCTGGACACGGAGAAGTTTGACGGTGAACGCATTTTGGACGCCCTCGTGGAACGTCTTCATTCACCGGATGCCAATCTGTGTATGGTCACTATGGCACTTTTTGACACGCTGCTTGGTCTCCACTGTGAGGATCTGATGCTGGAGTTGTTGTTGAAATATATGTTACCTGGCAAGCATGTGCCCATCTCACATCGTCACAAGATCAACAAAATCGATCCGTATCTGAACACCACAGAGTTCTTTTTGGAACTCACGCCGGACGTGATGAAGCGAGCACGTGATCTAGCTCGTCCCAAGAGTGTGGAGTTGATGGAACCAGCACCAACTCCTGTGTTAATGTCCAACCTCCCGTCGCCGATCATGAGCAAGACAATCGGAGCCAACTGGAACTATTATGGCCACTATGCAGGCGATAGTTTGTATGCCAACATTCAAGCGTATCTCTTTGAGGCGCATTCAAGAATCGGACAATGTCAACGTGACTGCATCAAGTGGGCGAATAGCTATCGCTATCAGAAGTGGCCACGTCAGGGTCAATCACGTGCCACAGCACATGCCCTGGAGCTGGCCAAACAATTCTTCAATGAATTTAGCACAACAGCTCCGATTGTGGTGCCTGCCGTCAGTGAGCTTGGCGAAAAACAACTGGACAGTCTGCAATCCATTGGCGAATCCAGTGGCTATGAGTCGTTCAAGTGGCGACCTGCCGATGAGGAGACAAACGATGGAAACGATGTGACCATCACAACAGTTACAAGCGATACGGATCTGGAGCACAACAACAGCAGCAGCAGCAGTGGCAATCACAATAGCACCAGCCTCAGCAGTGGACGACGTGATTCGTGGCGCATCTCGCACAGCACACGCAATGAATTGTTGCTCACTGATTTGGATTTCTCGGAGGATTTGTTTGCGCAGGGCACCGTAAGCTTAGGTGAGTTAAAAGCCAACTTTCACCAATTAAAAATTAAAAAATTTCGAATCTTTTTCTAGGTCCCTTTCTCAATGCCGTTTGGGGCAAACTGCAAACCTTTACGAGCAACTCCTTGTACGTCAATTTACATTTGACGGGGCTGATTACGCGACTCGCTTGGTATCCCTTGCCACTTATCCACTCGCTGCTACTCCGATCCGATATCGCAATCACATCGGATACACCCTCGTTTCATCAAGTGCTGCGCATGCTCAAACAGCAAATTGATGCCGAGCTGCCAGTGGCTGAGAATTCGCTGGAGATTATTGATGTGGCACGTTCGTATCTGATTGATCGCGAATTCCGTTTGGTCAATGCACGTAAAGTCAGTGACAATTCGCCGTTGCATCAACAACAGCACAATAACCATCAGCAAGTCACCAACAATTCCACGCAGCAACAAGGACAACAGCGTTCCACATATGCCACATTATCGGCGGCAACACCGGTGCAAGCATCCCCCAGCAGCGCCTATGATCCATTTAGACGCAGTGATAACAAGCGACGCAGCATTAGCAAGTCCATAACGAGCATGTTTAGCAGAAGATCCGCATCGTCCACAGCACCTCCAACAAGTAATCCGGGTAGGTGATGTCATGCTATTAAAATCTATTAAACCACATTGCACAATTTAAACTTTTTACAAATAAACAAAAAAAAACAAATTCACAAGAAAAACACGACGCCGCAGCGGATGTTGGAACAAAGTCGGTTTTGGGATCATAACCATAAAACACACACGCACCTAAAAAATGAAAAACACTCATAAAAACACAAATAGATTAATATACAGTTCGACAAGTATTTGTTTTGACAAAGATAATGAATCATATTTATTTTTAGCAAAAGAAATTATTAATTAGCTTAAAGAATAGGTTAAATAATATGACGTTAAGACCGATTGAATTTGTCAAAACAATTACTTGACTTACTTTTTATAGATTGATCTCACCACTTGATTAATTGATTAATAAGCCAGGAAATCAAGTTGTTTACACTACACGACACAACAATTAGATTTTGTACAATGTCTGCAGATGTCGTTGCTTATAATGAATTTGTATCTCTCTCTTTTTTTATTGTTTATTTTTTTATATCGATATGAAAATTTTCTACTACGAAAATCTTAGCTTCATCTGGCTTATCACAAATTTACGCATTCTTCACCGGTAAATATTTCACGCTTAAGTAAACAAGTTCTATATATTAATAATAAAAATAATACTAAAGATGTTATGTAGTTATATTTAAAAAAAAAAAAAACCAACTAAATTATTATAATTATTATTAGCTGTTGAAATTGTTGAGTAGTTTGCCGTCTCCTGTTGTTGCTTTGTATATATTATTGCTCTAAACTGTATCCCACTAATATAACATTTGTTTATCATTTCTCTGTTGTTGTTGTCGCTTAACCCAATTAATCTTTCATTCATATGTTGCACAACTAATCCAAGCTTGTGTTTTACAGGCGCTGCTTCCACTTTGGTGGGAGGTAATAATACAGAGGTGAATGCACGAGGTGCACCGCAGGATAACTCCAGAGGTAATACTTGTGAGACGAGTCTGAGCACAACGCCGCGTCACGAGGCACAAGCAACTGGAGCGACAGGTGCAAGTAGTAACAACAGTTCCATGGGCGGATCCTCACAAACATTATCGGGCACACACTCGTCGAGCACGCTGCATGGCAACGACAGTGGAGGTCTACAAACGGGCAGCTTTAACTCGGAACCTGCATCATTGGACTCAGTGGCTTCAATGGGCATCATAGCCAATACCAGCGGTACAGAGCGTTCACGAGATCTGGCCTTGTGTGCCGTCTTGCTGGATGAATGGCTCAAGGAATTGGCGGCAATTGCGTTGGAGCAGAGTGTTGTTTTGGTCACGGAGCAATTGCTTTGACAACGGACAGGCAGTTATATAATACACAATGGTTATCGGATTTGTTGACGTTTATTTATTTAACCAGTTCAATTATTTTTTAATGATACCTTATTATTTTTGCTGTTAATCAACCCAAATTTGTATAAGTCTATATGTATTTTTAACCATTTCGTACGAACAAAGTCGCCCTTTTGAACAGATATTTACCGTAAAAATCACTCGTTACATCTATTTAGTCTTTAAGTTTAAAATTGTAATCAAAAATTCGTTGCTAGCTGACAAACAGACAATTTTTAAGTGTTCAGATGTAAAAAAAAATTATTCTAATTACAAGCAATAGGCATATAAATATTAAATATACACTCTTATATAAAAGAAGTTTGAGAAAAGTGAAGAACCTTTTTACACCACAGCATACCATTTAAATATGTATACATGTCTATTTTTGCAATATATATTTTATGCTTTTATGTATATACGACATGAAGTTATATAGAGTTTTTAACTAACGAGAAAGTATTAAATTGGTCCAATTAATTAAAACTGCACACACAAATATTAAAGTCTTTTCATTTGTCATATATAATAATAATAAAAAGCATTTTATTGATCTTTCATTCAACCAATGGCCTTAGCGCGCCACGAAAAAATTAACTAATCTAGCAGCACTGCTATCGCCTGCAGAATATCGATAACAACGCCAGTGCTGTAAAAGATACGACTGTGTTACTAACAGTTTTCTGTTAAGTCACTGTTAAATTTGTCTGCGATGTAACCTTTTTTTAAATATATAAAATTGATTTATAAAAAGAGGTGACCAAATTAAAACAAACGTTTTGCGAATTTTTTTGGCGCCAATTTTGTTCGTTTCTCTCTTACCGCTCTCTCGTTGTCAGTGCTGGTAACATTTGACAGATAAAAAAAGGCCAGACTTGGTAGTATAAAAATCTTTTGGCCTTTTAAGAGCAGAACAGATTTGTCCAGAAAAGCCTAATTCGTTCTCACTGGCACTTATTCAGAACGAAACGACAACTCTACTTCTGATTAGATTGTGAAATAATACAAGAAGTAAATAAATTATATTGCAGCGGAAAACAAACACACGTGCAGCTCAAATATGCAGAAAGTTCTTGGCCGATTGCAGGCTCATATGCTGCGGCCACAAACCAAAGCAATTGCTTATGTCTTGCGACCGGAATCAACAGTGGCTGCCGCCGCTGAAGCACCTGTAAAATTCGCGGCCACATCAAAAGGTAAAATACATTAGTAAAATTTAGATTATATTGCGCATGTTTATGTTGTGTGTTTCCCAATTAGATTTTCGTGAGCGACAGACGCGTTTCAACATCAAGAATGATCCGACAGTGGGGAGACCCTTATATTTGGACGCACAGGCGACAACACCAATGGATCCACGAGTGTTGGATGCAATGTTGCCATACCTCACCAATTTCTATGGGAATCCCCATTCAAGGACACATGCCTATGGCTGGGAAAGCGAACAAGCCGTGGAAAAGGCACGCGAACAAGTAGCCAAATTAATTGGCGCTGATCCCAAAGAAATAATCTTTACATCCGGTGCGACAGAGTCGAATAACATTGCAGTCAAGGGTGTTGCACGATTCTATGGGACGAATAAGAAGCATGTAATTACCACACAAACAGAGCACAAGTGTGTGCTGGACTCGTGTCGTGCCCTGGAGAACGAAGGATTCCGGGTAACCTATTTGCCGGTTCAAACCAATGGCATCATTGATATGCAGGATTTGGAGGCTGCAATGACTCCAGACACATCTCTCGTTTCAATTATGACGATTAATAACGAAATTGGCGTACATCAGCCCATTACGGAGATTGGTAAGCTATGTCGCTCCCGCAAAGTTTTCTTTCACACGGATGCCGCACAGGCTGTGGGTAAAATTCCTCTAGATGTGAATGCCATGAACATTGATCTTATGTCAATATCGGCACACAAATTCTATGGGCCCAAGGGCATTGGCGCCTTATATGTACGACGTCGTCCACGTGTGCGCCTCGAGCCCATCCAGAGTGGAGGTGGACAGGAGCGTGGACTGCGCAGCGGAACTGTGCCCGCTCCTTTGGCTGTGGGTCTGGGTGCAGCCGCTGAACTGTCGATGCAGGAGATGGACTATGATAAGAAGTGGGTGGATTACCTGTCCAACCGTTTAATGGACGCTTTAACAAATGCTCTACCACATGTGATACGCAACGGAGATCCGGAAAGGACATACAACGGTTGCCTGAACTTATCCTTTGCCTATGTTGAGGGTGAGTCCCTGTTGATGGCTCTAAAAGATGTGGCCCTCAGCAGTGGATCGGCTTGCACTTCAGCCTCATTGGAGCCTTCGTATGTGTTGCGTGCCATTGGCGCAGATGAGGATCTGGCCCATAGTTCCATACGCTTTGGCATTGGACGCTTCACCACAATTGAGGAGGTGGACTATACGATCAACAAGTGCATCAAGCATGTGGAAAGATTGCGGGAGATGTCACCGCTATGGGAAATGGTACAGGAGGGCATCGATATAAAGACCATTCAATGGTCACAGCACTAAGTGCCCGTAATCTATATATGTTGCAGTACAATATACTTATTATAATTAATTTAAATACAAGCGCAACGCAAATTGAATAAAATATAAAGTGATTGGTTAATTTTATTTTGTACACAGAAACCACCTTAAAAATAGAGGTATGCTTAAGCTTGATGTCAAGTTAAGGTGAATGAAGTTTCACTTTTCCGCTCCAAAGTACGAAATGCATAATGAATGTTATTTGCATTTGTTGTTGGCAGGGTCAAAGTTTAGTTTGCCTTCTTTTTGCTACCGCCTCCCAATATTTTGCGACGCAGCGTAAACATGTGCATGTACAGTTGCGGGAAGATGGGAATGTAAGCCAACATGACGATCCAGAGGAGAGCATAATATGAGAACGTGGCATTCCATTTGTTGGGCATCACAACACTCCAGATGCTGTGCTCCTTGGCATATCGCTGTGCCCACCAGAAGCACAAGAGCTCACCCGTGACGCCAATGGGATAGAGAGCTATGAATGTGGTATAACGAAGGAACACCACAAAGTGTGGCACCACCTTAATGATATTCAAGGCATAGAAACCATAGCGTATGATTTCCGTAATTGCCCAGGCAAACAATGCAATGGGCAGACCAGGAGATACCTTGCCAGTGGGCGTGGCCATCACAACGCCAACGACGACCATCATGCGGCTAAACACCTGGAAGGTGGTAACCACAGGATTCGATTTCACCAGGCCAAAGATAGCATTCAAAATCTCCACAAATGCGGCATTTTGGAAAATGATGACAGCGAGACGTGTGTAATCCCACAGCGTGGTCTGGGCACGGAACTCGGGACCCTGCAGCACATAGTAGTTGACCAGCTGATACAGGATATAGCTCCAGCCGCCCACTTGGACAGCATTGTATCCAAACAAATAAAGTTTGGTCAATGCCGACGACTCTTTGGCAGCCGCAGGTGGCGATTTGTTCGATTTGGCTGCTGTCTTTGCGGACATTTTGAAACTAGCTGTGAACTTTCACCCTGTCGCTAGCTTATTACATATGCTTTTAATTAACTAATCACAATATCACAATCGCGCGATATGCGTCCGCTACAACTGATAGCCCCACTTTCACCTGTCCGACACAGCTAAACTCTTAATGCTTCGCAAAGCTAACAAAAGACGGCGTATTTCTGTTTCCCAAAGCTATCTAAAGATGGGGTATTTAGGACAATGGGTTTCGCAAAAAGTTGATCATTTTTTTCCAATTTATAATTAAATTGGTTAATCTAAATGTAATCTATTGTTTAATTGTTTTAATTTATTTTGTAATTTAGTTTTAATTTAAAATCTAGTTCTAAAAGTAAGCTTACATGACAGCAAGCGGAGCTGGCGTGATGGCGCTACCTTTTGTCTGTTTTGCGAAACATGAACACGCCACCTGTGTCGCTTTGGTCGCAGTTTTTATCCCACATACTTGCGTCGAATCTTTTCTATTTTTTCTGTTCGCCTGGTAAAAACCGAACCGAAAACCGAACGTGTCTGAAAATTTCGGGACCAAATTTAATTAAATTTAATTTTTAATTATTTTTGATGATTTAAATTGAAAACTGAATAAATCCGAAATTAGATAAAATAAAGCTGCTTCTTTTGATATATATATTGTTCATGTAGACCCACTGGGGGCCTACTTCCTTCAAACGTGATCCTAAAAATCTGGGAAATTCAGGAAAACTAGAGAAAATTCCACAAAAAATCTGTGCAAAGTTTCAGCCAATTCTATTTTTTTTGCCCCATAAAAGAGTGAATATTGAAATTCAATAATGGAAAGAAAGTGGGACACGTGGATGCGCCATCTCTTGTTTGTTAGCGCCGCCACTAGCAGTTCTTGTCCTAAATTGGAAGTACCGACTGACTAACTGTAATAAGGACGAAGCGCCAAAGAGGAGATAGATTGAGTGTGTGTGTCTTTTTTCTAAGATTTTACATTGATTTTATTTCTATCGAAATGAGTGAGGAAGAGGAGGAGGATCTAACAATTCCACCCATTTTTCGGTGTGGAATATTCAGAATACAGCACCAACGACCAAATGGCAAAATTTTAGTTGAATGTTTCTACTGCCACTCTTCTCATCGCTTAAACGGCAACATTCGGCTGACGAGCAATTTTCGACAGCATATCATGGTAATTAAAATTTAATCACAAATTTACTTACTGACTAAATTTTATATTTTATTTTTAAGAAAAAGCATCCTGAGTTGCTGCCGAAGCTACTTAAAGTCAAGGAGACCAAAAAGAAAAGGGAAGCGAAGAGAGCTGAGAAGAAAAGGGTAAAGAGAGCGTTGTTGGCACTTGCCAAGAAGGAAACGCACAAAACGCCGTCGTCTGTGAATAACAACATAGTTGAGGACAGATCTGATGTAAGTGCTTTCTAATAAATAGAAAAACAAATAATCAATCCAAAATTCCTTCAATTCTCTAGATTGTAAAAGATGATGTAGAAGAAGATGATGACGAGAAGAAACGTCCAACGTCAAACGTCCAACAATTTGTGACATATGTAAGAGTTCTTTTATGCAGAACTGGGCCACAAAATATTCAGAATAGAACCAAATGGTAAAATTTTAGTTCAATGTTTCTACTGCCACTCTTCTCATCGGTTAAACGGCAATATTCGGCTGACGAGCAATTTTCGACAGCATATCATGGTAATTAAAATTTAATCACAAATTTACTTACTGACTAAATTTTATATTTTATTTTAAGAAAAGCATCCTGAGTTACTGCGAAGCTAATTAAAGTCAAGGAGGAGACTAAAAGAAAAGGGAAGCGAAGAGAGCTGAGAAGAAAAGGGTAAAGAGAGCGTTGTTGGCATTTGCCAAGAAGAAAACGCACATGCAGGAAACGCCGTCGTCTGCGAATAACATAGTTGATGTAAGTGCCTTTCTAATAAATAGAAAAACAAATAATCAACCCAAAATTCCTTCAATTCTCTAGATTGTAAAAGATGATGTAGAAGAAGATGATGACGAGAAGAAACGTCCAACGTCCAACGTCAAACGTCCAACAGTGAAGAGAATTGAGAGGAAAAAGGTAAGAGAGCGTTGTTGGCATTTGCCAAGAAGAAAACGTATGAGCATGTGTTGGAATTTGCATGTTCAAATGTACAAAAGTCACATAGATAATTGTGCACGCATATATTCATATTTGCATGAATGTATGTGTACGAGAAGTACACCACACCCATTTTCGGTGTGGAATATTCAGAATAGAGCACCAACAACCAAACGGCAAAATTTTAGTTGAATGTTTCTACTGCCACTCTTCTCATCGCTTAAACGGAAATATTCGGCTGACGAGCAATTTTCGACAGCATATCATGGTAATTAAAATTTAATCACAAATTTACTTATCTAAATTTTATATTTTATTTTCAAGAAAAAGCATCCTGAGTTACTGCCGAAGCTAATTAAAGTCAAGGAGGAGACAAAAAGAAAGGGAAGTGAAGAGAATTGAGAGGAAAAAGGTAAAGAGGCGTTGTTGGCATTTGCCAAGAAGAAAACGTATGAGCATGTGTTGGAATTTGCATGCTCAAATGTACAAAAGTCACATAGATAATTGTGCACGCATATATTCATATTTGCATGAATGTATGTGTACGAGAAGTAGACGCACATTCCGATGGAATGGAGGAAACCGCTAAAAGTAACGGGACCATCGTGCTTCTCCTTCTCATCTTCTCGTCGTTCTTTTGCTCTCTCGATATTCTCGTTCACTTCTATTCTGGCGTTGAAACGCCGTCTGTGAATAACATAATTGAGGACAGATCTGATGTAAGTACTTTCTAATAAATAGAAAAATAAACAATCAATCCAAAATTCCTTCAATTCTCTAGATTGTAAAAGATGTAGATGACGAGAAGAAACGTCCAACAGTAATTTGTGAAATATGCAAGAGTTGTTTTGAGCAGTACTGGGCCACAGACGAGAAGAAACGTCCAACAGTAATTTGTGAAAATTGCAAGAGTTGTTTTGAGCAGTACTGGGCCACAAAATAATAACTGACATTTGTCAACAGAAACAAACACCTTCTTTTATAGTTTTTCACGTTCGAACAATAAAGAAGACTACTACTAAACTAGTTGTGCAATTTCGGGGACAAAAAAACTAAAATTTGTAGACACAACGAAGTCGCAACGACCGTTGGAAGGGAATTTAGCCGAAAAATTGAGATGGGGAAAAAAAATGAATTGGCGACCAAGCGAATTTCGTAGTGTTTTACAAAATTCAAAATCAAACTGTTGTGTTTTTTTGTTTTTTTTTTATTATTTTTGTGTGTGTAATGAACAAAAAGCCAAAATAAACGCTTACGCTGGCTCGAATGGCGGATCGCTGCTAAAGCCTTTGTCGATTTTTAGCTCCCAGTCAGTACAAGAACCTTCAAAATCTGTAGCTTCCAAACAACTTTTGGTTTTCTGAAACTTGAAAAAAGTTAAATCTATCAAGTTCACCTCCGAGTGCTTTTAAAACTTGTGGGATTCTTCTTGAGCGCCCCTCCCCTTCTACCGCCCTTATCCACAATATTGGGTGCGCTCTCTCGCCGCGAAAACGTTCAAAAAGTTCAAGATAATATTTTCAAGTTCTAAAGTTAAACCTGTTTTGTGTAAGCTGTGCAACAACTACAAAAGTTTCACCGTTTATCGTCTGTGCACATGGGTCGGACACCACACCTGCCAGCACATGTGGGGCGATTCTTTCCCCAACTTTGTGTTCAATTTGCCGTCGTTGAATTTCATGCGCCAGGCGGTCTTGAAGCCTTTGGCTAGTATGCTGATCACAGATATTGCACGCGAGGCAAAAAATTTCCACCATTTGACTCTCACTTTTTGCTCAGCCTTTGTGCTTAGTTGTTGGCTTTTTGCCGCATAAAGCTAATTCGAATTAAAACTGCAGAACATTTGAGCATTTATGCAACCGAAGGTTAGATTCAACCTTTTGCATGGCCAGCTTATGCGCAATGGCAAATTTTGTAATCAGCACGTGCTTTGCTGTGTGGGCGGAGGCCTAACAACCACGCCTACTGTACAAATTAATTTGCAAGAAGAGTTCTCCAGGCCCAACACTGTTGTTGCCCGTTATCATCAGAGCGGCCTTATCAACAACTGGCATCGACTGGTCGACCGAGGGTTGCGACGTGGTGACGGTCGATACAATTGGACTAGTTTAGACAGCGCCCACAAAAAGGCCGGACAAAGCAGGAAAAAAAACCCCGCCAAAAGTGAATTCCCTCTTTTTACCAAGCGAACAGGAAAAATAGCTAAACGAAAACTCAGCACATTTAACACTGGTGGAGAAGGTGCGGCCAAGTCGTGTGTGCGAGCGAGATGGCAGCTGTTACAGTGGCAGGGGTTTGGTTCAATTGCCATGTGACTGGTCGCTTGTGTGTGTGTGTGTGTGAGAGTGAGCGTGATTGTGTTTGTTTGCTGAGTGAGTGAACAGCTGTATGTGTGAGTGCGCTTAAATGCTTCTGCTGCTGTTTGCTCTTTTACTAAGTGAGTGATACGGTAAATTACAGTAGTTGAAAATGATTATTACTTGCAGAGTTGATAATTGCAATGTAATGGCAATCAGCAGGTTTGGCCAAGTGCACTGAATTGTTGCAATGCAATTCATACAGGTTGTCGCCCTTTGGACACAGCTTTGCAATTGTGTGTGTATGTGAGTAATTAATTGGGGGCTTGACTTTGCATAAACGGCTCGTTTCTGGCAGCCTTGCGAATTTCCCTGGCCAAAGCCCGACAATTACATTGAACACACATTTGCTGAATACGCCCCCAAATGCGCCCGGACATGCCCCCAGTGACTTGCCAAGCGTTGCAAAGTGAAAAAAAAGAACAACAACATTTGTGACAGCAGTATGTGTGTGTGTGTATTTGATAGAAAAGCAACAGCAACATGTTTGTTTGAATTTCTAACGCAAACAACATAACACTGCGCAGCACTCCCCTCTGGGCACACTGGCACACAAGTTGCAGCAGTCGCACGAACATTTTGCGCAAATTTGAGTAGTCATTTTGTTTGCTCACATCACAGGCCAACAGAAAAGGCGCCAACAATTGTGACTACAAAACTATTGACGGAACGATAAGATGGCTGTGTGTATTATGCCCATTGTGGTACTGTTTTCTGACTGAAGAGGAGGCGGTGGTGGACTGGGCTGGGCTGTCTACAATTTGAAATTGATTGCAATGGCGCCTTTTTATAATCATGGCCCCCGGCAGCGGAAGCGAAACCCATCGTCGGTTGCCCCGGACATTTTGTTTTGTGCCCGTCATTTTGCTTATTGCACAAATGTTAGCTAGGCTCGCAGCAAATGTGAACAACATACACGTGACTAAAATTGCTCGCCCCCAGGCAAGAACTACAACTATTAACTAACAGTCACAACAACTAACAAACAAACAAAAAAAACATCTATTGTGGGCGTTCAACGTTTTCCCACATGCATATGAACAGGCAAACAGCATTACGAGTTGGAGATCAATGTCGCCAAAAGATAAAACCCCAACTACACACATGCAAACAGTTACATACATAATGAGTGTGTGTATGTGTTTATTTTATAGCAGACACGTATGTATTTATGTGAATGTGCGTGCTATTAAAGAAGAAGAGGCTGCCAACAACAAGAAGAACAACATTGAAACCAGTTTGTGTGCGTGTTTCTTTTGCTGCTGTTGTTATTGTTCTTTTTGTTGTTGTTGCTTATTGTTAGTGCTCAGTGGTCAGCTCGCGGTCAGCATTTGATGATTGCCTTGGCTTTCTTTTATATAAGCAACCTTGCTGCTTACAGTGGATTCAACTACCAGGCGCATAGCACAAATACATATGCATGTAAATAACTAAAATACAATATGTACATTGGTAATACATATGTCAATTTTTAAACAAGTACATACATACATACATACATATGTACATAGATAAGCTGTTGAGATTAATTCAAAGTATAATTAAATTACGTAGTACATTCTTCATTTTATTTTATTTATTTATTGTCACAATAAACACAGTCGATACAACAATGTATGTAAATTAAAGCATAAACTAGTCATTAATAGTTTAAATTTTACTCTAATATTTAAATGAAAATGTTAAAATAATTGTAAATATACGAAAGACTGAAAAAAATAAGTAAAAAATACAAGAATTCTATCAAATATGAATTAAATACTTCAGATACAGCACCCTGTACATATTCGATTAAATTAATACCAATTTATTTTTTAACAATGTAATTCAAACTCTTCAAAATTTAAGAGTTCAACATTTAAGATTACTTGGTGGAATTAAAAATTCAAATGCTTGAATTTCGATTCCCATAATAAAAGTTCATTGAAAGGTTCTAATATAACCAGAATCTAAAACACTGCACGCTAATAAATTTGTAGATTACTGTCCCGTCCGTAATCAACGTCAATAATCATCACGTAAATACACTTCCCGTCCCAAAATGGAGAGGGGGCTATTTGTTTGATGATTTACACTGGCTGACGTCGTTGTACGATGGGCATTTGGGGCCGCGGGGCGACTTGTTGCTTGGTTGTGTGCGCCTGTTCCCCAAACTGGATTTTGGGGCCCGACTGACCGCACATCTTTAACGGGACGGACATGCATATTATAATATGTGTGTACTGTGTTACTTATGTCGCGCACCACCAACAACAATCCGCAATCACTACCAGCACCACCGCCAAATGTTGACTGTGGTTAGTTACCGTTGGCGGTGCTGCAATTAGCGAGTAACCTTAACCTTAGCTTCCAAAAAAGCTCAAATCACAACCTGTGCTATGAGGCGCCCAAAATTGAGAGCAAGTGTCTGCGGCTGCCAAAATACTATGTTGTCTGCCCCACATCCACATTTCCGATCCCCCATCACCGAAAACACAACGTCAACAGCCACAGAGTTCATTTAAATTGGCCGGCACGCATCGAGTGGAGCATTAAACGCACACTCTTTTCCCCCTCGAGGTACGAGTAGAGCAAACTTGTTCCATGATATATTTCAATGCCACCCGAACATTATCAGCTGCTTATGTCATTCACTTGAACCGCCAAAAAAAACATTCGCAAATTTTTGCTTTGACCCACTGAGAGTCGAAACAGTTTGCGAAATTTCGCAATTCGCGAAAATCCTTGAGTTTCAAGGTGCGTCCTTCACTTGGCAATGAGAACGGCCTCAAATTACGGTCAAGGCGAATTCAAGTCAACCGAACGAGAACGAGTACGAATCGTCGTTAGCCTTGGGTTCTGAAAATGCGCTACTCCGATTTAATCGAGGCATATCTCAGAGGCTGAAATGATTAAAACTAATGACTAGAAATATTGCGATAAATAGAAATAAAATGTTGATAACAATTTAATTATGATTACATTGATATTTATTAGAATTTCAATAAAAAAACCCCTAGGTATTTCAACTGTAGGAGAGTTCTACAGTTCGTACAGTTCGCAAATGCACATGTCGTTTGTATCTTTTGGAGTAGGGCGGGCATACAAGGTTCCGCTTGGTTACGGATACATACAATACAACAACGTTGCCAATGCCAATATAGTATACAAAAAACACAAACAAAATAACAACGATACGTACAATATTATTCTTGTTCTGTGTCAGTTTCTGTTTCTGTTGTTATGTGTACGTTGTTTTCTGTCCGCCTAATGAAAATGTTGCTGTTCTTGTTTTTTGTTGCTGCAAAACACGTTTGTTGTACAAACAACCAGCACACAATAATCCTGTCAGTCGTCAACGCTTCGTCGTGAAGGTACACACGTTTGTTGTACACACAACCAGCCAGCACACACCTGTCAGTCGTGAAGGTGGGTCATTGTGAAATGACAGCGCCGAACCAACCAGGTGCACAGCGTTCAATAGCTGACGAGTTTGTCACATGAAATGCAACGAGAATGCTAAAGCAAGCTGGCAACATATGACTCGTTGAGTGTATTTAGTGTTGTCTCACTCTGGCATGGAGACCATATAGCCATTGCTGCGCGCCGGTGCTCATTTTTGCTTTTGAAAGAAACAGGTCGAAGCACGAAAAAGACCCGCGGAAATGGAAATGCCGTCGACGACTAGACACGTGCCAGCCACCACCGCGAGAGAGAGACACAATAAGCTGCTTGCTATTGGGTGCTGGACACCCGTTACTTAGTGTCATATTTCGCACAAAAGTTCGTTCGTTCGTATTTTTCTGCTACAATTTACGATTTAGACGAGAGAGCGAGCGAGACCGATTGCGAGTCAACGTGAACCGTTTTTGTTGCCGCGTTGCCAGAGACGTTGGAATTTGAATTTGAATATGTCATCGGCGAGAAGCGTAGCAACGTAATTAGAGCCACACAAAAATGTCTTAAGACACGGATTAGTCCCCACTAATCCGAACTAAGACACCTCTAATCACCTTAATTGAATTCCATACCTCAACCCAATGTGGACACTATAAAAATGCTGTTGTCCAGCATGTCAGAGGTCAGCCAAAAGGCGAGACGTCAATGGAGAGCATGTGCCTCCAATTGAGCTAGTCAAAAGTGTGTAACCTAAAGGAACCCAACTGCAATGTTTCTCCACGGTCAGGACTTATTGGCCGGGCCACAACCGTATGCCGAATTTCTTAATGACAGCCTGGGAGATGCGAGTGGTGCTGTCGTGACTCTGGGGCAAGATTATCCCCTCCAGTACCAGCACATGGTTCATGCTCATTGGCGAGGATTTCGTTCTCCTCCCATTTATTATCGGGCCGGCATCTACATCGCATTCGTTGCTTTGATGTTGCTCAATATCTTTGGCAATGGTTTGGTCATTTGGATATTTTCTAGGTAAGTCGATTAATATTAATTAATAGTTTCAACTATTAGTTATATTCCTCAGCTCCAAATCTCTGCGTACGCCATCTAATCTGTTAATCCTAAACTTGGCCGTCTTTGATCTGTTCATGTGCACCAATATGCCACATTATCTGGTTAACGCTGCCCTTGGTTATATAGCTGGCGGAGAATTAGGATGTCAGATCTATGCGCTAAATGGTGGCATCTCGGGCATGGGAGCATCCATGACGAACGCATTTATAGCCTTTGATCGGTATAAAACCATATCGAATCCAATCGACGGACGCTTGAGTTATGGACAGATTATTATGTGCATTATTTTTACTTGGCTGTGGGCAACACCTTTTTCAGTACTTCCTTTGTTTGAGATCTGGGGTCGCTATCAACCGGGTAAGTCAATGAATCACTATTTCCGTTTCACAGGTATCTTAATCCAACTTTTCAGAGGGATTCCTGACCACATGCACATTTGATTATCTCACCAACACCGATGAGAACCGTCTGTTTGTTCGCACCATATTCGTTTGGTCCTACGCTATACCCATGACCATAATTATCCTCTCCTATTACAAGTTATTCACCCATGTCCGATCTCATGAAAAGATGCTGGCGGATCAGGCTAAGAAGATGAATGTGAAATCCCTCTCGGCAAATGCCAACACTGATTCCATGAGTGTGGAACTAAGGATTGCCAAGGCGGCATTAATAATCTATATGCTATTCGTGTTGGCATGGACTCCATATTCGGTTGTCGCATTGATTGGTTGCTTTGGGGAGCAACAATTGATAACTCCATTTGTTTCCATGTTGCCCATGTTGGCTTGCAAATCTGTATCTTGTCTAGATCCTTGGGTATATGCTACAAGTCATCCAAAATATCGCTTGGAACTGGAACGACGACTTCCCTGGCTGGGCATACGTGAGAGACAAACTGGTTCTGGATCGACTGGTGGTCAGGAGAGTGTGGCCAGTGTCAGCGGGGATACGTTGGCTATGAGCGTTCAGAACTGAACGATCTGACTTTGGAGAAATGAATTTAGAAATTATATTAGACGTATTTGATCTATATCATATCACATAAAAGCAATGAACTAAAAAAGTTCCAAAAATATAAAACCAAAAAAAGATGGCATTCAAAAACAAATTAAAAGTGGTAATATATTCTAATTAGATGATGAATTAGCAGGTTGCTTGGAATCGTAAGTACCTTAATGATACATTGGTGGCAGTACTAAAAATTTAGAAATAATTTATTTAATTTCAATGTTTAGCTTTATTACGTTGATAGCAACATGGAATAATATCCACAATTTACGGTAAAGAATCATTGAATATTAAGTGGCTTAAACTTCACATAATTTATCTTAAATATAATTAGTTTATTAGAAATTTATGAGGTTAGTTGGATAAAGTATGAGAAAATCCTAATACTCTAAAGAAAATCAGAAATTAAGTACCAATGAAATTTCACATATTTTGATTGGCTTGATTCATTACTTGTGTTGATAGCAACATCGGATATATCAATGTAGATCTGATGTAGATCGTAACTTTGCCACCTCATATTCTCACAAATCTAAAGAAGTGGAAAACTGCAGTTCTCAACAGAAAGTCTCGCAGTATTTCCAAAAAGTCGTGTGCTCTCATTTGTTTGATGCAATTCTTGTGTTGATAGCAACATCAGACATTGTCCATACCAGTTTTAAAGCATGTCCAATGAATGGACAGCGTTGCAACCGACCAACCAACCAAGCAACCACCACAGCACCACACTCAGCCTGAGCATGTCAAGAAGGCAATTCAAATATTCTCATTTCTCATTCGACAAAAATATCGCGACTGCGCTACGTTGAGGAAAAAGTGGGAAACATTGCCTGAGGCCGAGTACTGGGGACACAACACAACACGGCTGGCCAACACTGCGGACCGACCGAGAGCGTTGTGAAGTTGAAAAAGTTGCGCTTCTTTGTTGCTTGCGCACATCCAACCAATCCGCGTGGCCAACACGCGTTTCAATTCAGCGAATGTTCCACACGGTAACAGGTGAACATAATTTTTAGCAGACGTTTACAACATTTCTACACAAAGTTGAAAGCGTGATTGGCTGAGAAAGCGCAGCGAGTGATTGGTATGCGCTAGTATGCGTGTGTATCTGTGTGTAGACTGTGCGACTATAAAATAAGAAGAATGGCCAGAGGAGGAGCGACCAGAGGAAGAAGGCGAACGAACCACTCTGCCCAGCAACATTGGGTTGCCAAATAGACACCACACACCACCACAGGATGAGTTAGTTTGTCTTGGGGCCGGGGCTCTTCTTCTTCTTTTTGCTCTTTAAGAAACAACAAACATTTTTACTAGGTCTGCATGAGATTTAGCAGCATGCTCTCCACACACAGCACGATTAGATTTTCAATGAAAACTCAATAGAAATGATGTTAGAAAGCTAGCAACAGGTGCGAGCGAGATAAATATACGAGCGAGTGAGTGTTTGCATGTGTCCATGTGTGTGCGCGCTTGTGTGTGTAGTATGGGATTAGAGATGTTTCTACTGTGGCTGCTGCAATCGTTTGATGTGTGGTGCTGGTTGAAACTGAGCTCCTCCTCGTTGTCGGATAATCCAATTTGCGCACTCAATTGAATACCAAAATTACACTTCTCCAATTCGTACACTCAGCGGTGCTTTGTGGTTGCTTACGGTCCGGGGTCGGTGTGGTTCCCCTTATGTGTGTAAAGAGACAGACGACGACGACTTGTTGCATGTAATAATAATAATAACGAACGAAACGGTATTTTTTCGTTTAGTGGATGATTAAACTGAATTTAATCGTTTGCGAACAGGCGCACAGCATGCGTCAGCAAGTTCTTTTTTTTCGAAATTAAAATGATTTCAAATTGCCTATACAATGGCAATGTACGCACGCAGCTGTTGTCCCGCTTGCACTAAGCCAGTTGCCAATTTGCAGTGGTGTTTATTATCTTCATTGTCGGGGTTGTTGTCCATGAAAGTTAATGGGTATGGTGTTTAAGCACTCCCCCCACAAAACTCGTTCAAATTTTGAATATCGTAGAAGTTAACATTTTGTTTGCGCATGTCCATTGGCAACAGGGGCACAATTGTTGTGCATTTATGTTGTTCTTTCGCTTGCACTCGTTACTTTCGCTCGCACTGAACAGCAAAGACAGCACACTCTCACTCTCGCGCTCTCGCTCTTTGTTTGTGGCCATATTATCGTCTTGCTATTATTTTGGCCATCCTAATAAGTAATGCCAATTCATGGGGTGGGCGCCTGTTAAAAAATAGCAGGCGACGAGCGCGCTAAAAATTAACATGACGAAAATCGATAGGCAGATATCGGAGGTGCATGCTACGCCCAATTATGTGGCTCTGTTAGCATTTGAACGTTAAAAATTCGATTTTACAAAATGCGGCAACGCCCACAAACGCTTGCTCGCCGGCGGCGGGTGGCTCGCATCGACAGCCGCCCCACCTTACCCCACTTAAAGCTAATTGAAAGCCTGAGAGAGAGTGGGAGAGTGAGAGAGCGTAAGTAACAGCGTCGTTCAATTCCCTCTATATGTGGGTTAACAGACCAGCAGCTACGCATTCTGCGCGCCTCTTAGTTATTATGTCAGATCTGCAATGCGCGACTATAAAATATTTTAATACGTAGCCGGCCTCTGAGAATTTATTGACTCGCCGCCCCCGACAACGGGTGTGAGTTATAAAATTGATGGCATAAACTGTCATGAATTTATAAATATGAGTGGGCCACACTGGTGGCGGACATCGGGCGACTAGTTAGCAATTTCTGTCAGCCTAGTGCTAATTTTCGCTTGTATGTTGGTAACATTGTCATTTTCTCTCTCCCTCTCTCCCTCCCTCTCACAAATGCTGCTGTTTGTTGTTTCGAGTGCTGCTACTCTGGCAACGCTGCTGTTGCTGTTCCATTCACACCTGCTGCTGCAAGCTATGTTAAGAACAACACAACAACACCTTGGCTGCGCGCCACATGACGTTGTATGTAAGCTTTGTTAGCTTGCAGCTTCAACATGTTTACACTTATTTGTTGGATTCAGCCTCAACCCTCAACCTCAACATTCTTGCGGTTTCGTGGCAGTGCTGTCGGGCTGCCAGATTCGATCGCTGGACGCCACTATATGGTATGCTTGGCCCTGGGTATGCGCTCTGGCAACCCTGCACATACCATACCATATACACAAACTGATACACACACATACATTCATATATGTACACTGTTCACTCTCCAATGCCAAAGCATTCCAAGCATAACAATGGCGTCTGCTTTACGCTGTTAGCCTGTTCGGGCAAGTAAGTGAAATTTCATGCAAACCATTTTTCGGAAATTTCAAATTCCCCACATACTTTTGTGTCGCACGAGATATTTTTTGTGTTTTGGATTGCGTGATCATGACGTTTGTTTGAGGTTTGATATAAGTATGTACATATGTTTTTTATTATGTTGGGAGCACCATACAAGCACACAAGTAATTGTTATTGCTGTGGGGGATTTTAAATTGCATATTGGCAATTTCTTATGATTTATTGTATTTTTGTTTTTAATAAGGTCATCTCTCTTTCTTTTTATCTACACTTAGTATCTAATATATTACTTATTTTGATTCCGTCGAACCACTTTCAACATGTACTTACAGCCTGTTAGCCATCAACCCCAAATTGTCTTGCAACATGCAACAAAACTTAACTCACGACGAACTCGTCTTGACTGTTTCCAGTTGAGTTCACACTTGTTTTTGCAACATCCCAATGTAAAATGCAATTTACGCACGTATGCTGACAACGACTCCTTAAATTCAAGGTGACTCGCTAAGACTTTTTCAAGCATGCAACTGAGAGGGAGATAGGGCATCATTCTCTCCCTTACAGATGCACTGGGGGAGATACATGCGTTGGGTGGAACTACTGCTGATTCCCATTATGAGTTAGACGCACTATTGTCCTCTGTAAATCCTCATTGTAACAAGCGCCCAGAATCATTGTCTTACGCATACGTCGTCCCAGACTCTGCCGTAAACTGCATAAAGCGACAACAATAAAAATCAGCAGCAACAGCAGCAGAAGCAGCAACAACAAAATTCCCAATGCAAAAAGTTGCCATAAAAAGAAGATACGCGAAATGTCGTCGCGTCGCCCAAAAATAAATGCAATGCTCTCCACATATACTTAGTATACATCCTCCATACACACACATGCACGCACATTCACACACTTAGCACTCAAACACACTCACACAATTACAGAGGGAAGTTGCCTTTAAGATCGCAACTCGTTGATTAACTTGCTTCCCAGAGTTCATTGTCCGAACTCAATGCAATATGGAAGAGGAAATCGAGAAGAAAAAGATTACAATAAAAACATCGAAAAGGGGCGAAAGAAAAAATAAAATAAAATTGACTTGTTTCTTTAAAATGCTGTGCGCCCAGATCAAGTTTCAGGTTTGTTTCTTAACGCATAATTTCTTGAAAGGCTCTTTAAGTGAGCTGCATATAGATTTATGCCAAGACTAAAAAGATAAAGATGTTTATAAAATGAACCTAAATTATCTTTTTAAAAGTTTTTCAAACTGAACCCCCAACGAAATTATAGTTAAATTAAGATAAATTTAATAAAAATCCATTCAAAATGTACGTCAAATTGTAGATAAGTTTAAATACTTTATTTTTATATTACATACACATACACATACAAATGTGTAATGTTGCCTTTTACCTTTTGCTTTAAATTAAAAATAAAAACAATATTGCTTAAAACTAACATAATTATTAGAATTGTGGTTTGTGGAATAGAATACGTCCAGTATTTAGATCTAGATATTACCTAAAACCTATTGTTTCAAACGAGTATATTTAGATAATTTTCTTAATTGCATTACGATTAATATTTGGTGCCATTCAATTAGAACTCGTTCAAAGATGATCCTGATGCCAAGTTATGTGTCTCTTTATGCTAAACTATATAATATCGTTTTGTAGGCTAATCCTGGCTAGCAGAGTAGAGCAATATTTCCACTTTCATTGCCTGCTAGAAAGGCCCGATTGAGGGGCAAGACTGCAAGGGAGGTGAGAACGCCACGGAATGTTTCCGGACGTAGTTTTGTGATGGTATTCAAGGCATGGGAGTTGCCTACATCCGCATAGACGCCCACACGATTCCCAGTTGTGGCATAGACGAGGGAGGAGCCAACGGTTTGTAGGAAATGTGCCGGTTCCGGAGGAGGTCTGTAAATGGAACATTGTTTACAATTGTGGATTAGGAATAGCTTTAACTTGAACTTACTTAAGTTGATAGTGCAATATGCCATCGAGTGCATGCCACACGGCCAGACTGTGATCCAGGGCAGAGCTGATGAGCAATTGATCGCTGGGTGCCGTCAGTTGGAGCAGATCACACTCCATGGGTCGCCAGGAGTTGAGCACAATGCCAGTGCGAGTGTCCAACTGAACAATGCCGCCAGAGGATAGACCAGCTGCCAGCCAATTTCCTGACGGTGCCACTGCAATGCAACGTACTGTCGCATTTGGCAATGCAGCATGACAAACCCGCCATTCGTTGACATACTGCATGGAACGGGCATCGATAATCCTTACGGTTGACTCTGCAGTGCCAGCAACCACCAAGGGGGAATGCGAGGGCAAACACTTGACCACAGTGACTGCACTGTACCTAGGAGCATCGAGGATTCCCAAGGGCCTGCCAATAAAGGGATCCCACAAATGCACGCCCGCATCACAGGACACTACGTAGCGCAAGGACTCCAGGAAGCTTAACGAATGTATGGACTTCTTGTGGGCCGTATAAGTGAATTGACAGGTTGTGCTCTTCCTTCCATCGCCCTCACTCCGCAGTGACCACAACTTGACCGTCTTATCCTTGGAGGCGGACACAAAACTATTCTCATTCTCCAGAGCATAAATTGCACGCACGGAATTCGTGTGTCCCACAAAGGATTGCAAACGGATTTGCTTGAGATTCAATGCCTGGTTGTCCTTATCACTGCGTGTAGTCTCATGCCTCCAATAAGCCAACCAGTTGCCCTTTAGATGACGTGTGCTCGGCATATGATCCAACTTGTAGGCTACCATGTCGAGGAGTTCCATGCTGCTACTCGCCACCTGCAACCGATTGCCGACGATTTGGGTGCCAAAACTATTCGGAGCCATTGCGTCCGTCACATCCACTTGGCTAACAATCGCGGAATGACTTCGCTCCATCCTGTCCTGTCCAGCAATGGGTTGTTCATGCTCATGGCAGAGCGTGAGCACAAATTCCAAGTTGCTCAACGTGCGCTGCATTATGGATTCTCCAAGGAAACGTAGGAATGCCAAGTAGGAGGTATGAGCCAACTCCGGTCCAAACACATCCCTTAGCTCCTCCACAGCACGTTCCTGTTGACCTGGTCCGCCGATCAGTGTAAGATTTGCCAGATTTGAGCTGAAATCATTAGGCAATCCGTACGCCTTGTTGAAAATCAGAAAGAACGGAGCTAACAGGGATTGACAGAGATGCTCCCGCGTCATATCCGATCCCAGACGCACACTCAAAGCATAGCAAGCATCGAGGAATTTCCTTGCCAACAACGATCGGCCCAAATATCCACTTGGCATCAGTAGATTTGTGGAACTCAGCATTCGCAATATGGGTAAGAGTATAGCCTCCAAGAGTATGTGCTGTAGATGCTCCATTATGCTGGCATCCATCAAACAGGGCAACATATACTTTACCAGCTGTAATGAGCTGATAATCGCTCCCTCCAAACTTCCCGTCATTCTCTTTGAGCATAGTGCAATCAATTCGCTTATGTGCGGAAAATACTGCAACAGTAAAAAGTTTTCTCCATAGAGAGCTGCAAAATTAGAAAAGAACGATCAAGTTAATTTAATTAAAATAAATACGATTGAATATATTTAAATAAATTTAATGTAATGGTAAGGGAGGTTTAAAAATTTAGCTTTTAAATTTAACAATTCACATCGTGATGAGAATGAAAAATGCAAAATTTAAGTGTAATCAAGACTTAGAGATACTTTTGTATCTTACATTTAAATCTTAAAGATTTTGTATTTTGTAGATTAAATGTGCTCTTGTAGTTGAACAGTAGTTTTTATCTTAAAGATACATTCTAGTCTGCTTTAAACTATACATTCTTACAGAAATTTATATAACAATAAATAATAAATTCATTTGAAAATAAAGATATATACAGCTTGTTGTATGCAATTAATAATGTTGTATCTTAAGGATATTTACGTATCTTACATACACTGATATAAACGTGCTCTGTTAATCTGTTTTGTAATAATGATAAAACGCTTTTTTAACTTTCAATAAACATAAGAAATGGAAAGCTAAAAAAGGAATATTAAAATCGCAAGCCATTTTAAAAATTTGAATGTTAATTTGTATAGACCATGCAACAAATTGTTGAACTAGTATTTAATTTAGACGCATTGAGACTTGTTGATAATAGTGTTAATAAATGACAAATTGCAAATGGAAACCAGGAATGTCACTAAAGAATTGTAATAGATAGCTAATGATATCATAAAATAATAAATTAACTGCCAATGATATAATTATCTAAGTGTAAACTTACCCGCAATGGACATGAGACACTCGAGAACCCGAGCTGCGCTGCGATCGCCGACAACACGAGCGTTTGCGATGCTAAAGTAATTGAGATTGGAGGCATCCGCTGATAGGTCAATGGAGTTGCCAGCTTCAACTTCTGGCAGCAGATTCTCCTGTCCGACATAGCAGAGGGAGAGGAGTTTGAGTAGATTACGGGTAATGTGGCGGGCAGTGAGAACGGGACCCAAGCGATGTGATAACCACACAAGACTTTCGGCACTCATCTCGCTAATGCGATTATTTTGTAGAGCTTTGGCCTCTGAGATGCGTGATATCACCGATGCCTGCAGTGAATCACAACCCTCGGTTTCCGTCTCCGGCTGAGCGGCAGATTCCGTTGATTCATTAACCACGGCACTTGTAACTTGATTGATTAACTCGAAGCTATCAACACTTTTTCGGGAACCAATGTCACAATCAATGGCGCTCAGCTGGAAACTGCGACGAATGCCACTGGCGGGTATCTCAATGGTGGGTGAACGTGGTCCAATTGGTGGTGGGGGCAATGTGGAAGGCGGTGTTTGTCCTTGACTCTGCAGGGATAACTTATCTGGCGATAACTTGGCGCCATACATCAGCTCATTGATGGCCAATTTATCTGGGGAGCTGCCATCGGATTCACGTGCCTCCTCCGCAATTGCCGTGGACGAGGGACGCATATCAAAGGAATCAATGGATTTATTCTCTTGATCCTCCTCGAATGTGAAGAGCTCCTCAATGTCAGGCTTGGACTCTGTTTGTACTTGCAACTGAGGCGGTTCCTCTGTGGCAAAGCTGAGATTCTTGCTTGTGCGTCGACTGCCACCGCTGTGATAATGATAACCATTACCCTGCTCCGGTTCCTTATAACCACCAACAGCCTCAATGAGAGGAGCAATGAAATGTTGCAGAAAACAACGCAAACCGAATCTCACAATCAAACGCAAGAGGAAACTGTGATGATAAAGCTTAACGGATTTGCGAGATTTAAAGGAACTGCTCGAGGAGAAGCGCAAGTGTCCAGCATTATTGTTGCTACTGTTGTTGCTGCTGCTGCTGTTGGCATCATCCACTAAAGCATTGTTCTCCACATCATAAAGCTTAAGCAGGGGTTGCAACAAATGCTGTTGAGTCTGAACAATTCCCAAGGCTTGAGCAATGGGATCAAATAGATTCCAGGCAGTGAGTATAGAGGTTCTCTCATCCCTCAAGAGATCTATAATGTGTGGCAGCAGCAATTCCACAGGTGTAAACTGTTCATAAGCAAAGGTAACGGGTTCCAACAGTCTCCGGACATGGGCACAACATGACATTACTTTACATTCCGCAATCTTACGCTCGAAGAGGACACGTTGTCGATCCAACTCCGTGTACTTTGCACACTCGCTGCCTCCGTTGCAATTCAGATGCGTGTGCAGCTCGAGCAGCTCAAAATTCAATTGAAAGGAGTGCAGAGATCTTACAAATGCATAAACTGCTATATAATGACTGGGAAATGGAAGCAACGTATTGGCAAACATTGGTTCCAGCAATTGGCCAGCATTTGTTGGCATTGGCAATCCATCAACTTGTGTTTTACTCTCCAGTTGCAACAGCAGACGTACCACATGACGCACTGTCTTGGGCAGCTCCTGGACATGGAATTGTGCCAATGTTCGACATGCAGCTAAGCGACATTCAAAACTTGCACTGGGTCCATTGCTGGTGAGAAGCGGACGCAGACGTTGCATGGCAAACAGTTCCACAATGAGACAGCCCAGCACTTGCAACTCTCGATCCCTTCGCTCTCCAATCAATTGATGCAAACTCTGCTGACGACGCGTTGTTGGCACCAATAGATTCTTGGATGTGGTTTGAATTGTGGCATCAAAGGCAAACAGTTGATTGGTAAATGAATGTTCCGCTGAATTGTGTTCAAATAACAAATCACTGCTTATCATTTTCTCTTCGGGATTCGCCGAGGCACGTTGCTGTGGAAAGGTGCGTGCGTAGAAGGTTTCCAACATTTCCAATTGCTGTAAGAGTAGGGCGGGATTATACTGTGTTGGCATTTCTATAAAGTTAGTCATGTTATAGAAATTAGAGCCGGAACTCGATTGCTCATCGTGTGGACGCAGTGACATACGTGGTGAGTTGTGTTCCATTGCGGAATTGCTGGTGGCATTCAGGTTCTCTGTACTCCTGGCCAGACGCCTGCTGTTGCTTGTGCTGGAGTTGGAGCTGCTGTTGCCACTGCTATTCCCATAGAGCTGAGCCAAGCGAGGGGCTGTCTTGTTGAACCATGGCGAAGCATAGCGACGTGGAGGATGCGGTTGAGTAAACAACTGCACAATCCCACCCTGACTGAGATTACAATGTTGATCCACCAAACTGAGGCAGACATTCTTCGACTTAATGGCCGCCTTGCCGCTTAATTTGTAGCTGAAAAGCACAAGAAATTATGAATATGTTCACCATGTCTAAAGTCCTAAAGGCAATCGTTTACTTAATCAGTTAAAACTTACCCAAAGTTTAAATCAATCCAATGATGCAGGCGCTCACTCACAAACTGTGATTCCAGCGCTTCGCGATGCTTGCAGATGAAATCTTCTGGGCAGGTGGCCCATGAAGGTAACTCCAGATCTGGTAAGTCCTCGTGTATGCTCTTAAATATCATGGGATCCGAATAGAACTCCGGTATGCACTCATCTGGGGTCCATTCTTGCAGACGTTGCATGGACACGGGATACTCGGCAGGTACCCAAATGGGACGCACATGAGCACATAAAATGGACTGTGGTGTGCGTCTTGCCATGTATACAAAATACGTAATCTCCGAGAGAAAATCAGACACATGATGCGGCACCTGTTCCACAGGTGTAGCAGCCTCAGCAGCTGCATGTTGAGTGGCATGTGTGTACATGAGATCCAGATGAATGTCGCCCTTGTTTAGACGGTATTTACTTTTTGTTAAATCTCGCCAGTTGACGCCGTTGCGTCCGGCAAAGTCCGTCACCCAGGGCATGATGTGATGATGGGCGGCATCGGTTGGACTCCTTCCGCAAGCATTGTTCAGGATGGTTAGATAATCAAAGTTGGATAACTGTCCATTACACCACATTTCGCAGTATTCACGCAAATTGAATTGAGCTGGATCATAGGCCAACTTGAGATCGATGGTGCTACTGGAGGCTAACTGTTCGGGGGATTCAGGTAACTCGGGGCAACTCAGTGGCGACATGTCCACAGTGGCCATAGGTTCACCCAGCAGAAGATTGCATTGCAGGCGCGGCAACACCTGTAGCCAGAGATTCTCACGCAGCATCACATGCTGCAGCCGTAGATCACCCAGGAATAATCCCTGTGACTGTAAATGCCTCGAGAGTTGCAGCAGCTGATAGATGATGAAAAGCGTCTTATTGTAGCCACGTCCCAGCAATGCTGGACTGTAGGTAATGCAATCATGAAGACTGCATTCCAAAGCAGGTGGATAGTGGAAAACACAGTAGTGTGAGCTCGTCTCAATCGCCACCAGAGCTGGGAGGACATTCGCATGGCAATCTCCAGCCATGTCCAGATCACCTCCATCGCTCTCCTGTTGGCAGTGCAACACGGGACAGTTGTAAATGCGCTGAATCAATTCTTTAAGCACTACATCATGTGGCTGTAAGCCTCCTCCTCCTCCTCCAATCTGTGTTTGCTGCTTGGATTGTGCTACTCCACTTGATCTGCACTGTTTGACGTGGGCACCCTCATATTGTTTGTAAGCTGCCTCCCAGAGCTGCTTAAAGTTAATGTTGGCCACATTGGCTATTGCCTGAGAGTAGCTTAATGGTAATTGCGGATTATCTCCACTCCCAGATCTTGGTGGTAGTGGATACGCTTTACGTTGTGGCTGCTTACGGTATGTCTGTACCAAGATACGTGTCCAGGGATGCTCTAGTTGTCCAGTGGGATGCGCCCGTCTGTCCAGCTGAGGCCAGTGTGTGAAATGGGAAAGTTTGCGATGGCATTCCAGCGATTGTAGCCAGGCCTTATCGCATATCAGCTTGTAGACGCCCTCCTCTGACTCACATACAACATGTTGCGGATTAATACCGATTTCCTGCCATATCGCATCGTCACTATCAGCCATGTCTAAGCCATTAAATATCGCCTCCAACTAAATTTATTAAGTTGGGGCACAAAAACAAAACACAACTAAATGTGTCATTAAAAAGAGCGAATCAACGGAGTGAGCGAAAAAAAACAGTGCTGTCCAAATTTTGCACTGTTCCGGACAGATTTGTCCTGTTTTTATACTTTTACATTATAATAATCTGTCTTTTTTTTATTTAAATTTTTTTAACTGGCGTTAAAAAATGCCCAATAATCGCGCTGGAAAACTCAACAAATTTGGCTATTTTAAAACATTCAACGATGGTCCACATCACCGATTTGGTTTAAACTTTGCACAAATGTTCTTTGCAATTTTCTCAACTTTTCCTTTTTCCAACAGCTATTTACGGAAGCTAGAAAATCGAGACACGTTTTAAAAGAACCGGCTTTAATTTGTCTAATTTATAATTACATTAGTTTGCTTGAAAAAAATAATTTGTTACTTAAAAAATTGTTATTATTTTAGAAAAATCAGTGAAAAAAGTCAGAACTAGCGCAAATTCCGACCAGGGTGGAACTAACAAACTTAGGTGGTAATCGGTGTTTTTACAACACTGTCAGCTGTGCAGCCTTGTTTAAAAAATACTACAAAAATACATTCCTTGTGTCTATCGATAAGATGTCGGGCGATAATTTAACAAAGTACTGACCGATAACATTTCAAATTTTAAAACACCATAAACTTTAGTTATAACGGCTTGAAATATAATGCATTATTTGAAGATAAAACAGTTAGTACTCTTCACAACTTTCACAAGTAAACCATATGTTAAAAGTGAGACCATTAAATGTTGGGCTTTTAGAAAACCGCTAGTTGGGCGGGTCAACGGCCAAGCAATGTGCTATTTATGTGTGTCGAGTTCAAAAGGCCGGCGGCGACCTTAGCAAAAGAAGATAAAAACAAAATAAGAAACACAAAAGTACTGAAAAAACACTCGACGAGGGCTCGTTGACTGGTCACAGATGCCAATGTCAAGTTGTTGTTATTTTAAGGAACAGCTCAAAAAAACAACAAATTATTTTAACAACATAAAAACAATATGACTTGTTATTAACTGATTATTTACTGATCTGGCATACGGCTCAGATAGGCGGGCTTTCACTTTCATTGACGTTATCAGCACATTTCTGGATTTATTTATTATGTATGCAAAATGAATAAACAAAAAAAATAAGTAAAACAACAGGCCAATGAGCTTCAAATACCGGATAGCAATATTGAGAACACTATAATATTTAAATGACCCAAAAGTCCAGTTTTTGGCAGATTTTGAGGAGCCCAAGATTAGAACCTGTTACAGTTAATCTGCGTCTCTATTAAACGTGCTAATACATACTTAGTATAATTCATTATAATGCGCATATTCTAAACAGTTATGTGAATCATTTCAAACATTTTGAAAACGAAATTTAATTTCTACAGCTTCCCCAACTATTCTGTATTGCCTTTTTCTCATGCCGCAATCTTCTCTTGTCTAATCTTATCAATGGTGTCTGTAAACCCAGACTCGTTTGGATTCTATGCAACCATTATTGTAATTGTATTAGTAATTATTTACTTTGTCGTGTCGGCAGCTAAAAGAAGAATTAACCAACAGTTTGTTACACCTGCCTTTAAGGTCAAGGTGTATGATTTGTTGACTGAGTGTGTGTGTTTATTGTTTATATGAGTGTGTTTGAGCAGCAATTTAGTTAGTTTTCCACATTTTTTGTAGTCGCCTGAGAGTGAAGATTATTGCCATCGCGATTATGGCAAGTGTATGGAGAGAGTAGGTCAGCTACCATTTAAAAAACCGCTAATACTCGTAGAAAGGCTAAACAAAATACTCGTTTTCCAGGCTTTAAAACTTGCCAAATACTCTACAGCTGCCGGAGAAACCCTAATTACAAATTTGTCAAAAAAAAATATAATAAAATGTAATAAATGCTGTTTACTTCCGTTCTTTATAAATTGCCAGCTAAAATAATTATTTATAAATGTTGTGCACTTTGCACATGTGTCTCACGGCTTGACTTTATTAAAGGCCCGTCTCCCCGAGTCTGGATACCCTGAGTGAGATCCGGCTGTGTTTATTAGGAAACACGCGAACAAATATTTAAAAATGTCACAATTAAATTTTTAATTCAATTGACAACCGGACAGTTTTTGCATATTTGCATGCTAAAGGTTCTTACAGGTTTTCTCACTTTTAACAAGCTGTGCATATAAGTCGTAAAGTGTTTATATACGATATTAAATATGGTATTTGCTATATAGTATATAAGCAAGCCTCCCACTTATCGGTTGTTATTAAATTTGTTTATCAATTCTTTGTATTATTTATAAGTTTATATGAAAGGATATCGATACAAGTACATATAATTAGGGCATTTAACAGGTTTCCGAAATCTTTGGGAATTTGCCATATTACGATTACTTATAATTATCAAAGGCGGCGGCTCACTCAACTGTCATTGAGGCTCTAATGAGCTGCTCAAGCAATTAAGATATTGGGTATAATCACCAGGAATGACACATAGCTTAAAAACCGAAAGGTAATAGATTGTAAGCGTGCGACTTCAATAAATTGAGTCACATGTTGTCAGATTTATTGGATTGAATATGAGTTAACGGTTAACCTATAACATTCCTGGCATAAATAGAAATCTGAAATCTTATCTACAGGGGGGGCGGTTAGTTCAAATTTTAGGATAGAAGTAAAGCGAGTCTTGCTACTCTGGTACAAAAGTCATTGAAAGTTTCGCAGAATGATTATAAAGGTTGTTGTGGTCGCTATAAAGATTAGACTGTATATTACTATTAGTACCGTTGTAAAAGCTATATTTAAGATAGCAAATTGCCCAGTTTATAACGTGTGCATAAGTTAGATAATGACAGTCTAGCAATATTACCTTACTAAAAAATAAATAATAATGTGGGTATAAAAAACCCAACATAAATGTGTAGGGTAAAGATCAAAACTGTCTGGCCGACTCCAATCGACAGAAGTTGCGACTTGACAGCCTTCAATTTTTGCCGGCACCCGTTGAGATCACTCAACTTACCATAAGTCAAGTCAATTCTCTAGAGATTGAGACCCAGCCACTACCAGGCACTTGTTCCACTCCATCCAAAGTGGTTCAAGTCTCGTGACGATATTTCAACAACAACAACAACAAGAACTTGGGTTGCGGGTTTTCCAGGCAAGGCAAACCTCGGAATGCCTATAGTCAACCTCACATACATACAAATATAGCAACTATTTAGCTATTTTAATTATTTAACTGTTTATTAACTAGTTTTCTATTTTTCCGTATTTTATTTGTTGTTTTTGTTCCTGTTTACACTTTTGATTTATACTAACTGTGCTGAAAATTGTGTTAAAATTCATGTGTGAGCGATACGTTTTTGTGCTTATGAATGAAAACTTGTTAACGTAATAATTATGCAATGCTAGAAAAAGTTTATGAAACATATCTGGTTTAGGAAATGTTCGAGAAATCTTAATAAAATTCACTTTTCTCTATTGTCTTTTATAGAAGTGTAATTTTGGTCGATTTTTTTTTCGCATTGAAAATATAATCGTTTGACAATATTAGTATATGAATAAGAAGTAGAGACTGATTTAATATTTTATTTGAAAGCTGTCAAGTGAGTCTCAGTAACTTATTCAACTAAGCTTTCATCTTTAAACAAGTAATTTCACCAATTGGCATGAGCTAATTGGGAATTATTGGGCATAGAGTAAGAAAAAACAAGTGTTATCCAATTGGTTTCTTATGGCCAGCTGCCAGTTACATTAGGTTGATTAAAACTAGAACCATTTGGGAATTATAAGCGCATGCTCCGTAAGTTCCAGTTTCAGTAAAGATAATAAATGTACAATTTCAACAGCATTATAATTATTTAAAAATTATCATTGTTTTAACTGCTTGGGTCAAGGTCTTCTTGTTGTTTAAAAAGAATCGTAATTAAGTTGAAAAGTGCTGTTCATAGTTCAGTTTATTATTTAATAAGGATTGATAAACTTCTATAAAGAAAAGTTAAACCATTCTTAAGGCTACAAATTTTGTTTATCTCTGAATGGAATTCTTCTTTGGCCTTGCAACAGTTGCCACATTGTGGCATCGTCCCCTAATTAAGATCAACATTATTTACACAGCATGTGACACTTGGAACAAGATGTGTTGCAGCTGCTGGACAAGCTTCTTTCCTGCCTCCTACTCCATTCCTGTTAAACAAATGGAAGTGCTTTACTTTGTTGACACTTGGACATGTGATTTTAAAATGTCTCGGGACTGGGGAGTGCAATGAGGCATAATTTCCCTTTATAAGCTAATCAAGTGCATATATTCTTCTGCCATTCTCTGATGTTCTCTGCAACATCTTGTCCTTCCGCTGATATGCATCATTTCGTAAGACCAGAGGCGTCCACAATATCAAGAGGGGGTAGCTCATATAACTTCTTTCTTGTGGCTTGGTTTTTTAATTGACCCACACGCAAAAATGTAGCACTTAGTTTAAGTTCCATCAATTCAAAGGTTATAGTCCCCCACACTACTGATTGACAACACTCTATTGTCCAACTGAGGTCCATACCATAAATAGACATCCATATGCTTCAATTAATTTGTACGAATAAATAACGCAAAATACTTGAATGCAAGTTAGATATTGAGAGGGTATGGTCAATCATAGTCTATATACATGTTTATACATAGGAGTGTTTTTACATACCGGCTCAAGCCGGAAATCTTTTCGGTCAGGGACACTTTAAGTCGGTTTGATCCGGATTTTGGGCTTTACATGGAAATGTACCCAATATTTGCTTGCAATTTTTATACACTTACAAGAGGTCTCCTTATTTCATTATTAAGTGTGTATAAATATTTAAAAATGTACTTACTTATTTAAGATTAATTGTGTTACTGAATATATGAATAGATAAGGCTCTGTGCAATGCTCTGTGGGGCAATGTGAATCTAGCATTACTTTAATCTTCTTTTACAATTTTTTTACAGTTTCAAATATTTTTCAAAAGACAACATTATTTTTTGGGATCGTTCGCTTTAATGTATAACATAATCTTCCAAATAATTTTGCTATTTTAAATAAAGTAAGAAAGCGATTACGTTCAAAATGTCTGTTATAGGAAAGTTAATTCTACAACTACTTTTGAAGTGATTTCTAACGATCGCATTCAGTAGAACTTAGTTTCTTTGCGAGAAGGTAGAGTATTTAATTAACGATACTCCAAAAATTACGTATATTTCTTGGAATTATTTGGCATCATTTTTTATTAAAATGTTTTACAAACATTTCAATTTCAATTGCAGGCCATACCATCATGGAGTGAGACATGGAAGACAGATCGCTGACTTATGGGCCAATTAAAGAGGCGACGTTAAAGCGACAACAACAATGAAGCCTGAAGATCTATGTGTGCATGTATATAGCTCCAAAATGTCTGATCCGATCATATCAGATCGGATTGTGTCACATGCGTGGGCAATTGTGAGTGCAAAAAGCGAGATCTGATGAGATGAGATCCCATGGGGCGCACTTTAATTAAAGCTGACAGCATTTTAATAATCGAATAGTGTTCCTCCGGGGTTAGGCGGGCACCAGAGTCGGAGTCTAAGAGTAGCACAAATAAATAAACTGATAGCATTACCAATTAATAAATATGTTGAATTAATGACCTTTATTATCAATTAATATGTCATTTCCTTTTCACTCACGAGATTCAAAAACAATCCCATGGACTTAGAATACTCGAAAATATATATTATATTTATAGGTACACATATGTATATGTAGACTTGAGTGTTTACTCTTGATTATCTGACTTGTCGAGTTCAATCGTTCAGTTTAACTGCAGTCTGGACAAAGTGTGCCATTGATAATAGCAAAAAAAAAAAAAGACTGATAAACCTAGAATGCCCATAGTACAAGCATATATGTAAGTGTGTATGTACTATATGTAAACATATGTATAAAAAATATAAGTATATGATTAAAATGTCCTCAAGTACTTGGTTACCAAATTGATTAAATATAATCGATAGATATTTTTTTGATAGTGATCCATTAATCTCAATGTGCTTAAAAATATACCCTCTACCAATTAAAAATGGAAGAATGCAATTGTCCGGAATTACTTGAACACTTTCGAAATAACAAATCCGTTAACATGATGATCGAACAAAAAATTCGCGCTAAAACTCGGCGAATATTCAAATTTCTACAAAGTTGTCAATCTAAATATATACTATAATGATTACGATGGGCTAAGACAGATCTGAATATATTTAAAAATGTGATGTAGACTCGTACAGAAAAAATACATTTATCTTGTCTATGGAATACGTATCACGTTTCCACTATAAAAATTAACCACTGGCAATGATCATTCATTAAGATCACAGAGCAAAAAGCTCAGGTTACGTTCATCAACCAACAGTGTACTACTTGAATGTTTCATATATATACTAACTGTATATAGTATATTTAAATTAATCAGAACTTAACCGCATTAAACCGCAAATATTTAGCCCACAATTTGCACCATGCAAATGCAGAGAATTACTAAACAAAACTACAAGCCAATTTTTTCTAGAAAAATAAAAACATTATATTTATATATATACTTAATAGTAACTGAATATATATCTACTATATACTTTTGCGTGCACAAATATGGCGTGCTCGACTAATAGAAAAACCATTCACTTTAGCACCCGTCTAGTAACAACTCCACCTCTAGAACCCCCAATACTGACTAATTGCATTGCACTTATGCAAAAAGCAATAAACCACCTCTAACTGGTAACGGTTTTTAGCTAAAGTTTGCAAAAAAAAATATTGTATTAGTATTGAAATTAATTGTTGCACGTGTACTATGTATACTCTACTTTTTCTATAGATACTATACATTGTAGTGATCAGTCTGTGTAGATTAGTTAGGTTTGGCTGCACCTAAAAGATTTAAATCTTTTTAAATTAATACTAAGATTAAAATACGTAGTAATCTAAGAATTTAAGAGATTTGAATTATTTACTACACTAAATCAAACAGGAAACTGTTCCTGTATTGAGTTCCTGATAAGGTAAACTCATTCAGGTAGTTCTTATCTTCTTGTTAGGAATTCAAATTAGATCATTTATTACTACACTTTCATTATTTTTCAAGTGGCGTTAAGATTATATATGATTTATGAGCCATATTTTCTGGTTTGTTCGTAAAAATGCCTAATTTATTAGTATTTTCATCAAGTATAAATATATTAGATTAATTCAAAGTTTTACAGTTCTAATCGAAAATAAAGAAATTAAAGTTTATTTATCTAGGATTATTTAAGACTATCATATATAGTATGTATATATATAAAATTTGTATCGATAATACCTAGTACCTACTTATAGTTTCTAGTTAGAAGATGTGCATAAAAACTGAATTAGTTAATACTTAAGTAGGTCTCTAGTATTTGGTGCGCGTGTTTGATTATCTAATGATATTGCAACGAAAACCGTTAAATATCGAAAGTGATGGCAACGAAATCGAAGTCGGAACGGGAATGGGAACGTTTTCAGCATGTGGAGGAAGACGGGGACAAAACCCACACAAGTGGGCAGTTTTGTCAGATAGCGCAATTTATGAGTGGTTAAACTACAGACATACCAATATATTGAATATGTACAAAATATCTACATATATATGCATGTATATATGTATATATATATATATATATATATATATATATATATATATAGCTTGCGACTCCTTGACGCAGCAGCGGCTTTTTAACGATCAATAAACGACGCTTGCAGCGCCAGCAGCGAAAAACTCTAACAAAGCTCGCAGCACTTGACGCAGCAGCAGCTTATCTGTTCGCATATAAACTAAAGTCAGTGGAAATAATTTCTCATTTGAAATTTAACAGCCGACGTGCGCGGAAGGCAGAACAAAAAGCGCGAAGATCGTGTGGTGTGAAAATCGCTATAAAACGAATGAAGAGAACTGAAAAATAACGAACGAAGCCTTCAAAAGCCAGAAGAAGTGCGTGTTCCATCCAGTGTTCGACTGCTGTTTGGACGGACAGTTCAATTTCGAATTCCAATTGCATATTCCAGTCTTGTGGGCAGTACGATTTAAGCTGCCGTTGCGTGCGGTTCTTTTCACTGTCCTTTCTGCCTGCCTGCCTGCCTATCCTCTCTTCTGTTTTGCCCGCCCGATCTATCAATTTCTCTCTCCACTTTGCTTTCATTGTATCTGTTCTGTTGCGCATGCGCCAAAGTGAAAAGTGTTGAAAAGTGCGAGCTTTAAGAAGAACGATTATTGTGGCAATTGCCATTAATTTCCCAGCGCCGAGATAAGCGTGAATTGCAGCCGTGGCGAAAGAATTGGTTAACTTGTTAACATTGCAAGAGAACAGAGCCGAAATGACACAACAACCACAATGGGGCATAAACCTATCAAAGTGTAAGTGCAATATCAATAATGTGTGTGTGTGTGTGTGTGTGTGTGTGTGTGTGTGCGTGTGCTAGTGTATGTGAGTGTGTGGTGTTATGCATTGAATTGTGAATTCAAATTCGAATTCAAATTCAAATCGGATTTCGAATTCGTTGAACTCTGTCTTAACATTCTTGAAATGATTTAATTATTGTTTAACCGACATTGACCGACAACAACAACACTTAAATGCAAAACTTAAATATAAACTGTACATAGCTGTACATACATACATATGTTGGTATATGTGTTTTAATAAACAATGACAACGTTTTTTTTAATACTTCTTTGCATTTGCACTTCCGATTCAGTTTTGTTGTTGTCATTTTTCGTACATGTTTTGGTTACGGATATTATATTGTTCGATCTTCATTTTGTGATCACATTATTTATTTGATTTGTTGTTAACTTTTGTTTGGCTTTACTATGCCAGGCACGCGTCAACATAATCATCAATAATCTTGCGGTATATAGCTCTTTAATTTGCCTATTTCTATGTACAAATGACGCCGTCTCTATGAGTAATTTGCATGAGAATAAAGAAAGGCTAAACACGGTGATGAAAGGTTTACAACCACTCAAAAAATAAATAAACATAAATACCAAGCTCCTAAAGTTCTTGGTTCATTATGCATAATCGTATTGGTAGAGTGACGTTTTAAAATACGGCTTATCGATTTCCCCAAGCTTTTTGGGTTTGAAATAAATTCCCTTATCATATCGGAGAACTGTTAACTGATTAATTTGTAAAGTTAATTTTCCACTCTTCAGAATACAAGAAAATAGCTTAAACAAGTCTATTAACAAGACTTTTTTATCAAGGGGTATTATTAGAGGCCAATTTAAAAAAAAAAACCGAAACGTGTTCATAATCTTTGTTCTTTTGAAATTTGTTGTTGTGACAATGAAACAAAAGATGCTAATCCACTTAATACATGTAAATTTAGAATTCAATCTCATCTCGAAAACAAAATTTCGAAAACGTGCAAAAACTAAAACAATAATAAAGGCAGACAAATTTTAAAATGTCTGCGACAAATACGATATTATTTTAAATTCCTATCAAAAACTACAAAAGACTAAATTTATAAATAGTTTTGAGAGATTTATTCCAAAGTTTAAGGGGTAGACTATACTATATACAAAATAATCTTTTAGTCTTCCGAAATAATTTATGGTATTGTATTAGTGGGAAGTAGAACAAACTAGTGTTTGATTATAATAAAGAGATATGCCTACTTTTTGTGGGTTAGGAACTGATTCAACCTCTAAGAAAGTTTCATATCTTTCTTTACATGAGTAAATACCATTGAAATTCCAACTATCATAAAAAGCCGGCAATAAAACTATGTTTTTTTTTTTGAGGCTAGCGGTAGCTTGACCTCCTTATAGAGCCAACGACGACCATTTCCTTTCCATTGTTTTTGGGCAAGGTCAATGTAATAAAAGAATTCTTTTTCTTTTTGTTTCAATGGTTTCATAATATTTCTCCCCACTTTTCACTCCTCGCTCTCATTCTGTCCCTGTCTCTCTTTAATTTCTTTTAGAATACAGAAATATAAGTATACTTAAGAATATCCATATATAAATAAATACGAGTACGAGTATCAACAAGAAAGAAAAAGAGAAAATGAAAATGTTGTAACGTCGCGAACTGGAATTTATTTTACGAGATTGTTTATTTGTTTTCTACGCGTTTTTATTTGTCATATGCAAATGTTAGTATTGACAAAAATATTATTCTTTAAAGTTGTTTTTTTTTTTCTGTAAACGTGAGTTAGGTTCTTAAATATGTCTGTGGACTCAATGAGTTTCTTGACGCTTACGACTGGCAATACATCATTTGTCAGCAGTCAGCTTTTGAGACTTATCTATTAGGGCTAGTGGAGGTTCTTGGATTCTGTTGAACCGATGCCTATATAAGTTATTTCAGTACACCCAAGTCATTCATTGATATGCATGCTTGGACTCGTTGAACTCTCGGCGCAATCGCAATACTTGGCTTATCCGAATCCGAAGTCGAAATGGATCGATGTACGCATATCTTTAGCCTCGTTCTCAATTTCTTAATTTTTGCAAGACTTAAGCTTTATTACAGCCATAAACTTGTGTAAAAGTAATGTAAATTTGACGATTATAAGGCATATATATCTTCTATATACTGAGTTATCGGTAGCACTTATAAAAAAAAAAATAAGGTGATAATATAATTAAACGAGTCAACGCTTATCTTGAATCTCAGTATCAGGTATAATGCGCACTCCGAACAATAATCATTAAAGCTATCGTATAAGCCCATAATACTCGTTAACAAAGTTTATCCACTTAAAATAACTAAAAATATATGTATTCACATTTAAGTTAGAGTCGTTTTGCATTTTTATGTACTATGTACTTTAACTTATAAATGGTTGTTGTCACGTGGTACGACTGTTGTTAACTAAGTTCCGTCCCGGAAATCTAATGCTCAACGTAAATGTTTATTAATCGGTTAATCATAGCTATAATTGCCGTATCTTATCATAAATCCTAATGGATTCGGGTACTAACAATAAGTAGCACATGATTTAGATTTGACTTTGGTATCTATAGGTATTATCTATACTTATATACTTCTATTATGTCGTCTAATCATGATCAGGCTGTCGACTTGAGTGAATTATGACCACACTCGTATGATTAGCACCCCATTTACATATAAACTGCGAGGTGTTCCGAATCGGTGCTTACCATATCAATATATCGTTGTCGATTTGGTGGTTGGGTTTATTTGAGAATCGTGTTGCTTATAAATTTTAGTCGGCTTTTTGTTAAAGTATTTGTTAAATAATATGACAAATATTGAGACATCATTAAATTGTCAGCTCCACTGCAACTACGTAAATATATTTATGAATGTTAATATATAGTTCAAATAAAGTTGTCCGACAATGACGTAGTTGAACTTTATTGTTCACTGTCTCCCTCTCACTTGCAAATGAATGTAGTATCTTCAATTATAATTTAAATAATAAAACCAACAAATCATTCAAATGTCCATAGAACTGGAACTGGAACTGAGAATGGGAATTGGAATTGAAATTGGGAGTGAAGCGTATATAATTATAGTTGTGAGAATCAGAACATCAACAATTGTTGTTGTTATTTATATAAATAAATTCTCTTTTGCTCTAATAATATTGTCATGAATTTGATTGCGATATAAACAGATTGTTAGCTCTTTGATTACTTTATAAATACGGTACATGAACTCTTTTTTTTACTGCGTAGGAGAAATGTGTTAATAAATTTGTTGTTGTTGTCGTTGATAATATTAACAATTCAATTTGTACGATCTAATAAGAAATGTTGGGTCAATGTTAAAATTATTTTTATTTTCCAAAATTGTACTTTACTTTAGCCTTTACTGAAAATAAAATAACTTGTTTACATTAATTTAACCTTCAAATGCTGGAATTCCTAAAAAAATAACTTTTATGGTCAAATTTCTAAATTGAAAAATCAACAAAATCAATTTGTTGCTGTTTGCTTTTTTAGGGCCCACATTTTGTGGGTGCAAAATAAAGAAAAGAGGGTTTAAGGGGGAAATACAATTCTAATTGCCAAGCAACTGGCGCTTTATGATCCATCATCAGTTGCCGTTAAAATACTTGACAAACACTTGTACACGGCATGATGTCGGAACTTATCGCAAATCTATGGCACTTGAAATTATCAAGACATAATTCCATTTAACCTATTATTGTAGAACGAGTATGTGCAATAAAAGGTACCCTCCAGCAATCGGAAAAGAACAATTTCAATTGGGCCCCATAAAATTGGGGTCATAATTCTCAAAGTGTACTTCCATTAAATGCTATCGAAAATTCATATACTATAAATGCATAGGCATAAATATATACATTAAAACTCGAATTATTGGTTAAAGTTTGGAAATTCCTACTGTTTCATCAATACATCTAATTTCATAATTATTTAATGGTTCTATAATATAATAATAAACTTAAATAATTACACTGATCTTAGCTTTAATTGTACAGAACTTGTTATGTTCCTTTTTTAAATACATTAGTTGAGGTTGTATAAGTTTTTATAGTTTTTTTTGCAATTTAATTACGTTTTTAAAATAACAAAACAGTTGGTTTGAGGTTCAATATAGTATTTTTTACTTATATTAAGGTGTTTTGTAAATGTACTTAAAGTTAAAGTCAAGATCAAATAACTAACAATGACTCAAAAACTTTCCTAGTCTACTCTCTGAGACTCTAAGATTAAACAAAAAGTTAATGGCGGTTCGACCCAACTGCTATTTGATGAAAATATATAATAACTTAACCTATTCCACTCGAATTTTGTATGTAGACTGCAACGACCATCTACATTAAGTAGATCTCGAAAGATTCCCAGTTGTGAAATTTATAGTTAGCAATTCTATGGAACTTGTAATTTACTCAAAAAGGGGATATCCAAGTCATTGTAGCTCACAATCAGAGCTGACGTGATACGAACATATTATAGATCCATTGCAAACTAATTGATAATAATAAAATATAAATATTTAAGAGTCGCAATCAGTGATAAATTGATTTGTCTCTCTAATTGAATAACTTTTAACCAAAATCAGGCAAATTTTTTATTAGCATGTTAAACAAATTCAATTCAATTATTTAAAAGACAAAAGCGAAATATTCAAATTTGCTCCCATTGACGTCAGAACTTTAAGTATTTTAATATTCGAGTAATTTAGTATTTTATTGGATTGTGTTAATTGTTGACTAACCTTAACTTTAACTATAACTTTCCCTTCTCTTCAACACACAGATTTTATATTACCACAACGTGTGATATTGGCCATTATGGGCTTTCTGGCCATCCTCAATGCCTACACGATGCGCGTTTGTCTCTCGCAGGCCATCACCGTCTTGGTGGCCAAGAAGAACTCCACAGATGATGATACGAGCGATCAAGCAATTTGTGAGCCCGATGATTTGGATGGTAGCACTCATAGCAGCGGAGGGGATTATTTATGGTCCGAGGAGCTGCAGGGATTGATTCTCTCCTCCTTTTACATTGGTTACATTGTCACCCATGTGCCCGGCGGCCTTCTGGCTGAAAAGTTTGGCGGCAAATGGACTCTGGGTCTTGGTATCCTGTCAACGGCTATATTCACTATGCTCACACCGCTGGCCATCATAAAAGGTGATGCCGATTGGTTGATTGTCACCCGTGTCCTGATGGGTCTCGGCGAAGGTACCACATTCCCCGCTTTGAGTGTACTTCTGGCAGCTTGGGTTCCGGCAAACGAACGTGGTAAATTGGGCGCCTTGGTTCTTGGAGGTGGTCAAGTGGGCACCATTATGGGCAATCTGCTATCTGGCGTCTTTCTAGAATCCTACCATTGGTCGTTCGTCTTCTACTTCTTTGGCGGACTTGGCGTTGTTTGGTTCGTCATCTTTGTAAGTATTAAATATCAGAATCTCTTTAGTGTATTATATTTTAGAACTCGTTCAGTAAATGAGATCCTTTTATCTGTTTAATAAGCTTTTTATAAAAATGTTTTAAATGCGCTGCATAAGTAAATGAAAGCCCAATTCCCTGATAACTATAATTTTATAAAAAACTTGCATATTTAAAAGACTTGAGATCGTGGAATATAGTAAACTATGTATATTATATTTATTACTAATGAGTTTTAAACCTACATTAAAGACCAAAAATCGTTCCGTATAAGCAACCTTATTAAATGTCTGCTTTATTTTGTTTTACAGATCTTCCTGTGCTTCAGCGATCCCAGCAGCCATCCCTTCATCAAGCCCAGCGAACGCGAATATCTGATCAAGGAGATTGGAACTATTGGACGCAACGAGAACCTACCACCCACACCCTGGAAAGCGATCCTTACCAATTTGCCGATGTTTGCCTTGGTCTCGGCACAAATTGGTCACGATTGGGGCTTCTATATCATGGTAACGGATCTACCCAAATATATGGCCGATGTGCTGCAGTTCTCGATCAAGGCTAATGGACTTTACTCATCCCTGCCCTATGTCATGATGTGGATTGTGTCCGTTGGTAGCGGTTTCGTGGCCGATTGGATGATTCGTCGTGGAATCATGAATACGACAAACACACGTAAACTGATGACAGGATTGGCTGCCTTTGGACCAGCTATATTCATGGTGGGCGCTTCTTATGCCGGCTGTGATCGTGTCCTGGTCGTTATACTCTTCACCATTTGCATGGGTTTGATGGGCGCTTATTATGCAGGCATGAAGCTCAGTCCGCTGGACATGAGTCCCAACTACGCTGGTACCTTGATGGCCATCACGAATGGTATCGGTGCCATCACTGGAGTGATTACGCCCTATTTAGTTGGTGTCATGACGCCAAATGCCTCGTTACTAGAATGGCGTACTGTCTTCTGGGTGGCCTTTGGCGTACTCTTCGTTACGGCCATTATCTACTGCATTTGGGCATCCGGAGAGGTTCAACCCTTCAACAATGCTCCCATCGAGCCCCGAACAGTTGATTTCGAGGCCCAAGAGCGCAAACCGGAGTTGAAGCTGAAAGCGGTAGAGCATAGCTCCTAGAGATGCAACGATCCAAAGTGCCATAACTGTTCATATCTAGTTTATACTATCGTATACTATCGTGAACTATCGTATCGTATTGTACACTACGTAGTACTATATCATTATTAATATGTATATGTGCACCTGTTGAATTTGCTATAGAGAATTTTGTTAACGAAGCTCAAGAAGACATTTGTTAATGTATGTAATGTAATTTATCCTTGCGATCGTCAATTGCAATTGCTAGTTTTATAGTATGCCGCTCCTCCCCCCCCCCTATTCGCCCCAAGTGCGCTGTCTAAGTATACATATATAAATATATATAGTAATCTATAAGCTTCCAGCTGCAGATCCCCCTTAAACCCTCTCCAACTTTCCCACGCCAGCTAAGCGAATTTACTTATGTATATTATCTGTGTGTTTACCTTCCCTTCCCATCTGCAGCAATGTACTCTCTTAATTATTATTTAGTATTTAATCGAAACGAAATTCAATTTTAGGCTAGTGAGATTAATTAAAGCAAAACCACGCACAAAAATTAGAAGAAAATTAATGTACCTAATTTGTATTTCAAAAAGTGTAGAAAGTTAAAATTCAATTTAATTATTTTATGAACATTTTTAAATTGTTGATCAATGTGTAATGCATGTGTTGTTAACACCACTGTTAAAACATATCTGTTTTTATAATGTTAGTCTAAATAAAGTGCATAAACTAATTGAAATCTTGTGTAATAAATAAAAAAAAATACGCTGATCAGATTTATTTACAATTTTCAATAGCATGGGTCATAATCTGCTATGCTCAAAAATATTTTGGAGTGTTGCCAATAGGGCAACAGAACGAATTAAAGAAAAATCTTGAATTCATACTTCTTTTTTTTTACACTTTTCTACTTCGAATTCCTAAATAGTTTTAGTGGTGCGATCATCTGTACACCAACAGTGATGCGTCAAGTCAACAAGAAGTTCGCTGAGGTTGGATTTCAGATTCAGCTGAACCGCAGTGTATGGTCTGTCTGTGGGATGTCTGTTAGACAAATGGACTGTGGATGGATTTGAAGTTGAGTGGAAGGGGCTTGTCGCGTATCATAACGAATGGGTACCTTTTTACAATCTCGATTGCGATCTACTCATAACACATTATGAAGAGTGCGTAAAAATATTTCAACAATGTTGTTGCCCATGCCGTTGCGAGTCCTTATCCCGACCCCGTTCCCGTTCCCGATAAAAGTCAAGAAAAAAACCCAGTTTAATTAGGTATGTTCCTATGAATTGCTAATTAGAGCTTTTCAAGAAAACATTCTTTTTTAATACTATTACGATGATGGTGGTCGACCTTATTGATTATTTCATTTAGTTTTCTCCAATTTCTTTAGTTTATCTGCAACATATGATCCCTTGCTAATTTATAAAAAAAAACTTTAAACTAATTGAAATTAATTTACAATTTACTTTTATGGCTCACATATGGCCATACATATGTCGATGGGGTTGTTGTTTCTTGATGCCGGTCGTTTAACAATTGCCAAAACGCCAGAATCGATAGCGGCTCTCGTTTATGCCTTCTTTTCCAAGTTCCCGATACACAACAATGCTAATCGGTAGATTGCAGTTCTAGAATTCCTAAAGTGAAATTGAAAAAAAATAAAACAATCCATTAACCAGTTATCCATCTAATCAAATCCATCTTTAGGTATCATTTGCAGACTCTGCGAACGAGTTTTAAAAAAATCTAGAATGCATACTTCTAGGCCCTTTTTTTTTACAGTTTTCTACATCGAATTCCCAAATAGTTTAAGCGCGAATTGGTATGATAGCTGACTCGTTATGAATGTGAGTATAAGATGCTGCTGTTCTCGCTTGTAGCGGAAAACGAGCATCAAAAAGTGCGTTTGGAGGCGCTTGGTGATCAAGCGAGTGGCAAGCATTATGTCGATTACAGTTGCAAGGGCTTTTTTAAGCGTACTGTATGCAAGGATCTGCCCTATGCTTGCCGCCAGAATCGCAACTTCATTATTGACAAGGGGCAGCGGAATCGCTGTCAACACTGCCGCTTATAGCGGAAAACGAGCGTCAAAAAGGGCGTTGGAAGCGCTTGGTGATCAAGCCAGACTTGTGATAGCCACTAATACGCCAGTGTCGCCGGTGGCCAGTGGCCACACACAAAGGCCCACCAGCTGCCGCCGAAGCACAGAGTGTAGTACACTCAGTGTACAAGCCGGCTGCGACCTGGTAGCTGTGGTGTCATGCTCGGAACCCAGTATTACGTCCAATAGGTCGTCGAGAGGGTGCGCAACGAGGTTGCACCTGTTCTTGGAGTTCGCGTGCATGATGTCCGCGAATTGAAATGTGGTGGTGCGATCATCTGCACACCATCAGTTGGCGAGATGCGTCTGGTGGGTGGTCAACAAGAAGATCGCTGAGGTTGGATTTCAGATTCTGCTGAACCGCAGCTTCAGGTCAATGTCAATTTCATTCGAGAGTTGCTTATATGTCAAGGCCAAAGTCACAATCACAATGGGCTATTTTTGAATATATCTTGGCGAACGAAAAATATATCTAGGTGGTTGTTGATAATTCTAACGGCGCTTTTTTTTACGCCCTTAAGCAACGCAATCACTGAAGTATTTACAAAAATCTTTAAATGCATGTTAGAAGCAGCTTTTGGAAAAGACCCGGATACAGGTGTATGGGCTGTGAGATGTCTTTTAGACAAGAGGACTGTGGAAGGGGAAGTCCAATACCTAGTAAAATGGAACGGGGTTTGTCGCGTATCACAACAAATGGGTACCTTTTTTCAATCTCGATTGCGATCATCTAATAACTCATAATGAAGAGTGCGTAAAAATATTTTAACAATGCCGTTGCCCATGCCGTTGCGGATCCCGACCTTGACCTTTTTTTAAGAGTTTGTCAATCGCAGTTCATTTGGAAGAATTTTGTGAGTAAAGCAAATATTCTCTCTTTTAATTTCTTATATTTTTTACAAATATAATCTGATAACGTATTTCAAACAGCAACAAATAAATGCTGATCGACATCATAATAATACAAAAAGGAAAAAAAAACAACGAGAATCAAATGGCGCCAACGCCGGCTGCACAACAACTACAATATCCCGCCTAATCATCCGTTGAGCGGATCGAAACATTTGTGTTCCATCTGTGGAGATCGAGCGAGTGGCAAGCATTATGGAGTTTACACATGCGATGGATGCAAGGGCTTCTTTAAGCGTACTGTGCGCAAGGATCTCACCTATGCTTGCCGCGAGAATCGCAACTGCATCATGAACAAGAGGACAGTGCATCAGACCATGATGAAATCAGTAAGAGGTGGTCTCGTCGGCAAAAGCTGTGCCTTAACTAGACATTAAAATGTTACACCGCCTGGCGGCATTGATTGCTTTTTCCTAGCAGAAACAAACGAATAAGTAACAAAAACAAAAAAAAACAAAAAAAAACAAAAAAAAAACAAAAAAATGAGAAAAAAAACAAAAAAATGAGAAAAAAAAACAAAATATATACTTAAAATAAAAAACAAAGGGATACGCAACCAAAAGTCAGACAGTCCATTTGGTAGAACCCAACAATTATTGAAATGTTAGCTAATATACGAAGTCTGTGCTTTAACTATTTGGGAATTCGAAGTAGCAAAGTGACAAAAAAAGGGCCAGGAAGTATGCAGTAAAGATTTGTTTTAAATTTTCGATATATTGCCCTGTTAGCTACATGACCAATGCCATTCAAACTGAATAATAAATCCGATCAGCGAAAAAGGGCAGAGAAGGCTTAATTGACATTTGACATTATATCATCTTAAAATTTTACATAATTTTCTTTTAAATAGAAATCAAAAGCTGAAACTTGTTGTCTTTGCTAAATATTTTATTTTATATTTCTATTAAACAGAATTTTGCTGTCCATGATGTTACCAATTCAGCAAAAATTAAGAGAGATCTTTAACTGTAAGTACTAGCAGGCAGATTAAACGATTAATATATGTGTATATATAAGGACAATAATCGTAACAGATCTGCAGTTGAAGCAGCGCTTTGTTCTTTGCTACTTCAGTTTGTTGGCCATCATAAATGCTTATACAATACGCCATTGCTTAGACATCTCAATGGATCGAATTGTGCGTGAATCCAACGGATTTACCAAAGTTGTACCCACAATACCTCATCCGTTTAAAGGGAAACCTTCATTAAGGAGCAGTCGGAAGGCAGTAGGAACTTCTCCACGACAAACGAGACAAAAAGCAGGGAGCAATGTGATGAAAATAGACAAGCGAAAAATACAAGAAAAACTGCTCCAAGTTCCTGTAATTACAGTATCCAATTCCTCGGATATGTGGACAAAGCAGGTGCAGAGCCTAGTGACCTTATCCTTCTATGTTGGCTACATAGTCACCCACATTCCGGGTGGACGTCTGGCAGAACGTTACGGCGGCAAATGGATCCTGGGTGCTTCTATATTACTTTCGGCCATTCTCACCTTGCTGACACCCACAATTATTCGCAATGGAGGTCCTGGAGCATTGATAGCTCTGCGATTGCTCATCGGTTTCTGTGAGGGACCTACATTTCCCGCTGTTAGCGCTTTATTAGCTCAATGGGTCCCTGAAAGCGAACGTGGCTTGCTCTGTAGTTGTGTCTTGAGTGGAGGTGAGATTGGCATCACCTTTGTACATCTGGTTAATGGATTGACACTCGAGGAAGAGGATTGGGCTGTGGCATTCTATGTGGTTGGCGGTGGTGCGTTGCTTTGGTTTGTGGGCTTTGTAAGTATGCTGGGAAAGTTCTTAAGCATAGGCTTAAATAAAGTACATTTCTATTAATAGATCTTCTTTCACCACTCCCAATAGTCCTCTTCTGGTACACAACCTAAGCTCATTCCAATTTACTTCATTTGTTATGATTATTTCTTCATTAGGTCTTGGTCTGCTATAGCAAGCCGGATGGATCCCCGTATATAGAAAATTCGGAGCGCGACTACATCAAGAACCAGGTGAGTGTAACTCTGTTAACAGAAGAGGAGGTAAATGAAGCTGCGAATGAAGCAGCTCCTTGGAGCAATATGCTAATAAATGCTCCGATTTGGGCGCTGATCGCGGCGAGTATGCAGCACGACTGGAATCACGAGGAGATGGCACAAGAACTGCAGAAGCTGCTGCAAGAGCTACAGACCAAGGGTAGCACTTTTTGGAATGACCTGGAGTCGACTCTGCAGGTAACAGCGCCGCATTTATGGAGCTGGTTGGCATCCCTCACATCTGGTTCACTCTGTGATTATCTTATTGCCAATGGAATACTGAATCGCACTCAGACGCGTCAGCTGATGTCGTGGCTGGTCTTTATCAGCATCTCCATGTACGTGGTCTACGACAAAGAGATTGGAGCACGTGCTTGGAATGTGCTCGCTTTTGGAGCTTATTACGCGGGCATTAAAGTGTTGCCCCTGGACATGAGTCCCAATTTTGCTGGCACCTTGATGGGCATCTCCAATGGCCTGGGCTCGTTGTCAGGACTATTGTTGCCTCTGCTGCAACAACTGGAATCGGAGTATGCCATTGTGGGCAGCATACGTGCTGCGTTGTGGTTAATCTGTGCCGGATACATTTCCGGTGATGTGCAATCGTACAATCGAATGCCAAGCCGACAAGCCTGAGTTAATTACAAATATTTATATTGTTTTTTTTTTTAAAGCTATGCTAACATTAACTATTAGTAATAGTATAATAATTAAAGTTTCAATTATCATCGATAAGACTTTCATTGCTAAAACTAGGAGCACAATAGCTAAAACAAAGATTTTCCATATCTTTATATGTATAACAAAGTTTTGATGTGGGTTTTGGGTTTGTTGTTTTGCGGAGGTTATTGGTAGTTAAACTTAATTAGCACTGGGTCAGTGAATCCGTTTTTTTTATAATTTTAAATGCCTAGCGTCCCAGCGCCTGCGTTGGCTAGTGTCTACATGCCCGGCTGGTTTAGGAAACCGGATTGTGCCATTGCTGAAATGGTATTCATGTCGATGCCGAGCTTGCGAGTGACATTGATTTGAGCCAGCGCCGCATTACGCAAGGAGTAGACATGCACCAGCTCCGCCTGACTCTTGGCATAGAGCAGCGCCTTCTCAAACAGATCCACGGCACGCGTTAATTGCGCCCGTTGCACCTCCACGGTACCTAGAGTCTCATAGGCCAGCTCACATTTGGGATCCACCTCAATAGCGCGATTGAGAAGCGTTACAGCTAGCTCGATATCACCACGCCATTGCAGCATCATGATGGCCTGATGTACAAGCAACGATGGATTTGAGGGCGCCAATTTCATGGCCTTCTCATAGAACAATTGAGCCTGTGGGAACTGCTGCTGATCGGCCAGGACTTGGGCCATCAGACTGTAGCATTCAACGCAATCGGGGAACTTCTCGATGGCCTGCTCAAAGTCACGTATAACACGCTCCAGGCGACTCTGATCGCCAGTCATTAACGCTAAGCGATATTCTGCATAACATTTTTGCACATAGGCAATCGCATGATTTGGCGCCAGACGCACCGCCTTGTCGAACTCAACTAATGCCTCATCGATTTGCTCCAGCAGCAACAGAATCTGTGCACGCTGATGATACACATCGGCATTGTCGGGTTTCAGTTTTTCCGCCTCCAAGAAGTCAGCCAATCCCTTCTCGCGCTCGTCCGTCTGTATAAAGAGTGCAGCACGTTTGATGTACGCATAAACACGCAGCGTGGAGTCTGCATCATCTACAAGGATAAAATATAATTAATAATAAATAGTTAACTAGTGGAAAAAGAATACAGGCGAGGGAAATTGACAGTGAGAGGATCGTACTTATTCTGTAAGGTTTGTAGGTTCTATTTTCAGTTTTCTTTTCGTTTCATGGCTATATTAACTCATTTGTTGGTGCTGATCAAAAATATTTATACATTTTAAGGTCAAAAACTCCTTCAACCTATTAAGCACATTTCTTCTTAATTCACAGAAGCTTATTATTTTTTAAAAGCAGGGTCTAACTAGCTTAAGTTCATTAAAGAATTGCTCTTACCATTAGCCAGTATGGCATCAAAGTCGTTCTTGCTGTCGACAAAGGATCCGCACAGCAAATGGAATGTGCCGCGCATCAGCAGCGCCTCCACTTTGTATTGTGATTCCGATTCGGAGGATTCAATTTCCTCTGTGCAGGCGGCAATGATGTCATCAAATTTCTGCTCTTCGAAGGCACGACGAGCACGCAGGAATCCACGAGGTGGTGTATCTGCCACCGCCGATGGCGGTACATTCATAGTCTGCAGGGGATCGGCAATGAAGGAACGCATATAGGTATTAACAAAGGCAGACGAGGGCACGACAGGCACATGATCGCGCATGCCCTTCTCGGCATCGAGGCGACCCGTCTCCTTGAGCACACGATCTGCAAACATGATGGTGTTGTTATTCTGGAACATTTCCAGTATACAGGTGGCCGTCACATCGTCCAGGCACTCGGACATATCCTTGGTGGCTTCATGAGCACGTGCACGTCTATAATAAGCCTTGGCATAACGGGGATTGTACTCCAGAGACAGAGAGCAATCCTCCTTGACCTTGTTCCACTTCTTGAGCATCTCATAGGAGGCGGCACGATTCTGATAAAAGATTGCCAAGTCTGTGCGATGCTCCAACGGACATTTATCAATGGCCTTGTCATAGAAACTGATTGCCTCATCGTATTTGCCATTGCGATAGCAATTATTGCCTTCTGTCTTGTAGTTGTTGGCCTCCTTCAACGGGGAAAGCTGTTCACCCAATTCCGCCGACTTCTTCTTTCGATCTAACTCTGCATCTGGTGCAGTGCCGTCAATGGATAATGTTTGTTTCTCCATTTTTCCCTTGGAACGTGTCTTGTCCGCATCCTTGGATTTGGTCTGCTGCTTGCCGCCTTTTGTTTCGTCCCGTGTGCCGCTCTTCCGGAACACATACACTCCAAGGCCAATTGCCAAGGGTGTTCCCAGAATGAGGGCCACCTGCCATTTGTTTAGCTTCACCGAACCCATGTTTAAGAATGTTGCCATTTTTGGACTTTTTTAATGTGGGCAGCGTGTAGGTAAAATCTGTAAAATAAAGTGCACATTGTGTAATAGCTCGCGGTCTTATCAAACGCATGTACAATACTGAAATCTCCCGCCCGCTAAAAGCCCAAACTGCTAAACGCCGGGGTGCGATTTGTCACCTCCTCATTTTCCCTTTCCACTTATTGATTTTTTAACATATACTTTAGTGTATGCGGTCTTGTTTTACTCACGTTTTGTATTATAATTTAACACTGCAATGAATTTTGCAAATATGAACTGTTACTTGAATGCTTTTTAGTGAAAAGTAAATAGAAACTTATATTTAATATTACAACTAGCCTGCTTAGCAAATAGAACTAGTGTTGCCAGATTAGGTAATCTCAGGCTAGATTTAGCATATTTTAAAGTTCTATAGCCATATCTAGCATTATAGTTCCAAGAAAGCGGCGCTAGTTTGTTACTTAACGTGAAAATCAAGATTCAAAAAATCAGTAACATGTGACTATCGGGACAGGTGACAGTCCTGGGGTCAATAAATAATCAAATTGCCGCCAAGGAATTGATTTAGCGTACGGATACCGATGAGTACTTATATAAAATGATTTTTCTTAAACAAATCATTTATTTTTTGCTAGCGCTGCTTCTTTAGAACTAAAATTCTATCGTGTAAACTGCAAAACTATGAAAGCAACATGTGTAATTGCTGGTGCATCATACATAAAGCTCACTGCTATATTAGTCATGCAACAGCATGAAAGGGCAACGCGCGCTTATTTAAAAATAAAATAGAAAACTATTTTTTAAGAACCGATTTTATTTGCAACAAAATTGAAATTCGAAATTAGATAAATTCAAGAGGATTCTTTTGACATATTTTCGTCTTTGTAGCCCTTCCGGGGGCCTACTTCCTTCAAATGAGTCCCAAAACATCTGAAAATTTCAGGAAAGGTAGAGAAAATTCTACGAAAAATCTATGCAAAATTTCAATGATTTTTATTATCAGAGTTGTCAGGTGTGTCCAATTTTGGCACCACCTCTTGTTTGCTAGCGCCTCTTTTTTAGAACTAAAATTTTGTCGTGGTATTGGCAACTCTGCTGTGTGGTGTCTGTCGTCTGCTGGGTCTTGTTGTCATCTGTCCTCAAAATCACTATAAGTTATAAGATTAAGTTATTATTTTGATAAAATTCTTGCAAATTCAATGAAGGTTTTAAATTTAAACACCCAAATTGCTCAAGAATTAAATTTGAAAACGAAGTTAAAAAAAACAAATACAAAATAAAATATAAAGCAATGAATTAGAGAATATACAAAATAGTAACGACTTTTTTACAAACTGTCATTATTAAAAATGAAAGGCGTAGCCCAGGTTTTTTGTGAATAGTGTAAATCATAAGTTGATGTCTCAGCAGACTTCTACAAGGAATATTTTATGAAAAAAATCTTTAATTTTAAAAATCTTTGTTTTAAAAAAAAAAAGAAAACACTGTACTTATTTAGTGTAAAATTACACACTCCATAAATAAATAATTATTTGTGAATAATTCAGCGCATGAATAGTTTAAACTGTCTATGGAAGGTCAGGGAAAGATTTCCGTATCGATCATACAATTGGAAGTAGGCACATACATACATATATATACATGTATATACATATATGTACATACATATACTTACATTGAAGTTTGTAGATAACGAAAACAAAGGAAAAGGTGGTTGATGATCGCAAGGCGCTGACTTGAGTGCAAATGAGTTCAACTAAAAGGCTATATATATGCTCTCAGTCCCACATACATATACAATTTCTCTGTGGGGGAGGGAGGTGCAGACCGAGTACGTAACACGAATACGTCGCATTAAGCTTTATCATCAATGTGTGTGTGTTTGGTTCCAATTCCAATGCAAATGCTGTAAATAATCTTCATATCGAAAAGTCGTTGCGTTTGGATTAGTTTTTATTTTTATTTTATAAGTTGTACCTAAATCAAACTTCATAATTTGAATCGCACTAAGCTTAATATTAAAATTATAAGTCTGTAGGTGTATTAAGTTTAGGAAATTTTTAGAAACTAGAACTATTGAATAAGTAATTCCAGCGCTTTTTTCTTGTTTTTTTTTTTTTTAGTTTTCTATTAAGAGCCGACAGTGCCAGCTGCAGGCGCAGCGACCTCGCTTTTCTTCTTCCCCTATGCTTTTGATTTTTATAATTCTATTTCTTGTTTTTTCTTTCTTTCTGTAACTTCAAATTCAATATTCGCCGTTTTTCTCTTCCTTTTCACACTTTTCTGCTCAAGATTTTCTCTGTATTTGCGTCTCCGCTTTAGCGTGCCTTTGGCATCAGTTTTTCACAGCCTTCTTGTTGTTGTTGGTGTTCATGAGTTTGGTCAAAATCTTTCTGGAGTGGCCAGACGGGTCGAAGTGGTTAGTGTGCTCATTGGCCTCCTTCTTGGAACGCTGCTTGCCGCTGTGGCCCGAAAAGATGTGTTTGTCATGGTCAAAGTTGTAGTGCTCGTATTCATCAAAATGTGCCTCAGACATGTTGCTTTGTGAGTTTGAGATCTTTCTTGTGTGTTTGCAATTAGGAGTTTCTTGTCTTTTTTTGTTCGTGGTTTATCTTTTGGCTTGCAGTTTTATTTGTATTTGTTTTTGTAAATGCGTCACTTCCCCACAGGTCCTCGCAGCAGCAAATCACGAATGGAATTGAACTTTCTGTTGCCGTCAGTCACCTGCTTTTATACCCAGCTAGAGCTTTTTATCGCTCTGTTGTTATCTCCGAGAGAGGCGCAGACCGGCACTCTCTGACTCGATGTCCCAAACTTTAGACCCTGTTGGCAATTTGATTCGATATTTATTAACAATATATTTCTTACCAAAATGTTGATAAATTACCTAAATCTAATGTTTGCCGTAGTAGTGTTTTTTCAGTTTTCAGATAAAGAATTTGTATTTTGGAATTGTGACCGATTTCGAATCTGATATTATATGAAATGATTAAAACAAAGGTACCTAAAATGTAATGCCAACTAAGTTTCATAAAATTTGTTGTTATTACGCAAGCTTTGTTTAAATTTACACAGTGTTTGTTTTCGCTCTAGAATTTTCGATCTGTTATTCACCATTGGGTTGCATGTTGTTGTTGCTCACACTCTCTCATTTTCTGGCTCTTGCTTAAAGTTCTTTGGAGAGCCAACATGAAACTTTTAGCAATTCTTGCTGCGCAATTTATTTTTGTTGTGTTTACAAAATGCGCGGTAAACAAAAAAAATTAACAAATAACAAAAAAAAAAAAAACGCAATGACAACGTCAAACATATTTTTGCCTCGACAATTGAATATATTTCATTTTTGTTTTCATAATATACACGTTTTTCTCTATAAAACTCTCATACATTCTGGTTCTTTATATAAAAGCCACGTTGTCAACCCTTGCGTTGCATTGGCCCTGGTAACGCATTTCAAGTTGCATAACTGGCAGGCAGCTAACACATGTTGCATTTCCATGCCACTGCCCGGCTCATTGCCACAAAATTTTCCGTTAACAATCAAATGTTAAACTTTACGAAAACATCGGACGTGATTGGTCGCACATATCTACAGACATATGTACATATGGATATTTATGTATAAATGAAGGCTCGCCTTGCGTCTAATTTCGTACTCCTGCCTGTCGACCCAGTTCCCCCTTGTTCTACCGTCTCTCGATACTTAAGGAAAAGCTCTTACTATAATTGTTTGCCCATTTGTTTATATAAATGCATTTGTTTACGTATAGAGCAGGCATGCCGGTGATAAGCTTTGTCTGCTGTTATCAGACGCTACATTGTTTGTGTGAGGTCGGCTGAACAATTGTTATTGGGAATGGTAAGCGTATTAGTCATTCTCCAGTTTTGGGCTTTCTGGCCCGGAAAGTTCGATGTGCTCCGCTTGATTACTTGAAAACAACGCAATAGATTTGTTCAAGAAGCTTTTCAACCTAGACCGAGTTGATCCGCCGTTAAAAGCTTTGTTGAATCTACTTTTAAAACAAAACCATAGGTGGCTCATTTATGTTTTGCAAACAGACAAAAGCTGGCGCCACATCTGACGTCACAAGTATCTGAGTTGGAAAAAATTATCTTTAAGCTTGCATTTTCTCTAACTTGCTGGATTTTTGCAGAATTTAGTCGAATATATAATTTTGCTTAAAATTTTGTAATTCAAATAGAGGTTTTTTTAAATTTTAGTATTCAAACAAAGATTCAGAATGCTAGAAGATTTATATGAACTGTCTTTGTTTAATATTCCCCTGGTTATGCTGCAAATCGCAAAGCATTTCTTGAATTTGGCTTGTCAAGTTGGCCATTAAACGACTCTCGTTGTGATTAAAGATATCGCTTTCAATGCGTCCATTCAGGATACATTGACGTACTTCCTCCGCCTCATAGCAAAGGCCAACACGATTATGACAGATGCTTCTTGACTTCTTGGCTTGCGGCAAGTCAAACTTATAGTCCACATTATCAAAAACTAATAATTCAGGGCACCACAAGTTGCTCATCTGCAAGAATAAATGTAATAAAGTTGACATCTAATAAATTTAAGGTCTTACTGTAGCATTTCCCTTAGTGCCATGTATCGTGACCATGTTACTGAGCTTTTCTACGGTGCTTAGCATTAATCGAGCAGTTCTATTGTCCTTAAATATTAGCTCGATATTGACCGCCACATCGATGCCCACGTAATTCCGTTCTTTAGATACCCTAATCGATTTCGGCACCTCTCGATATACCCAAAGTGCCAACTGTATGGCATAGGGTGCCAAGTCCTTAGTCACGCCTGCATAGGACATCATTTTGACGAATTTATTAGACAGTTGCCAACCCAATGTACAGTCCACATGTTGAATCTTGCCCAGCTTGGAGTTCCTCAGTTCACGTCGCAGAAACTGATAGGCGGGCAAACAACGTGACCAGATGCCCTCCATCAGAAACAAACCACGAGCCTGGGCCTTGGCCACCAGATTCACCACCTGATCCTCAGTCATACACAGCGGTTGCTCGCACAACACATGCTTGTCATGGTTAAGCATCAAGTGGCACAATTCACAGTGCATAGAATTTGATGGAGAGATGTAAACAGCATCTAAAGTTAAGAGATTTCACAATTAAGTTCGGGTTTAAATTTCAGATTATTCAACATACTATTACTACAAGTTTAAATTATAAATTACCCTACTAAATATTATTTGAAAAGGAAAGTGTACAAAAATACTAGAATCACCAAAAAGTAAGTCCAATTTATTCTTAATCATATTAATAACGTACGAATTTTATAGTATATGCTCAACTCTCCATACATTTTAACAAATACTTAGCTTGACTGTGAATTTAGCCATGCCAGGATTGAAAGTTTTCTAATTTGTTCAGTCTAAGTATAATCTATGTTCAACTCTTTTATATTTTACTTCACCTAGTCTTTAATTCTTATTCTTTTATTACTTATGTATTTTTATCAAGCTCTGATTAAATACTCACCCACTTGAGGACATTTTGCGAGCTCCTCGAAGCTCGTAAAAACTTTTGGCACCTGGTGCTTGTCGGCAAAAGTCAGACCTTTTGATCGATAAGCGTCCACGCAGGATGTGATAGAGTGGTGATTTGATGGAAGGACACTCAATGCTCTGGCAAAGTCCTCGGCCATGAGAGAAACTGGTGCAATGCCCCAACGAATCGTGTGCTGTGACTTTTTCACCCCACTGTCTTTACGAGATTCATAGCGATTTCCGAGGCGCAGTTGTTGTGGGCGTGGCGTGGTAAGACTGCCGCCACGCCCAGTCAACTGTGCAGTCTCCCGCAAACCTGATGAGGGGAAAAATGAGAAGAGCAGTCAGAAGAGATTAGCAGATCACTTGCCATCGCCAAATACAGTGAAAACTACAATGACGACTACGAGGACGTCGCGTAAAACGCATTTCATTCATACAATTGCAATTGCAATTGCAATTACAATTGCCATGGCAATTTCTTGGTTTATTTTATTTTTATTTGTTATATGTATTTCTATTTTATTTGTTTGGCTTTTTTCCACGAATTGGCGAAATTGCGGGTGTTGCTGTTGGTGTTTTTATACCCAACTAGTTACCGTTGGGACAAGTTGAAGTCGTAGTCGAAGTCAAAGTCGAAGTCTCTGTCGCAGTCTCTGTCTCTGTCTCCGTCTCTAACCATTTACGTCGAAACGAAGACGACGATCGCATTATGTGGCACTGTTTAGTGCCAGCGCCAGTCTCAGTTCCTCCATAATTAGTCATATTTGTTTAGCATCAAAACTTGTGAATGACTGTGGTGGCTCTGCCTCCGAATCCGACATTGCTTTAGCCACAGCCTCTTTATGTTGCTGTGGATCAGTGGCTCTTGACTGACAGAGATGTGCATGTGCTCCTCTCCAAACACGATGTTAAATGTTTGAGACATAAAGTACAATATATTCAAGGTTTATATAATAAATATTTAAGTTTTAAACGAGCTTAAGATTAAGCTTTTAACTAACTTAATTTTATCGAGTTTTTAAAATATATCCAATCAAAGTTTGCATGTACAGTACATATATGCAAGTAGAACTTTCCTATATTTTGTAACTTGCGTTTTATACTGTAAAATTCCATGGAATTCAACTAAGTTTTAAAGAAATAACTTCTTAATTAAAGGGAGAATATATTGTCCGTTTATATGGTGCTAAACTTGATTGGACATATCTCGTGGCAATAAATAGCTTTACATTGATTTAAATATTGAGAAATATTTAATTTTAATGAAATCAACGAAAACTTACCTTATTGAAATATCGCTGCTGACCTTTCAAAGGTATTTTAAAAGAGCTTAAGAATTACTATTAAATTTCTAAAAGTAACTTAGCTTCTATGTATATAAATTATTTAAAACTTATGGTTTGTTTAAATAGCTTTTACCAGCTCCATAAATCTGATAGCTTTAGTATTTAACTTAGAAGCTGATAAAAAATGTCATTAAAAATTTTATTATTTAGATATTATTAAAATAACTCAGTTGTAAAGAACTTTCAATTGTCTTAGAATATGAATTCTTCAGTTTTAAGAAATATAAATACATTTAAGTATCAACTTTTGACTGACTTTGAAGTCGTGACTGTGTTGGGGTCGTGTCACGCGCCCAGCTCATCACGTTTGCGCCTCCGTCTGGTCCTGGCCAACTAAGGCGCTAAGACGTTGACGGCCATTAGGCGGCGCACTTTACGCTTTACGCTTACACTGCGTTCTGTCAGCGTTGGCTTTTCACTTTCTTTTAGAAACTGTACATAGTTTTGTTGTAGTATATAGTTGTTGTTGTTTTTTTTTTTTCACTTTTCAATAATTCGAATTTCGAATGCGTGCAACAATGTAGCCAAAGTGCGAACACAAACGTACATACATATGTACGTTGGCCATAGGCAAGCGACAACAAAAATTTGTTTATCTAATTAGCCATGCACCGGGCGACAACAACATTTCACTTTGTTTATTGTGGATCGATTTTCGCCTGTTTGAACATGCATGGCAGGTGGCAGGCACACACACTCGGCACACACTGTGGCACACACACACACTCACACGAGTACGAAACTGTCCCTAACCCAAATGCAAGTCAATTGAATGAAAGTGTTCTATGAAGCAATCAGTTTTTTGCCCGGAAGTTTTTGGTGGGTGAAATTATGGTGCTGAAGTGAAAGGTACTTTTTTACTGTGCCTAATTTCTAGCGTCATTAAACGTGCTACGCATGGATATACCAACATGAGGGGGTAGCAGTAAACAAGGGGGAAGGTGAGGAGCTTTGGCGGCAAACCAAAAGCGTCCAAGAAATTTGTGTGGTGTGCGTGTGTGATGACTCTTTCCATAAGGCGACATGTTCATTAAAAACTGCACAGCACAGCAAAAAAAACCAACAACTACAACAACAATAAACAACGACAACAACAACAACAATGACAGCAACAACTACAACAAGATACAAATTTGCATGCTGGCAACATAAATCGTTTGGCAAAATATTTAACAAGTCAACGGCAACAGTTGAAATCAATAAATTTATTGATACAATTTATACAGCAGCGCAGGACGGACGCAGGCAACATGCAACACGCAAGCGCTAATTAGAGGGGTGCCACAGAGTGCTGCACTGTTGCAACATTGCAGCCGGAGCGTGCAACAAAACTTAACCAAGTGACCAACTTGGCTGCATAAATTTATTTGTCATACAACAAAGCAACAAAGCCGACAAGGTAAAGAGAGAGAGGGAGAGAGAGAGTGAGAAAGAGAGAGAGGTGGCGGCTGTGTGGGCGTGTCAGTCAGTCAATGTCATATTTAGCTTGACAGCTTGCATTCTTCTGTGAAAGTCATTGTGGCAAGTTCGTTGCCTAAGTCTTTTGTTTTTTTGGACGCCTTGCAAATATTTTTTTTTTGTTTTTTCGAAATTTTTGCAACATTCGCTTTAATTAACACATCAAGCTAATGAGCCGCGCAAAAAGCAAAAAAAAATTAAATTAAAGGGGGAACTAACAACAATATTGAATGATTGTTTCGCTTGTTGTTGTTAACGTTGTTGTGGTTGTTATTGTTGTTGTCACTGTAAGCGCTTTTAATGGCTTTACAAGTTTTATGCATGTCTCAGCGTCTACAAAACTCTTTGCAAATACGCACACGCCCAACAGCAACAACAACAGCAACAGCAACAACAATAACATCAACAATAACAATAGCAACAACAATAACAACAGCAATTGTAAATCACAACCCTGGCATTGGCATCATGACTCGACTGTCACAGTCTTGGCCACTGTCAGTTGTTGTTTCTGTAATTGTTGTTGTTGCCTGCCTTAAGCTTTTAACATATTTTTCAATTTCAGCGCCAAAGAAATGTTTTCTCAGTTAAACGCCAAAGATCGCTTTTTTTATGCAACACACAAAACATGCCAATTGTTTGTGTATTTGCAACAAAAGCGAAAGTTGATCAAGTGTTGACCACCTAGGTAGCAACAACAACAACAGTAGCGTAAACAACAACAGAACAAACTTCTTGCCATAATTTAAACAGCAACCAGAAATCTTTTACATATATGCTTCATATGTTACATCAACATTATTATCAATTCAACCTTATATACGTTTCGTATACTGAATTTTAAAGTTTTCTTCCGGAAAAGTTCTGGAATTATCACGGCAATTAAATTCAAATTTGTTTTCCATCGTTTCCATGTTTTCCAGACGTTTACAAACTGAAAATTGTATATGTTTAATAATATAATAACAGATATAAAAAGTCTTTTAATAATATATTTAGTTGGTTCAGTTATCACCTCGCGTAAGTCGATGATTTTAAGCGAAATATTGTCTCCGGTTTTCTGTATTTGATAATCCAGACTGAAGACAACTTCATGGTCATAGTCAGCAGTCCATCAGTTAGTCAGTCAGTCAGTCAAGTATTCAGTTAGTCAGCAACATGTTGCAGTGAAAAGTGAGTCTGTTTGCGGGAAAAGGAGAAGTTGAAGAAGAGAAACAACTAACCAAAAGCAATGCCAAAGCCAGAGACAAAATCAAAGCCAAAGCCAGAGACAAAGCCAAAGCTAAAGCTAAAGTTAGCAGCAACAAAAAGCGAAAAGACGACAACTTTGCCGGCAAACAGCGACGTTGACTTCGAAGTCGGCGTCGACGCATGTTTATTGATTCGCTGTGGTCAGCTTGCAGCAAGTGTTGCTCAGCAGCAGCAATAGTAGCAGGAGCAGCGACGTCGACGCCAGCAGCAACAAGTGCAGCTGCCAATTGCAAAGTAAACGTTGTCTGGGTTTTTGGAATAGGAAGAGAGAGGGGCAATTGGGGGGTCTGGTGTCTGAGCCACAGTCTGGCCAGTTGTCTGGTTCGTTGTACTGGCAGAGCAATTGTTGCTGCCGGCGTTGGCAGCGTGTTGTTGCCGCGTTGCTTTGCGTCGCGTCGCGTCGTTTCTTAAACAGTTTCGAATTTGAGTTTTGGCCAACACAACGCGAAATCAGTTAACAAACGGACGCGTTTTGAAACGGATGCAACGCAGCACCGCAACAAACAACGAACAACATACAATCAATAACCAACAACCAACAACAATCGAGTTTCCTGCTCCTCGACAAAACGGTGCGAATGACTCTTCGGTCTCGGGCCCAAAGTGTCGTCGGGCGTCGTCGTTTAAAAGTGAAATTTACTGAATGAAATGAAATGTTTGACTGCCCCATGCAATTGGCATCGCAATTCGAATTGAAATTGAATTTGGGAATTGTATTTGGGAATGGGATAAAGCCAGTGTTTCAATATTAATCTGTGACAATTGCAGCAAAAGTCAATTGAGATATGACTGCAAATTAGTTAAACGATAAAGTGATTAACAAAATAGAAAGGATAATTCCAAAAGAGAACCCCCCAGAGATCAACTATCAATTTCAATTTGTGCCCGCGTTGTATGGTAGGTATTGAAAATTTAAGATGATGCAAGATTCAACATCAATTTCAAGTTGAAAGTAAAATTTTAAAATCAGTTCTGTTAATGCCAATTAAAATTTTTTTCAAATTGTGTGGAAATGTTAGATGATGCAAGATCGGTTATTAATTCGAAAGCATATTGCAAAAGTTTATGAGATTATTATTTAAAAAAGAACAAATGTTCATTAATTAATTAATATTTAACAAAGTTTTGTTTCAAATGAAGCCTAAGGAAGTTCTTTAAAAGTGAAAAACTTAGCAAGAAGATGAACGAGTTTTGTCAAATTAAAATCAAAATAAGTAGGATGATGTAAAATCACTTTACCATTTTAATATTTTTAAATTTCTTACATATTAACATATGATAATTCATTGAACTTAAAATAGTGTTGCAACTAGGAAAGTTTCTTAAAAGTTGTTGTATATGATCAGGAAATCAAAGGAATTGAATAAATGTATTACTGACGTAAAGTAAACTAGTTGTAAAATTGTATTCTTAGTTTAATCTCAAGTAAGACAAAATAATAATTTAAATGGATAGTTATTTCTGTTGAAATTAATAAGTTTCTAGGAACGCTTTAATGTTATTTGTGTTTTCATAGTTTTGGATTAGCATATCATAGAAGTTTCATAGTGTTCAATGATATTTTTATGAAACTTGTCGATAACTAATATTATCGATAGTAAGCATTGCATACAGCTGTCGATTGTAAGTTTTTGCTGCGATTGTTGCACTCTCAGCGAAATCGAATGTGCAATGTTATTTGCGCAAAGAATTAAGACGCTCCTAATAAACAAACAGCACAGCTGCAACATAGCAGTAACATAAGCAACAACACCAACAACAGCAGCAACACTAACAACAACAACAAAATACACACATCACTCATACGCGGCGTTGACAGCGCCAACTGTTCGAGTTGAAGTTGAAGTTGAAGGAAAAGGAGACAATGCCAAACACTTGCATCTGTCGATTTTGTGTGTGTGTTTGTGTGAGTGTGTTGTGTGTGTATTTATCTTTCACTTAAAGTGAAGATGACATTCTTTAAATGAAATTAACTGCCGGCAGCAAAAGCAACAAAACTGCTGCTGCTGCTGTTGCTGTTGCTGATGTTGCAGCAAATGTTGCTGCTGCTTTGGCTGCAATTAGTATTTGTCTTTGCTAATACGCTGCCATGTTGGTATGCATCCCAGTTTGTTATTGTTGTTGTTGCTGTTGCTGTTGCTGTTGACCAGTTGTTGTGGTCGCTTTTTATTTCACGCATAAAAAGTGTCGCACACTTGAATGAATCTTTTGGTTTTTGGTTTTGTCTTTGGCTTTGCTTGTCACTTAGTGTGCCAAGTTGCTGTTGCTGCTGTTGTTGTTGTTGATGTTGTTGCTGCTGCCGTTGCGCTTGTTTGTATGTTTATTGGTCTGTTTGTTGTTTACTCTTATATTTTTTTCTTTTCTTTACTATGTACATTGCATTCACAGCCGCCTCATTGGCTTAAGCGTTCACTTAACAGCAACCACGTCTCGTCTTTGCATGCAACTCGCGGATTCAATGAGATTTCGATGCGATTCAATTCAATTCGTTTGGTTTGCTTTGCTTTGCTTTGCATTGGGTTGGGCCAAAGAGATGACGGTGTTGCGCTTTTAAGCATTTCAAGATTAAGTTGCTGATAGCTTTAAGTATCGAAAGTACGAGTACGAGTACATTCAATGAAAATATTGCCCATTTAAAACAGAAAACAGTCAACAATATACCACACACATCGTCACATTTATGTCTACTTGCCATGGATCAATAATCGAGACTCCACAGTCTGTAAAAAAAATATGTCAAATATAGTGAAATTATAATAAAAGTAACATATTTTGATGTGGTGAGGAAAAATAAAATATCCAAAGTGAAAACTGCTAAGTACATTTTACATTTAGCCACTTTTAAATAGAGAATTAATTTAGATTTCAAAGAATAATCGAAATGATATTTCGCATAAAACTTGATTTACTTTTGACAAAGTTAGGCAAGTTTACAAGTCCAATTAGTAACTAATTGAACATAAAATACTTAGGGCCACCTCTTGTTCATAATTCCAAAAATTATACAAAAATAAATAAATATATTTAAAATAAAAAACTATTTTTAAATGTAGAATCAAACCATGATGAAAATGATGAAGATATGCAAGCTTCAATACGTTGACTTTTAAAAACAAAAACAATTTACCCTCTAGGAATTAACTTTTAAGTGTTCTCTTATACTTATTTTGGACACCAGGGTTTGATTTAAAGTGAAAACTCAAGAGTGGAACTCAATTCAACATTAACTTTTTTTCTCAGAAATCTTTGATAAAAAACAATTTTTGAATTCAAACTACTTTTAAGTGTAGAATTAATTAAGAGAACAAATAATGATGACAACAGGTTAAGTTTTGACAAAGTTATAAAAATGTGAGCTTTTACCTTGTAGTGCAATTCATAATTATATTCAAATATTATTTGCTTTCTGCTCGACTACAAAACATTAACATATTAGTTAGATCATCAAAGAAAAAGAAACAATCACAAAAATAACTATAATAATAGCATCTGCGCATAACAAAACTCAAGAGGTACTTCCTGCACTGACTGCTAAGTGTAAAATAAACCCGTTTAACATGGCCTACTGCGAACTCATTCATGTAAACATAATAAAATACAAAATTAAATAACATAAAAATGATGTGTAATTAAATGAATTATGCAAAATAAATTATAACCAGATCAGATTGAATAACTTACAAGACGAGCGTGTGATAATTACTCTATAATAAAAGAGGCCTACCAACGATGTGATTTAATAAATTGAAAGAGGGAGATATGCCATAGATAGAGACAATTGCAATAATTTGAAATGGAGTTGAGAAGAACCCGCATTATTGAACAATTGTCTGATCATCAGAAAAATATACACTGAAAGGATTCTATAGATTCTATAGAAATGAAACCATTTCTTGGCAAAAACCATTTCTTAGCCATCTTCGGTGGCTTCTTTTCGTAGCTGTCGGTGAATTTTATTTGATTTTAATTGCCGTACGTGCAGAGATGTTTGCCACTTAATGGCTTTATTTATGCGTGTAGTAATCAAGTTAATTTTTACGATTGCCGCAAAGTGACCGCCGTGCAACAGCCACAACAACAACAACAACACAAACACCAATAACAACAACAACAACACCAACAGCAACTACAACGTGTAGAGCCACTGTAAAATAAATGCAAATTTTGTTGTTGTTACGGTTGATGCTGATTTTTATGTTCCAAAAACCGAAACATTGTGGACAAGTTTCACTTTCATTGGGGAACTGATGACAACGCACCGCAATCGTTACAATTTCATTCCGTTAATAGCCATACGTAACCCTAAGGACATGTTCCAGAAAAAAAAACAACGAACAGTATTGTTGTCGTTGTGTCGCTTTGAAAATGTGACCACCCAAAAGTAGGCTGAAGAGTGCCAAGACCCAAGAGTCTCAGTTTTTTTTTTAATTAAGATGTCAGTTAAAGGTAGAGCGAGTATCTCAATTCTCCCTTCTTCCTCTATCCCTCTTTCTTTCTGCCCTCTCTCTCTCTCTCTTTCATTCAGAGAATTCCTCTCACTTCAGTCGATGGAAGCGAACAACTTCTACACTACATTATTGGTAGTATTAAATTTCGGGAAAGATTTAAGTTGCTACTGAAACAGTTTGTTACTTTGATAACTAAGTATTTATTTATAATAAACACAAAGTCTGCTAACGCAAATTTTAATAATTATTAATTTAAGCAATCATTTTGTTTTTGTATTTTATTCGTTTTTTTTTACCGTCAACCAAGATCTGTTAACAAAGGAGATTACTATCAGAAAATAAGTGTTAAATAGGATTAACAAGTAAGCTTTCAATTTAACAAAAGCTGAAAATTTAAAGAAATATATAAAATGTTAAATTTTTTATAAAACAATTATTATTTAAGATATGTTAATATAGTTTCTATTTTGTGACATTAGCATTTTGCTCAGCAATTATTACTTTAACAATATTAAATTAAAAACATTGAGTCATGATGAGCAAATCTCGAAGGTTTCTAAGATCTGTTATTCCATACTATCAAAGTACAAGAGTATTAAAATAAAATGGTATTCATCTAATTTAATAGCAAAAATATAAAATAAAGTGTTGCCCATTTCACTACTTTTATAGATAGAGTTATTTCATTCAAGCCAATGAAATTAGTTTGAATTTTCCGAAAATAATATAATATTATTCAATTTAAGTTCAGTTAATACTAAAGACTTCTTTAGCTAAGCGCAAATTGAAGTTTGTTGCCTAAGTCTTTTGTTTGTAATCAAAAATCGTAATAGTAATTTGCCTTTAACATTTGCAGATAACCCGCACCGTGCTTCATGATGATTAGCGAACGGCACAAAACCAACAATTTGGTAACAATATTATGTTGCTGGCTTTGTTTGCATGTTGCATGCCCCAGCAATTGTTTGGCTGATGAGGTGTTTGAGGTCTTGCCACAAACAGCGACGACAACAAAGACGGCCAATCGTCAGGATGAAGTGAATGTCTTGGCATTTGTGACGCCCAACGCAACCACAGGTGAGACAAAGAGATTGGGAGAGTCAAAAGAGTGACAGGGGGGGCCTTGGAGAGCTGGCAATGAACTGCATGCTGCAAATATGAAAGATTTGCACTTTGATTTTGTTTTAACCGCCAAATGCCGACATAATTGACACGAGACCACAAAGATCCGAGAGGAGACGAGGTGAGACGCAATCAACTGTCTACCTGTTTGCTCTGCGTGTTATTATATTTCTTTTTTTTCTTTTTTTTTTTGGTAAGAGACTATTTTAATGACCAGCATTAGGAGATGCAAACAATTTTAACGCAATCATGCGCGGTATTTTAATATGGTGCAGACAAATGAAAGTGAAAACAACTTGGAACTTGGCGGCAATTATGTAAGGCAAAAAGGATAAATGGAAGTCCATTTAATCTTTTAGCAATTTATAATGCGTTCAACCCTCTCACAAGAAATACTCAATTGGAAAATTGCCATTGATCATCTGGCATTTTGTCTATGCTCAGCAGTTCCTGGTGCATGTCCTCACGTTGATCTACACTCCATTCAAATGGAAAGCGATTTGTCTGGTTTTTAGCTAATAACTTGGCCAAGTTAACTTCATGTCCGCCAATAACAATCCCAGTCGTTGCCGCCCCATTGATCATTCAATCAAGCGGGATACTGTTTGTTGTAAGTTTCCCAAGTGTATTGGCCAGTTGTTCATAACTGAGATTTACCAATTGACTTTCAGCCCACCTGAACACCGCCTGCGGTTTGTGGCTTGAACTATGACTTCAAATTTCATTCAGCTTTTGATTCCCACTTCGATTTTGCATTACTCACAAGCCCACACATTGTATCCATGTGCTCTATTCGAGGTACGAGTTGATTGCACTTGCCATGGGCAGCGACATAAAAATCAATAATATCCGACAACTAATAATAGCTGCGAGGTCAGCTTGAAAAGAACTCTAAAAGGAGTCTGTAGTTATTGCACTTTATAACTGGAAAGTGCTCGAAAGACACCTTTTTATAAAAAAGCTATCCATATACGGTGTATTTCCCTCTAAGAACTGTTTTGTTTAATATTTATATGTTGATAGAAAAGTTTAAGGATCGCAAAATTTGAATTAAACCATTTTTTTTTACAAAATCTATTTGATTTTAAAAAAGATGTCGGCTAATCACAATCTGGGGTGTTCCACAAAGCTGTAGATCTTTTGCCGACAATTGCTTTTGTAAATAACTGTTCTAAATGTTGGTGTTCCTAAATTTTGTATCTCTTTAAAATTCATTAAAATAGAGGCTGTTTTGGCTTTTAAAAAGTCCATCTTAGCTCAGCAGATATTCATATTTTCCATATTGTTATTGCTTGGGAGCTGAGCAAAATAAACAAATAGTTTCCCAGCACCACTTTGATTTTGGGTAGCTTGGGCAACTGTTTTAGCTTCTCTGCGGACAAGGCTTTTTCTTTACATTTTCCACTTCGGCCTCTTTCTTTTTCTTTACGAAACAATCAAGTCGATTAAGCCTTCTCTGTCCTTCTACAGCTAGAGACAAAATAAATTAAAAAAAAATAATAACAATTTTGAATGACATGGGTCCTTTTTCCGTGCCCAAACATTTTTTGAAGTGTAGTCATTAGCGAAACAGAACGAAGTAAACTACAAATCTTTAATGCATACCTCTCTGCCCTTTCTTTTTACACTTTACTACTTCGAATTCCCAAATAGTTAAAGCGCAGACTTGGTTTAATAGCTAACATTCGAATCCAATATTACACGCAAAGCATCCCGAACTTTGTTCATCTATCGTCAATTCAGAACGCGGCTACATTGCGCACTGTTGGTTTTTCAGAAGCCAGGAAACGAATGAGTTGAATTTCATTGAAAAGCCCGCTTATTTTGTTAACAAACAGTGCCCAATGTCGTCACGTTATACTTTGACGAAAGATAAACAACTTTCGGGATGCTTTGCGTTAGTGATGTATAAAAACATCGAAACATCAATTTATCAATTTTTCATCAATTCAAAATTCACACACGATGTCAAAATTTTATTTCATAGAAAAGGATTAGTTTACAAATATGCCAAAGTTAAAATTTTTTTAACATATATGTATATAAATAACATAATAAGTTTATATTACTGATCGCGTGCTAAGTTAAAATCTGTTTCTGTTTTTAAACAAGAATCATAATTTACAACTTATCGCGAAACTCGATCATTTGGACTAAAAAAGGTACTTTGGTACAATCAAAAAAGAATTAATTATTTACTCTGTTTATACGAAGCACAATTTGTAAATTCGAATCACAAAATGCTGTCAAAAGTGTGTGAATAAACACGGATTCACAAATTCGACTAACACACGAAAGTTGACTATGAATTCAGTATCAATTCATGAATTAAACTAACAGTTTTCTGAAACTAGATGGCAGCGCTGAGACTTATAACAAATTAACGAGTCATTTAATTTGCCAGAGGCTGAAATTGAAAAAATAGAAATTTCAAGTACTTAATAGTTAATGTTCTCTCTTAATGACCTTTAATCTTGTGAGAGTGGTATATTATCTATAAGAAAATTCAAGAGATTTGCATTAATATCTTTTATTATTCTTATTTTACCTGCCTTTGATGTGCATCATAGAGGGTGTATGCACTATCCATAATTTTTTATTTCGTTGTTATATTCTCCGACTTTTATTTATCGTTAATAGTGCGCTCAACATAAGATACTTTTCTTGTTAGTTCTCAGGCCATAAAAAGCTGTTAAACCCTCGCTTGGTGGGGTGTGTTGACCAAGTGACGGTGTAAAAACATTTGTTAACACTTTAACGAGTTATGATTTGCCACACTTGATATTGTAGGCCAACTTGCCTCTCAATCGCCGACTCCGACTCCATCTCCATCTGTGCCTCTGCCTGGGGACATTTGATGGTGTGGCAATTAAAGTTGCACATGTACAAGTTAATTGATGCAAGCTTCTCATTCATTTTCAGCACCACGCTTGGATCCCAACAACAACAACGAGTGGCGACCATTGGGACACGGGGATCCCCTGCAGAAGGATCCCACCTATGACTACAGTCCCCCAGCCTTGGATCGTGTCCGATATTGGGCTGAAAATAATGGGAGTAATCAGGATGCGAGGCAGAAGTTGCCACCTGAAGTGTTGCGCAACAAGACAAAGAGTGAGATTTTGTTGCTGGGCGTGGCAAGTGAAAGGGATCGCTTGAAGACGGCACAGGTAAAGGTGACGTCACCATATGCTCAACAACAAGCCAAGTATGCGGCTATCAGAAGAAGCTACTATGCACCTCAACAACAGCAGCAGCATCAGCATCAGCAGTTGCAACAACAACAGCAACACATGCCACACACACATCTGATGCCGCCACCTATGATGATGAAGGGCATGGGCTTGGGGCATGTGGAGTATCGTCACAGTGTGATGAATTCACCGAGCAGCAGCTCCTACATGAGCATGAACATGGGCAACAGCTACAGCTCCTCCGCTGCCTCTTCCTCCCCCTCCGCTTCTGTTGCATCCTCTCCCAGCAAAGCTCACTATTATAGCAGTCCCTTGACAGCAACCTCCTCTTGGTATTCCCACTCGCCCAGCATGACCAGCTTGCCACATCGCTTGAGTTACAGCGATGCACATCATCAGGAGTCCATGCAACACTATAGCTTCTCCAGACCCAACTCTATACATCCACATGCCACAGGCAACAAGCAGAATGCACCTCGGAAACCTTGGCTCCATGAGTTGTTGCAAAAGGAGCTGGTGAAGCCCACAATGAAACAGCGAATGAAACCCACAATGCCGGCGACAAAGTATCTAATGGGCACAACAAAAGCACAACAAACAATTACCATGCCCACCTACGCACCTTTGACCTACGCTCCGGTGACTTTTGTGCCTGGTCCGCCCACCATAGAAACGCCCACGACGAGTAGTCCAATCCCTGAGATCTACATCACGCCCAGCTCATTGTTGCCCACAGTTACCGCCGGTTTTCGACCTATGATTACCTCAACAACTACAACACCCGTGACAACAACAACGACAACAACTAGACTGATGATACCACAGCAAAATAATCTCTCGAAGCGACCAACTGTGGCACCTGCTCCTGAGTTAACCACCGATGCACTTTTCTCACACTATAAACAGCCACCGAAACCACTTTTGGGTCCCATGTATCTGATAATTGAGGGTCACTCTAAAGTTAAGACCTATGGACAGAATGAATTGGATCCGCATAGTCCCAAAATTGTGCCCGTTATTTCAAAACGTGAGCCCGTAGTGAGGATTGCGGATCCCAATGAGAAACGCGGCACAGTGGAGACCTATCAGGTCAAACATTTGCATACCAAAACAATGCCGTTGACAACGACAACTACAACAACAACAACAACAACAACTACGACACCAGCTACAACAAGGTCAACAACCACGACAACAACGACTATGAAACCAACTACGATTAGTTCCAACAACAGTTCAACAACTAAAGATAATACGCCGCCCAATGGCGTTGAAGATTTGTTTAGTTTGCTGGATAACATGTTTGCCGATGCCCAAGAGATCTCCAAAATCTCCAGCATCTCCAGCACCGAGGCAACGAAAACCAGCACCATCTTAAAGCCAGTGACAACAAAGCTAATGCCACAGCAGCCGGAGCCACGTATTTCCACCAAAGCGGGGAGCATAGAGAGTTTGATGGAGGAACCAGAGGTGAGGAAGAAGGATGATAAGGTCAAATATAGTTCAGAGATCGCGACCAGCACGGAACCTGAACAACCGCCGCGTGCCACACGACAAATCTTTGACTATGATCAATTGCCCGAGTCGCGTATTAAGGCCGAAAACGAAGAAGAAGAATACGATGATGAAGATCCAGTTGAGCTAGAGGAGGAGGGAGAGTTGTTGGAGGATGGCGAACTGGATGTGAGTGAAGATGAAACGTCAGATAGTGAACATAATTTACTCAAACGCATCGATAAATTTGTCGATGATGTGGATGATGGAGACGATGATTTGGATGATTTGATTGAGGGTCTATCGCCTGGCACAAACGATGATAATGATGACGAAGAAGATGATGATGATGATGATCAGCAGCAGGCAGAGGAGAAGCAGCTACATTAACATTAGTAGTTAATAATTATTTTCTTAAAACTGCGCTCTATACCAAATCTATCAGAAACTTTTTTCTAACATTTAAATTGTTTACAATTGTAAATAAATAAGCTTTAAAGAGTGGATCGCGTGGATCTAACATTATTAGTTGTTAGGCATCGTTCGTATTGTAATTTAAATTAAATTATTACACCTTTTCTTGTTTTTTAGTTATTAAGTGTGCAATAATTGACAATAAAGAAACATATTACATTAAATTTGTTGAACACATTTTTGAATTATAAATTTGACTTTTTGACTTTGATTTCACATAGCATATTATTAAATATTAATCTGGGGATTCTACGTGGCGCCGAAGTCTGATGATGGATTCTAGCAGAAAACATGTTTAGAATTTAACGTACAAACTTTTAATACAGACTTTGGTGTAGTAGCTGACAATCAGTTCACGTATCGGGATTTTAGTCTAATGCGTCTATATTGAGTTGTTCGCATAAAAAACATGTCCAGGGCAGGATTCATTCTTTCTGCTTAATGACTTTACTGTTTTAAATAGTAAGTCCCTTTTACAAAATTTTACGCTTTACGAATACAGGCTCCACTTTACGATTTAGTACGCAATATGAAGAAGAACGACAAGCGGCCAATTGGGTGGAGCTCTGATACCCGTGGCTATTTAACATTTTAAGCAGATGGTAGAGGCAAGAATGATTATAAGTCTCTAATATTTGCTTTTCCCAACGGCCTGAGAAGGCATCTCCTCGTCAACTGCGTCAACTCAATTTCATCTCCAAATTTTCGATATTAATCATTCATCTGAGCGGAAACCAAAATGTGGTTGCAGATGCGCTTTTGAAGTTAAACTCAACAAGTTATATTAATTAATTCAGTTTGTTGTTTAAATATAAATTAAATTTCGCGCTTACGAAAGTTCAGCGTCTACCGCTGACTACCCATCCCCTAGACACAAACCATAAATGGAAAAATGACGGAACTTTCGAGTGAATTTCGGAAAAGAATGACAAAAAAAATTCTGTCACCGATTGATTGAAACTTTGCACGAATTGGCCCCCAGTGAAGCTAGAAAATCGAGACATAAAAGAAACGGCTTTAATTTATTTAATTTCGCATTATTTTATTTTGTTGAAAAAATCATTTTATTTGTTAAGAAACCGTTTTTTTTTGTCGCAAATTTGAGTACGCGCTGTTTTGTTAGCGCCGCCCATGGTCACATTTGGAACTACGAAGCGCCACCTGTCATGTTTTGTTTGTTTCATTTGATGGGAAAAAGGCTGAATTGGCAACACTGATCAAACTGGATAATTTGTTTGCGCGCGCTCTGAGTTACCGCTCTCTTCTGATCCCCCACTGATTGGACCTACGTATGTATTTCCAATTTCGTTCGTTTTGTTTATTTCTGTTTTGATTTTCCCAGCAACAGTTGAGAATTCGTCGTCGAAGCGAACGGTAGAACACAAAACGCTTCCAACGCTCTCTGGAAGAAGCTCCATGCGCGTCGTGGGTGACAAATCACAAGAATTAAACTAAATTGTACGTCAAGTGTTTAAACTAAGAAACAAAAAGTGTCTTAGTTAAAGTCAAATTAGTTGTACTTAATCTAATAGATGTGTAAATTAAAGCAAGATCAAATTACGTACTATTTGTTTTTGTTTACTATGCAAAGCTAAACCGCTAATTGAAAAGTTGATAATGTTTTCAGTTTATTTGTTTGCATAAAAGAAATCGGCAAAGAGAGGGAAAAAGCGCATGTTGAAAGCACTCAATTGTAAAATGTTGCACTTTTCTGTATCTCTCTCCTTCTTTCTTTCTATGGAAATACATTTGCAAAAAGTTGGAAACGCAACAACAAACAAATGCATAAAACACGTGTGGATTTTAAAATTGTTTTATGACTCAGCCTCTGTCCAAAGATAATAAAGTGATAAAAAAGCGAAAAGTATGCAACTCACCCGCACATTTTGGACTTTGAAAGTGTGACTAAATGTGATTATACTGATCAGACAAACGCACATTGTTTGTTTGCATGTGTGTGTGTGAGTGTTAGTTGGAATAACCTTGATTTGTCTGCTAGTGACTCGTAAAAAAAAATTATCTGAAATACGCACAACAATTTTCGGTATTGGCGTCTCGTCAAACAACAACAAAAACTAACCAAACAAACTACCAAAAAACTGGTTCAGCTAAATTGCCGTGCAAAAAACCCAAACAGAGAATAGGCAGACAGAAAGAGAGACAGAGAGAGCATAAAATCTCTTGTTAGGCTTTGCTAATGCCAATCGGAAAAACGAAATTCCAATCAGAATAGAATTGTGAGAGTTTATCAGTCAAATGTCAGACGGGGCTGATAACATTTCGATGCTAGACAGCAGCCATTAAAATTGATAAGCCGGCAAAGCGTTTTTTCGTCGTTTAATGTGACCATTTAGCATCCGTTTACATTGTAATCAGTTAGCATATCAGCACTGAAACACCCACAGACATGTCTGGTTGGAAACATACTACTTATCTCTAACTGGAACTTATAAAATTTAAAAATTAACTGATAAAATCGTCTATCACTGTCTCATCTTTGACATTGCATTACTGACCTACTTTATCTACAATTCGGTGTAGTTTTCTTTAAAAGATTCAACCGGTTTGCAGGGTAATTATTTGCAATTAAAATGGTACACCTAAAAAGTGAATTTCAATAAGTTTTCGAACGCATTTTAATCAACATATTACGTAATTGTACGTTTTTATGTAGCTGAACTTTTAGTGGCCTCTTTATTGGACTTTTCCATTAAAGACCACAGATATATGATATCAAGAATGTCAATGCCCTTGCAAGTAAACGGAATGGAGTACAAAAAACCACAGCAAGCACCTCAAGTACGCTTTCTTCCGCCTTCGTTTACATGCATGTTCAAACATATAGATACATACATGTGTATTTACGGAGCAAAATTGTTAATCTCCTCAATGTCTGTAGAATTGATAAAGTCCCGACACGATGACTCGACTTATTACGCGTGCACTTCACACGCATGAAAGAAGACATGAATACTCACTACATATGGCATGCATATATAGAATATTATATTATATTTAAATAAAAGCAGTTCAATGCACGTCTTCTTATAGCATACACTTTGCGTTTTATCAGGATATAAATAAAGTATTTTTACAGTGCTCGATAAGCTGCCATATTTATCAAAGATCCTTATCAATGTTTACGCATCGTAAAATTAAATAAACATTTTTATATGTTTTTTGGGGTCTCTAAATGACGTAGAAAACTGTTACTTAAGCATTCATTAATTGCGATAACCCACAAAGCCCTATGATTCAATGAAACACTATTTTTAAAACAGAAATACATTCAGCAAATGTTTAAACAAATTCTCAATCAAAACTCGTTGCGAGTAGACGCCATAAACAATAAACAAGTTACGTAGCACAATCTCAAATATATAGAGAATGTACTTAGTTTAGTCAATTAAACTAATGTATAAATAAAAGTGCTTGCCGGTCAAGCTTGTATTCCAAATGAAGGACAGACAATCAGTGAAAATATTTTAAGTAGTACAACATGTATTAGATTAATCTTTTGACACCACCTGGAGCTGCGTCATTTTTTCAATTTAAAGTTGTTTTCAAATTGCTAAAGCTTTCAATAGCCAATTTACACTCAGTCCGATCCAAAAAAAACTATAGCTTACTGCAATCTCACTGAAAAAATAACAACAAACAGATTGCATTGTTCAGGAAGATTTTTAATATATTCTATTTATAATAACAGTGTTTTATTTCTTAAAATCTGATGAAAGTTATATTGTTCAGGTACGAATTTAATGTTTTTAGGTATATTCTCTAAGTTAAGCAAGTGTCATTGGGTATAACAGTTAACTGAGTAAAAGTTGAGAGCTGATTGCTCTATTAGCCAACAAATATCTCTATTTGAAATTCAAATTGTGATCACCTTGAGTGTCAAGCTATGTATAATACCTATAGTAATCTTGTGATCGCGTAACAATCGCAACTTTAGCAACTGCTTATCACAGTTCAAGCTACCTGTAATTGTGATCGTTACTACTGATCACTGATCAGATGATCGTTTAGATGTATAAGTGAGCTTTAATCTCACTATGTAAATATCAGTTTACCTGATCGACTCTCACGTACTTAAATGAACTTTAACCGCAAATTATTGTGAAACAACTATAGTTTTCATAATTCAATTTATGATAATTATTTTTTAACTGCCTGTTTTGTTCAAGAAAAACAAGTAAAGAGTTTTAATTTTAGACTAGTTTTAATATGATCGATTCGATCTCACGGATTAGTTAAGCAGCACATTGATAAAGTTTATAAAAGTCTACTTATTACTTTGAAAAATGTTCAAAGCGAATCACTAATGTTTTTCTTATCAAGAATATATTGCAATTTTTACTGTCGTATAAAATAAATAAAAAAAAACGAAAAGTTTGCGATAAGATTTGCGAATGGTATTTTATAAAGTTGAAACTACTTGAGTTTGAATCTAATCAACGTTTCCTTTACAAATAGCCGGCCAGCAACTGAACCATGACAACAACCAAAGATTCCAAGGAGCAGGGAACAAACCCAGCTCAACAAACCCAGAAGAATGGAGTTGCTGGAGGTCTTATGAAACGTCTGAGAAGATCTGCCTCTGCAACGGAACACAATTTAAGCAATCTGAGGAATCGAAAGTCGACGCAGAACCTCTTTGATCAGCATGGAAATCCCATAGATTTAAGGCAGTATCGCCAAGTACTCGATAAGGATGAGAATGGTAATGGAACCAGTGAAAAGAAAGCACGCTATCGACGCACTCAAAGTGTGACACGTGCCGAGGAAATCTCCAATAAGGAGGCCAAACAGCGCAAGGCACAGCCCGACAGATCGTAAGATCTCTTTAGAATATCAATATTATAAGAGATCTCTAATGTGATCATTTGATTTCCAGCATACATCGTCCCCGTGATTCACTCTTCTCCTGGAGCTCAGGCTTTACGAACTTCACAGGTCTGGTTAACTGGGGTTTCCTGCTCCTCTGCATCGGAGGCCTGCGTTTGGGTCTGGAAAATTTACTGAAGTGAGTACAACTAATTGGTCACCTTTCTAAAACAAATAAATATATTGAAATATGCAGACCACACCTAATAACTAGTTTGAGAAAATAAAAGTACTGAAAAACTTGGATTTTATAAAATACGCTAGTATAAACTTTTTGTACAATATATAACAATTTTTTTCTTCTCAGATATGGCATTCGCGTCAATCCCATTGACTGGTATTTCTTTCTAAGCGGTCGCAACGAAGGCGAAGGTCATAATGCTCTACTTCTAATCATCTGTAAGTTAACATAATTCTATGTCTGATTCCATTATTAACTCCCTTTGCCCTAATAGACTCTATGGTTCACATATCGCTTTGTCTGGCTGTCGAAAAGGGTCTCGCCTTGGTAAGTAAATCCAAATTTCTATTACAAGTTTTTTTTTAAAGACTTAGTCTTAACTTACTCAGCAAATTTTGACTGCCTAGTTCATAGATCTTTCTTCCGAATGCTTTTATGAGCCTTCGCATCATGAATTGCCGTATTTCTGATTGTTCAGATGGGCCTTAACTGAGTTGCTATCACAATTTAGTTAATAAATTAAAAATTTTGTTCGTTTTTAGTCAAAAGAAGAATTTTTTTTAGACAGCAGATTCTTGGCAGATCAGATGCTTCCCATATTTTACTTTCTCCTCAAAACTAATCCCTTTAATGGATGGTAAATAAACAAAAAGTATATTTTTAAGTATCAGGAATATCAGTTATTTGAAGTCATTCCCGTAACATAACATAGAGTATATATTGATTACAATTTTTACACTTATGACAATTAATATTTCGTGTGTGTGTGTGTTTGTGTGTGGGTGAGTGTGTGTACTATGTTGTGTGCGAGGTGTGCTATCCTATATAAATCCATGATTTAGGCAATACGTACGCCCGCTTGATCGCAATATTTCTGTAGTATTTGTTTATGCTCCGGTGCCAGAGGTGCCAACAAATTGGTTAATTCGCCCGGTCGTCTTTGCGAAAAGTTGGACAACGAATTGGCCAAGAACTGTCGAGCATCTGCAACTTCAGCCAAATGATCCACTTGCTTAGGTTGGGCAAAGGAAAGCTGGGAAAATGCTGCCTGATAACCTGGCTCGGCATCAACATTGGCATCTCCGCCAGCACCCTCAGCATCCAAATAGGGCAACTTCTCAGGTGGTCGCTCAAACAGATCGATTAGGGCCTGCAGTAAACGTGGCCAATAGGCTGCATATTGACCCGACAACAGTTCTGGGCATTCGGTTAACAGCTTGCTGACACCGACTGCTACCATTTTACGTTCCAAATCCTTGCTGACCTTGCCCATATCCGTGATGAAGACACGTTCCAGCAGCATGCCAAACATGCCTGGTTGAATTTCATCAATAAGCTGCACCAATGGACTTGAGCCTATTTTGACCACGTAGAAACAGAAGAATACGATGATTCCATTTAGATATTTAGCAGTCTTTGAGAGCGAAAGGCGTTGGAAGAGCAATCCAAAGATTTGACGCATGCTGGTCTGTAATTCGGCGGCATCGTAATAAGACAATAGATTCTGTAGCAAATAGAATCCCTCGTGATCATTGGCTTTCGATGCAATCATCTTTTGGAATATTCCAAGGATGCCATTCTAAAAAAGAATCAAATTATTAACAGAGGTCTTAGGTATGAGTATCTCCCGATGACTTACCAATTTGCCGAGGGCCTGAATCTGAGCAGATCCTTGCTTAATGAAGGTCGAAAGCAAGCGAATCAAAGGGGTCACATTTCCAGTGCGATCCCATAGAGGCGGTGCCAACAGGCAGGGGAAAAGCGCCCAATAGGGTTCCGGTATGGGACCGCTGGCTTCACGCACCTCCAACAACACCGACAACATTTGAAATACATAAGGCATAAACTCTGTTATGTCCTGCTGCAAAATACCCTGGAAAACTGGGAACAATGCCTCTTCAAATGAGCTGACTGCTGAGGCATCTGCTTGGCAGACGATTCTGCAAAAGAAAATAAGTTAAATACATTTTAAAGTAGATTCGTTTAACGTCTTACTTGATGGACAGCGACAGCGTCTCGAAGAGATAATGATTAAATAGAGGACGCGACGGATTCTTGGCCACGAAAGTAAGAATCTCGGTAAGACGTGGCAATGCAACGGCCATAAAAGGCATTGCGCCTGCCTGCAACACATGGAAGCTCCTCATGATGGCTAAAAAATTAAATAAAAGTTGATTGGTCAACTTACTAAAGTTGTTTTTGAGTGTTAATCCTAACTTACCCTTCATGACATATTCGTTCTCTGCGGATCCAGAAAGTGCCAGAGTGGCAAACAATCCGCTAACCAATTGATTCGAGTGTGGTGCAAGAATCTGTGGTCCAAATAAGAGAGCATTGCTTGGATCCCTCATGGTTAGAATCTTCTCTATAGAGCAGGCTGCATAACTGTGCACCACAATGCTCTCGGCGGGCAGATGACGTATAAGTTGGGGCAAGCATCCTGCCAAAGTCTGCGGTCCCAACAGACTGCGGAAGACCATAACGTATTTAATAGCAGCTGCTTTTAGAACTGGAAGTTCATTAACTGAAAAAAGGAATATATTGATTGTAAATTTAGAGGGTGAATAAATATAGAAAGACAAAATTATATTGCCCTCAGCAAGCGTATAAAAGACTAAGTTCAACTTCTACTAACCATTGGGTCTCTCTAACTCCGGAACAATTTGTTCGGCACAGAATTGTGGCAACGGCACCAGCTCTGAGCTCTGTGTGATGCCATGCTTTTGTGTGCCGCCACGTGATGCCCACGAGGTGACCAGGTAGATGGCGGTGTCCTTGGCACGCCAATTGTTAACCGGATCCTGTTTGTACTTGCCCAGCAAGATTTCCATATATTGACCGAAAATGCCAAAGATCTTTTGCTCAAAATTGACGGAAAGTGTTTTAACCAAATCACAGGCGGCCCTACGGCGTGTGTCAATGTCGGAGCCCTCAATATCACGGCGTATATACTCATCTGGACTATCTTCGAAGAGTTCTTCATCCGAGGGTCGAATATCCAGATTGGGAATGACAACTTTCTCGCAAATGCGTGCCAATATTTCCGGGTTCTCAAAGATGCCGTGATAATGCTTGCGCTCAGCAACCACAGAAAGGAATTGCAGTGCATTCGAGACGAGCTAAAGAATGATGAGAAGTATAAGATAAGACTACACGAATCTATTTAAATAGTTCACCTACCGCATCGTATTTAGTGTGCAGACTGGTCTTCACCAGCAGTTCCCAGACAGCAGTAACAAACTGTTCCATATACGGCTTGAACTCCTCATCGTATTTGCGGGCATAGAGACAAATGTTTTCACAGACCTGAGATCTCAAATGCTCCAAGACACCAGCATCCTCATCATCATCGGTACGTAGACTGGCCACATCAACAGCCAGTTGTTGGAGGAAGGCGCTCATCCAAGTGTTCATGTTATCCTCAAAGAACTCTGGAAGATCCTGCGAGTTGAGCGAAAAGAACACCTTGTTGACCAGCACCAATGAGCTGTAGATGACCTTTAAGGCTTCGGGATTTCCTTCGTGCATTGTTCTCAGCTGCATTGTGGCCTGCAATAGATCCGTCAACGGCTTTGCCATGCGATCTAGCACAAATTTAATTTCCTCCCACAACGATTGTGATTTAAATTCATAGCGATAACGTTTAAATAGAGAATGCGCCGTTTGCAAAATGCCATTGATAACATTGAAATCGCCAGAGGCAAATTTCTCAACCATTTCGTCAATTAATTGCGGCCATTTCTTGGGAAAATCATGTTTTCCAATGATGCTCACTGCATCGCTCAGTTGCTTCTGCAATGCGGTCGGCGAATGCAACATTAATGTGACAATCAACGTTTTAATCGTATTGCGATCACTTTCATGTATACGATCAGGTTCATCGCTATCCTCGTGAGCAGCCCAATTACGTTTCACATAATTCTTGAATGCAATGGCGCCTGCGACCCTTATGGTCATGTCCATGTTGGCCTTGTCTATCAGATTAAGCAACAGCACTGGATAATTCTGTTGCCGTTCCGTTGATTCCAGCAACTTTTCCGCTGTAAGCAATAGATTGAAATTAATTGAATTGTCATTATAAAAAGGTAATCCCAAATAAAACTCTCGCTTTTTAGCTCTTTATTTTATGCACCGCTTTTGCAGGCCGCATCGCCGCCTTTTTCCCGCGTTTCCCACAAACACATCGAACATCACTCGTTCTCCCTCTTTGCCACTCTTTCTTTTTCTTACACACACACTCACACGCGTACGCATGCTCTCTCATATACTCACAGGGCCTGCGGACATTGGGATCCGCGCTGAGCGTCTGTTGCAAATAACCGGCAAGCAATTGTAAATTGGCGTCGGTGACTTCCATGTTGTTAGTTAGTTTATATTTAATTAAATAATTATATCACGATGGCTAGTACGGTTTTGATTCTGCTTGCTAAACTATATTTTACAACATATAACGAAATTGCGCACACAAAGAAAAAACAGCCAGCGTCGTGCGAAACAGTGAAATGACGAATGTGCTTGACTTGTGTGTTGTGCGAATAAACGATGACCGATAGCTATGATTATCGATTACGTATTTGGCGATATATCGTGAGCGCTCACGCGATTATATTGAATTCGTAAATGACGACTAATCAATAATCGTTTTAACGTTTTTTTAAACTGCTCTTTCTTGCAGGAAATTATTTCCGAAACCCTTGGTATGACTATTCAAATAACGAACCTAGTTATTACGGTTTGTTTGCCTGTGGTGATTATACATCTGAAAGGTTCTGCGTTTAGTATAAGTGAGTATGCATAAAAACTCCTGGTGATTGTTTATTAAATTCTTTTTGTGAATTACAGTGGGTGCAACAACGGTGTGCTTCTTCTATTCCGTATTGTTTTTGAAGCTGTGGAGCTACGTGCAGACCAATATGTGGTGTCGCCAAAAATACTATCAAAGACAGCCCCGTGAGCGAAGACCCAGTATCACATTAGCAGAGCTCAGTAAGTTATTCGATCATTTGCTCAATAACAACACTTAAATATCCAATGATTCATTACAAACAGAAAAAAGGAACTTGAAAGATGGCGAGGAGGATGAAGATGTTGCAAAACTTGTGCAATATCCGGAAAATTTAAGCTACAGAGATATTTTATACTTCTTATGCGCACCCACTCTTTGCTACGAACTAAATTTCCCCGCACTTCGCGTGTCCGCAAACATTTCTTGCTAAAACGTTTGCTGGAGGTACTTATTGGTGTGAATGTGGTAATGGCATTGTTCCAACAGTGGATAATTCCCTCGGTGCGAAACTCTTTGATTCCCTTCTCAAACATGGATGTTGGCTTGGCCACTGAACGTTTACTTAAACTCGCGGTAAGTAAAGATTTTCCTTATCTAAAATATACATTTTCATAAATTTTTATTTGTTCAGCTTCCCAATCACTTGGCCTGGTTATGCTTCTTTTATCTCATGTTCCATTCATTTTTAAATGCCGTTGGGGAAGTGTTGAACTTTGCGGATCGCAATTTCTACTGTGATTGGTGGAATGCCAATAATATCGACACATTTTGGCGTACTTGGAATATGCCTGTGCACAGATGGTGTGTGCGTCATCTCTACATTCCCGTTGTGCAGATGGGTTATTCCTCGCGCCAAGCATCAACTATTGTTTTCCTTTTCAGCGCATTTTTCCATGAATATTTGGTAAGTTTCTTGTTAAACAACTGCTGAACTCAAAAATCTATATTTCAATTGTATTTCTTATGTATTTAGGTCTCTGTGCCATTGCAAACATACAAAATATGGGCCTTCCTTGGCATGATGGGCCAGATACCGCTATCTGCCGTATCGAAGTATATCGAGCGTCGATTGGGACCACGCATGGGCAATATTATCGTTTGGGCATCTATTATTTTAGGACAACCGCTATGTATCATGGCATATTATCACGACTATGTCATTACACATTTCCAGACTGCGCTCAATGGCACTGATTTTCAGAATAGTTAGACTTTTGGGTATATAATCTGGTCTGTACTTTTTTAATTTATAAGCCTTATGCAAGTTGAGGAAAGTTTAATGTCTTATACAAAATCAATTTTGTAGTCTTAAACATGCTGCAGTACTGAGTAACACAAAATAATTGTTATTGAATGCATTTGTTAATGATTTTAAGCGTCATGTAAATAAAGAGAATGGATATTGAGTCGTTTTTCTTCATTTAAGTAAATCAAAATTGGCGCGCTTTAATTTTAGTAACCATCGCTATCGTGAGGCGCTATCGATAACTTGCTAGTCAGCGATATTAATTGCGTGCTTATGTTATTAAAAACCGGTTAACAGCTGCTAGATTTAAATTTAAGATTATGTGCTTAATAAAATTTTTTGAAATCTCTGACATCCAAGTAAATTTGTAAAATGAATATTGCGATATATAACAAAGCAATTAAAGGGCTAAAAGATGTTTTTGAAGAGAAAAAATTAACTGATACTGTTAACAACAGCTTTGCCGAATGTAAAGTTAACAGATGAATACAATCAGGGTTGTTCATTTGTGTCATTGAGACAACTCTGCTTGTGGTGGTGGTGGCTTGTAAGCCAAAACATTTTCAAGTTTTTTCCATTAAAAGTCGCTCTATTTGAGTCTCATTGCAAATATTTTGTGGCGCTTGTTAAATGTGTGAATTGCGTTAAAGTTTCAGCAAAATTGGGTCAAAGAAAACCGTTATATTCTTTAGGTAAGAGCGCTTTCCAATTGCAAATAATTGGTCAATAGCTCGTCGGCGTTTTCGCGACGCCCGGCACCGACACATACATGCTCACCCATACGCACACACAAACACACGCACGGGTTGCGTTAGTATGCGGATTTAGTGCTCGTGCTGTGAAAAAAAAGAATTGAATTTGCCTGCAAAAGGCGCACACCGTGTGATTGAAAAGCGCAGCCGCTTTAAATAAAAATGTTATTAATTTCCAGAAACGTTTGGCGTAGTCAGCAGCAGCGACTACAGCAACTTGGCAAACAATCGGTGCTTCTAAGTGGAACAAAATCAAAGCAACCGCAGACCGAACTTTTTAGAAACAGCGGCAGAAGTGACCCGGTAGCGACAGCGACCGCCCCAGCAGCAGTTTATAGTCACGTAAGTGCGTGTTTTTGTTTGTTGTTGGACCCGGCTAATAATTTCCCATTATATTAATTTTGTAAAACAGATCATGAGTGGTCGGTATCGTGGCGGTGGAGGAGGAGGAGGAGGAGGAGGGGGACGTTACGGAGGAGGTGGGGGTGGAGGTTATGGCGGTGGCTACAATGACTTCGATAACTATCGTGGTGGTGGGGGAGGAGGGGGCTATAACGATAATTTTGGACCTGGTCCGAATCCTTTCAACAGTAAGTATTCAAATTACATCAGCTGATCTACAGTTAGTTGAGTAATTGTTTTGATAAAGAACAAAATTCACATACAGTCGAGTTTGGATTTGGTGAACAACTCGAAACATGAAGTTTTTTGCTATTTTTTGATATTTTAAAATTATTTTCTTTTTATCTACAGTTGTGAATACAATTACTTAATTAACTATATCTGTTGTCAAATTGAATTATCAGCGTACTTAACTGATAATTATATTGTAGCTACATAGATATTAAAATCAATTTACTTACTTTTCACACAGTGGGTCCCAACATATCGGGCAACGATCTGATGCATCTGATGAGCGCTATGGCCAGCAATTTTAGCATGAACTCGCAACCGCCGCAGCCGGTGCGTCAGAGTTGTGGAGAACTGCGTAATCATCACTGTGGATTGTTTGTGGAGCTGTCGGGGCGATTGATTAAGAAGCGTGTGAATCGTTTTGCGGAGCTGCGGGATCGGAATGGCGGTGCTTGCCAGTTGGTTGTGCTGGAGGATAAGCATCCCCGTGTCGCTCGACGCATGAACAACATGCCCGAGAACACAACCCTAACAATTGTGGGTCAAGTGATGCGAAGGCCACAAAATTCATGCAATCAAACCATGCCCACCGGGGAAATTGAAGTGGAAGTTCAGGACATTCTCAGCATACATTTCCCAGCAACCGGGACAAAGCGTGCCGGTGACAAGCGTACCTATAGCACCATGGTTCAGCAACAGAGCAGCTTGGGCATTACCAGTACCGAATACAAGATTGCTAGTAAGTTTATCAGGTTGTCAAGCTAATTGAAATGTTACTCATGCACATAATCTTCTTACAGAAAACGAGAACATCTTGAAATACTTTGAGAATCGCGATCTCACTTGCAATGATTTGCGGCGCGATGATGTTGGAAAAACAGTGACATTAGTGGGTTGGATACCATCCACCAAGAACAATAAGTTCTTGCAGCTTAAAGATGGTTACGGTCAGACGCAGCTTATGATCGAAGATCAATCTGTAAGTACAATTGTATATAATTCTAAAAACTATTGCAGGGCTTATCTGCTAAAACGGTTATATCTCTGTCGAATCTTAATCTTTTTTAAATGATTAAATCCCTTAACGACGCCCTATTAATTAACTAGCCACTAACTTAAATACATATTTAAGATAAGCTAAGAACCTTTTTGATTATTATTATATTTTTATTTTCAACAGCTAATGGATACTTTCCTTTCCACGCCGGAGCAAACAGTGCTGCAAATTGTCGGCAAAGTGCTTGGAAGACCCAAGGCAAACATTAATTTGGTAAGTGAACAACTGAGTTAAGTATTTGAACAGCTCTTATTCGAAATTGCCTTTCATTCTTTATAGAAATACGATACTGGAGAGGTTGAAGTTAGTGTGAGCGGTGTAAAGGTTCTAAATCCAGATGACGCATACGAGGGTCCCATCAAAGTAAAGGAGAAATTGCAGAAGATGTCGATAGATGATCTCGAGGCCGATGAGGCTGCAGAAGGTGCCTCCACCAGGACTACAACCAGTGGCAACAACGGCGAAGGCAATGCGGATAACAGCGAGGTGGCTGCAAAGAGCAATGCTCCCTCAAGCTCAGAACAACGTATCAAAGTGGCGGATACCAATAAATTTGCAGATCGTACGCACAACTGTGGCGAACTGACATCCAACGAGATTAATGAGAAAGTCGTCATATGTGGCTGGTTGGAGTTTCAGCGTATGAACAAATTCTTTATATTGCGCGATGCGTATGGACAAACACAAGTGTTGATATTGCCCAAGACAAAGGGTCTGGAGGAGTATGCCGAAACAGGTGTGCCCATTGAATCGATTGTGCGAGTTGAGGGCACCGTCATACCACGACCAGCTGCAACAATAAATCCAAAGATGACAACTGGACACGTTGAAATCGAGGCCGATAAGGTAGACATTCTAAATGCGGCTAAAAAGAATTTGCCCTTTGAGATACGTAAATACAATAAGGCCGGCGAAAGATTGCGATTAACCCATCGTTACTTGGACTTGCGTTTCAATGATATGCAACACAATTTGCGGCTGCGTTCGAGTGTCATAATGCGTATGCGCGAGTATTTGATTAATTATTTAGGCTTTGTTGAGGTGGAGACACCCACATTGTTCCGTCGTACTCCAGGCGGAGCACAGGAGTTTGTTGTGCCAACACGCAAGGCAGGACACTTCTATTCGCTTGTGCAGAGTCCACAGCAGTTTAAACAGATGCTAATGTCGGGCAGCATTGATCGATACTTTCAAGTGGCACGTTGCTACCGTGATGAGGCCACACGTCCGGATCGTCAGCCGGAGTTTACACAATTGGATGTTGAATTATCGTTCACCAGCCGTGATGATATAATGCAATTAATTGAGGAGACACTCAGATACTCATGGCCCAAGCATTTATCCAAGCTTCAAACTCCCTTCCGTCGCATTACCTACGAGGAGGCAATGGAAAAATATGGCACCGATAAGCCGGACACACGTTTCGGATTCCTTCTGAACAACGTCTCCGACATCATTGAGAAAAGCGAGAATTTCAAAGGCAAGTACGAGGACTTTGGCGCCTATGCAATTGTTGTTCGTGCCAGCGAAGCATTCTGGAATGGAGCTGCTCGGAAGCACTACGAGAGTCTGAGCAAGGTGTTCTCAGGAACGCTATTTGTGCGAAAGTTCAATTTCGCCAAGGATGTGCAAGAGAGACTCACCAAGTTGTTGGGCACTGACGTAGCCAATGAAGTTATTGAGAAATTTGACCTAGAAGAAAACGATTTACTTTTCCTGTGCATCGGACCCAAAGTGGAGACGGTAATTTATACTCTAATACTTTTAATAATTCATAATTAAAAAATTCTTATTTATATTGCAGCGCAATCTACTTGGGCGCATTCGTCTCGACTATCAAGAGTTTCTCGTGGAGAATCTAAAGGCAAAGAAATCCTACGACTTTCGCTTTCTCTGGGTCATCGACTTTCCGTTGTTTGAGCGCAACAGCGCTACCAAGCAACTGGAGAGCGTCCATCATCCGTTCACAGCACCTCTTGTCGATGATTTGGATAAGTTTGCCACCAGTTGTGAAAATTTGGAAACCATACGATCGGAAGCATATGATTTGGTGTTGAATGGCCAGGAGGTTGGCGGTGGTTCAATGCGTATACACGATCGCGATATGCAGCAATTCATACTGGAGCAGGTGCTGAAGATTCCCCACGATCATCTCTCTCATTTGTTGAGCGCCCTGGAGTCTGGATGTCCTCCTCATGGTGGCATCGCATTGGGATTAGATCGTCTGATAGCTATCTTATGTCGCGCACGCTCCATACGTGATGTGATTGCATTCCCCAAGTCACTTAATGGACGAGATCCACTGTCGAATGCTCCCGTTCCCATTTCTGATGAGGATATGAAGTTGTATCATCTTGCCATTCAGGAGGCAGAGGAGGAAGACGATAGCAGAAGCACAAATAACACAGCACATGAACAGGAAGACGATGATCCAGATGCTGTACGCGCCCCACCATCACCCATGTCGGGTACCAGTGAGACAGAGAACCGTGAAATGGAAGTTGATGTCAAAACGGAGCCCAACGAAGAACCAGAGACAGCAGTGGAGTCAATAAAGATCGATGAAATGGTCGAGGAGACAACAACGCCAGCTGAAGATGGTTCCTCAACCGAAGTAAACACTGAACCCGCTAAGGCAACAACATCCCCAGCAAAGACATCAATCCCAGCGACACCCGCTACACGTGCCAAACGTGTTGTGAAGAAGAAAGTGTAGATCCCATTACAATGTAGGAGTAATAACAACAACAACAGCAACAACATTAGCGGCGATTAGGATACGACTTAGCATTTCACACATAAGCTCAAAACAGCACAACATGTACGTAATGGCGATTCAGGAATCCCTTAGGAAACGCCACAGCCCATAAAAATACCAACAAAAAGAGTCAAGTTAAAGTCCCACTAAAAGGCAGAGGGCCTGGAGGATGGCTCCCATCGAATTGTATCTATATTTATAATTTGCCGTGGGCACATTTTGTGTGTGTGCTCTCCGAAATTTGCCCATTTTATCCCACACCCATGCATTAATATATCCACTTTTAATTATATGGCAATTTATTACAATTTACAATTATATATATTATATACGAACTGCTATTGTATTGCGATTTGTTTTAAAAAGAATACAATGAATCCATTAATAAGAATTGTGTATTCTGTACTTTTGTGGTGTTCTCTGTGGAATTCTTTATAAGAGAAAGAATTAATCACTACGCTAGTGATGAAAGCTAGATCTGAAGTTCTTTAAATGGAATATTGTATGAGTAATATTGTCAGAATTTAAAACTTGTGAAGAGGAAACGGTTCGCTCCGGTGACGAAAGATAACATTTAACCAGTTTTTATGATATTAATAATAAGTTCTATATATTGGCTGAGGCTAAACACCGATGATGAAAATTAAAAGAGAGGTAGTGACGAAAGCAGAGAGTTAAGAACTTGCTGTGAGCAATAGATTTTGATAAAATCCACAGAGAAAGGCAATATATATGCTACTTATGTAGAATACTATTCTCAGAAATCTGAATAATTAAAAAAATGTCTAAATAAATTAAGTAATGGTAGTTTTAAAGCTCAGCGCTAGTGCCGAAACTGGAGTTATTGATATGTATGTACATGAGGATGGGGCAAGGATGAGTAGCTTCGGTAGATTAAGGGATTAATGTACCTTTGGCATGCTAAAGACGCTGTTATCTATATAGCCACGGGTAAGATTACGTCGATAGTCCCACCAGTTGAGAGGAACATTCAATTGACGATCATCAATGTCCTCAAACTCCGATGAAGAATCCTGTTCCTCTACAGAGTTATAACTCTCGCTCTCCTTTTGATGTGGTGGACTGTAGCTGGTCCAATGCTCATAGGGATCCTCGACATGACTTGGATCATCTGGAAGATTGTTAAAGTTTCCAGACAGCTTGCCGAACTGGTCGATGTGCTGCATAAGAGGATCAACACTCTGAGGTGGTACCCTCAGTGGATATGGTGGTGGTGTACGAGGACGTTTAACTCCGAGTGTTGGCAAATCCGTCCACTTTCCTAGGGCATAGGGTGAAGTATCATTTGTGTCTATAAGAAACATGCCACGCGTGCCGGGACGTGTACTATCTCCAGCCTCAAGGAGATAATTGGTAGCTGGACACATGCCCAGCAGATAGGCGATGTAACCACTGCAGGCCCAACCCCAGAAGCCCTTGGGTGAGCGTATGGACTCCAGAAAATACGCTGTGGCACGCTGGTGACTGCAGGCAAATGAATCTGTACGGAAATTGATTAACACTCTTTAAATTTTCACCAATAATCTCAGCTTACTCATCCATCCCGTGCAGCCTGGCTGGGAGATGCCTCCGTTCATATAGAAATCCGCATGACCACAACGCTCCATCTTTCCCTGAACCAAAGCATTTGTGTGTATAACATCCACAAAATCCGCATCACTCGGATCCAGTTTATCATTGACTCCGGCCGTAATAAACAGCGGCATTGCCGGATCCAGTCCTGTAACTCTTGGCAGTTTAAAAGACTTCAATGTGCGTGCTATATAGTTGGGCACTTGGGCGCCAAGTGAGAAACCAATAATGTGAATATCTGTATTTCCAGTCTCCACCAGACGTTCCACCAACTGGGCGGCACAGGCTCCGGCTTGACGTACATTATGCACGGCACTTATATAGCAGGGACCCGGCGAGAGTACACTCCAATCCACATAGAAGATGTTGTAATCCCCCTTGGCGAGGTATTCTAAGTTGACATTGAGGGTAAGTAAACGGTTTAGAAATTAAAATTCTACAAATCTTAAAAATTAGGTAACACATTAATTCAAAGAAACAAAATCTTTTCCTTAGTTGAATCGACAAGGATGTAATATATAAAATCCGCTATATTTTTGAAATTTAAAAAAAAAACTGTTTTTGGAAGATAGTTTTTTTTTTATACAATATATAGATCAGATAATAATCCAAATAACATTTCGCATGATATTTGGTTGACTTTGACAAAGTAATGTAAGTTTGAACATTTATAAGGAAACATAATGTTTTTTCCACATTACGATATTTTCCTACATCTTAAGATCTACATTAGATCAAAACTCTTCAGTGATTCAGCTTTGTTTTTAAAAAAATAATAAGCTGATATGTTGTAAGTATAACACTTTTACTTTACACTGAACCGGTTGTAGTTTATTTCGTTATCGCTCAATTTGGTTTGGATAACAGGAAATATGACTTGATCCGTAATAGTTACTACACTGAAAGAAGATTCGTTTTAAAACAGAAAAAACTGGAGTCGGCTCGAATTCCTACTCCACCGAACACTTTTTTCTGCCCTTGTTTTTTTTTGTTGTGGTTTAAAATTGAGGAAAAACACAAATCTGTTAGTGCAATAAAAACTTAGAAGAACACATTTGGTCGAACTCACAATAAAAATTTGCTTTTAAAATATCAATCGAAAGAAATTTTCACTTACCGTCTCTCATTCTTTGCAGCGGATTAAGAAACATATCCGAGTTGTAGCCATGGATGAGTATTTTAGTGGGATTTCGTGGGTTAAAATAAGAATTGGTGAGATTCGATTTTTCCATTGTTTCATCAATCTGCAGACTCTGTCGATCCATAATATTGTGGCGAGTGTATATATAATATTTGATATCTGGATCGGGACAGCTTCGACCTATGGCCCATTTGCAGGGTCCAATGGTGATATCTCGATTGCTAGGAGGTTGAGATGTAGTCGGAGTTGTAGTTGGAACTGGAGCAATTGTTGGTGTTGTCGTCATATCAAAAAGTGAGGTACATTGACAACTGTTGACTGCAATTAATTGGGAATTGGATAAGTGCCAAATGGCGCATACAACTTGTAGAGTTACTCACCCAAAAGCAGAGTAATAAAGGGCAATATAAGTCTGTAATTCATTTCGGAGGGCAGTTGCAATAAGTTTGTCATATGTTTATTTTAATTTGAAGCGGCACAAGTTGTGCATTGTCTGAAAATGTTGGAGAAACTGAAAGCCGGTACTCGAGCCGTTAACGAATTTGGCCAAATTATAATGAGTACCTTAAAGTATGCGTGTGTGTGTGTGTGTGTGTGTGTGAGCTGGTCACCGTTTTTAAAGTGAGAGTTGAGACAGAAAAGTGAAAACACTGAGAATTTCAACTGTATCGAAAGAGGATTAGCTAACTGACCAAAGAGACCGATGCAGAGAGTTCGAGTTTATTAACACTATTATTCACATACTTACACTCACTCACTTAAACTCACTCACACACACACACACACACACACACACAGCTGTTGTTGTTGCGTACGTGTTTGTTGTTTCAATTTCAAGTTGAATGCAAACTCTGTCAACTAAGGCACGTAACAAAATGCGAATGCTCTTTAAATGCGCTTGTCTTTAGACTTTTTATAGCGCAAAAACCCTTAAATTATGGACCTAAGACTTACGAATCAAAATTTACATACTAGATAACATTAATTGCATTTCATACCCGACCCACGTCAATAACAAAATTTGGGTTTGTTTTTATTTACCGCGCTGCTTTCATTATCATTATCATAATCATCATAATCGTCATGATCAGACAACGGGTATACGAGTACTCACAGCTAATTGGAGCACTCATAATTGAGTGTTGAAAATGTTGTTATTCAAGTGAGTTATTCATTCATTTCTTTTTTGTTTATATCACGGCTGTGGGGTCTTAATAGTTTGAATACAAAATATGTAACGCATTAAATTGGGCGTTATAGTTTATAGAGTATTTTAAATTCAACTGAAGAGCTCAATTGTTTTACTTATGCGATTAGTTTTGACATAGATGTATGAAAAAGTTACTTGCCCCATTTGGAATTAATCTTGATACCATATATAAATATGAGGCTACTATAAGCCCAATTGGCTGATGTTTATATAGATTTACATACACAAGAGATATATACCTATATGCTTCAAACTATCTATGTACATACGCTTCAGTTAAGCTTTGTTTTACATAATCTGCTCAAATACTATTGAAATCGAAGTACTTTTTCATATACTTAGTTATCATAAAAACGAGAATAGTTGAGAATTGATCTTTTATTATTAATTTTATATTCCATACTTAGAGTTTTTATTTAAATTAGATCAAGAGTGCAAAGCTATAGAACATACCGTTCACAACTGTAGAATTGACAGAAGTACTTTAGTTATTTAATAATATCATTTATTTTATCATATATTTTTATAAATTAGAATATTAAGTATACGTAATACGTTTTTTCTGAAATATTCGCAAAGATAGGAAGCAAAATACGAATTGCTCTACCCAATTTATAATTACAGGGTATAAGAAATAGATTGGCAACAGGTGCGATTGAAATTCTTTTGCGGGGGTTGGATGATTATCGAGTGTCAGTAATGTATTCGATGAGTATCCGTAATTAGACTATTATTAAGGTGTTTGTGATTTATTGATTGACTTTTGGTTTTCGGTCTTATTCAAATGGATTCTTCGGTTCAGCTAATTTCCAAAGTTTTTCAATTTATTATCAACAGACTGCGTGTGGCTGCGACGCCCACAACACTTGTTTATAAATATATACATAAAGCAAATATATGATGTATATATATAGTTATGTATAGGATGTATAGTATATAGCTGCTGTCTATATTTTCAGGGGCACTAATAATCTCAAACTGAACTGCCATTGAATGTCAAACAAAATGTGAATTAATAGACAGACATTGGCCCAAAATCGAGAGACATCTCTATGCTTCTCCCTCTTTCTCTCTCTCCCCCACACTTACTCTTACTCTCATTTGCTCTCTCTGTCACTCTCTTATTGTGTGAAGAGAAGAAGAATCCATTCCACAAAATCCATTAATTTATTTATAACTCAGCTGAACAAAGTTGTCAAGTTCATAAACGGTTTTCAAACTGACACGCGCTGAAAGTTCATCAAAAATGTATTGAAAGTACTTAAAATTGTTTTTACATAAACAAAAGATTTTATTAATATCTACAATGTTTTAAGGATATTAAACTAACTTTATAACATCATATAAGTAATTTACTAACGAAATAAATTTTGATCCTATGCGGAAGATTTGTACTTTTAGTTATACTAAATAGATGAATGAGAGCTTATCCTGAAAATATCTAGAGTTAAGGAAGAATTTTGTTATAATACCCTCTATTGTTAAAGTGTAATCAAAAGATGATACATTTAGGCAGGTAGATTAAAATGTCACTTAAGCAAATTGTTAGAGATTTAAATAGACAATTTCAACAAGTAATACTTATGATATTATTTAATGAAAAAATAAGATTAGTTGTCAAATCTTTAGGAACCCAGGATAAGATGATGTGTAGATATCAGATCTAATTTTCCCAATGAGCTGTTTGTTAAAAGGCATTAAATGTAATCAGTTCATTTAATTTGTAACTAATGGATTTTATTGTTGTAAAATATCTTTAAAATTCTTGTGAGATCGGGCCCACAGTGCGTATGAGTAATAATGTATTTCGTTTCCGTTCATTTCGCATGAATGCAAAACACAATTTGCAAGTATTTAAGGTCAAGGCAGCACATTGGATCATCGGCTATCAATTAAACGTCACAATCTCGACCAGCTTGGAAGCTTATCAGCTGAAAAAGCTGCCTCCGACTTAGATCTAGAAATTGTGAGCAAAGCGCAGTTTTCGCGAAACAAAACAAACGAACGGATGAGAAAAATGAGCTGGCAATGGACGCTGCCAATATTGATTATAGTCATTCAACTGGCCAAATGCGAGGAGAGTAATGATACCCCGGAGTCGGGACAATTCTTTACCCAAACTTATAAACGGAATCTCCAGCAAATGGTGGAGTTGAGAAATACAAGTGCAGAACCTTGTGAGGATTTCTATGCTCATGCGTGTGGCAACTTTGATCAGTTCATGCAATCCGCTGATGCCAATGATGCACTGCCTCCGTATTTGTACAACAAACAGGATCGCATGGAATTCTTTCAGGCACAACATGTCAACTTTCAAACGTTGCCGGGTAAACTTTTGTCACAGCTTTACGGGGAGTGCAAAGCACGAGGGGATCAGCATGTGATGAGCACGTGGTCTCCAGGCACACACTGGGAACGCTTGTTGCAACAGGTGCCCTTTTTGGCCCAACACGAAGAGGTGCTCTCGTCCTGGCCCTTTTTGCGTCATCAATGGCGACGCCGGCATTTGGATGAGCAACTAAATTGGATACAATTGGCAGCACAGTTGGGGGCACATGGAGTTCCCACCTTGTTGCACATTTACTTTGCCCAACAGACCATCTATGTGGCACAAATGCCGGAATTGCCATGTCCCAGTATCCAGGGATTCCAGGAGAGCATGTCCGAAGTGTTGCAAGGACGTCATCCGCAGGTGGCAGGCGTTATTGCACATGAGATGCGTATACTCTGTCGTGGTATGCGTGGGGAGTTGCCTCCAGCCGACAGTTTGAGTGAGAGTCCGTTCATGTCTAGACCAGGCCCAGAGCAATTACAGCTGGATGATAATACAATGGACTACTTTCAGCCTTTTTTTGCGATGCTGAATTTTACGGAGGAGCAGTTGGCAATGGCTCGCAAGTTGCCCATGGATGTGGCACGTATAACACATACGTGGCAAGTGTTGCGACACACGGAACCACGCATCGTTTACAACTATGTGATGTGGCAAGCGCAACAGAAGTTGCTCTATGAGGATTGCTTTCAACTGGCCAAGGAATTCGAGAGGTTATTGCATGTGGAATACTGGCAGTGGCATGTCCTTGCACCACAATTGAGCCGGGATGTTGCCTTGGCTTTGTATCAACTTCATACCACACGCTTTCAGCAGCGAAGACGCTCCACTTTGAGTCAGAGAGATTGGTATGGACATTTGATGCCGTTGGAAGTGGAACGCAAGGAGTTGCAAGTGGCACGTCTGTTGCAATCCCATGCCCAGCATTATCTCAATCTCACAGAGCACGAGTTGCATCTCAAACAGCTGCAGTTTGTTCCTGGTAGCTTCTATGGCAATCTTCTCAAGCTTCGACGTGCCCAACTGCTTCACAGCTTTGACTCTCCATACGTGGATGAGGAGGATGAACGTTCGCCTGCCTATTTCCTGCGTCACTTTCTGCACTTTGTCATCCTCTCGTTGAATCGTCCCATGTATCATTATTATGCCACACAAGGATTGGAACTGTGGCGACAATCTCGTCTACTCCAGGACACTGATGGCTACTACACTGCCTTGGATTGCCTGGAGCTTCAATCGCAGCAGAACCATAATTTCGAAGTGACCTCCATCTATAGACCACTGAGCTCCCATATGGTGGCCAATGTCTTTCACTTTCATCGCTCTTTTCAGGCCTCCTTACGGGATTATAGATTCTGGTTGCAGGGAGAACGCTTTGTTTTTGCCGAGCAATTCGTCCTGAATTTCTTTGGCTTGGATGAGCATCGTGTACTCTTCTATGCGGTTGCCCAGCAGCTTTGTAATCGCCACGATGAGATTTTTGCAGCGCAATTAAATAGAGGATATATGAACCTACCCGAATTCCAAAGAGCATTCAATTGTGAGCCAGATGCACCTATGAATCCACCTGCCAAGTGCATGATCAACAGATGTGAGATTGATTTTTAAAAGGTTTATATTATTATGAAACTTTTAAAAACTAGAAAAGTTGCACTAAATTAAGTTATTATTAGAATTTCGATCGATTAGATCTGACCAAAATTCGTTCGTGTTGTTATCTCTTTAAACAAATTATATTATTATATATTTGGCATTATTTCTACATCAGTATTTCCTACTCGAAAATCTTTATAGAAATTTAAATAAATCCCAACTGAAAAGTTGTTGCATTTTAAAAGAATGTCATAATCCAGTAAACAGCTACATACAGTATTGAAATTTTCAAAAATTAATTTTGGAAATTTATTACATCTGCTTTTCATTCAATTGTTTGAACGACAAGGTGAAAATTTTCAATAATTTTTCAACACAATTTCGTCAGAAAATGCAAATGAATTTCAACAATTTTCAATAATTGTTTAAGTCATTATATTTGGAATTTTTGAGATATATGTATATGTACGTATGGAACATAATGCCTGAAAAGTCACGTCAGAAATTGTATGTTTTGTATATTTCATCTCATGGGTTTACTTCGACCAGATGCGCAGTGCATTTTCAAATTGAGTTAATGACAACTGTCAGGCATGCGATTTTTTGGAAGAGCTATGAACCTAAAACAAACACACACCAGTTGTTTACGAAAGTGTGAGCGATATCTATAGATCTATCTACTATATGTGTACATTAAATATAGACTGATTTGCGTATTTGTCATTACTTTTTTTTTTAGCTTAAAATCTTTTCCGCCAAAGTTCAAAATTTATGCGTTAAATTATGAGCTTTACCACATGAATTTCTATGACACTTTTAGTTGTCATATTTGAGATACTAAAGATAATACCGATAATTCCAATAAAAATCTCCAATGCGACGTCATCTCAAGGTATCTTTAAGATAGGCGGTCTCTTGTGCCCAAAATGTCGATCATTTTGCTTGAAAATGGAACACACATGGAGAATATAAATATGTTTGTATATTATATCATCTAGTATATGAATTATTTTTAATGAAAGCATTGTTATTGTTGTTGAAAATGTTCTTTGTATAACGGCTGCTCGCAAACTGTCAAACCGGCTGCGTAAAATTTATTTTATTTATTTTCGATGATATTTCTTCATGTTTTAAACACGTTCCAAACGATTCTTTAGCTAGTGGCATCTCATTTTAACCCATAAGCTTTTTGGAGACAGAACCGAAAAGTCCTCTATATATTCGCACATTTTCCTCACTTGTCAAGTTTTTCTCTTGATTGCCGTCTTTTCGGTGAGTGTCTACGTACATTGGTGTGTGTGTGTGTGAATCTTATAGATACTTTCACATCGTTTCAAAGTATTTCTAATTTCTTGATATATTTTGCGCAACCCATTGGCCAAGTGCGTGAATTGGTTTTAGTTGGGCCAAAGGCTTGCAGCAGTAAATAGCACACAATTTTGCCACAGTCCGCAAATTATCGAAATAAAACAAAATCAAATCCAGGTAAAAATGAAAATGACAAAGACAGTCGATTCAATTATGGGATTAATCCAACGCCGAGTGATATTTCGTGTGCATAATCTCAATCGAATTCAAAAGTGCCGTGTCCAATAAATTTTATCGAAAAATATTTGGACCAGTTCCAATCCATAAAGCTGGAATTATTCTCCCACTAATTCTACAATATATATTCTTCTCTCAGTGCCAACATATAGACAGACATTCTGATTGCTCTGATCAAAAAAATAAGAATACAAAAAAAAAACGAAATCAACAAAAAAGTACAGATATAACATCAAACAATTCTATATAATAATCGACGAGACGAGAAGCCTGTCCGAGGCTCTTGATTTGAATAACATATTCATATGGTTTTTCATAATTTTCATCGGTGTGCTTTATTTAAAAAAACATGTTGTATAATTTGAAAACAAAATGATATGTGCTTCGAAAATTTATGATCGCATTTTTATTGTTTATATCAAATGAATTTTCTCACACGCCAGCTGAAAAAATTTTATTTGATTTCGTTTTTGCTTTTATTGCCTGACCTTAACGAGAATATCTCGTCTATTTTAAAACTATCCAATAATAAAAACCTTTATAATTTATTAATTGCTTTTTGTTCTTAATTTCCATTATTTATTTTTAGCAATTCAAAATGAGTGAAGCCAAGAACTTGATGACCACCTTCGGCATTTTGGCCCTTCTTTTGTTCCTTCTTTGGGTCGTCTATGCTGTTTTGTAAATGACCACTTAATGGATAGGGGCATAGAGTTTAGGAGGAGGTGAGATATTGTCATATTTCTATAATGCTAAGACAACTTGTTAGTTTTAAGTGTAAGCAAAATACAACTGTGAAAAAAGGGATATCGGGCACTTAAAGGAAATCATTTTTTTTTAAGGGGCTTAGGGACTTTTAGAACTGGGACTAGCTAGAAGTTTGCTCTCTAGGAATTTTATTTACTTATTTAGTTTAAAATGTATCAGCGACATAAAGAAATTGAAAGACGTTGTAATTTTTTGTTATGCTCAGCTAAACATTTTTATTTTAATATATACATAAGTAGGTCCCATTTATTATATTTTGTGAAAACTGCTTATTTTGGTTCACTGCAAAATATTAAACAGATATGGAAACATTATAAAAATGTTGAAAAAGAAAACTTGAACGAAATTGAAATCTACCAATATTAAAGTTGAATTTTACAAACCTTTACACAAATCAAATGTGGTATAAATGTAGGGCACAATTGTTGTACGTGGCGAGATGCAATATTTTAAATATTTTGGACATGTTTCAAAAGAAAAACAAACAATTGGCACAAGCGTATCTAAATGTATGGATATTTAGCAGCCAAAGAAAATAAATGAAAATGCTATTAAGATCGCAGATTTTTGGAGAACATTACCAAACGTCCATTCTCCTTCCCCTTAAATCAAACAAACTGCCGAAAAACGAATAAATAAATTTAAAAACATTTTTCAATAACTGCACGAGCTGTTCGAGCCAATTTGCCATTGCCAAGAATGAATAATGGGCCAATGCATAATTGGAATTCGTAACAGGTACAAGAGAATGAGAGAGAATTTTAGAGAAGCAAGCCATCTCATGGAGAAGTTGCTATCGAAGGCTGTCAAAAGTTTTTATGTGGTTCATGCGGCATGACGCGCTTAACCCCCCCACCACCACCCACATGGAATTTAAACATACCTATAAGTGTTATCTATATATATTTAAATATCTAAATACATATGTTCTAATGGTTGGTAATATCTACATATATGCATATAGAGACGATGTGTGCCGCGTCGAAATATACGCAACAACTGGACACGAATACCAACAATATTTCTCAAGATATACGAGTGTAGATCTCTGGGCTAGTGTGTGTGTGTGTATATGTATATAGATATATATAAAACCATAATTCCAATGAGCTGGCTGCTGGCCGATTTCGATGCTTGATAAAAATTGTAGGCCAGTTTGTGGAGAAGAATATTTTGATGCGTTTCTCAGTTATTCCGTGCCATTTGCTACGAACGGTTTGCCGATCACTCAAAGCTCCCAAAACCAAGTGTGTGTTTAACCATAGATAGTATTAATTAATGTGTGATTTTAATAGATCAATAATAACTAATGTTCAATTACTCTATGTATATACAATTCCAGCAAACAACAACAGCAACAAAATGAGTGAAGCTAGGAATTTGTTTACCACCTTCCTTATCCTGGCATTTCTGCTCTTCCTGCTCTATGCCTTCTACGAAGCCGCTTTCTAAATCATGTTTTTGAATACTTTGTTCAAAAGATATATTTACATGTTGAATTTCAATTTCAATTCCAACAACAACTCAATTTAAAAATCAACAATTACTTATGCCTAGGATTTGTAGAGCGTTACGCGTTTAAGCCGCTAGCATTTAATGGATTTTTATTAGTACCCTAAGTCAGGTAAGTCAATCACATTATTCTATCCTAGATCTATAAATACATATATCTATAGAAAATGAAATTATTGCCACTTGCCGCAAATAAAAAGTGTTTTTCAAATATTTAAATTGATTTTCTAAGCATAACGAGCATTTTTATGACGTTAATTAATTAAATTAGCTAGCGAAAAATCTATGCATAATTTTCAAAGATATAAAATCTACATATATGTATATATATGTCTGTTTCTTTTCCCCACTCTCTTGCCTCTGCTCATTTTTTTGGCAGCGCTGCCACAAGTTGCGACATTAGAGAAATCATTTTCCAAAAGTTTCAACTTTTTAACGACGACATTTCGACATGGCCCACTAAAGATCCATCCCCCCATACGATTCTAGAATATATTTATATGTTTAACTTGTGCATTTCAAATCGTTTTTGAAATATTTTCGCAACGTGTGAAATTTGTCAAATGAATTTTGCGTGTCTTTTTGTCAGACCGTACAACTTTGTATAGTTCTTTTTTATATTTTGTAGGTTTATTTGTACGAGAATATAATTAATTATCACTTATAAATTATAATACGCATACGCCTTTTTTATGTATGTTTCTAACGTTGTGGAAATGGAACACAAAAGCTAAAAAAGAATTGGAAATGGAATCCTCTGGTTAATACTTACTTATGTATTTTGTTTAAAAACCACATTTCTAATCCCTGAATGAAAAACATTTTCGCTAAAAATAAAGCATAAAAACAAATTCCCTGAATATTTTTGGATATTGTTTATGCGTTTTACCACTTGAAATGATAATGAAAAATAAATGGAAACAAACAAACAATTGCGTACATACCCCCAAAAGTGAAATTCATTAACGTTTGCCAATATTTCAAGTAGAGCATTTCCATTAGTTTGAACAAATGGATTATCTGCAAATAAATATATAGTATAGCTATACTTTTAAGGTAATTCCTTTTGAATCGCAACGGCTGTGGGCAATAATTTCATTTAGAAATATTTAACTATGCCAGCAGCTGGCCTGCTAATGGTCAACTAAGTACTCAAAGACCGACAATGTATTTAAATGAAATTATTTATTGATTTGTACTTCCTGTAGATGACGTCACAGCCACAGGCGGAAAGCAGCTGCTCGGTTCGGAGCTTTGACATCAACATCCTGCAACGGAGCGAGTGTGTGATGATGGTAAATTCCATAATACTTTGATTCACAAGCCTACATATATCTAATAAATATATATATATCTAAATATCTATTGCAGTGCTAATACGCTTGATTCGGCGAATTTCGCGGTCCATTTGAGATACTTGATGATGTGATCGAAGCAATGTTGCAGCCACATCCTCTTGCCACAGGTCTGCTGGCTTTGGCGTCATCTGTTCTAATCATAAATATTAATTTGCAATTTTTGTTTCGCAATGGAATTGATCCAATTTTCGAATTTACAATTTTTTTTAGACCATAATGTACAGTATGATAAGTGTGTATTAGCAACAACACGATGCGCACATATAGAAATTGTTTATTTCATTGTTTAACACACATTTTGCACACATAATATCTAAGATCTTTATTTAGTAATTGCATTTTTCGTAAATAACAACAACAACAACAACAAAACAACAACAACAATACAAGCAACAAATGCATAACAATAACAACACACTGCAGGAATAAAAAACAAAAACAACAAAAAACAACTAGCAAAAGCAAAGTGTATTTATTTTGTGGGAAAACTTTAGACCTTAAGAAAGTACTAAATGGATATATTAAGTTTGTCAATATAAAGTGCGTCACAGACAGAAGAAGGTGTGGCACACCTCATTAAGCATATATTTTCTTGATCAGCATCAACAGCCGAGTCGATATAGACATCTCTGTCTGTCCGTCTGTGTGTCTGTCCCTGCTTTCAACACCTAGATCTCAGAGACTATAAGAGCTAGAGACGCCAAACTTGGTATGTAGGCTCATCAATTATTTTTATAGATTACGTTTATTTTAGAATTTTGCACAGCCCCCTACCGCTCTCATAAATCGATAATCAAAGTCTAATTACAAGACTACCTTTAACGCTAGGGCTTTTCCAATATATGATAGGCACTATAGTCTAAAAATTTAAAAATTTCCTCTCGAAAAAACTCGAAAATTATCAAAATTAAAATTATCATAGCGTCATCCAAAAGAATGTAGAAGAGATGCTGTTGTTATTAATATCAAGTGCATTTTTTCGAACAGCTGGCTAGAAAGTGAAAAAAATAATACAGATCTAATAAGAGATTGAATAGCTGCCTGCGTAGAGTGAGCTGAGAGCTTTTTCGCCCGGGTGCAAGTCTTGAGGAACACTGCCTTCGAACGGTACTTCCGCTCACCCTAAAAGTGCGTATTTGTTATTTCGTGATAATTTCATTAACATTTCATGACAATATAATATCTTGTCGAATTTTACCAGAGTTGCGCATCAATTTAGCATGAAGAGGCAACCTTCAAGAGCTTTTGGATCCATAGTCCATGCTAAGGTTATCAATAGTATTGTTAATGTGACTTTTAAGTAAAACCTATCAATTACCATGTACTTTAAGAAAACAACTATCAAAGCTGCAAGTAATTTTACTGTCATGGGTCTTAAAGTTGCATTGTAATGTCAACTTGCATAATTGTGGGCAGTTCGTACAGTGACCACAATAGAGAGACCCTCACTTGAAGTTCATTTGCATGCACATGCATGCAAGTCAAATTTAAAGTTTGTTATCCAAAAAAATATATATATATGTATATATACAAAAGCCTGAAGAATGCCAACACGATGCAATGAAGCGAGGCTTTGTTTATGGCTTTTTGGGGGCTGGCAGCTCTTCCGTCTGTCGGTCAACGGTTTCTCGCGACAGGTAACCGGTTTCACGGCTATATTTATACCATAATCAAACTCCTGTCCCCCTAACCAACAAACAGAAAATGCATCTGTTGGAAAAGTTATGCAATCGGGTTTTGCAGGCTTTTTCGCAAATTGATTTTGTTAGACAACTTTTTTTCTTTATATAAAAATTGTTATTATTAAAACTATGTATGGGCCAATATTTACAATACTCTTAAGATGTAAGTGTAATGAAATCATAGGTGACTATGTCACCTTCTTCTGACTGAGACCCTCGAGTCGCAATCTTCTCGCCAACTGGTGTCCAATGAGCATGCGCACATGTTGTGGTGCCATTTTCATGAAAAAGTACTGCAAATGGAACATGAAAAGTTGTTATGCAATCAATACATATTTTAAATTGTTTGATTATAGATTCAAACACTTTCTTTTATCATAACTAACCTGAAGTCCATGCGTCCAGAAACCAGTCGTCGTATTGGTTTTGCCCAGCGTAAAAACTGCCGAACGGGCAAAACTTTGTGCATTGGGAATCAGGAAACCACCTCGCATTACCGAATCCGAATACTCGTTCATTTTCGTGATCACAAACATGGGCATTACCAGTTGTACTGTAACATTATGCTCGGCCAGCTCCTGTTCCAGGGCTTGGGTGAAAAATGTAACATATTTCTTTGAAGCTGAATATACTGCCATATTTGGCATTGGTTGTAGTTCCGATCCAGAACCGATATTAACAATTGCACCCCTTCGGGCTGATTTCATTTGTGGTGCTATCTTACGGGTCAACATGGTGACAGCGCCAATGTTGAGGGTTAGAATGTCCCAGATGATATCTTCCGGCACTGCATCCAATGTATCCGGATAGTCATACATTCTGCCCACATTGTTGACTGCAAGTAAGAGTAAATTTTCTCCAGTTAAGGCCAAAGATGCTTATCAGTTAATAGGGCCTTGAACAACAAGGTTAACCCCTAACGGACCATACCACAACAAAATGTAAATTGCTGAAGCGCGTCAAAGCGTTTATGAGTTTGGCAAATAAAACTCCAACAATTCGACACAAAAATGATTTATATGTACTTGAAAATAGTTGAAAATGTCTCAGTGTCCGTTGAAACGGCCCTACCGTATATAGTTATTATAATTGCACGCTATTACGAGTACCTCTGTTTAGTTTTTTCAATGACATTGACAAGATTCAACAACAAACATGAACCAACTGACTTAATTGTTGTTGTCAGTGATACATAGCGGCTACTGTTTGTTGACAATGAGTTGGCTATTATCAAAGATACAGCAAACACAACAACACTACTGTGGGAGGTCTCTGATGTTTCGAGGGGTCTATCAACTACAAAATTAACTGTATGAATAGTAATAAATTTATACGAAATCTTTGGGAAAATAGAGTCTTCACATTTGGCAAGATATTTAGCTGATTATATTTTCCCTAACTCGCTTAAATTTCTTGGAATCGGATATTGAAGTTTTTCTAGCTTTAAAATGTAATTAAACCACCAAACTTTTAGTTGGCCCTATATTAATTTAGATAGACCAATTGAGTGCCAAAATAAATATTTAAAATAATTTGATATCTTAATAGAAGTTAGGCTAAATTTGGGCAATATAATTTATATTTAATATTTGTTCTATTACAGAACTTTTAAATTATGTATTCCCCCCTTTTATCATAAGAACACATTTTCTATAAATTCACTTTAGTTTTCATTTATCTGTTACTTTTCTCTTCACTTACCCAAAATGCCAACTTCAATTCCTGCCAATTCCTTTTCGACTTGCTCGTAAGCTTCACGTCCTTTGGCAAAATCCACAGCTATCCATTTAGTCTTTACTTTATGTTCGCTCTCTGTTAAAGTCAGAGTTAAAAGTCAGCTATAGGTTTCAGTTATAAAACTGACAACTTACCAATCTCATTGGTGACGGCTATGAGCTTCTCCTTGGTGCGTGATATGAGCACAAGATTGAGACCTTGACGTGCCAATTCTCTGGCATATTCCTTGCCAATGCCATCGGTGGCTCCAGTTACAACTGAGAAAAAGAGAAAGGATTGAGATAATGAGACAAGTTTTGCATGTGGCCAGAATAAATATGTAAGCGAATCTTCTTTAAATAACAAGTTTATTGTTTCTTTACTAAGTAGAGTCTCTTTATTGTTTATAGGGACTTTACTATTTAACTATCAACCCGTAATTTGTTAACTTAACACACCTTTGCTAATTATTTGTGTATATTTGTTAGTTAGCTGCTAGTTGGCCTTCTTGGGCCATTTTGTGTTAGCCACTGCCGAACCCAAAACAAATACAAATATAAAATACCAATAAAAGTTGCATATGAAAGAAACTTGATTTTTTTTTCTTCTTGCTTTTTGTTTATGTTGCTGCCACTGTCGTTGCTGTTGCAATGAGTCAATGCAACAGTTTCAACTGCGGCTGCGCAACTGGCCGAGAGGCGCCAATTGCTGGAACCGCAAACACACACACAGAAGTTGTAGCTCTTGGCCACATTTGTTGCCAAATATTTGTGCAGCGGAAACATTGGCAGCAGAAAAAACAGCAGCTGGGGCATGTTTTGTGTTGCCTGCTAATTACGTGAAATTTGCACAGATTTTAAAAGCCTTTTGGCAATATTTAAGGCAAATGCAATTCAATTTTCAATCGATGTTGTAAATAAATTGTCATTATTGGCAAGGTCAAAAATGCTTGAGAATAATTAAACAAGCTGTAAAAATCTTTAAACGATACCTATATAGATATTATTATTGTAGCATATAGTTAAAGTTATTCATAAAGCGTGCCAAAAGCATTAACTGTACAACCGGTTTAGTTTCGATTTCATTAGACGAGTTGAATGACTTTGTTTGCTCTATTAATAATTTATAAACAAATACGAGAACGCTTGCCCCGAAACAGCTGATCGATAAGAGCTATCTTGTTGTATATTTTATCACTTTATTATGTTTGCTATAAGTAGTTAAGATAGGAAACTGAACCGCAGGCTAAGTTGGCTTTAACAAGCATAGATGATATTTAAACAAAAATTTAATATTTATTATCAATATTTAACTTTGATAAGCTTCTGTTGCCTTATGCTGAGTTGCCCTTTAATACTGCCAAATAAATAATTATTTTTGTATGATTAAAATTTAAACAACTTAATCAACAACTAATCACATCACGATATTTCTGTATAATGTGTATCAAATTGGATTTATTAATATATGTAAATTCTACTTATGTACCATTTATTAAATTATCTAATTTTGATTGCTCACGGAAATATGGAATACAATACAACTAATGAATTTGATATCTGATCACGATGCTTCTTTATAATATGTATGAAAATTGGGGGTGTTGCATTAAGCATGCAACTAACATAGAATTACATAGTTATTTTAATAATTGTGAATATATGTAAATTCGTGCAATTGTTTGCCAATAATTATAGAGATGTTTTTTAATTTGTATGCTATATGCAGTAATTGCTTATCCATCATTATATTCTTTGCTTAACACTTTGCTTAACTATTTTAATGTTTAGTTTATTTTATCATGAATCTATTGAATTTATTGAGCCGCTTATAATTGTCGTCTTCGTCTGCCTTGTTTATAAACTTTACGAAAATTATTTAACAAACAAACATCAGTCTGTAAATCACGACTCAGAAAAAACACACAAATTATTCAGATTGTGTTATGTTATGTTATTAATTTGTTAATATTAAATAAAAGTTTGATACACTCACCTGCCCATTTGCCAAATTTATCCACTAAAGTCTGTGGCAGTTGTGGCTGGAAATACGGTTCCAGCAAGGCTTTGATAATATAGATCACCGATTTAAAGTTGTCATAGAGAAAAGCGGCAATGGCCAAAGTGCCCACCAAGTAAATGACCAATGAAATTAATTGCCAAATGAACGCCATCCGTAATAATGTATATATGCTCAGTTCCAGCACCGGCTGCATTATGAAGAGAGTCTTTTTATTCCGTTGCGAGTACGAGTATTCCAATAAATTTGATTAGCAGCAACTGATTGCTATGTATAAATGTTTATGTAGTTGTACTGGAACTTATCAGCATGCTAACTAAATAAATGTGGGTACAAAGTATATAATTCAAAATGGAACACTGGAATTTGAATGATTTTGAAATGTAGCTACATGTCGTAGCTACAATTCAGTGTACGGTTCACTTCTTTAGCTATAGGCACAAGCGGCGGCTCTGAGCTTCAATCACGGACTAAAAGCCGAAACTGAAACTGAAATTGAAGTCGAGTTACACAGAGCCCAAAAAGCAACAACAGGCTGATGGCTTCCGACGACAACAACAACACTATCGAGTTGCCGAGTTTGTTTTTTTTTGTTGTTGTCAGGTTTTACAAGCTGCAATTGTGTCTCCCAAAGCCATGAACATGAACAACGGTGCAGGTACAGATACAGATACAGCTACACTTGTAGATACAGATACGAATACCTGCACATCTTTTTGTTGGCTCGTTTAATTTATATGTTTTTTTTATATATACATATTTTTTTTTGGTTCATTACTTTACAAACATCAACTTTATATTGTTTTGTTGCTCCGCTTGAATTGTTGTAAATGCTTTTGGTGCGAAGATTACCAAAACAAATTACCAAATCCGCCGCTTGGCACGCTAAATTATTAGACATTTAATCACAGGTTGACCCATTGTCCAAGTGAAATGTATATGACTGACAAAAGTGTTGACAATTTTCCATTGTGGGTTAATAACAGACAAGTACATAATTACTCCAGACCCTTAAACTAATTGAAAACAATTAAGCGAAAGATGCTAAAATTGTTTCTTTACACGTGAACTTCAGAAATAATGATAACAAACTGTCAATTATTTCAAAGTGCTCTGAGATGATCAACACTTGGGAGTAAAAGTTATGACATTTACAATTAAGTAAATTTAGAAATAGAAATGCTGTAAAGGAATCTTGTAAATTTTAGGCTCTTATTTCTATCCTCAAGTTCATGAAGCTTTAGTGTGGAACAGTAACTGTCTACTTTATGATGATTTCACTGTATTTCAAAAAGGAAATTACAAGCCATTTGGCAACATTTTTTTCGAAAATGTTAAAACTATAAAGCCAAGTCTTTATTTGATGTGTCAATTATAAAAAGATATCACCTTGACTGTAAGTTAGTCAAGCTGTCTTAAGTAGCAACAGCTCGCCCATTAGCAGTACTTATTTTCAATCACTTTCTAAACAATACACAGATTTGACTGCCAAAGCTAAATAAACAAAAGATTTCAAAGCATTTTGATTGCAAGTTGTCTATGAGAATGTAAATATGCTTTGTAATATCGACTGCAGTATTATATTTGTGCCAGTCATTCGAATAAGTAAGGAAATGTTTCTGAATCTGGAGAATATTTAGACAAGGAATGCAATAAACAGCGGAACACCCATTAGAGCTTGAATAGTGTACAATCCAGAAACAAAAAATTAAACAAAATATAAAGAATATAAAAAGGTGGCAAATATTCACAATTTATAAAGTAAGGTAGTATATCAAATTTGCAGACTTACCTGTACTAATCGTGTCAGTCTACGCTTTTAAACTGACAAGAACTCATTTTATGCATGCTGATATGAACATTCGAAAAGTATTATTGATTTTGTCAAGAAAACTGTCAAAGCTCACAGAGCACAGTGGTTAATTTCCGAGACTCTCGTTGCAAAAATATTAAGACAAACTTATAAGTTTGGTTGAGTTTGCTGAATAAACAAATGACAAATACACTCAAATCCATATAAGGCAGGTATCTGAATAATTTAAAATATGTCTAATCTTTGGTGTTTAATTCATTAAAAATAAAACTATTTAATAAAATTAAAAAGTTTAACTTTCTTCTTATGCTGCCACACTCCTTAAGGGCTTAAGCACGTTTTGAAAGTTTTCACATTTTTCTGCTTGGTACTGTTTAAAGTATCGCTTCAAGTTCAACTGCTATGATTTTTGCAGGCTCTTTTGACAAAACGATTCACTGTGCAGCAACTTAGCCGTGACAATTTCACTTTGCGCTTTTTTTGTAGCCGAGACCGCAATTCGCCGCAGCGCAGACAACAACCAATAATCTGCAGCCTGAAAGAGCGCAATAAAAAAAAAGAAGACACAATTGTTTAATAAAACATTTTTGAAAAAAAAAAACAATTTAAATATATATTTGACGAAAAAATAACGGTTCTTTTAATGAACGCTTGGTGTTTGTAGTCACGCAGCGGCCCTAGTTTTTGTAAATAAATTCTAAAATAAGAAATATCGGTAAAATTAGACCAAATATTATCAAAATTATTTAATAAATATTAAGAAAATGGGAAGCAAAAATAAAAACGGTGCCTTTCTTGGTGGATCTTTTTTAGAAACCATTCTTTTGTCTGTTTTATTAATACCTTAGGAAACAATAAAACTATCGCAAAAAAGAAAATATTTTTTCGTAAACTCATCCAAAATGTTCAAAGTGTTGTCAAAACAAACAAACTACACCTCAAATTCTCCCCCATTTAATTTGGTTTATGTTTATTGGGTACATTTTTATCAACCATTAACTTGAAAAATAGTTGAGCTGCAGCTAAACGTAGTCTCCAAGGAAAGAGTGTCATTGCCGCATTCTGGACATGATGCCAGATGTAACCAGGAGTTTCATCCACGCCATCCCTTAGCTGGGCAACTGCACTGCGGGCATAGACCTCAGCAGAGGGTATAAACAATCCTCCTCTCATAATCCGCTTGGAGTAATTGTTAATTTTGGTAACCACAAAATTGGGGGACAAAAGCTGCACATGAATGCCGAATGGAGCTGCCTCGTATCTCAGGGCGAGGGTCATACTACGATTGTAAGACTTGGAGGCAGCATAGAGACAGGCATATGGCACAGGTTGAAGTTCCGTTCCGGAACTCACATTGACAATGGCTCCCTTGATCTTGGCCTGACGTAGCCGGCTGAAGAAGTATCGGGAAAGTTGCGAGACGGCCGTAACATTCGTATCGATCAATTGTTGGGCGTGTTCCTTGGTGCATTTGTGTAGGCCACCAGACAAGCCCATGCCTACATTGTTAACTGCGGGAAAGAGGGAGAGAAAATGAGCAAAGGATTCAGAATAGATGTATAAACTTTTTACCAAGTATAGCTACAGGTAAGTCGGCCAATTCACGCTCAATGTGATCATAGACCTCTACACCCTCAGTAAAGTCCGCGATGACAATTTTCGTCTTTACTTTGGACTCCGTGGCTGTAAAAAAGTCAAGTTCTTAAAAAGTTTTAAGACAAATGAAGTCTACAAATTCACACACAGATCTCCTTGGCAACAGCCTCGAGCTTTTCCTTGTTTCTGGCAATTAGAACCACATTAATTCCTTGTCTGGCCAATTCTTTGGCATATTCCTTGCCAATGCCATCACTACTACCGGTAACTGCAGCCCAGGAACCGAAACGTTCCTTTAAACTTAGTTGTTGCTTTGGATCATTTATTAGACGCGCCTTAAGCAATCTAAAAGGTGTTCTTAGGTGCTCGTATAGAAAACAGGCGATAGCGTAGAATCCGACAAAGGTAACAAATGTTGATAAGGCACTGAACATTTCTTGTACTTTGATATCTCTGTGCGAATTTCAATTGATAAGAACTTTGTTCTGTTTCGTTCAGCGGACGACAATTGACTGTGCTGGGCATTGGGAACTCGGCTGGTTTGAAGCTCTTTACTATGATGAACTTAATTAAATTTCGTTTATTGTGCATGGAATATTAAATGTCTTATTACCAAGTCGAAAAACAATTGCGAGGTGTTCGGCTCGTCGTTTCAATTTGTCAATTGAAAATACATTTTGGATTTACGACCATTTCTACAATTATTGATGTTTTGATTTTCTTTTGCACCTAAGAAATCCCAGTACCGTTTTTAATGTTTAGTTTTTGATTGTGCGATTACCCACCTGCATAGATTTCTAATAGTAAAATTATAATTTGATTGGTGGGTGTGGTCCCTGATAGGATTATATTGACGGGTATATAGTGTTAGATATTCGTCTGAGGCTTATGTTATATTTGTAGACAAGGTCGGTTGTCGTAGGTTCTGTTTTTGAATGCACTTTGCGATAAATAACGATGTCATAATATTTTTAACGTATGTAGCTGCGATGTCATAATATTTTAAGCGAACTGCACTTTGCATAATAAGGTCTGGGTGCGAATTCCAAACTAAGCTCTGACGATATGGTGGATTGATCTCTGATTCTATTTGAAATTAGCTGAATTTAGACTTTGTTGAGAGAGGCATGCCATGCATTTTTCATTTAATTGAAAGCAAAAGTGGTCACCAGCACGTGATACTCAGGGGTGTTCCACAAAACAATAGCAACCCAAAAGCAACTGAAAAGCAATTTTTGGTGTCCTCAAACAAGCAACCATTGCTTTCAAGTGTAAAAAAAATTATTCAAACCTTTAAGTAATCTTAAAATTTATTGATATCAATTAAAATAATTAATAAAAATAAACATTTGGGAGATTTGTTTACAAAAGCAATTGTCGGCAAAAGATCTAGAGCTTTGTGGAACACCCCTGAATGATAATGAAAATGATAATGACACTGAAATGTTAAGCGACGGTATGTATATGGGCAATTCTCTAATGTCGAACGTGACATTCGTACGCATATAAAAAGAAAAAATACATATGCCAAGCTTTTATTTTATTTTGACAAAAGTCAAAACTTATAGCTCTTGATTGGCACAATAAAAAGCCAAGATAGTTGAGCTTTCAATATCTATAACTTGAATTTATACTCAAAAAGTAATGAAATTCCTTAAGGTATAATAAATTCACACATTTCCATTTAAAATATGTGTGTGTTAATAGTTTAATAGTTTTTTTAAGGTACTAATAAAAATAACTTAAGAGACGCCATTAGTTAAAATATGTTTCTGATACTTGACATTTTCCACTTACATTTGAAGCAACGGAATTTTTGGCTAAATGACATCATGGACTTTTGGTTTTGGCCTTGTTCCGTTGTTCGTTGTCTTTGGCAGCCAAATGCACTTACACATATCACAATTACTGGCATGAGTGCATACTTAGCGCTAACATTCATAAATTAGACAGACAAAATGGTATTTTATAAAAAGGCTAAGCACACACAAACACACACACACACACTCATACACATGCACCCACATGCACTAGCCTAAGAAAATCAGGAAACGGAAATGTGCGACGCGGCGCTGTGAATTGAGCATGGTGGAAGGACGACGACAAGACATGGGTTATATATCAATATGAGCAACGGTTACCGCCTGGATAGAGCCTTGTCGACACACCCTGTCGATGGCCGGGAATTGGAGTCAGGGGAATATGCCGCACGGAAAAATATGGGCTGACATTTTTCGTTGTCGCCGCAAAAACCGCATTTATTCAAGTGTCAAATAAATTCATAGTTTTTGGCACACCAACCTCCTCCCCACCACATTTGGACGGGGGCGTTGACGGCGTTGGCCGATGCCAACTAATTAAGTCAAATGGTTTAGCTCTCTGAGTGTGTGTGTGTGCCAGAAAAAAGTCAAAAAAGATTTTGTAAAACCGCTAGAGCCAAAAATCCACTCATTGGTGCAGCCTGAAAGTATGCAATGGTTTTTGAAGCAGCGCACAGTGGTCGAAGCGGTCGAGTTTAGCTGCATTCAATTCCAATGTCAAAGTGGAAACTTTTATTAAAAACTTTTTATTTGAGAAAAATTACAGACTTGACTTACAGCGAGTATTATTAAAATTTTTAATTAAAAACAACTATTTTCGACAAATCGACCACTGTGTGGTGCCTAAAAGCATGCAGAATGTTTGGCAACTTATGCTAATCACATTTAATTGCTTTTTAAGCGCACTTTCTGGCAGTTTCAGCTAATTAATGTGACTCATACGCAACGTGGTACAAAAGCCAAGTTAATAACTTTAAAGTCGGCAAATTCAACTGTTCAAATGCAACTGCTGCAGCTTAAATAAACAGATATAAATACACTGCAAAAGGAGAATGGCGCCAGCCTCCATCCATTCACATTCATACACACACTCTCACTCACACACACACATATGCCAAGATAAAAGCACTCTTACCAGAGATCAGTTTAAGGCGGATGGGGAACTGAAAGTGGCACTGGCGCAGTCATTGTCAAAAAAGTCAAACAATTTGAATTATGTTTTGCAATTTGTACATCCGTTTCTGCCTTGAACTCACCCACACACACACACACACATACACACAACACCATGGTCCTTCACTTGGCTTAGACGCTCTCTCATTTTTATATATGAGGGAAAATATTGTTTGCTTTGTTGCCGAAGCCGCTGGCAGCTTTTATTATAAGATATACTATATGCGATATATGCATGAAAATTTCCATGCAATGTTCATTTTTATAAAATTTTATTGTGGTTATTATTGCATTTTCTGACAAAAAGCAAAAAATGAGCTCTTTACAATGGTTTGTAAATCACTTTCGCCACAATTTCACCATTAACAAAATTTAAAAAATCCTACTTAGAATACCATAACATTTAATTTTAAGAATTAATTAAGTGGGTATAAAGAATTAACTCGATACTGTACTCTTATAACAATTTTGCATATATTCCAAAAAATTTCAAAACATTTGGTGTTTGGAACACGCTTTCATATCGAATTGCAGCCAAAAACAAGGCAGCCTCTTCCCCATTTACCAGCATTCTCTTTCTCCAATATCTTGTAAATTAATTGCTTTTGGCATTCTTAGCGCTCTAATCTCTGACATATCGTTAAAGCGCATTTGGCATTGTTGACTGGGTTGCTTAAGGATGTTTATGTCAGTCACTGAATTTTAAGTAGTCCAAAGGAGGCTGACAACGTGCCGCATTACAGAAAAAAAGGGCAAATAAGAAAAAAATCAAATAAAAGAGTTGTCAAGTGAATTCGTGATGCGACAGACAAAAACAGGAGAGAACAAGATAGTTTTTTTAAGGGGGTTCGACTGATAAATACCCAGTAACAAAATTATTGCTCTTACTCAAATTTATGAGCTGAGAAAAAAATAATGTATCCCCATTAGAAATCCCCATGGTAATCAGTTCAGTTTTAACAAATTAACGAGTGTAGAAAGTTAAAAAATAGTTTAAAAAAAATAGTCAGAAAGCTGTTCATTTTAAAAATATACATAAATTTAACAATTGACCAAATATGTAAAATGCGATATAAGTGAATGATAAATAAGTAAGGAAATGAATTTCATGTACTCTTTTGACATTTTCCTGACTACAGGGTACAAAGAACTTGTAAAAGCTGAAAAGTGGGCGGCTTATCCTGGCGAAATCTCGCCCCTTAAATGGCGCATGAAAATTAGCAAGTTGTCTGTCTGCGGCTGCCATTATGCGGCACACTTTGAATGGCAGCTGTGGAATGATCTGGTTTTTTTTTTGTCAACTTGATTGTTAGCCAGGCAAAGGCTTAAACGTTTTATGGTAAAGTTAATTAGCAGTTTGTTTGTTATCGCTGTCTATAAATGCAAAGTCCAAAGTTTGACCATAAAACTGCAATCAGCGGTAAGTTATGTGGCCAGAAAGAGGAAATCACATACATACATGTGTTGGCCAGGACGACACCTGTTAGACCTGCAGGCAACAACAACTGCGATACTGCGATGGAAATAAAAGTCATAAAAAATGACTAACTACGCGACAGGACAGAACGATTAGGACGAAAGCAGCAGCAGGAGGAACAGAAAAGGGAACAGAAAGCGGCATCAGCATCTGCCTCTGAAACGAGCGAGTGTCGTTTTGAAAAATTCAAATCTCGTTGCCAATAAAAGCCAATAAAACTCGTAAAATAACTCAAACAAAAAAGTGGTTGAGTGGGTGGATATGGTTGTGGATTTGGTTTGTTACTGTGGCTGTGCTGTGACTGTGGCTGCTGTTCGCTCAAGTGTTTTGTGTCGCAATGTTGCGACTTTGGGCATAACCCCGATGAGATTTGCTAATGGAGCTATTGAAGAACATTGACTCTTTGGAATACGAGTGTGTCCAAAGAGCAGCTGTATATGAATGTGATATGTGAGCGTGTCATCCTTTTAACTGCTGACTGCACTTGCTTCAATCTCTCTGCAACTCCAACTAGTTGTATTTACAGCCAGCTTCCGTCTGCTGCACGATTCCCGTAGGTAACGCATATATGTGGCGTCTACACCTGTTGCAAATATGTCGTCAGCAAATGTTTCGATGTCTTGCAGATGATGTTTTATTTATAATTACTTTATGTAGTGGCAACGCTATAAATAGCTTCATCTTTGCTGGGTGGCAACTCCAGAACAAAATGATTGCAAATTAAAAATGGCGATCTGTTGGAATTTATCGACAATGTCAAATGCTTGACAATTGAAAACGATCAGCAAAATCGATAACTTAGAAGATAGCTTTAATATTTGGTTACAGTTATATGTAAGTATAAATATGGTTAGATTTTTTGATGATTTATAATAATAATATAATACTCATTTTAATTCAGTTTAATATTATTTATTATTCCAAAAAATGAGTAAATGACATTTTTGTCTTTAATATGCATAGCATAACAGTTATACTGCAATTCACCTTAGGTTTTCTACTTTTACCAGTCCAGGCAATTGCGAACAGGATTTACATAAATCAAGTTGGTTATGTGAAACTATTTAGCTATTTTAGTAAGTTATATTACAAATCAATGCATTGGCAACAACTCTTCAAGTCCATCAACAGTTAAACTTTCACAATTTGCATATGCCACAATAGTTTGCCCTGGTTTTGCAGTTAGCTGATCAACAACTACAACTGACAACATTTGTTAGTGTATGTATTTGCATTGCATACTGAATGCAGCAAAAACAGAGGAATAAACGGTCTGCTGTTTAGTTTTTCGCCATAAGAAACGCATTCTGCATGCAGATGCCTGCATAGACTTGTCTGTGACCGATCCAACAGTCCCAAGACCCGCCAGACCAGAGTCCAAATTAAATTAATATGCGTACGGCGTGCAACAATGGTTCTTTCTGGTATCAGAAGGCGGCATTCCTTGACGCATTGGCCGATATTTGAACTGCAGACGTTACCTCCTAAGGTTTACTGGCGCTATCGCGATGCCAGGCAAAACAAATAAAAATATAGAAAAACAAGAAGCAAAAAACGGTTGCCCTTTTGACAGGCTCGGAAAAGCCAGGGGAAAGATATTCAAACAGTATTTCGTATCCTTCTTCGTAGGATGCCAACACGCGACAAAAACAATTTCATGCATTCAAATGCCAGAATACACAGCATGACAGCATTTATACAAGTAACATGCTGTATTGATTAGAATGCTAGACTGGGAAATACCCTGTACTAGGGTAATAAAAAGAAAATTACCAATGATCAAATACAAAAATCCAAACTTACATCTGTTACCAATGATCAAATAAATAAATCCCATTTCTATTCTATTCATTATTTACAAAACTATGTTTAGTAAAAATATACAAGCATAATGCTAATTAAAGAGTACTAATCTAGGCTTCCACTCGAATTCTATTCTAATATTTTCTTTTGAAAGGGTACAAACATTTTTGTGGCAAATTTTTTTGACCAAGATATTTCTGAAGTTAATTGAATTGATTTTAAATTGAATTGGGAATGGTATCTTCTTAGTCCATATTTTATGCTCCCCCTTTTGGTCACTTTTATGTGTAAGGGGTATTATAAGTGGAGTACGAGTATTTCTTTATGGCTGGCTGGCAGACACATCCTCCTTACCCTTTTGCCAGATTCCAGCTTCAGGCCAAGGCACAAAAATGTTGCACAAAATAAAATGTCTCTTTGTTTTGCACTCTGGCCAAGCGAATCCAACAAAACACATAAATCTTAGCATATGTGCATTAAATTGCTATACCCTGTACCACACACACTCAAATTGTTGGACATCTTTTTCTCTAATATCTATCTGAGATACTTTAATTGCCTCAAACATCACTTGAATTTTCAATTGTTTTTCTATTGGCATTTTCCTGAGTTGAACTTAATTTACACCTTCCTTCCAACATTGTCTCTGTCTCTTTGTCCTTTCCTGGTTCCTGCCAAAAGCTGTCGACAAACTTAATGACCTGAAAACTTTTCGATAATGTGTATGTGTGTCTGTGTGTCTGTGTGCTCGGTTGTGTGTGTGTGTAGTTTTGATTATGTAGAGGTGAGTGCACGCCTGTGGAAATTATCAACTCGTCCTCGCACTTGACAAAAACCGAAAATGAATGGCAAGCTAATTTCCAGGAAGGCGATTAGAAAGCCAAACAATTTACCGCTGGCACCGAAAAAACTAAAGAATTTCTGGTCTTAAAAAAGTTAACAAAAAAGGGGCTAGCGATAAGACCAGACACACATATTAGACTAAAGCCGTGAATTAACTTTAGTTAGAGGAATTAGTTTGATAATGAACTTTAACTCAAAGCTTAAGAAGTGTTTTATTTTTTTGTGCGTATTTGTTTTTAAAAGAATTCTTAGAATTTATTCTTTAGTTTACTGAAATTATTATATGTACATCCAAAATAATCTATTTTTATTGTTTTAGGAAAATTTTCAGTGGTCAATATTAGCATTCCTTTTGTGGAATTTATTAAGAAATAATTTCAGCTCTACAATTATATTGTGCTACAGAAATTATTATAAGTTGGCTAAAACTATTGCAATATACAGCAGAATTCACCAGCAGTTCTTAGTGGTTTCTTGTACCCTTTGTCTCCCCCAACTGTCCAGCAATTTGGTAAGCCAAGTGAAAGCCACGTGACTAACATAAGCAAATACAGTTATAGCCAAGTCAAGTGCTCGAGTAATGTTTTGTTTGGCCAAAAATCAAGATGTGTGCAGCCTTACCAAACGATGTTAGCAGGAAAAAAAACCCCGTTGATGGTCGCCAGTTGTTGCCCAGTTAAGAGGGGTAAAAAGAGAGAGAGGGGAGGTCGAAGAGTTGGCAACATTCGTTGTAGCTCTCACTCAAGCCCCAATTTCGAATCGTATGTTTATCTTTGGCCTGGCCTTTGTCTAGCTGAAGTGCCGGATGAAGAGGGAGAGGGGAAAGTAGAGGATGGCAGAGGGAGATATTTGGTCCTTTGGCGCTGTTTGAGCTATAAATAAACGTTTAGCTGCTGCGGAAGCACGGCGACAGCAACAGCAGTCTGTAATACAGGCTAGCAAAAAATGGGCGTAGTGAATACAGCTAAAAAGGGGGGTAGGTTTAAACGAGGGTGGTCAGTGAGGGGGTGCCTTGCTTGTTTGTCTACTGACAGCACGTGCTGCTGCGGGCTGCGGTCAACGTGTGTGTGTTTGTGTATGTTCTGTTCGCATTGTTGTCACAGTTTTTGTCCTACGTTAACAAACTGGCCCGTAAGCCCCGTTAATAGCCACATAATCGAGGCTCAATTAACACGGTCAGCAACTCCTCCCCCTTTGCCACTATCCAACAACATTGTGGCTTTTATTTAACATGCATTTATTAGAAATTTATTAGTGCATTGCAAATTTTTACAGTTCACATTTTATGCAATTGCATAAAATTTTTACACTGGCGCCACTCGATTTCATAACTCACACAAAGTATCTAGGATAAAAGGAGAGAGCAGAGAGGAAAGGGGATAAATGAAAAGTCAAGTTGCAGGCTCTCTCTCTCTTCTACACTTACACTGATTGGCATCGACATTCGAGGCGAACCTGTTGACCATTTGCATTTCATTAAGCCATGCTGACTCCTTGCTAGCTTTTTGTCTTGCCACTTTTTTTACTGCCTCATTTAAATTCTAATTTTATGACTGCGTTTATGCTTTTGTCGAAAGGCAAAACAACCATACACACATTCACACACACATACGTACTTACTATATAAACTTAAGCAATCTATTTATATATCTGTGCAGATTTTATGCCATGCGTATTCGAGTGCATTCATAATTGTCAGAAGCGAAGACAACCATGAGTTGTAGCTAAGTGAGTAAAGTGATTCAATTGTTTGCCAAATACATATTCATATCTTAAGTGCTTAATCTTGGAAAGGTAACAAAATAAATTCACATTTATGCATACAGATTTTAGTTAAGATAGTCTAAATGTTTTGAGATGATCCTTAGTTTATTCAAAGGTAAAACTTGGTATCTTAAGTTGCTTTATTTGCATGTAAATCTTTTGGGTTTTTCTTAGCGAAACTATTTCTACTTATTATAATTATTAATCAGAAAAATTAATAATATAATTTTAAAATCAAGCTATTTGTTAATCAATAAATAAATCAAAACATGGCTAAATGGCAGTCCGCATAAAAATTGGTTTAGTTTGAATAAGGTTATACAATTTTAAAATTTGATAATCCTGGCAACTTTACAAGTCAATTGAAGTCAGAATTAAACTTAGACTGTTGTTGCATAATAATTTGAGCACTAGGAGTTTATTTAAAATAAAAGCTTAAGATTTAAAAATTAATAAAAGAAATGTTTCCAAGAAATGTAAACGGTTACTTAAGAATATTTCGAAAATTTTAAAATAATGTCTTTCTGAAATCAATCTATTTGTAAATGTAGAATCAATTTATAGATCAAACCCTGGCTAATTTGACATTCCAGATGAGAATCAGATGACTTAAGTTATGCCAGTTTAAAGTCAGATAACCCATTTTTTACTGGCTCTTTATCCTTAAGATCTTTAAAATTCTATTCTTTTGAGAAAGGTTAAAGTTGTTGACCTCTAGAGAAAAGGGAATGCTTTCAGAATACGGTCAAAAAATGTCAGTTCTGAGAAATATTCAAAAATGATTCCGACAATATTTATGTACGAATATGTATGCATACATATACAAATTAGATAAGATCGTATCGAGCGTAGCTGCTGTTGATCTCTTATTGCAATGTTGTTTTTTTTTTGAACACAAATTCAAAAATCACCCTCTTCTCTTTCCCTTCTTCCCGCAGCAACCACAGCACATGTTCCCATTAATTTTATATGAAAGGCTAAACATTTTGCGCGGGTAAAAAGTTTAGCGGGCACATGGGAAAAACGAAAATTGTGAAAATTGCGTGAAAAGAGGAAAACGTTGAAAACAGAGAGCGAAGAGAGTAGAACGCAGCATGAGAGCTGTTTAATGGCCGAACATGCAGGCAGAGCACGAAGCCAGACGACGACGACGACAACAACGAATGCTGCAGCATTGCAGAAGGGATGGGGAGAGGGGGGAAGAGAATGAGGTGGTAAGGGGGATCAGCTTGGAGCGCAGCCAGTTGGAATTGCACGCGACAAAGGCATCGCATGGCTAAAGAGCGGAATGAGATGGCGGACGGTAAGAGGCGGCAACGATGACGACACAAAAAGCAGCAACGACGACAGCAGCAACAATAACGACGACGACGACGACGCTGGCAATTGCTGCTGCTGCTGCGGCTGCTTCTGCTGCTGTTGTCTGCCGGCAACTGAGGGCTTCTGCTTCTGCTGTTGGCTGACTGCTGAGCAGTCGTCAGTCAGTTGGCCAAGAAACTGGTAGCGTCGGTGTTGTGAGCCAACAAAAGGCTGGCAACTGGCAATTGGCAACTGGCAGCTGGGCAGCTGGCACAGTCACCGGCAACGGGCAACGGCCACCGTACACACCAACATAATGTGTGTGTTGAGTGGTGTATGTGCGTGATTTGCCGGGTTGCCCGGTTGCCCACAGGGCACGGGAATTGGCTTTGACTTTTGAGCGACGCGTAGCCAGCCAAGAAAAGTGGCCAGCAGCCAGTTCGTCAGCCCAGCCAAATGCCAAAGTTAGCCAGCCAACAGACAGTTAGCCAGCAGCAACAGCTAAAGCAGCAATTACTGGCCAAAAAGGTGGTGATGTGGTGAAGGTCCAAGATGATGATGACGACGCAGCAGCAGCAGCAACAGAGGAGACAGAGGAAACAGCAACAGCAGCAATATCCTTTGCCAAGGCAGCACAGGATGACAGTCAAGGAATATTTTTTGGCCGCAAACGCAGTTTGATTAGCCAAGTCAAACAATGCTTTGACCCTGGCCAAGATCATACAACCAAATGGACGCCAATTGACAGCTAACACACACACTCTCACACACACACTCACTTGCATGCTTAGTGGCACAGTGGTGCAGTGTTGCAGTAACAACAACAACAGTAGCTGCTCCACAGGATACGTCCGTCTCGATTATACAGCAAACAAAAACAATAAATAAGAAAAAATAAAACGTGTCGCGCCGCAACAACAACAACAACAACATCAAATGCGCTGTGTTAACTATGCGTGTGTATGTGTGTGAATGTGTGGAGTGTGTGCGTGAGCTGACCAATGTGAACCGCCAACTCTTTTGGCCAGTGCCAAAATAGAACAACAACCTGCGCCAATGGAGCAACTGGCGAAGCGCCCAGACAACAACACCAAAAGCGACAGCAACAACATCAAAAACGTGGCCATAACCATTGTTTCAACTGGCCACTAATGATTTGTCAGCGATGTCAGCAAAGTAAATTGGCCCAAAGCACACGCGTGCGAAACCTCAAAGGATGCGCATCAGGCAGCAACGAAACATCGCGCATACGCCGCGTAAAAACAAGCAAAAATAAATTAAATTATTTAACATAAAATACATAAACTTAATCAAATTACAAACTTAATTCAAGTAGTGCTTAGTGATTAAACAGTTATAAACAGAAAAAATACTTTCAAAAAAAATCCACAAAAAAATGTAGCAAACTTAGCATTGAAATACTTCAATGACAAATTATATAATCGCAAAAACTATGATATAACCCCAATAACAATTACACAATATACAAAATCTAAACAATAGCGCAATATATAGAATAGTGATTACAAAACTTGCTGTAAATGTCAAGTTATTTGTCTGATCAGTTACTGAAAGCACTCGTAGTAAATTCTTATGGCTAATAAATGAAAAATGTGGATCAGCGCGTGTTTAGTGTGTCGCTAGGAAAAGATTCTGACATTCATTGAATGTGATGGCAGCTTGTGAAAAAGGCACGGGAAAGTGGAGTGCGGAAAAGCAGAAGACAGGAAGACAACCTGAGTGTTTACTTGAGTGAACAATGGGTAAGTACGGGAAAGGGAAATGGAAAAGAAAATTAAAAATAAGAAAGATTAAAATTAATTAGTACTAAAATAAAGATAGTTTAACTAAATTAGTTTTTATTTGCAAATCGATTTAAATATGCATATATCCTTCTCATTTTCTATAAATGCTAAGGAGCGTCCGTAATCAAGGACGCTAATTGAAATGAACACAATATTTTTTTATTTATTGTAATATTTAACTAATATAGAACCAATAACCTTTGCGTTGCGTTTATTCTGATTTTAATCACTCTTTCACTCACTCTGCCCTTTATGTTTAGTTCCACTACAAATTCTCGTAAATTTTTAAAAGGTCTGCGCTAAACTTTCAATGTTTGTTTAACAAACAATTTTTATTATTCTTTTGATTTGAACTACTTAACATTTTTAGTTGGTTTCTGCACAAGAATTGTGTATAATTTGTATTCAAAGTCCGATCAATGATCGCAGGTTCACGGTGAAAGAATTACCTTTGTGTATAAATTATAGTAAACTTTATTGTCTTTATTTTAGATTTATCTAAAATTTATCTATCTTTAGTCAAAATGGGTTTTCCCCGAAAAGAACTCAAGATAAATAGACTTAAAATTTCTACCTAATTTATATTATCACGATTTTAATACCTATCTAATACTACGCAAACTTTTATCATTTCAAAATATTCCTAGAAGTATAATTTGGTTTACCTTTAATAGGCAGCTGTCACCACAAGATAATCGACCAATAAATGAGCACTCTTTGAAGTCCAAACGCCTCTCCATTGTTCCATTCGATTCAAGTCAAAAACCAACAGCCTGGCGCCACATAAATATTCAGAATGCAGCTCAAAATGACAACATGTTTAAATGCGTCATGCGGAGGCGGGGCGAGGGCGTTACACTTACAGTTACACTTTCAGCTACAGCTAAGACTTATGGCCAAAAGCCTGTTCATACTAACTGAATTTATAGGCGCTGCAAAAATGTTAAACCAACCACCCCCCAACTGCCAAAATTCTCTCAACTCAAGGCCACAATATCTGTGTATTTTATGAGGGGCTCGTAGTTCCCAGTTCCCAGTTCCCATTTCTTAGTTCTTAAATTCACTTATCCAATCTGGTTGTGGTTCAATGCACAGACGCCACATTTTGCCAGACATCTCATTTCGTATATGTTCCGCAATCGAAAACAGGCGAATATGTAACCTGAAGGCTGAATATAATATGCAAAATGTGAATAGAATCTTGTTTTATGGTTAATGTACGACAAAGGAAACATCTAAAAGAGTACGAGTAAATCAAGCACTGACCAATTAATTCTGAAATATTATTTCAACATGCGCTTGTTTTTAGGTTTAAATGCTTTAATTTATGAGCACAACTGCGAATCACGTTCAATTACAATCATAGAGAACAAGTTCTCTATATGTTTGAATACCCTGCACAAATTAGAGTGATTAAAAATGATATGATAAACTTTTAAAATACTGTATTCACATTCCATATACACACATTATAGAACCTAGATCAAATATCATATTATGTGAAAAGAAAAAAAAATAATTAAATAGAATTTTCTGTTTCGAAAGCATTTTATAATTATTTTATTAAATTCTTTTCATTTGAAAATGTAAAAGTAACTTTTTAACTACAATGTTTTTATCATAAAATGTTTGACTTAAGACTCATTTGCAAGTTGAATAAAATATTTTATTTATGCTCTTAATATTAAAAACAAAATAAATTAAAGCATTTCAAAGTCAAATATTCATATTTTATATTTATTTTTGCGGATCAAACTTTGAATTTTAATTAAATATGCTAAAAATAATTATTGCATGTTTGATTTAAGGGTATTTTCTCGTCGACTTAAGTTAACTAATTTGTACTGAAAAATTTCCGAGCCATTAAAGCAATTAACAACTCGCGGACTACAGAATGCGCACTCAGTTAATTGGCTCAAAGGAGCTGCCAGGACAAAAGGACGAAAACTTTGCTCAAAACTAACACGAAATTTAAATGTGCGAGCGGTATGCAAAATGCAAAAGGAAAGCAGCAACAGGACAGTCGAGAAGAAAGGGAGAAAGAACTACGGAATCTCGCTCCTTAATGTTTGGGCATTAATTTTATATTCTTTTTTTTGTTCAGCTTTTTTTTCTCTAGCGATAGTTGAACATTTTTTGCAGTTGGCATTTGCTGAAAAGGAATTTGTTGACACCAACAATGTTTCGGACATCCTGGCAAATAATTCTTGCTATTTTACCCTCCTCTCCATTTTGGTGTCGGAAATTGGCAACTAAGCCAAGCAGCTAGCGCATTGTGTCCTTTCCTCTTGACTGCCTGCATATGTTCGCTGAACTCCTTCCTTCGTCCAGATCCTTCGACAAACAAACAAAGGTTTCTCTTGGTCAGCTTTGGGTAAAAGTTCGCACTTCCTTTTCCTTTGCCTTTTGCCAGTCCTTATCATTGACGCCAAGAGAGAGAGAGAGAGAGATTCGAGAAACGATTGCCCGTTTGCATTTGGGCACGTTTCAATGAACGGCCCAAAGATTTATGGCCCGCATTGATTTTATTGATGGCCCCTGGCGCATTTTTAAATAAATCGAAGGCAACCATTTCACGAGACACGAAACGCGAGACGAGCAATTAAAACTAATTGAATCGCCCCAAAATGCAATGTGACAAATAGTTGCAAATAAACGATAGATTGAGCGATTGAACGACAATCAAACAACTAAAGAACAGAGCATTGCATTAAGTTGTAAATTGTCAAGGATATGTGGCTATCAATGCATTCTTTAAACTAGCTCAATCAATAGAAAAATCAAATAAGATTAGCTGCAAATTAAGTGCATGTACCTCAGATCTTTTTTATCTTTATTTAAGTAAATCAGAGTTAGATAGTACTAACATTAAGAACAACTTTTAATTATTAAGAAAAATTTATATTAAATAAAAAATTAAGTGTAAAAACTAAAAAAGTTCGTTCTAAATTTATGGAAAAAAAGAAAACCTTGAGTTCGGAACGATATATCCTAAAACTAAGACGAACCTTTCTAAGCTTCAGAATATTCGACTTTACTTTAATAAAATCCAGAGAAATAATTTTTGTTTAAAAAAAACTCTTTTAGTTTATATTGATCGTGATCCTTTTGAATTTTAGTAATCTAATCTAATTACGAATTGTTTAAAGTTAAACAGTTCTATTGAAAGATATTCAATTGCCTCTCCTTCTCTGTCTCTCCCTTAATCCTGCTTTCTCAAATGCTATTCCCATTGTCAGTTTAAATTATATTTTGGGTGCAAAAGTCAGTCGCCATAATTTTCATAGCGTAGACATGGCGAATAAAACAAACAAACAAATAAATCGCCAAAATTATTACTGCTCTTCCCCTCTCTCCACCCACCGTATGCTGCAACCGATGCTGCTGCCGCCAATTTTTATGCGATGCGGCCCTTCAAAAGAAGATAAAAAAAAAATAGAAAATAGAAAACAAACTTTGTCTGTGCCTTTGTAAAGCCTCGATGCCGTTGTCCAGTCGACTCATAATGATTTACTCGATTTGCATATTTTTGCACTTATAAAAATGCACAAACGATTTTTCATTTTCTTGAAAAACTTATTAGTGCGACGCGGCGATCCTTTGATGTTTTTCGCGTTGACCAAAAACGAAAGGCGACTCTAATTTTTTTGTTCTTTCTTCCTTTAATGATGCTTGGTTATTTATTTGTTATGCATGAGGAGCTATGGATATTTGTTTGGTGGCGTATACTTAATTTTTCGCTGGACCTCGGCATTGCGTATACGCCCTGGTGTCGCATTTTGTGTCTGCGGCATGTCTGCAATTTGAAGCGCCTACAAGTCTGCTGCAGCAAATTTTCTTGGTACAGCTCCAAGACATTTCTGACTTCCTGCTCGCATTTTGGCACACATCGCCAACAACTGGAAGACAGCAAGAACAACCACAGCACTAAGCACAACAACAAGAAAACATAAACATAGACGCAGCTGCGTCGATGACTGCCAAGTTGGCAGCCAGTGGAAGTCATCGACGCATCCTGTGACTGTGCGCTTGTATGTGAGTGTGTGTGTGTGTGTGCGTGGAATGCGAGAGGCTCGTGGCAAGTTGGCTGCTGGCCACTGATGGGCATTAGGCGCCACTTGGCACTCTCATTATGATTTTAATTGCTGACGCACACACACATAGAAATATCAACAACTTGGCTTTTTGACGAGTTGCCCAGTTTTGAGAACGTCATCAGTTGTTGTGCCTGATTGTTTATTTGGCTAAAAGCACTTCGTAGTTTGGCAACAGGTCTCCAATTATAATCATGATTATGATTATAAGTATTTGCTCTACATACTATATACATATATAAATATATCAGATATATATTAATGTAATGACGTTCCGATTGGCCCGACCTTGACCAACAGAATTGTTGGCCATCGTCAGCGAATTGTAAAATTTATTGGCCAATATTCTATGTTCTCGTTTTTTTTTTTTGTATTTTGGCTTTTGCCAATGTTGCCAGCCGTTTTGGCAGCAGTTAATATTCAAGTTTTGTTTGCCAATTTCCTCAAATTTGTTGCTCTTGTTGTTGTCGTCATTGTAGTTGTTATTATTCGCATTTGTTTATTTGTTTTTTGATTGACATTCGTTTGCTCAGTTGTTGACGCGTCGTTGTCGGTGAAAGTTGCCACTTAAAAAGTCAACTGGAGCCCTTTTGTGGTTTTCCAATCAAAGTGAATTTCAAAAGATTTCACAACTTCTAGTGAAATAAGTATATCAAAATATCTGACAAATGCTTTACGTGTGATTTAAATTGAACAAACATATTGCTATTTGTGTGCTTCTATCAGGATTAAGTAGATTCTGCTATTTTTAATAGCATATTGTTCTGACTCCCATCACAAGGTAAACCTGTTCTTTATTATTATGGCAAAATGTTTTAAAAAAGAATTCATACAAATAACAGTTTACAGACTAAAATCTTTATGGTTTATATTGATTTAATGATATTATATTGATAAGTTAAATAAATTAAATTCGTAATTCAAAAAAGTCCAGGATACTAGAGAGGAAAGTTGCTAGGAAAGTTACTAGTCATGGGGATATTAGTCCATAGATAGAAGGTTACTAGAAATTGGAACTAGCTAAAAGTTCTTAGTAAATTTAAAAATATAATTTAGATAAACAACCATAGCATCATTAGCCATAAGCTTAACGATTTAAAAATTCCTCTCCTGCATATCTTAACTAAACTATATTTATCTTATAAAACATATGTTCATTTTCTAATGGTAACATTAATTGTCTGCACGCTTTATTTCAATTTAATGAGCAACTCTTGTTGTAACCAATTGAGACAGCTTCTGTCTTACTGCATCGCATTGGCATCTTCAAGGTATACGTGAGACAACGTGCAAAATAATATAAATTCTAATTAAAACTAGAAAAACTAGCACTAATTACAATTTGTGCCGTCGCCCTATAGACGACCACATACAGTTCCCAAAGACAAAATACATTTTCGATGAAACAAAATAAAAATATAAAAAAAAAGAAAAACAACAACTAACAAAACGATGAAGAACTGAAATAGATTAGGCGAAATATACAAAGAGACGACGGCTGACTGTAGCTAACTATGCAATCCATTCTATCTCTAGATGTATCTGCATCTCTGCTTGTATCTGTATCTTTTGTATCTGTATCTGTATGTGCTACACACAAAAATAGATGCGAGTGGCGACGATCGTCGCGCGTTTTCAACGCGTCTTTGGCCGCGTCAATTGCGCGTCATCGCCTCGGTCGAAGCAGTATGGTATATAAGATCAGGAGCAGACCAAATACTATTTATATATACTATTAGATATATTGGGTATATAAGTATGTATACACATACATCTTATATATGTTTTCGTATATGGCGGTATATAAGGGCCTTCTGGCGACAGTTCTGCGCAATTTTCGCTTGTCGATCTTCTTCAGTCGCTTCAAGTGTGTCCGAAAATAGCAAGGTAAATGAAAAGTCTACAAACAAAACGAAAGAAGCGAACGAAAAGTCGAGAAATCGAAAAATCAACCGAAAATGAAAATTGGGAAAACACAAAAGCCAAAATGCCGCTTTTAGCAGCCCGAGCAAAATAAATAAAAGCCATTTTGCCCCCGCGACTGAAAAAAGCAACAAAAATGAAAATCTAAGAAAAAAGAAAAATATACAAAAACGAAATTTGTTTAAAACGTCAAAGACTTTAGTACTTTTTGCGTTGTCCGTGAAACGTTCTACATAGTATCACAGACGATATACTATAATAAATGTATATCTAAAAGATATACATTAATTAAAACTGCCTTTTTTTTCATTTTAATAATATTAAATGTTAGACAAAGCCATATATCTAGCATTTTAAATGTTTGAATCATTTATGATCACATTTTTCAGGAACTTATTTTATTGCTCTCGAAAACAAATTTATCTAGAAATTTTTAAAAAGATAGCAGGCAAAAGATCTTTAAAGGTTAAAAGCTTATAGAATCTTGGAAAATAACTGAAAGACTTTACAATAAATATAGCTAAGATTAAGGTATATATGAATTTGAGAAAAATAATCTAAGAAAAATGGCACAAAGTAAAGAATATTAAAACAATTTTGTAGCCTAAATAATTGTATAGCAGTAATCAATATACTACATATTTAAAGCTTAAGTTTGACTTATTTTATTCTTTTTAATGAAGAAGAACTTCAATGAAATTATAACTCTTCCTTATTTTCTTTTAAACATTAACCAAATTAAGCAACAATATTAGAACACAATTACATACGTTTTAATGACTACATGAAACTTAATGTTCACACACTTATTTTGAGACTTTTAGCCCATGTCTTGTCTTGCATAATGCCTGCCACAGACCCAACTGAGAACTTCGGCTGTCACATTTGACATGTTGTTATTATTTTTAGCCAAGCATTTTGTCTCACTGATGAGGAATGAAAAGTTGTCTGGCTGCCTTTGAGACTCAATTTACCTACGAGTGTTCTAAACGTGTTATATAAACTCATTTAACATCCTGACTAAGGTCATAAATAAGGATGAGCCAGCTGTTCAATTGGCAATTAGTGGCAATTGTTGGCCCTCTTTCGAGTGGTTAATAAATCACACTTACTTGCACATTGTTGGGGTCTCTGGAATGGAGAATGGATATGAATCTTATGGATACAATTGGCAGCTGTTCAATAGCCCAGTTCTTGGGGCCAATGACGTCAGCAGCCCTGACCTCAGTTAACTAATAGTGGCCAAGATGAAGTCATTAAGTGTGTTGTGTGTGTAGACATAAGATCGTCATGGCAGACTGTTTGTCTGCTCGTCCAGAAACTTATTGGCAAAACTCCATGATCATAAATTATGCAGTCGAAAAATGTTGTTTACGTGCCAACACGGCAGGTGGCGCTTTAATTACAGTGTGTGTGTGTGTGTGTGTGTGTGTAGCATGCGTGTGCATGTATGCGAGTGTGTCAATGAGATTTAGGGAATTCCCAGGACGGCTGCCAAGATTCCTCATCGCGCATTACGCAACAACAGAACTTGAGAGTGAAAAAGTTCATTGCCATTGAGAAATCGTTTCTTTTGGAAGCGAACGTGAGAAAAATCTCTCAAAGATTTTGGCAACCTACCATCTTGGCAAGCGCACACTTCCCCATCATTGCGTGATGGCCTGAGAAATCCCCTCTTCCTCCTTCTCCTCCTCTTGCGCCTACCCACTCCTTTGTATGCTGCCAGCCTATTGGCTGGGGAGTCCAAAAGTCATGACGTATTTTGTAGATGCAGTCAAGTTTCTTAGCGAAGTTGACACTGCGCGGCCGCCAAAATGTTGCCAAGCTTATGAGAAACTTATACACAGTATCCTTAAGTAAACTGTTCCTTAAGTATTCCAGAACTTGCTGTGTTTTGCGTTCCCTGAGGACACTCTTCTAAAAAGTCATAAAATAAACGCTCTGAAATATTTGTGTTGATTGCAAACTCAAAAAATTTTCAGTTGCATTCTTGAATATGATTCATATTTTAAATGGCATCAAAATGTTATGATACATATGTATATGTATGTACCAAATAATGAAATATTATTATTTTCTAATATTGTCTGTTCTTAACGTTTTGTACGTTTTTAGCAGAACTCTATAACAGAAGAATAATATCTCCATTAAGCAACTTGAGCTCTTTATTGAAATTTAAATTAAAAAGTCTTTGTTTAATTAGACATTACGGAAAGTATTTATTACGAGTATGCTTTATTATTAATAAATTATAGACAAGTAATACCCTTTACTCGATGTATATTTAAGTAATAAGTATATAAACTTTAAATAGCTTACATAAGCATTTGTTTGACCAAAGAAAACTCAAACATCCCTTACTCCACGCTTACTCTGTCTCTTCCTCTCAAACTTGTTCTTTCGTTTACTCAGCACTCATACTCTCTCTTCCTCTCTTTCTATCTTTGCAGCGATGCGTAAAAGGAACTTCGTTGACCAATTGGCGGCCACGGCCGCTGCAGCTTGTCCTGGACCTGACCAACCAATGACACTGCAGCGGATGAAAGTCCAAGTTGACTAAAAGCAGCGCAGTGCACTTGGCAAACGTACAAAGTACACAGCAAGTAGCACACACACACACACACGAGCGGACTTACACACACATACACTTAAACACACACAGACTTGATTGCTGCGCTCACACGCGTATGAGAATGTCACGCATACGCCTGTTGGCCCAGCAAAAAGAAACTATTCGTGCTTGTATCGTGTGTCGCCAGTCGTGTGTATGTGTGTGTGCCAAGACTTGCAGCGTCGGTTTGCCAACTGCAGTGCAGTGCTCGTTTTAGCCCGGCTCGGACGAGTTGGCCGGCAGGCAATTGCACGAACGATGCCTCTTTTGCAGGCAGCGCATTGGGCACAACCCCTGCTAAAGGAACAGAGGACGACCAATCAGAGCGAAGCTTGTGCGCACCATCCTTGGCCGAAAGTGATGCCAACTAAACCAAGCTGATAACATTTTGTATATATGCATCCAAATTTATGATATTAGTTCAGTTTTAAGTCTCAACTATTGTAAGTCACGTGCCCAACGCCCTACGCCCACAAATTACACCAGAAGTGGGCGTGACATCATATAATTTATGATTATAATGCATATACTTAACATACAAAAGAGTTTGAACGAACATTGAAAAATGCGTGAAATAAATAAATGAATAAAAATTTGTAAAGCTGAAAAGCCGCACACCAAAAAAAAAACATCACAATAATTGTCTTATATTTGAAAAACATTTTTACAATCTATATGGAAAGTAAATCTACCAATCAGCACTTCTCGACTTGGGAAAGTATGGATGGTTGAAAACAGCATTTTTTGCATTATCTCTGCGCCATTTCAAAGCCTTGACGACCAGCCAACCCTGGGTTAGAAATACAACCAAATTGACTGCCAGCAGACTGTAGTTTTTGGGTACAATAACAACGGAATATCTGGACCAAATTAATCCAGTTAATGCCAACATACCCGATTGATTCACAGATATTACTTGAGGCGGCCGATTCAAAAGATCTCCCAAGCCGGCTAAGACAAGACCCTTTTACCAGAAAGATTACTTATTCGTATTAAGACTTCTGAGCATTATTAGACTCACCCATTTGCCAAGCGGTCCCCAGAAGAATACTGTTTTTGGACCTGCAGCAGATTCCCAAAGTGGCCTCGCTACTTGCGGCACTACCTTATCCACCGAATTGATTACCACATTATACAATGCAGACAAGGGTCCTCTGCCTTTACTCATGATAACGATAGTTTACAAGAATTTAAAAATTTTAATTTTAAGGATGATGTCCGAAATGATCTACAAGCTGATCTAAAAATGTATATATGTTGAGCACATATTAGTAATTAAACAAGTTTGGCAGATAATCGTAAGGTTCCTTTTTAAATTTAGAAAATAATTCAAGTTGCTGAAAATGATTTTTGAAACGCAAAAACGAGCAAGGTGCGATTAAATGAACGGTTATTAGTTTGGTCCCACTTTTTGTGCACCAAAAATCTCGATAAATGCGCAAACTTTATCGAAATTGTGAGACCATCTCACAAAAAACAAGTTGGTAGTCCCTGCGTGAGCTAGCGACGCAGAATTTTCTCTCCCCCACCCCTCACCAAAAAGTTGCCTATGATTTTGTATGACAAGTGACGTGCGTCGCTTAATTTTCCCAATTGGAGCAAACGCATCCGCGTGTAGAAACGCACTATTGATGGCTGTGTCTGTTGCCGGTCAACGTAAATCGCCACCTATGGTTAAGTTTTAAAAGTAGATTTTTGTGATTTTGTGACTAACAGCTGTATTTTTGTTTTTGGCATAATTCCCTGAGTGTACAAATTTTACATAAATAAAATGTTACGAAAGTGCATATTCATAAAACCCAAGCGGTGCGTTAAATTCTTTGTTATTTATTATATAGCAATAATAATTTTCGTTCCCCAAAATAGGTCACTGCTTATAATACCAAGGAGCATCAGTTTAGATACTGGCTCTAATGCAACCGGCAGCTCGCAACAACAACAACAACAGAATGCAGAAACAGCTCGAGAAGTAAAACATCATGAAAATCTGGCTGCGGATTGGTGGAACAAAAATGGACCAATGGCAGCACTGCACGCATTAAATGAAATCAGGTTAGCAGCTGATATATCTAAGAAATTAATTTAATACATAAATATACTGCTCAGAGTTCCTTTAATACGGGATGGCATTGTGGCTTGCGGCAACGTCCAGTCGAATTACATAAACACAACAAAAGTTTTGGATGGCCAACGTTTATTGGAAGTTGGCTGTGGAGCTGGCTTGTTGTCTGAGCAATTGGGACGGTTGGGTGCTCAAGTAACTGGAATTGATTTAGGGGAAGTACTCATCAATAAGGCTCGTTCCCATTTGGCCGATTGTAGTCCGGAACTCTGCTCCAAAGTTGAATACAAATTAGAACCAATTGAACAGCATGCCAAAACAAATGGCGAGCTTTACGATGCAGTAATAGTTTCCGAAGTCTTGGAACATGTCGATGATAAAGTGCCATTTCTCGAAGCTTGTGTTCGTACGCTCAAGCCTGGAGGTTCAATTTTTATAACCACAATGAACAAAACGTTGCCCATGTGGATAAGCGGTGTTGCTCTTGGCGAATATGTGCTGAAGTTGGCGCCGAAAGGAACGCACCACTGGGATAAAATGATTGCTCCTCTGGACGTGCAGCGCATTTTGGACACAAGTAAGAAAGTAATGCTAGATTCTCACTGCATCTTAATGTGACACTGTTGGTATTGAACCCAGCATAACATATATTAATTTAATTTCTAATTTATAACTAATCCTCCCAGTGAACTGTCAGACGGTGTTGGTAAATGGCAGCACTTACGACTTTTGGAAAAACACTTGGCGTTGGATAAACTCGACACAATTATGCTATGCTTTACAGGCCATTAAGCAAGAGCAAACGGAATGTAGCTGAATAAATTTATTTACGAGCTAAGTCATTAATGTTTATATGTTATAAAAGAACGTTAGATATTATACATCCTCGTCGTTCTGGCGCGGTTTTTAAATTGCGTCTTCTTTTGCCACTTTGGATTGTTGTCATGCGATTTTCGCTTGTGGAACTCGTTTTTCGTACTAAATTTTTTGTTCATGGTTTTACTGGCGGCCGGCGCCTGATTAGCATAATAAGTTTCTACCATTTCTTTGTCGGTAACATCTTTGGGTTGTTCTGGTCTCGTCTTTCCCTCCTTTTCCGCTTGTTCTAGCTCCATTAAGCGTTCCAGCTCTGGATTCATGCCTCGAAAGCTAAGTCTTCCATCAATGAGTCCTTCGCAAATGGAATAACTAGGTTCAACGATAAAATTAGAAGTGCTGTTCAACATCTTTTCGTTAAGTTCATTGGAGTACAACGCGCGGCTCTGTTCGTCATCCGCTTCTTTGGCCACTTTGACTTTAGTGCGTTGCATGAATTTCATGTCCAAGACGCCGCGAGAAAGTCTAGGTTTTGCTTTGGATGGCATTTTTTAGGTATTCGAATTTTAATTTTTCAATAACGCACGTTGTTTCAGTGAAGAAGACTGGAGCAAAACAAACTAGATAATAATTATTAACAGTGTGACCGTATAAGACCTTGATACTGGTTAGTTTCGATAACAGACTACAGAAGGCGCCATATAATTCATATTAAACAATTATTTGTAAAAAAAAAAACATTTGAAGCAAATACTGGTCTTTCAAAATAGATGCATAAAAAAGCGTCGACTATTCTGAGGCAGAGGTCCGTAAACGTCCGTACGTTGCCGTAAAATTAACAGTTTTCACGTGGCTGCCAGATTTCAAAACGATGGTGGCGCACTCTCCTGAATGTAAGTGCCGCCTGCTGTCATGGCTTTTTACATTTTGAATTAAATTCTTATTGAAGTCTGGCAATGACGTACTCAAATATATCGATCAACTTATCGATATATTTTTTGCAAAATCCTAGCGGGCGAGTACAGACTCCTTCAAAAGAAATAATTCTTGTATATAAGTGCTCTCGTATGAATTTTTATCTGTACATATTTTTTCTCGTAAGTCTTATAATTGTTACATTCAATTAAACACAGTTTAATGCATGCAATTGTATATAAAAAAATCTTAATTTAAAAATGTTAATGTACAGCGTGACACGCAATTAAAGCACCTGGTAAGCGCGCGCTTGACATACACATGGCACGGAATGAAAATGTGGTTAAGCCAAGTGGAAAAGTAGTTGCAGACTGCCAAAGATAATAACTCATATCTCCATTAAACTAATAGGAAATATAAGTACCTGTTTTTTAATCAAGTAATGATAATTGAAAAACAATAAAATTTATTGTCCGATAAATAGTGGGGGATTGTCGATAAATTATTTAGGCGTGATTCAGGTCACCAAGCTGGAAGAGGAAACAAACTGACAAAATTATGAAAATAAGCTTAGTAATATCCAATTTAATAAATTGAGGCAATTGTCTTATAAAATTTATGCAATTTCATTGTGTGAATACGCAATGAATTATTTGCGCCAACCTAGATTGTTCGATAATTTGTGGTGGGTGGTCGATAAATTTTTGGTAAGCATCTCTGGTGCGCAGTGCTGGGAGAATGAAAAAAAGTGACATAAATGGCGGAATTGTGCTCAAGCGCCAACATTTGTATTTAATTGAGATTTATCATCAAAATAAGCTAATATTTTCACTGTCAAAACATACAGCAAATCAATCGTGCTAACAAATTACTCAGAAAGCATCCAACAAAGGCTTTCATTTAAGTGCGCGCCATGTACAAGCGTAAATCTGCAGGTATAGTCTCGAAGCAGCGGATCATCGCCAGCAGCAGCCCTGAAGCTGAAGCTGATGACTCTGCTGCTAGTGCTCATGAGGAGATGATGGATTGCAAACCATATGACACTTTCCACATAGAAATGTCGCCGGAGCAGCAAAAGCCTCAATTACAACAAACGCAGCAGCAAGCACAACAACCACAGCCCAGCCAACAGCGCTCTGTGGGTTCGCTGGTGTTATTGACCCAAAAATTTGTTGAACTGATGAAGCAGAATGGTGGTTCAATTGATCTGAAAGAGGTACCAAAACTGAATGCCTTTAATTTATATGTTTATAATTTATTCCATGGAACTTTCAAAATCTAAACTTTTGTATATAATTATTTCAGGCAACTAAAATTCTGGATGTACAGAAAAGACGTATCTATGATATCACTAATGTCCTTGAGGGTATTGGCCTGATTGACAAAGGCAGGCATTGTTCTCTTGTTCGTTGGCGGTAAGCATTAGACTAACTTTATAAGCAGAGTTTTAAATATAACTTAAAATACGTATATACTATACTCACAAGGCTGCAAACCCACTAAATTTTGGAGAAGGTTCGGTTCAGTGGCTCGAACGTTAGAGCAAAATAATGGTTTAGCTCGCAAACTTGCCTTGGTTCAATTTTATATTTCAAAATGGCTTTTATTTTCTCAATGGTTTATCATTTGTACTTGATCTTTTATGATTATAAAACTCTTAAATTTTAAAAGTATTTAGTTGTTCCATGATTTTATAATGATTCATGTCACTTTTCCAAATAAGACTGACGAATTTTTTGATATTTTGAACCGAACCTTCTATTTATGAATGTGGTCCGGTTCATGTTTTAGGTGCAGATAATTTTAAACGTTCGGTTCATGATCCGACTTGATTAACGCAAGTTCTTGCAGCCTTGATACTATATCAATTGGTGTCCTGTCATGCTCAGCATTATTTATTATAGTATATATTCCTTTAATACCTTGCAATATTTGAATTACGTTTTTAATACAGCGGTGGAGGGTTTACGAATGCAAAGGATCGCAAGGATTACGATGTTGCCTGTGGGAGGACAGATCACCTGAAATCATTAGAGGACGAGTTGGATAAACAACTAGAGTACGCGCAACGCAACTTGCACTACATAATGAAGGATCCAACTAATCAATCGTACGCGTATTTAACACGCGATGACTTACTCAACATATATGGTGACGATTCTGTCTTTACTATACCAAATTATGACGAAGAAGTGGAAATACAACGTAGTGATGTAAGAAGTCTGAAATGCAGAAAGATTCTAGTCGTATATTCAGATTTAATTTTTTTTTTTTAATTGCAGAATGAACTGCGCTTTTCACTTGATAATGGTAGCACAATAGACATTCGCTTGGTTACCAACCAGGGCAAAGGAACAACGAATCCACATGATGCTGATGGACCATTTGATGAACGGCACTTGGATACGACACCATCGCCACCGTCTTCCCCGTCACACTCCAGCGATGCAGGTGTGGTTATAGGAACTGGCAACGTCATAACAGATGAGCATACATATTCCTGCAATCCCGAACTGAAGGATGAGATGAAGGCTATAGAAAATGAACTGACAGCGAAAATAATATTTCAAAATTACATGGCTGGCCACTCACTCAGGCGGTTTTATCCCGACGATCCTAATTTAGGTGAATTGCATTATAAATTAACATACCTTATGTTTCTGGTCTTACATAATTTCAACTTTTGTACGTATAGAAAACCCGCCGCTCGTGCAGCTTAATCCACCCCAAGAAGACTTTAATTTCGTGCTGAAAAATGATGAAGGCATCTGCGAACTTTTTGACGTACAATGTTAGGCGAAAATAAAAGCTAACAGCTCGCGATTGTACGTGGCCGAGTGCGTTGTGCAAATATTTAAGATTAGTAAAATTCTGACCTTTAATATTGTTTTATAATGTAGAAATTTTAAATTAGATTAATTGTATTGTACTTTTTGGCCAATAAAAATACGTCAATACGTATGCATGAAAAATAAAGATTTGAAATGCTTATTTATAAAGCAATATAGAGTTGGGCAATAATCTTGTCGTTTTCCTCAACTTATATGTCACGATATAATTGAGTTAAGGTAGTAGAATTAAAAATAAAAAAGGAAATACTCAATTTCCGGCCGTGTTGACTCATTTGGTGTCTTTTGCTTCATAATTGTTTCTCCAACATAACCTGTTATACATACCTCAAGCATCTATCAAATTGCGCGCCTCCAAATGTGTGAACTAGGATTCGATTGTGAATTTTGAATTCGATTGACTAAAAATCAGAGTGGAGAGTGTTTGCTAAAGAGCTCCACGATAAAAAGTCGATTTTGATATCACTGTGAATAAAAGTTATTAATGTACATGTTAATAAATATTATTCGATAGCTATTCTATCGAACTTATATCCTTGCTCGGAACTAATTAAAGTTTATTTGGTTCTTTTTAAAATCACGAACAAAAGAAATGAGCGACTTTCTGGCACTATATGGTTCACTCACAGTAACTAGTTAATTGAACTGTAGTAGTTTCAACATAACGGCACTTGTCAAAAAGCGCATTTTCTAACTCTCGCAATTTAATAAATATAGCGTGCAGCCTCTGTAAATTAATTAGCATAGATGCGAACACGTGATATTCTTCGAATATGGGGGCAGACTATGTATTATATAGGAAGAGACAAATATTCCGATGTACAATGGCAAGAGCATTTCGAGTACTTCTGTAAATGCATGCAAACCCCGACAGAGCCCTATGTTGTTATTGAAAATGTGAGTAATGTTCAAAAGTGTGACAATTATAGTAACAATGCTTTAATTATGAATTTGGGATCTGCTTTCGTCATGGAGTTTGTCTTTTCGTAGAGTTTGTGTGTCAAAACATTTTTTAAAGCGTTACTTTTTTTTGGCTCACTTTCATAGATCGACCATTTGCTAGAAAATATCTCATCCCCTATGGCGCCAAAGAAGAACAAACGTAATACTCGCAAAAAAATAAAGCCAAAACAAACCACAAAAGATTTTAATGAAACAGATACGGACTCTGAGCCGCTGGAAAGTTTAAAAAAGCGCTTTAAATTAGAAAAAGAATCCCAGCTTGCTGAGAATACAATTGCTCCAAAGGTGTCCACCACAAAATCACCGAAATATACCAAGAAGACCAATTGTAAAAATAAGCAAAGCGCAATTGCGACAAAACTAAGAGGACGTGGCCGCCCCAAATTCCAAATGATTGAAGATCCAGAAAGTCAATCAGAAATGAAAGAACTAGACGAAGCCATGGAGATGCAGACAAACAAGGTACATTATTATGAGATACATATATTTAAGAACAAAATATTTGAAATAATTAACAATTCTTTTCAATGTATGTAGAATAATCACGAACTAGATACGCAGGAAGCATATCCTTTGATAGGGCAATGTCAGGAACCAGAGCAAAAGCCACTAAAAACAAAAAAGGAGAACATAAAACAATCACAACAGAAGCGAATACAACCAAAAGCATCAGAAAATCCGAATTTAGCAAAGGACTTGCGAGTTCAAAAACAAGATCAAATGCCAAAGATAAAGCCAAAAATGAAGACTTTGGATAAGCCAGAATTACAGCAAGAATCAAAGCTGATTAATAAAACAAAAAAGCTCCGTCAAAAGCAACAATCAAAATCGAAATCAGTAATTTTAGTTTGCGCTTCATTAGAGTTTCTGCCTCCTAATAAATTTCTTTTGTTACCACAGATATATCCGATACCAAATGCTCACATGCCGCCGACTGCAATCAATTTGACATGTGAGGCTACAACATTGCCCACATTAGAAGAAGACACTTTATTGCAATCAACAGAAATAGTTGAAAATCTGACCATTCGAAATCATGAGACCATTCGTCACGATCGTAGTAGCATTACGAGTGACCGTTCTGGTGTTTTTGAAGTTGATGAATCAATAACGCCCGTTTCGCATTTTGAAATTGAATTAAAAGATCAACCAATCGTTGATAATGATGTTATGCAGGCAGATGAGCTGTGTAACTACCAGGATATAAGTCAGTTGTTGGTTGAAGATAACAATGATTTATTAATACATACTACTAATGAGAATTCTGGTGTGTTGGCAAGTGATGAAGAGATTGAACGTTACTTGCAAATCTGCAGTGCCAAAACGCCAAGTGAAATTGATTATGAAATTGCCGATACTTCAGATTATTTTGATAAAATCACTAACATGGTAACTGATTGTGAGACGCTTAAAGCCCCATTGGATCTGAATGATATTATGCATGATAATATTCCCAGCTTGATAACAGAATCATCAGAGACGTTTAAAATATCCGTGGAAGTGGATGAAATAATAAACGCCGATATTCTCAACATGACAACAGAGTCAGTTGAGATGTTTAAAACATCATTGGACAACATGACAACAGAGACACCTAAAACATCCTTGGAACTAGTTGAAAAATTGCAAGATGATGTTCCAAATTTGACAACACGGATGGAAATGGATGCAGTAATTCCACATAATATTACCAACTTGACAACAGAGATTCCTAAAACGCCCTTGGAAATGGATGCGATAGCTGAAGATGTACTTGACTATGATTACGAAGATGATGATGACGCTTTATCAGTGACCACATCCTGGGATGGCGAGGATCTTAGTCCATTTGACAATTTGACTAAATCTGACAAACAGCAAACAAATAAACAAGAACAAAAAAGCCATCTACACAGTGTACCATGCAAATCCGAGAAGACAGAACCACAGAAAGGAGAACCTATTGTTGAAGCTGCTTCAGTTGCAGCTAAGCCGCAACCAATAGATCTGCGTAGCTTTCGCATTCCCAAAAAAATTGAAAAAAGAACCAAGTCACAACTAGAGGATCCTAATATATCGGGCCAGCAACCAATGACAATCCCACACAATTTGCGTAAACAGCAGCAAGTGACGAAAGGATATCAAAAGCGGGATGAACAGAAAGAGGATGGAAAACAGTTACTGCTTACAGAAGCAGACTCACAGCTGACCATGGAAGCAATTTCACGAGAGCAACGTGACCTAAAGGGGCAAGCAAGTGGACATCCGCAAGAGCAGCCGAAGCCAACGCCACAACCATTTCAACAACGTATAAATTCACTCGAACCGCAGCCTTCAAAATTCTTACAAGCTCAGTTAATGCCAAGAGGCCAATGCAATGGACCAATGCCATGTACATCTATTAGAGGAGCATCCAGGCCTATTTTCGCACCTCCATATCGTCTGCCAGTTAATCCACCGCCATCGTTTCCATTAGTTCCGAGTAACATTGGAAATCACACAAGTAAGACTGAACTTTTTGGCATCAAATGCTGGCTCTATTTGGACGGTCGTTGTAATAATGCCGTTTGCAATCACCGACTTGGTGAGCTCGGAGATGTCAAGCGACGACTTGATTTGATGAATAAGTCGGAAGTAATTGGCGCCTATAAGTTTATCATGCGTCATGGACTCCTCTTTAAAGCATATTTCGTATTATTTGCTGAGGTTTTTGGTAGTCGGTCCATGATACCACATCTCGTTAGAATGGTTCATGACTGTAAACTCTACAGGGCTTTGTGTGCTCCATTTACCACTGAAATATTTTACTTGATGTTACGTTATAAGATGACACCAGAAATTGCAGCCAGTCATTTTATGAAACATCTATGGATGCCACAAAATGCCGTCATGTATTCGGAATTGACAATGCAACTACTAAGAATTCTGGCCGCTTCTGATTGGTACAATTATACATCCCATTTAAAAAATCTTTTTTTCGACCAACAATTTTCAATTCCCGAGGAGTTCTTAACTGCTATTGTTACGGATGCCGTAAATAGGAATGAACAACTCATCATTAATAAAGTTACAGAAGTAATGCTAAATAGTCGTGTTGGGGGAAACCTAAACGTTATGACATGGGCATTCACAATTCTGGCAAATTATGAAGACCAAAATCAAGCTCCTCAACAACAACAAGATCGACACGAGCAGCAACAACCACACATGCAGCAGCCACAGTTGCAGGAACAAGTGATGCAGCAACCACACTTGCAGCAGCAACAGTATCAGGAACACCAGCTGCAGCTCCTACATCATCAGTTGCAGCAACAACAGATGCAACAACATCTGCAGCAGCCACATCAACTACAGCAACAACACACACATCAACAACTATTGCAACAAACACACTTGAATCGGCAACTGTTGCAACAACGACCAACACAATGGCCCAACAGTTTGCAAACATTTACAAAGGATTAATTAATGACGATGCCTTATGAACAGATTGACAAGGCGGAACCACGATATTAAACCAATTTTGATATTGTATCAGGTAAAGCTCTATATATTATGGTATCATGATACGTTGAGGTTACTTGAAAAACTTCACCATTCGTGTACAACATCAAGTTTCATTTTGTATTATTTACTAAATTCTAATTTCTTACTTTTCAGATGACGATCGCCATTTTACTACAAAATGTATTGAATGCTGTTGAACAGTACTTACTTAATTTTTTTTTTCGTTTTTCCCATTTAATAATGAATTTTTACACTAATAAAAGGTGTATATAAATATATATATTTGGAATCATTAGGTATCATGTATACCCAACAGAATAAGAAAAATTCCAGGCGTACTTTTTGGGTAGAATATCCTGAAAAATGTTAATTTTTATTTTTAATGTTAATAATTGAAACAAAAATAAATATCATTATTTTATCTTTTAATAAAAATAAATCAAAAAAATTAAATTATATTATTTTTCATTTTTTTTTTTCTAAAAATTATAATCTTTACATTTTAAATAATTATGCCTAGTTTCTCTTTTTGCCACGGCTCCAATTTTTCTTGGCTCCCGCACCCCCCTTATTGTGGTTTCCCTTGCCACCCCTTCCTCCCGTGGGTTTCATTCGCTTGCGCGCTCCTGTGAATTGTTCAGAATCATCGTGATCTCCTCCAGCTGACCGCTTGTTACCCTTACCCCCCTTGTAGCCTTTGCTATCCTCCAGATCTTTCAGCTCCAGTTTTGCAGTACGTTGCGCCTCTGCCACACGCTCCTGCAAAGCCATAACTTCATCCTCTTCACACTTGTAAAGCGGCATTTGTTTGCCCAGCAGTTGCTCAATACGTTGATACAACTCAATGTCATACTGGCTAACCATTGTAATGGCCTGGCCAGAACGACCTGCACGTGCTGTTCTGCCAACACGATGAATGTAGTCTTTGCTATGCGTTGGTATGTCAAAGTTGACCACCACATCCACGTGTGGAATGTCAAGACCGCGTGACGCCACATCTGTTGATATTAGTATTGAACGATTTTTCGCCTTGAATTTGTTGAGAGCTGCCAATCGCTTATTTTGTGACATCTGACCATGCAATGGGATAGCGGCGAGTCCAAGGGCACGAAGCATTAGAGCCGTCTTCACGGTATTATTACAGGTACTGCAGAAGATCATGAAACTGTTGCCGGCCAATTCGTTTAGTATGTGCACCAGGTACACATCCTTGTACTTGACCGGTATGAAGAGATAGTACTGCTGCAGTTGATCAACTGTTTGATACTTGTTGGACACCTCCACCTTGACGGGATCTTTTAGCGAGGCACGCTGCAGTTTCTTCACCTTCTTAGTCATTGTTGCACTAAACAAGAATGTTCGTCGCTCACGCGGCAGCACCTTCAAAATCTTGTCCAGCTCAACTTCAAAGTCCATGTTGAGAATGCGATCGGCTTCGTCCATTACCAAGTATTTAATGGCCTTCAGATTGAAGCCCTTTAAGTTTTCCAGATGATCCACCAGACGCCCAGGCGTGGCAATAATAATATGCGGCTTCTTCGCCAACTGCAGTCCCTGTGCAACCATGTCCATACCACCGACCACAACACAACATTTGATGCCAATGCCGCTGCCTTTGAAGAAAAGTAATCAAAATACTTCTTTGAAAAAGATTGCCACAAGTTGTAAAATTTCACTTAAAGACAATATGTATACTCAGAGGTAGTGACGAATAAAGAAATAATAATTTCATATTTTCGTTGATAAACATAAAATCAAAAAGGGTTTAACATCATTGTGTGGGGGGTATATAGACAGTTTGTCAAGTTATTAAACAATTACTTGACCAACTTTCAGAAATTAGATAATTATTATTAAACACTCACCTAAAGCTTCAAACTGTTCGCCTATTTGGAAAGCCAACTCACGTGTTGGCGTCAGCACAAGAGCAAAATAACGCTGTGGATTTTCAAGCAGCGAATGGAGGATGGGTAAGGCAAAGGCGCCCGTCTTTCCAGAACCAGTTTCGGCCAAGCCAATAACATCTTTGCCCTGCAGAGCAACAGGTATAGCTTCCTTCTGGATTTTTGAAGGTGCCTTCCATTTAAGTTCCTCGCAAGCCTTGCACAGTGTATCGTTTAGACCCTAAATGTATTAAATTAGAAACTGCAGAGTGCTTGGGTGCGTTGTTAGTTACTTACAAGATCTTTCCAGGTTAGCGCCTTTTCTTCACTTGTCGATTTTTCTTCATCGTCAGAATCGTCCGAGTCATTTTCAACATGTTCATCTTCATTTTCACCATCATCGTCCTCTTCCCCATCTGTTTTCTCCTGTTCTTCATCACCACTTAGCTCTTCTTCACTCGTTTGCAATTGTGCTTGGTCGTCTTCTGAAGTTTCCGACATTTTTTCTTACATATTCTTTATGAGTGACTTGAGAATATTATTACCAGTCGCCACACGTGTTCGTTGAGAAAAGAGCGTGTTTATTGGAACGGGGAATATCGATATGATTTTGAGCTTGCCGATATTCTCGTCGTCGTTCATTCTGTTAATCTCTGAAAATTAGTTCCAAAACTAGACGGGTTCTTTTGGTCGCTCTTCCATAGTTCCAACAGTCGACAACGTTTGGTAATTTGGGGGCGCTTTTGCGAACTCCGCGTCGAAAATATTTTACTATTTTTGGATGCTTTTCGTTTTTGGATAGGCGAAAAGTTTTCTTACTTTAAAATGCTGCACAAAAGCTATCGCACTAAAACTTTGTAGAGTTTTTTTTTTTGGAATTTTCTTTAATGTTTCAGATCTTTTTCGCGAAGTGGCCCTTGGTGGTCATACGCGGTTGAAACAAATGCCAAAAGACAATTTATTTTGATTGTTTTCATTTTATTTCGTTTTTTTGTTGAACAATTTCTTCTAATTATTTAAAAAACGACGCAAAAGTATCAAGACAGTATCGATACTATGAAGTTCATGAAGAAATAATCGAGAATATCAAATTCTCAGAGTATCGAGCTTTGCCAGCCCTAGTTTATGGTAGGGCTGCGAGAGAATTGAGAACTGAGCAATTAGCAAGGAGCATGTTCACTCGCTCAGTTTAGTGAACCACTATATTTTGTTCACTCATACTATTTGCACGACAAAAACGAAGTTGAAAATAACAAATTAGTTTTCAAATGAAAAAAGTAAGCACTCGTAATAAATACACTCCTCCTAAGAGTACTATACATACACATACAAACATCGCACAACTATAGCATATATTAGAATTAAAAACAAATCAATGGAAACACACTAGCAAAGTGAAATTTTCGTGTAACCAAAACGCCCACCAAATGTACGGCGACCAATCTGAAACATAAAATATTTGTTATGTGCTAAGGCTGCGGACGTTTTGTTAGCTGTAGTTGCTTCTTGTTGTTAATGTGATACGTACAGTTTATATGTTTTTAACAATTTGCAATTGCATTTCAGGTAAACCATAAAAATCCATTGTGAAAAATTGTGGGGTGGTGGGAGTAAAACGGATACTCAATATAGTAAAAGAGCGTAAGCCAGCGTGAGCGACAGTGTGTGTGTGTGCAGTGGAGGAGCATGACATGTATTTGATGTGTACTCAGCGGCCGAAGAGAGCGCATTAAACAAGAACAAATCACACACACACACACAACTGGGAGCACAAGTTTGTTGTTGTGGGGGAGTCAGAAGAGTCGGTTACGAGAAATACACACGCCAGTAAAAAAGGCAAATGTGGATAGAATAGAATAAATTCAAACGTATTAGGTTAAAGAAGAGAACTGCAAAAAAGAAAAGAAAAAGTAACTTAAATTGCACTTGCACTCTGTCTGAGCAAAGAAGACTTAAAGTACACACCACACTAAAAGGCTCGAAAATGAATCCAGCGGTTGATGCCTGGGTTGTCACCCCCCGAGAAAAGCTCAAGTATCAGGAGCAGTTCAAAGCACTGCAACCGCAGGGCGGCTTCGTAACTGGTGCCCAGGCGAAAGGATTCTTTCTGCAGTCGCAGTTGCCGCCTTTGATCTTGGGCCAAATATGGTAAGTAATGACTCACACATATTTGTTTATAATTCTCGTTAATATTTAAGGCGTCAACGCTAACCGATAAGAAAATATGTGTATATGCAATTGATACTGCTGACATTGTTTTGTTTGGTTCCTTTTGATATGATTTAGAGATGAGCACGTGACACTAAGCGATGCCACAATCACGACTGAAATCACGAAACTATTAAAGAAGAGTACAATTCTTGAAAATACAGATTTCAAATTTAAGGAAAAATGTTCTCCTGTAGCTAAATGATCGAAACCTTGTTATTTTGTTTATTTTAATTTAGAAGTATTATACAGAATATTATTATTCAACATGTTCTTCATATTTATAAATTGTTTTCCTTTACTAAAAAAATTTACAATTGTCCAACGTTATTGCGTTTGTTATTTTTTTTTTTAAGATTTTTAAATTTAGAAACATTTTAAACTCGCATAACTTGTTTCTCTTACGACTCACGCACATCTCTAATATGTTGTATCTGCTTTCAGGGCTTTGGCTGACACGGATTCCGATGGCAAAATGAACATTAATGAGTTCAGCATAGCATGCAAGCTTATCAATCTGAAGCTTCGTGGCATGGAAGTTCCCAAGACACTCCCTCCGACGTTGCTTAGCTCTCTGACGGATGCTGTTGTCGGTGGTCAAACACCCTCAATGACGCCACGTGGTTCAACCAGCTCGATGAGTCCAATAGATCCGCTTAAAAGTATTGCCGCTGTACCGACTCCTGTGTCAGCTCCTATGGCTGCTCCTGTTGTAGCTCCTCCTCCAGCTGTGGTGTCACCGTCGGTTGCTGTTGCTCCTGTTGCTGTTGCTCCTGTCGCGGCGATTGTCTCGCCACCGCAAAGCAATCCACCTAGTCGGCATATGTCCATCTCCGAGCGTGCTCCATCCATTGAGTCGCCGTAAGTTGTACAAATATATTTCTTGATATTCTAAACTAATTTCCTTATTTTCTACCCATTCACAGTCAAGCGGAATGGGCAGTGCAGGCGGCTCAGAAACGTAAATATACGCAGGTCTTTAATGCCAATGATCGGACACGTTCCGGTTACTTGACGGGGGCACAGGCACGTGGAGTCCTGGTGCAGAGTAAACTACCACAGGTGACATTGGCTCAGATCTGGACACTGGCTGATGTGGATGGTGATGGCCGCCTAAGTTGTGATGAGTTCATTCTGGCCATGTTTTTGTGTGAGAAGGCCATGGCTGGTGAGAAGATACCCGTCACTCTACCCCTAGATTGGGTGCCGCCTAGCTTGCGTAAGATCAAGTCACGGCCGGGCTCCGTCTCTGGTGTTGGCTCACGTCCAGGCTCTCAGCCTGCCTCTCGACATACATCGGTGTCATCCCAAGGCGGTGCAATGTCAGACGCTGATCCAGCAGCGGGCTTGCCGCAAAGTAAGTGTACAATAAAAATTGTATTAATGTATAACATAAATTGTATTAATGCTAATATTAATATTGCGTTTTCAGCTTCTTTTGAAGACAAGCGCAAGGAGAACTATGAGAAGGGCAAAGCGGAGCTGGATCGTAGGCGCAAATTAATAGAGGATCAGCAGCGTAAGGAGCGGGAAGAACGTGAGCGCAAAGAACGCGAGGAAGCGGACAAGAGAGAGAAGGCACGTTTGGAAGCTGAACGTAAGCAGCAGGAGGAATTGGAGCGTCAATTGCAACGACAGCGTGAACTTGAATTGGAGAAGGAGGAGCAACGCAAGCGTGAACTCGAAGCCAAGGAGGCAGCTAGAAAGTGAGCAACAAAACACATATAAATATCATAGAGTAATATCAACGTGTTTATTCAACAGGGAATTGGAGAAGCAGCGTCAACAGGAATGGGAGCAGGCACGCATTGCTGAAATGAATGCACAAAAGCAGCGGGAACAGGAGCGTGTCCTCAAGCAAAAGGCACATAATACTCAGCTCAACGTGGAGCTTAGCACGCTTAACGAAAAGGTAAGAGAAAGAAAGCGTAAAACAGGAAACCATACTGAAGTTTATCTACGTTTCTTGCAGATTAAGGATCTATCGCAAAAGATTTGCGACACACGAGCTGGCGTTACCAATGTCAAGTCTGTTATCGATGGAATGCGCACACAGCGCGACACTTCGATGAGTGAAATGGCACAGCTAAAGGCACGCATTAAGGAGCAGAATGCCAAGTTACTGCAGCTGACACAGGAGCGAGGTAAATGGGATGCCAAGAGCAAAGTCAGCGGTGGTGCAATGGCTGGTGACTCAGCCCAGCAGGAGCAGTTAAATGCAGCATTTGCACACAAGCAGGTGAGGATTACGGTTCCTGGTTTCATTCATAACAAACATAAATAACTAATCGAATTTGAATTGTCTTGCAGCTGCTGATCAAGCAAATCAAGGATAAGGTCGAAAACATTAAAAAGGAGATTGAATCCAAGAAAGAGGATCTCAACACAAACGATGTTACAATGCAGGAGTTAAAGGCCGAACTCTCGGCGCTAATTACCAAATGCGAGGATCTGTACAAGGAGTACGATATTGAGCGTACTTCGGTACTGGAATTGAAATATAATCGCAAAAATGAAACGTCTACAATTAGCTCGACTGCCGCCTGGGACACTGGCAGTGCTTGGGGATCCACTGCAGCCAGTGAACCAGCGGCTGTTGATGCCTATGGCAGCTATGGACTTAGTAATGATACAGCTGCCGCTGCTGTGACGGCACCGTCTGTTGATCTCAGTGGACCAGCACCCGAAGGATTTGTTAAATATCGTGCTGTCTATGAGTTCAATGCGCGCAATACGGAAGAAATTACATTTGTGCCGGGCGATTTAATTCTGGTGCCATTGGAACAGAACGCCGAGCCTGGATGGTTAGCGGGCGAGATTAATGGTCACACTGGTTGGTTCCCCGAATCTTACGTCGAGAAGATAGAGGATGAGCCAACAGCTTTGGCATTAGCTACGGCTTCAATTGCTGATGAACCAGCAGCCGTGACAGATAGCTACAATGACACCAATGCCTTGCCGGCGGAGTCAGAGCTAGCCACGACTGCAGCAGCAGCAGCAGGCGATGTCGAGTACTACATAGCCGCATATCCTTATGAATCAGCCGAAGAAGGTGACTTGAGCTTCGGTGCTGGCGAAATGGTCATGGTCATCAAGAAAGAGGGCGAATGGTGGACGGGCACCATTGGCAATCGCGTTGGCATGTTCCCATCGAATTACGTACAGAAAGCGGATGTGGGTACGGCAGCAGCTACAGCAACTTCCGCGGTAAATTCAGCTGCAGTTGCAGATGCCCTTGAGGCTACAGAGCAGGTGAGAATAGCAAAAATAGTTGACTCACAACTTCAAGTCGTGGTTAACCATCATGTACTCATCTACTAATCCAATGCTTTTCATGTGCTAAACTCAAAAACCTTCAACCCCAAATACCATAACTCATCGCTGTCCAGGAGGTGATACTCAATGGCACAACTGCCTTTGCCGCTGAGCCAGAGATACAGCCTCAAATACAGACACAGGCGCAGTCGCAGCCTCAACCTCTGCCACAGCCCGTTGAGCTAGAAGAGCCTCATCCAATTGAAGATCTTGACACTGAAGTATCGCAGATAAATACGCAATCCAAGTCACAGAGCGAACCAGCCGAGAGCTACAGTCGGCCCATGTCACGCACTTCTTCCATGACACCCGTAAATAGTTGACTTACATTTTATGACTTACATAACTTATTTAATCGATGTTAACTAATCAACACTCTCTACCCCATCATTGTTTTGCAGGGCATGCGCGCCAAGCGTTCGGAGATAGCACAAGTTATTGCTCCATATGAAGCGACCAGCACTGAGCAATTGTCGCTGACACGCGGCCAATTGATAATGATACGCAAGAAGACCGATTCCGGCTGGTGGGAGGGTGAGCTGCAGGCCAAGGGAAGGCGTCGTCAGATTGGTTGGTTCCCAGCCACCTACGTAAAGGTGCTTCAAGGTGGACGCAACAGCGGACGCAACACTCCCGTCTCTGGCAGTCGCATCGAGATGACCGAACAGATTTTGGGTTGGTTCTGCGTTTACCTAGCATTTGAAGTTATACTCATCATTATATTAAATTTCAGATAAGGTGATTGCTCTATATCCATATAAAGCACAAAACGATGATGAGCTATCGTTCGATAAGGACGACATCATTAGCGTCCTGGGCCGCGATGAACCGGAATGGTGGCGAGGTGAACTGAATGGTCTCTCCGGACTGTTTCCCAGCAATTATGTGGGACCGTTTGTGACGTCCGGTAAGACAGCGAAACAGAACGGCATAAAATCAAAGTGAATCTCAATCTCACTACAACAAGGCACAACATCTGCTTCTCCTACTCCTCTCCTCAAAAAACCATGACGATGCTTCATAAGTAGTTTCCTAAAATGCTCTCTCATGCTCCAGACACATTCCAATTAATATTTGTATTTCGTTTGTTTATTTCGTTCTTTTTTTAATTTGATATCGAATAAGTAATGCCAATTTATTCTCGCCAAGTCCTTGAAAGTCTTCTTATCATGTTTAGATGTTTAGTTGTAAATTGTTGCAATATCTATCCTCAAATTTTGTATCTATTGTTAATTGTTATTATTTAGTCGTTAGCAATTATTTAATTTTAAGTTAAAAGGCCCTTCCACACACATTGTAATCGTTGTTAGCCAATCTTTAGCTATAATTGATATTGATTTGCATTTAAATGCATACGTTCGAACATCTGTGTATTTTGTAGTCCATTGATTTTGTATTTATTTTGTGTATTTTTTTATCGTCTACTATTATTTATACAACATATATATATACATATATATACAAAATTATTCTGTACATAAACAAAACATAAACTAATTAAATGCTATTTAAATCCCAACTTACAAATTTTAACATGCTGCGCACAGGAAACGTATAACGAGCCTTCGGTTTTGGTCTGTAAGCGACAACAACAACCACATCAACAGCAACAAGAAAAGCAACAAATACATACGACTTAACACAAGTCGACTTTATATATTAAGTTCAACCGCACTACACGAAATTATGTACTTGTAGTCGAAATTTAGCGACAAACATGTATTAGTTTTTCTTTAAGCTTGCTTGAAATTAAGAAGCGCTTAAAATTTATTATCGTCCCATCATAACAATCCCAAAAATATGTTTTCAAATATTCCGAAGTTTTTGTAATTCTCATATCAACGCGAGTAATTCTCAAATCATCAAAGCTAATCCTTCCCAGTAACCGATTAGACTTGATGTGATGATGAGTTTTCAATCGACTTTCAATGGATCTTTCGGTTTTTAAAGCATGCATATGATGGAGTTCTCAGTAAGTAGTGGATGATAATATAGAGCTCAGATATAGTATACCTTGTTCTCATATAGAATCAAATGTGCGACATTAAATCTCATAAATGTAATCAATCAAATTAAATCAAGTTACATACATATTTAAAAGAATATACATTAGATAATATCCATATTAAATGAGATTCACATAATTATATCAAAGGACAATTCCGTTTCTGTTGTATTAGATGTGTGTTTCAAGCCAATATAAAATTTAATAATATGCATACATATATTTAAAGTGTTTTTCCCCCAAATACCTAAACGAATAATGCATATACTAAATACCTAAAGATATACATTCTAACATACATATATATAATGATGGTTTTCTGTGTTTTTTCCAATAATATGCGTATGTATTTGTATATATAAATATATATATATTTATCGCGATATTAATTGTTAATTAAATACTAAGCATGATGACCATTCACTAATCTGTAACATTTAATCTGTATGGGGAGAAGTTCGACATTATCCGAAGCTTACACATAGAACAACAGTATTGGTAATGATAAAAGAACAGACATGTTCCAGATTCCTCTTTCGAAACAATTTCAACTACTAAAGCCGGAGACAATTCAGACTCTGAGCTTTGGTATTTAGGATTTCGACGGTCCTAATGCATTAGATAACTTTGCGGGAATTGATTCGATGGTGGAATTTGGGACAGGCCTGAATAGCACCTTAAACTGCTTAACTACGATTATGTTTAGTCAATATATATTTTTTTTTAGTTATTGTCAACTACTTTAAGCGCTTATATCAACTGCCATAATTGTATTAGTTTGTATTATTATTATATAAATGTTGAAATTGTTTGCAAATCTGTTTATCAGAGTATTGTATAAAAAGGATGTTGTATAAAATTTGTGTAGATCAAATATCACTTATGTTATACGAATATTCCAATTGCAATTTAGCTACATATAAATATACTACATACATACATACTTACATATGCACATACATATACTCATGTTATGTTCTGTTATGCTGTGCGTCAGTTCAATGCTAGTTACAGATATAGTCTATCTTAAATTGTACTCCTATTGATATACATATACATACATATAAATATATATATCCCTATATATATATATATAACCCACTCTCAATTGCCTTTCGAAAAACGATATCCAGTAAATAACACGATAAAATTTACTCGTAACTTGTTATTGCAAACAACAACTATACATATACATATATGCGTCTTTAGGTCTATCAGATCTGTTCTAAGCTTCACTTTCGAATAACATTCAAAAAAATATTGAGCGCCTTCAGAGTATCTTAAGAGTATGCTACATTTATTTAAACGAAATTGATTCGAACATGAAATTTGGAACGGTTCTGTAAAAGTTTAAAAAACCAAAAGGAGAATCTAATAATCTGACTCTCTGATTGACTCAAAACATATACATTTATGTAGCTAATGTTGGGTTGATTATTAATTATTAAATACAACAAAATTAAGCTATATATATACAATGATATACTAATTTAGTAAAAACTACATAATTTCGTTAGCAAAATGTTAAATAGAGGCAAAAGGGATTTCTGTTTACCATAATGAATGAGGTGCACACATCTTATAAAGCCTACTAGTACACACAAACACACACCCACTCAAACACACACACACACACAAAACATATACAGGTCTGTTCCGACATTCACTTAGCAATCAATTTCACAAATTCTGATTTAACATACTAAATCCAGCAGATTCGAATGAATGAAACGTATACAGTGAAACCTCTCTTGGGCGGACACTCATAGGAATATTTTTTTTTACTACTGCGTCTTAAAAAAATAATTTATTTTGGTTTGTCAAGCGTTCTTTAATTTCTTCTCTAATACGCAGGACTGCAAATGGCTTCCCAAATGTTATACTTATTCAAACGCTTTATAGTCATTTTGAACTCATTTTTTTAATTTCTTAATTGTGGTCAGCACCTTATCATTCGAATTTATTGGGTCAGGATAATAGTCAGGCTCTTCCGGTTCTTCTTCGGATTCCGAATTATCATTGTTTCCACCCACTTCTGATTTTTAATGACAAAACTAGCTCGTTTTTAAGAAATTCGTGTCCCGCCAAAAGAGGTTTTCGTTCGTTTTTGTCCTTTTTTTAGTGTCCGCGTCCGTTCAAGAGAGTGTCCGCTCAATAGAGGCAAAATTGGTCTGAAAACCCCACCAAAACCAACGTCCCCGAAAAAGTGTCCGCCCAAGGGGGGTGTCCGCCTATTAGAGGTGTCCGCTAAGGGAGTTTTCACTGTACTTAATTTATATGATCCCTTAAGTATGCTTTAATTATTTATGGGAAATTGTGGCGAAAGCGAATGTCGGAATAGCTCTGATAATGCTCATATATACGCGTATTTGTTTTTATCGTTGAAGAGTTACTGAATTTAACTATGCAAATATTATTAACCTTAAAATTTAAATAAAGAAAAAAAAGGGAAAAATATAAACAAAATAGCTAAAATTTATGTATGCATTAGCTAGCACACACACATTCACACACATACACTTTAAATGCGAAATGGTGACCATCGATATACATATTTACCTACAAAATTACATACATGATATATAGTATATAGAATGTGTAATGTTTGTATGCATTCAGCATAGACATACATTAACAAATGCATAAATACATACTTATATATATATATACACATATAGACAGAGTTCTTCAAGAAATACAAAAAAAAAACAACTTAAAAAAATTTAAACTATATCAGTTTCAAAAAGAAATACCATTATGAAAAACAAATATTTGGTGAAATAAATGTATAAACGGAATTTCAAAAAAAAAAACAAAACTTGAGAATTACGTCTATGATTATTTTTTGATGGTGGCTTTTAAAAAATATAAAATATTCGGATCTGCTTCGAGTTCCACTCTCACACAAAATTGCTTTTGGCAAACAAATTGTCTGACAAATTAGCAAATTTAATTTTTCTTGAATATTTCACTAAATTATTTATTATAGAACACAAAAAAATTCAAAAATCTTTATTACTTTTTGTAAATTGGAAGTGAAAGTGGAATTCCGAAAGTTATTGATTGTAACTTTTTGCTTTTCAATTCTCTAGATATTCGTTCTGATTCTGTACTTACGCAGAGTTCTAAGTCCTTGCCCGTTCCTGTTCCTTTATCCATACCTGTATCCCATGAAAGTTCCAACGGTAGATGCTCTTTGTTACAGCGTTTGTGGCAACAATGGAGTGGCATGCCACAGTCTAGCACAATCACAACAGATACAAGATTGCGCGGTAAAATTCAATCAGTGCATATTTCAAAAAGTAGCAATGGTAAGATGATTGGATGTGCCTACGTCAACTTTGAGTGCAATGAGACCATGGCCAGGGCCATGATTCAAGAGAGCGATAATCATTTGGTCGGCTGTGACGTCACTGTCGACTGGCAGATGCCCAAAAAACTAAGCAACATCCGATGGCGTTGCTGGTGTTGAGTATTATTTTAAGTTATAATCTTATTAAGATAAAAATGCAATTATAATTTATTTGATTTTCGTTTGCATTTATTTTTAGTAAAATTCTCTTATACAATATTTAAAATCAGTTTAACAGTTTACAATTTACTTTTATTTACGTTTTCTCTTCTGGTTTCTTTTATGTTTTTGTTTGCTAATTAATTTTGTGAATTTAGTAATAGTTAATCATTTGTTTAGTTATTTATTTAAATATGCACAACTTAAGGCCTACAGTACGAAAATTGCAAACATTTTTCTGTTTTCTATTTGCACATTTCAATTTAAAGGTTTTTTTGTTAGTTATGCTCTGAAGCAAAATTTATGAGCTGTCGTTTTTTATATAAAGTTCCTATGGCAACAATTTTCTCATTTCACAGATTGTGCATAATGCTAAGTTTATATAGAAAACGGGCTCATTAGTAACACAGCTCTATTTTTTATATTTTGTTTTCAAATTTTATTACTTCAATTTTCTTTTTTGTGAAATGACAATTTACATGAAACTTCGTGATGAAATTTCCTGTAGCTGTTTATTGTCTTTCTGTTAAATTAATTGAATAAAACGATGTTAATTAACTAAACAGGATTAGTTCTTAGCTTTTTCACAACTGAATGATCGCATATGGACAAATATAAGTTCTGATCTAAGGTGCATATTTAGAAGGCAATTTCTTGGAATAGCTAATAGTTATCAAATATAAAATAATTATTTGGTACCACATTGTTGGAAAATTCAGTGGGGTCTACATTTACTAGATGGGGTTTAATACAGGGCTGCAAACTAAATAGCAAAGACCGCTAAACTGAATCTTTTATCTTTTCAGCACTCCAATTTTAAACTCGAGCAATAAAAGTAAGTAAGAAGTTGGCGAATCGAATTAAACAATTTCGTTAAGGAGTTTTAAAGATTTGCAGCCCTGGTTGACTGTAAATTGAATGTGCTTATTTCATTTCATTTTTTTTTTTATCGAATTCTGCAATTTATTTGCTCGGTTGCTCGATTAAACGATCTAATCATACAGTCAAAATTCACGCTTACTCGTACCTATACAATATTTACTCTTGAAGCCCGTTAAGACCTAACTCTTCTCGCCTCACCTCGTTTTATGTTATACCTTTTCACGTTAGTTGTGGCTCGTAAATGTTTACAAAAATAATTTATAAATTACATAACTCTTGCTAAATACGTTAGCTTACATAGTCCCATATCTATGCATATGAATGTAAGTACTATTAGTTGGCTTATATATTAATATGTTTATATTTTCGGTTTAGTTTTAATTTTTCGACTCTTTGCGGCTTTTATCTAGTTTGAGTTAACTTTTTACACTGTCCGAATGTAATTAATTTAATAATAATTTAAGTACGACTAAAATTGAACTAAACGCGCCTAAGTACCGTTAGCAACACAGTTATAAGTGTAAATATATATTTATATATATATATGTATATAGATTACATAATAAATTTGTCTAAACTAAAAAAGAACCACACAGACAATTAACTTAATCTGAACTTTGGCTACATTGTTAATTATTACACAATTGTTTTCTGGAACACATTAGCTTTAACTATATAAATGTATAATAAATATATATTAGTTAACAATTGCCAGCAGCAATAAAAAAAAACAAAGCTGGAAGTTAGTCTGAGATATTCTCCATTCCATTTTTCAATCGATTTCTTGGTGAAATTGATGCGAAAATGAAACTGAGAATGGTATAAAAAGAAATCTGAAGAAAGTAGCGAAAATGAAAGTTGTATGTTAATCGTACTATAATTGTTCTTATTATATACAATTTGTTATTGGTATTAATTATAAAGCTTTTTGTTTTAAACCATTTTGAAAATATTTTGCAGCTTTTTGTTCACAATTTCTTTTGCTATATATTTATATCAACTATTTATAAGCTTAAGTATGTCCTCTTGTACATAGACGTATGTATGTGGTAATCGTTGCTGACCTTAGTAAAACTTTTCATATTGAAAAAGACCTCTCCTACCAGATGGAGCAACTGCATCCACATTCGCATCCCCATCCTCGCTGCTTGACACTCAAATGATGCTCTCATCGTTTTTGCGGGTCAGACGAATACTTGTTGTGGTTGTAGTGCCTTGTCCTGATCCCCCTAGTCTGCCCAGTTCATGTAGGCGTGGCGTTGCGGGCGTTGTGAATGTGGTAACCACAATATTCTCATCATCATACAAATCAAAGTCTTCACCTTCATCGTCATCGTCATCCTCATCTGTGTCGCTGTCCGTGTCCTCGTAATCCAACAGCGCTGTTGTCACTTGATTCTTACTACCAGGCACGCCCACCGAAGATCCGCCCACCGCTCCGGCATTCATGTGGCGGATTTGGGCACGGGGTGTGGTTGTTAGACGCGGCAACAAGGGTTCTCGTCCGCTGTGCATTGCTTTCTCGCTCTTTGCCCCGCCGGCTGAGGCGGAGGCGGTGGTGGCCAATGGAACTCCTTCCCAATCATCCCCATCTCCGGGTTCACATAGCGACTTGGAGTGTCCATGCTGATAGGTCGATTCCTCGGGTATTGTGTCACTGTGATTGTATTGTAGTGTGGTTGGATTGTTGGGGCAATGGATTTGAAGAGAAGGTGTAGAAAGTTAATGTCAAATTGTGCGATCAATTTTGATAAATGCAACGAACTATGAGATTATGGACTACAATGAGAGAAGAACTACAACTAATTAACTGGGACCTCTAGAAAATGAACTAATAGATCCTCACTCAATATAAAATTACAAATATTCTAAAAGAAATCGCTTAATAAATAAAACACTTTTATAATGTAGTACTTTTATACGCTACCCACTACAGATGTAATAAATAACAAATACTTAGACAGGGAAATGATGTAAAGAACTTCAAGAATTATTAATAAGAATAAAGGAGAGCGGAAAAAGATGGAGTATTTTAATTACAAAATAAAGAGGTAAAGCAGTATCTATAAGCGTAAACATTTTTGTAATAGAAGCGTAGTACATTTAACAGTGACAACAATATAATTTAAACACTAAAAAGCAGTTACAGTTACAACATATGTACAAATATCATAAGGTCTTGTCTATGGAATTATCCAGTATTTGTATTTGGTTTCGATACGATGTGAGCTGTCTGTTCTTTCTTCTATTTTTGAATATAATGATTAAAAGTTATAAAATATCTTTATTTTTATACAATTTATTTATCTGCATATATTCCTAATTCCTTCATAATTTTTCGAACTTTTAAACAAGTAATAAAGCTGGTCAACATTTTTTTTAGATTTTTGTTAAGTTGGCAGCACCTGATCGACAAGTTGTCAAGGCTCAACTAACCACACAAAAGCAGGCCGCACTGTGATTTTGACAACTCTTAAGAAACTAAAATCAAGTTTGACAACAATTTAAAGCAAAGGTTAAAATTAAAGTGATCACGAGTCGAAGGCCTAGGTTAGCACTCGTTAATAAGTATTATGTTTAAGTATTACTATTAAACATAATTTTGTAAATAAATAAATAAATAAAGTGATCATTTGGGGTTAATACAGTCTATAAACTGCCTAGTGTTCAGATAAAGCAATTGAAAATACTTACACATACTCGTACATATTTATAAATTATGATCTAAAAGCCAACAAAGTACACAATGCTTAAGTCTAGGCATTTATACAGATCTAATTTAATTATTTGTAATTTTGTGAGAATTTACTGGGGAGCTGTGGACATTACAGCTATAAGGAATCAAGTGAAACGGCGCTAAAAATATAATTAAAATAAAATATTACCAACAAAAGCTATAAAGCAAATAATAATAGGAATAATATTTTAAACTGTTGGATTAATCATAGGAAAGTGCTTTAAGGTTTTAATAAACAAGACAAGACAAATATAAAACAACAGAAATTAAAATAAATGCACGTAAGTTAGCAAGTTAGTAGGATCCAGATTAAACAATGTGAATAGTTCCTAGCCTAAACTAATTAATAGTTGAGAGTTAAGAGTAGTTACGTAATTCCGAAATGCATGTGAGTTGAGATGAAGTTTTTGCCAATATCCAAAGAATTTCTCTAGGGATTAAAGATATCTAATAGTGATTTTGAATTAGAGAAACGTGATAGCCAATTCAATTGAGATGCAGACTAAATAGTAGTTTTATTATAGATTATAATCTACACTGAATCTGATACGGAAACTGAGACTGACTACTACGAATGATATGCTTTGACTGATCTTTGGTTTTTAAGATATATACAAATTGTATAGTTTTTTTTGTCAACGATAGTAATTTGTAATATTCTTTTAGTTTTTTCTTTTTTCAAGTTAAACTTTGTTGAAATTCGACATTGGCCGGCTTTAGTTGCGGTTTTGCCCTTGTATTATTACTTAGGCACTCGGATTACTTGGAATAATACGTAGCTCCGCTACTCTCCGATGTCGGGGAGCTGTAGTTCGTTGTTGATGTGTTGCTCGGGGAGATGTTAATTGCAGTTGTTGCTATTGCTGTTGTTGCTGTTGTTGTTGTTGATTTTGATGACGATGTTGTTGGAGTTGAATTTGTTGTTGGAGTTATGTTTATTTTATTGGCTTTTAAATTGGTATTGTTGGTGGTGCTTGTTGTTGCTTTTGTAGTTATTGTTGTTGTTGTTGTTGGTGTGTTCTCTAGCAAATTATGAGCTCCTGGACTACAGAGCAAAATTCTACTGGGCCTGCGTCCAGTTGAAATAAGTCTGCAAAGTTTAACCATCACAGTAAGACGAGTAGAGAGTTCGGGATTTGGGTTCGGATTGAGATTGGATTGAGAAATACACACACATAATCAACTGTTAAAACATATTTAAAAAATATCTCAAAAATATCGAAAATATACATTTTAGAAATGCGAAAGTAATTAATATCTTTACCCAGATCAAGCATGGTTGTCTGCGACAGCAAAGCTAAACCAAAAATGTAACTAAAAGTTTTAAATAATAGCAAAACGGTAATTGTAAAATTCTAGAATTTGCCAAAAATCAGTTGAATATTTTTAATTAAATTTGTTCCTAAAAGTATTAGTTTTTTAGTTTACTTTTTTATTTACATGCATTTTTGGAATTAAGAAATTTCGTCATGCCAAATTTAAAATAATTGTATACATTAGTAAATATCTTTACTAAGAAAAAAATTACAAAAAATGGTATTATTAAAATTTTTGAAAAAAAGGTAGAAAAATGTTTAAAATAAATCAACAAAGAGTTGATTTAACACTCTCGTAGATTGTTACCGAAATAATTTGATCAATATTTTGATATTTTTCCTATTAATAATTGTATTAAATATATTTAAATTTATATATCTATATTAAATGCTATAAACTATTCGCAAACACTTAAGTGAAGAACAAATAATTCTACTACTAAAATAACAATGCACAAGTTAGCTACACAAAAATAACCAAATGAAAAACATGCAACAATTATAAGCACACATTTACACAAACACACACACAGTTACAGTTGTGTAGTTGTGTATGAGTGGGACAACAGAGATTTGTGGCATGTGGCATGTGCCGCAGTTGTGTTCAACTTACCCACTCAGCTCCAACATGGAGCCGCGTCGAACGTTGCGTCGATGACTCGCCGTGACCGGAAATGGTCCAGTATGACCATCGGGTCCAACAAGATGGCTGCCCAAGGTACCTGACGAGATGGACTGCGACCGATTGTCCAATCGTGGATTGTGCATGGACGTTGATGGTGCCGTACTCGGATTGATGGCAGTTGATGGAGGCACAACCATAGGATCCATACTGGCGCCGGCATCGACGGCACCGCTGCTACTGCCAATGCCAAGACTGCCGGCCTTTGAGCTGGAACTTTCACGTCGAAACAGACCTATGACGGACTTGGGCTGTTTAGGCTTGTTTATACCACCTTTGTGTGTGTTAAGTTGTTGTTGTTGTTGTTGTTGTTGGTTGCAAGCACAGTTGTGTTGTTGTGGGACAGCGCAAATGTACATTGTGTTTGTTGTTGTGGGTGTATTTTGGTTGTGGTTTGTGGTTGTTGTTTATATTGTTGTTGTTGTTGTTTGTGGGGCAACAGTTACCAAAGTATAAACAATGCGGCAAAGAGAAGAAAAACAAAGTTGAGGAAATTTACCAAAAACAGAAACCAATAAAACACAGAAAAACTCTACACGTGTATCACAATTATTGTAAATTTCAATTTTCAATTTGAATTTCGTTTAAATTTTTGGTCTTGGCTCAATGGTTGGTGCACTTAAATAACACAAGATAAAACTAAGTATATATAATTTATGTATATTTATATTAAGTCCAGATATTTACAAAGGTTTCTTCTTTATATTTTTCTTTCGGCCAATTTACAAAAATCAAATAGCAGATAGTTGGAAATCGAAACGGAAGTGAAAACGGTGACGGTAACTGTACATTCAGTGTTGTAAACTGCCCGTTTGAAGAACCCCGACCCATACATGTACTTAAAATAAAACTAATTTTGAAATAAAATATTTTACTTTACCTAGAAATGTGGCGCTGGGGGAGTTATAGGCCAGATATTCCTTGTTCGAGGCCCAGGCGGGAAACTCATTCTGCTGCACGGCATCGGTGCATTCATCACCCTGTCGTTTCCATGGGAGCTGTGACTCAGTGGCTGTGGGCGTGGCCACACGCCTCTCTCCATCCGAGTCACGTGACAAATTGCGATCCTCCTCGGGTATAGGATGCTCGGCCACTGTACAGTTTGCAATGAGAAATAAGGTACACGGATCTTTAGTGAATTTATAATCTTATTTCCTGTTGGCATGCAGCGAGATCAGAGATCGTTTTAAGATCGTCTTAAGCCCAGTTTATTGGTAACTACAGTAATTCGACAGAAAAGAAAAATATTCACGAAGGAAAGAACAAGAATAAAGTGCAAAAGGCAACTAAAAGTCTAACATAACAAAACTTTTGAAAAATGTAACGGAATCGAATCGAAATATGTGGTGCCAAGGCTGTGAACCATTTATAGCTCTCAAATGAACTAGAGCTGGAACTGGAACTTGCAGTGAACCTGTTGAAGCTTTAAATAGCTTACAGCCCTGTTGAGCATATCAAACATAATTTCTTTTTAGTCGCATGTGTTCCTGAAATCTCTAAGAACTGACAATTTAAATGGGTAATTGAACAAAAGTAAATTTATTTAAATAATAATTAGAAAATTAATAATACAATTGCAACTTATACTAAATGTATCTTAATTTTTTAGTACTTAGTTCTCTTATAATTAAAAAATGCAAATTAAAATAGTTACTAAGTCTTAGAATTTCCAATTCTCTTTAATTTAAATATTTTAGTTTAAAAAAACACATGCGACATTCGATTCGATCGTTTTTCCGAGCCCTGGTTAAATACTCCGTTTACACTAATTACAATTTTGATTGAATCTGTGGAAAATGAATGCCAATGAAATACCCTGTGATAGTGTAAACGGTACTTTCAACTTAGGAGGTATGTACTTTCAACAAAATGGGGCAACAACAAATAACTTTGTCATGCACAAAAATGCCATGCTGCTTTTGCTGTTTGGTTCACTTTCAATGCGTTTCAATGCGTTTCAATGCTTTCAATTTCAATCAAATCAGATGTGACTTTCAATTCATTATGGAATCTACATGTACGTTCTTAATCAAGGCATACGCCTATCATAATCATATATTATATGGAACTATGAGAACTACGAGTTCTGCAAATGGTTTGCCTCTAACAAGCAATTTCAGCGATTGGGTGTACAAGGATAGTTTTTACAATCAGTCCATCAATCAATCAATCAAGCTTGACAGACATTAATGACAGCTATTAATATATGAGATATCTATGTAACATTGATAATAATTACAACTTTATAGGTACTAAGTCTATGTATGTATGGAGTTGTGTTTGGGGAATTCAAAATGAAATAAAAAGCGACAAAAATAAATTGGAATGAACTTAGGTAACGGCTTTAAATGCTTGGCATATATATGATTGTACAGTAACTTTTCTAAGATTATGGCATTATGCGAGTATATGGCTGGCATTCTGATCAAAATACACTGAATATTATTTCGCTTTTTTTCCATTATGATGAGTGAGTATCGGGTATGAATGACATATATGAAAACTTGGGATATTTTGCACTAATAATAAGATAAAGAATAGAGGCGATAAGCAATTAGAGAAGTAAATCCCTTTAGATACGTTGATATTAGGCAAAGAATAATATTGAGAGACGAAGCGAGAGCAATAAGAGAAGTCTCTTTAAAAATGGATTTAATAAATCAGTCTTTTCAATATACCTTTTATATCAGATTTAGCTATTATTTAAAGAGTAGATTCGAGAAGCAAAAAGAGAAGCAAGTCAGTTGTAAAACAGGCTGTATTTCGACTATATTGTATATTGTATGCTTAGCTTTCATAGACCTATAAACTTTTTAATAAATAGAAAAGTATTCGCTCTGACTTTTTCAGACTAAGTTCGGGAGAAGTAATTTAAATTGGAAGAGGTTGCTCTATTGCATTTATTTCTCTTCTCTTGAATAAAATACTTTGTTTAATTCTATATAGAAATTAAGTTGAAAATTGTGAATTTATTTTGAAATTCCCAAAAAGTTGATTGAATGAAAATCCCTATATATAGATGGAATGTATGATGAGTGCATGTACAATTTTCATATAGCCATTTGAATGCTTTAGTATAGTTTTGTAGTTTTGGAATTATTATTATTGGTTTTTTAAATGTTGTTTTTGATGATATTGTTTACCAATGCTCTGGTATGAACGATCCCGTCGCCAGGGCAAAATTAATTCAGCCGCTGTGGGTCCAACTGGTGGATCCGGCGAGTCTAGTTCTTGCTGAGAACCGTCCTCAAGTTTGGGCGCATAATGGTGAACGATGCGCGCCTTGGATGCATCAAAACCGGGCAGGTTTTGTATATGCGCTATCAATGAGTTATTATTGGCGCGATCCGAGTCAGCTAATAGTATCACGTATCAGGTATCAGGATATTGTGTATCGAACAACACGATTATTATGGTATTCAAATTCAAAATTGGATAGGCATAAAACAGGGAAAAAACAATATATATATAGAAAAGTTTGTCGTTATAACTTTTTTTTTTATTTAGGTACATTTTAAGCTGTACGCATTAAGGATTCTCAGTTTATTGATTGCTCAACATAAAAATGTTAAAGAAAATATAAACCAATAGAAATCATCAAAACGTCTAGCAAAGATTTTATGGGGAAAAAACAGATTGGCCGAAGAATTGAATGAAATTAAATAAAATGTGGTACAAGATCTTACTATTTAGCAGTCTTTAAACGAATTAACTTTACTACTTGATAACTAATTATTTGTACATTTAATAATTATACAAAATAATTTAAACCTTTTGAGGATTTCTTTGCTTTTATTGTGTCGGACAGTGTACTACTTAGATAGCATTCACTTAAAGCTTACGACCCATTTTGAGTTCAAAATCAAATAAAACACTTTATGGCATTTTTGTGAAGTCAGTTGTTATGATAAACACAAATCGGTTATCGCTATATAACTGCCGATCATGTATATATTTATATATATATATATATAGAAGTATATCTCTAAAGGAATTATGGCGCAGCATTGAATGGTAAACACATAAAAATATTCATAAATAAACCATTTGAAAGGCAATGTATGGACCAGCCAACAATAACCCGTAACCAATAAGAAATTAATCTATGAAAAACCGCTTAGATATATTAGTTAATATAATATAATAGAGTTAGTAAAACATTTAAAAGCTATTGGAACTTACGTGATGATTTAGCTGTAAATGTCAAGCCATCATCCCAATCGTCACTGGGTCCAATGACATTGATCTCATTTGGATTTTGTTGACTCTCGTCGGCTGTTTCATTAAGCACATCGTTAATATAGTCTTTATAAGATTAGTACGTTGGTTAAACACAATATGTTTGTATGAGGAGAAGGCAAAGGCAGAGGCAAATGCAGATTTAATTATTTTTTTTTTTAATATTTTCAATTAGTTTTGTTAAATGTGCAAATTTTTTTAATCGAATTAATCAACCAATTCATGGACGTCGGGGAAAAGCACATGAAAATGTAGGGAAGATAAAGAAAAATTTTGGGTTTTCAGAATTAGTAACCAATTGTTAAAAATTATTTAAGAAATATCGTTCAAATTAGTTAGTAACAAAATGTCTAAAAGTATTTAAGAATAGGGCTCGTAAATTACCCAAAAATAAAATAATAGCTTAATGTAATAGAACATATTATAATCTGTCTCTTGTACATGAAAATAATAAGTAAATTACGAGCCCCCAACATGCTAAGAAATATGCCAAAGAATTATTTAAAATGGAATGGAAAAAGTATGATGTGCTGATTAATAATAAAATTGAAAATGATTTAAAAGATGAAAAACTCAATAAAGATCACGCTATCGTAAGAAAGCTCAGACTTTGTCAATTGTTTATAACAATTTGGATGCTGTCTAGAGAGAGATAGAAATGATAACTTATTCAATCAGGATTTAAAATTCTACAAAATTTGGAAATTTTGCATTCTACTGATACTAGTTTCATTTGAGTTCATTGTAGAAATTTGATTGCTGTTTTAGCGGCATTTACCTATGTCTAATCTACGATATTTGTTTAGTGAATTGTGAGAATGTCTTTTTCTGTAAGATTTTTTGCGTGAATGGTTTGAGCTCGAATTCGTACCATGAGACAACTGCTTGGTGGTGCCGTTCTGTTGGAAATCGTGAAAGGAGACATGATTCTGCTTAACATTCTCCTTGGGCTCCTAAAAATATTTGATATTAGGTTACATTAAATAATTATCCTTTCTTAAGAGCATCTACCTTATTGTTGGCACCACGTTTGCTTCTTTTGTGATGTTTCCGATCGTTGAACATGCGCCGGAAATTCATTTGCATTTTATAATTGACCTGCAATTAGATTGATTGCAATTGTTATTAAAATTTGTATTATCTTATTTAAGTTATTGTATAAAATCCACAAAAGCACAAAGATGTTGTTCTGAATCTGATTTGCTTTAAGTGCTTTCAGAGATTTGTCTTGTCTTTGAAGCGATTCGATTGCACTCACCTGTGTGGACAAATCTCTGTCATCTACTGCGTGTCGGCTATAACTAAGACGACGGTGCTGTAAGAATATGAGGATGCGTTCTTAAGTGATAACATTTAATCATTTTTATATTATTTGACAAAAAGTAATGGTAGTAAATTGCTGAGAACTAGCATTAACATCAATTGATTAGGTGTAAAGACGGTCTCATAACATTTATACAGCTTATAAGTAGGTTTTACTATCTGAACTATATTACGAGTAAGAGTATATAAAGTAGATTAGAAAGTGATATAGTGAACTTTTTTGGGGACACAACAAACGACGGCTTGATTGGGATGCCAACTTCGACAATGCCGAAGTACAAATACTCTTTCCAAGCTGATAAAGTTGTCGGCTCCATCGTTGGTTTTTCGGAAAAAATTAAACTTGTTTTACTCTTATTGGAAAGAGTATCATGTTATTAGTTTATAAATTGTAAGACAACATTAATGGATGCTGATGTAACTAATCAGTGTGTGCTTTTTAGGATCTTGCAAAGTATATAGATAAATAAACAAGAAACAGTTTTATGTATGAATAGTTTAAAAGTGTAAAAGGTACGTGTATCATAGATATAAGTTAAAAAGCAGTCCAAGAATATATGTTAAGTTTCGATTTAAAATGTTTTAATTGTATTGTTGTTGAAGTGTTGAAATAAAATTTGTGTTTTAAATTCCTGTCAATTTTTTATGTCCAGATAAAGCCTAATCAAATTGAAAACAAACTATAAATATGAAAACAAATCACGGACTTAATTTCTATTTTAAAAATCCAAAGGCGACTTAAGTCGATCTAAACATTACAGACCCTTCATCGAACTTTGATCAAAATTTAAAAAAATCTGAAAATGAAACTTATGCTGTACAGCCTAAATTTTGCCATTTTTACTAGTATTTATATGATATAATTCATGAGGAATCTGTATCATAATCAACCTTAAAACTGGCAGACAATTAATACAAAATTAAGTATACTAATATATGTATGGTACATCTTGAAGTAGCTGCTACTATATCTGCTATGATATAATAAATTCTAAGATATAAGTATAAATACAATATATGATTATAACTATATTTATGAAAATACTGTTCGAATTATTTAATCTGAATCTGTAACTAGATGGAAATTCTTTACAAAATATAGGGAACTTTCTAGAAAAACATTTTTATAATCGCTAAACTAACTAACTAACAAAATTGTAGTGTGGATGTACAATTAATGTAGAATGCGAAATTGATTTTTTTGTTTAAGCAATAATATTAGAATATTAGAATTAGTTTATTATCAATACGAGTAGTTAAAGACTGTTTTGACACCAATGTGAAATACATTAAGATATTTACTAGAAATTGTAAATTATTTATGTATATTGTAATTATTGTTATTATTTTTAGCGATATTATTATAGGCATTACAATAGAACGTATTGCAGTCATGAGTATAGACACACAAGAAACGTGTAACATTTATAAAAAATATTTCTTAGTTAATTGTTAAAATTGGAAAGTAAACAACAACAAATAAAAATGTTTTAAATCAGATTAGCAAAATGAACCAATTTATTCGTACCATTTGGATGGAAGCCTTTTTATAGCGAAATATTTTTAACATTTTGTTGTACAAGATCGCAATTTGGTTATACAACATTTTTGAAAGCACACGAAAATATAAAGACCGCGTTTAATATTTTGCAATACGTGTCGTTGACGAGAGGTTGAAGTTAAAGTTGAAGTTCGATACAACGGGAAGAAATCAAACAAACCATTAATTACAAATATATCTATACAGATATAAGTAGTCAGTGTATACATATACATATATTGAGATATATAGAGACAGAGAGAGAGAGAGAGGAGAGAGAGAGTGAGAGAGATAGAAGCGACCGTGTCTCAAAACGAAATGCCCAAAACGAAAGAAATGTGAATGCATAAAATACGAATACGACTACGAGGCGTAAAGTATCTTTGGTGATATCGAGTAGAAGTGACAAATATCGAAATTGGAGTACTCAAGAACTTGGGCGGTGTGTGAATGATGCTTTTAAGATATAGTAGTAGTAATTGTATTTAAAACTGGTACTGCTATATTATAAGAAACCAAACCGAAAGTTGATTATTATGCAAAGAGAATTGCAGTTCATCAATGATACATACCCTTCTATAAGGCTTCAGTTCTTCGGCTAACAAATGATGTATCTTGGCATCAGTCAAATCCTTTTTGGATGGATTATAGTCCAGTTCAGCCATGTCCAGATTGTGCGAGCATGTATTGTCCAGATTTGTCAAACTAGGACTGATTTAGTCAAAGAAAAGTTTTCAAAATAAACTCCAAAGTTAGTGTCAATAGTTAATCCAGGTTAAAGCTACAATATTTTAAATAAAGATACAGATAAACGAATTTCAGATACAAAATATAGAGTGAAAGAGCGAGCAGTACAAGAGAGAGACAGATAAAGAAAGTATTACTAAGTGTTTTAATTTGTCAGCCAATTTGTAGAGTTTTCGTTGTGCTGAGTCTTCATGCTAAAAGAAATTACTACAAAATTTAAATTTCTTGCATACATGCATTGTACGGTTATCATTATCGTTATCGTTATATTAATCGTAATCGCTATCGTTTCAATATCCAAAATTCGTTTACCAGGTGGTGTATATGGTTGGCGGTGCCCACCTGCCACCAATATAATTATTGGTATAATTCCTAAACAATGCACTCATCGACTCCGTGCCCGTCATTTGTCCAATTGTCGAGGGATTACGACGCATTACCTCCATGGCATCGCGCATGGTTAACTTTGAGTACGTCTCAATAATCTTTGGTTCAGCGCCCTATCGATAAAAAAGTATAGATATTTAACATTTTCCGAAAGAATATTAATTTAAGCTGATTCTACCTTTGGATCTCGAAGCAGTAATGGGCGTATAAAGCGATTGTCGAAGCGCTTAAACTTATCACGAACATTGTAGTTTCCTGTCTTGCCAACGATGTCCTCAATGCCGGCCATTAAATGATCCATGAACTGGAAAAAAATTTTAAAAATGTATGCAGTTATGCAAATTGTTATACAGTAGAAATTATATATTTGAATTATTTAAAATGTAATATTTAAATTCAATATTTGCCTTTTGCTCTTCAAAAAATAATCTTTATTTTGTCAACTGCCTTTAGTTGAAGCTAAATGAACATTAAATTAAAATTAATTAATTGATAGATAAACTTCGGTTTATACGTTTTTTTGCGACTGTTTTGGAGTTTGAGTTTTCTAACCCTGCTATTTTTTTTTAAGTTTTAGAGAGACACGCAATTTTAAATTATCTTTCTATATTAGAAATATTTTGGAAATTAAAATCGAAATTTAATACTAACAAATTTAAGGTCCAACCTTGAAACTATTTGACTTTGTGCAGCAATTATAAAAGTTACAAAAATAATCACTTACACGCTCATGAATGCGTTCATTCATTGTGGGTTTGCGTTTGTTGGCTCGCTTCACGTTGAGTATCTTGACGAGGGGCTTTATGGTGATGCCTTGCAGAAACACAGTAAAATAGATCACAGCTATTGTTGTGGTCACAAACATATTCTTATGCTTGACCACATTCTCATCCACCAGAAGTACAAGGGCAAAGGCAACGGCACCACGCAAACCACCATACGACATTACAAACTGATCCACACGTGATAATTTGTGCAATCGAAAGCGATTGGCAAGGGCCGACAACAAAATGACACCTATAAAGGGGAGAAAAAATATTATTTAGAATACTTTTTCTGATATTCTCAGATAATACCCACCTATAACACGAAATACTGAACAGAAGGCGATGGTTAGCACCACAAACCACGTATTCCATACGTGCATATTATTGACTGTGGCAACGCCTAGGAACATGAATATAATCGTCTCCGCCGAACTGGATAACATTTTTAATGCATATTTAACAGTTGTATGCGACTTCTGAGATATATTCGATTCCACATAGTTCTTCATTGTTATTCCACAGAACGTTATGCTAAAAAAAGAGAGATATTTTAAATTAATTTGGCTATTATTTTAGATAAATTTACTGTACTTACGCTAGTATGCCGCTCATGTGAAAGATTTCCGCATTCAGATATGCCAAATAGGCCATAACAAATATAAATATCGGCTCTATGACACGCACATGATCCGTAAAACGGGTAACCAAGCCAGTTAGGAAACCCCAAATGATGCCTATGGAAAAGGAATGATAATATAGTTATGTTAAGGGAAAGATTATTTTCATTCTTATGGGAGGAATATCATTCAAAGTTAAAGTTTAGGACACTAAGAAGTCTACCTAAAAAAGGATAACGGATTAAGAAGATCCTAGTCAAATCGATGCAGTTAAGACAAAAGTATCTGAGAAAGAAGTATCTAGTAGCACCTACATACATATATTTAATTACTTTGTAGGATGCAGATAAGTATGATACAAAGTTACAATATTTTGAGAAAGTTATAAAGTTGTAGAGGAAATATCTAATAGATAGATAACCAATAAAGTACATTTAAGAGAAGAAATTTTCAGCATCATAGTGTTTTGTAGAAACATTTTCTGGGAGAAGACTTATATACTTAGAATAAGTAGATTTCTTTTCTCTAAGCGACAACTAAAGCTAACTGGATAAAAGAAAGACCCATAGATTCAGAGTAATACATATTTGCAGATTCAATGAAATCTTTAATGCTTCTATTTTAGTTAATTGTAACTTACCGATTGCCGTGCCACCGACAGCCACAACGAAGAAGGAACCAACACCGCTGGCAATATCCTGCGCCACAATATGAGGCAATCCAATCTCATTGTAGACTTCCATCATGTGATACATGACAACCTGAAAGTAAAGATTAAACAATGGTATTTTCATTTCTTCAATCAAAAGACCAACCATCAGAATAATTGGTATTAAATGACATTTCCCATCGAGATGCTTCAATCTTAATACAACCACAAAGTGTGCTCTGTTTAATTGGCGTATAAAAAAACTTGTTGCTCAATAGCTCAATAAAAAGCAGAGTACTTAACTTACCGTAACGGCATCGTTTAACAGCGATTCACCAAAGACAACAATGTAGAGGATCTCATTCACATGTATCTCCTCGAATACGGCCAACACAGCTACCGGATCCACAGCGGATATTAGCGAGGCAAACAGAAAGATGTCCAGCAGCTTTGGTGTCTCCTCCCCAAAGATTCCACAAACGCCACAGGCATAAAGGGAGCCACCTGAAAGACGAGAATTCCTTGAATTATCCTTATTCAATTTGTGCGTTGTCTACGGCAATAGACTCGTTTAAACTTAATTAAACTGAATCAAAAGACTAATTGCGTATTTTTTAATTGGCTTTCTATTCACTGATACACGATAAACCATTTGATGGATGGATAGATATAATCTTTAGAATCTTAACCCCCTTTTTCTGAATATATTTTGAAGCCAATTTTTGCATGTTGATGAATAGTAAAAACGGCACAGTTTAGCTGGCAATACATTCAAAATATGGTTCACAACCAATGTGTTTTTTATTTTTCTAACATTCTGGATAAATGCATCCCCTTCAATTTCTCTCTATGTTAAACTTTCAGTAGTAAGCCACATTTTAATTGGCACTTCTTACAAAGTTGTATTTCCAATGAAAATATTTTCATTGCAGCTGAAATTTTGTTTAACTTTTCGCGGAATCATTCTACTTCTCTCTAGTTCGAGCTTTCAAGCATTTACAGAATTATTTTTACGAATAAATATTTTGCACATATTTTTTTAGATATAAAACTATTTGTTTAACAATTTGATACAATTTGTTAGAAATCTTGATTTTATAAAATTCTGGATAAAATCATCCCCTTCAATTTCTCTCTATGTTAAACTTTCAGTAGTAAGCCACAGTTTAATTGGCCCTTCATTCAAAATTGTACTTCCAATGCAGCTAAAATTCGGTTTAACTTTTCCCAGAATTATTCAATTTCTATCCAGTTTAAGCTTTCGATCATTTACAAAATTATTTTTACGAGTAAATATTTTGCACATATATTTTTTTAGATATAAACTTATTTGTTTCACAAATTGTTACAATTTGTTAGAAATCTTGATTGTTTTTGTGGTGAACCATCCAAGCGTTATGTCCGTGCCTTCAACATGACGTCTCTTCTTTCCCTGCTCTCGTTATTCACACATTCACATCAATCGCATGTTGTTTTACGACTATACTACTATTCGTGTAAATCACGTCCAAGTGGTCATCTAAAATTGCCCCTCCCTGCCCCATCCCCTGTCACTGCCCTTGCACAACAATGTGTGTGATGTTCGCGTGCCACAAATTTGTGTGTAACAACTGCGTTGCCATCATTGTAATCTGTCCTAAGTAATGTTCCACATATTTCCAGTAATTTTGTTTACTTTGTCAGCGTGTGAATTTTCGTAAATGAATTGTTGACTGGCAGTTGCAAAATGTTACTAAGAATGCAACTTATTTTAATACTAATCATTCTGAAATATACTTTTCAGTGAAATAGAAACAACTAGAAATACAGTTGTAGAATTTAAATATGCATTACTTAATAGTTTAACTATTCAATTAGCTTTGATAGACGAATTTGAAAACCCAATAAAGATCTATATAGAAATACTTCCTTTACTTTAAAAGCCCGATTACATACTTAAGATATTATGTTTTTTGTTTGAAATTGTTATGATTTTTATATTTCTTAAAGATTGGACAATCTCAACTCGTTGCAGGTTCAGGTATAAAACTATCATTTGAATTGTTAATACAATTTAAGAAAAATTAAGAAGAAGAAGCACTTGAATACAACCAAAAAGTAAAAAAAAAAATCATAAAAAATCATAATTCTAGAAAAATAATAATACTTATTCCCATTTTTTCAATGTCCGTATAAGTTTTATTTGATAGATATCTATGAATTTGACATTAGTTTCGAAACGTTTCACGTCAGTTTATCATTCGGATAATTATTTGAGACCTTAAATACACATAGAAAAAATTGGCCTTCATATAATAAAATTAATAAAGATATCTCATTTTGAAAGACTTAAGATCACACATTTTTAATGCTTATAAATGCAACTCTTAAAGTACTTAAGTCCACCCTTGTAAAACCTTTCCCTACAAACTTAATAAACTATTTATAGTCAAGTGAGTTTCATATGATACTATGTACATTATTGTGGGGTTTATCGACCTTTTAAGATAATAAATATTTCCACCTGTGACCTCATTGAACGCTTGATGGATGAGTGTGACTTGAGCAAGCATCCAGTGATGAAGTGACGTATGAACAATCACTTTACTTTTCTACTTCCCTTTTTATTTTTTTTAATTTTTTTAAAAACACTTCAGCTCTTCAGCGTGTTGACAACGTCTTTTCCAATGATGCCATTAATATAATCAATTGCTTGCTTACCTATTGTGGCCACATTAAAGATGGTGCCCACCACGGCCATAAGTAAGATTGTGCCCAGGTTATCGAAGAACATGCGATTGGGCATAAAGTAACCCGCATCCAGAATTATTGGCGGTAACATGTAAAAGAAGAATGTGTTGGGCGTCAGCGGAGAGACGGCAACATCCGTGCAAAAATAAAGCACAACGCCTATGGCCACGCCCACAACAATCAGCAGACATGATTCAGGAAATATCAGATGCAATTTGGGCGTCATATGGAAACCTGAAATATATATATATATTCACATTTAGTACAATAGAAAAGGAAACCGTAAATTAACGAAAAGGTTTTCCCCAAAAATTTCCACACTTGCCTCCTTGATGATGTATGTGTGTATGTAAGTAGGCGTATGGTGGAGGGGCGTGGCGTCTACCTCATACTTTACAATGTGCCAAAATACTTTCACTTAAATGTGTTTTTTGTGTGCTCCTATAAAAACTAACGAAACAAAAACAAATTCCATTTCAACTATGGCCCATTTACATGAAAATGTGACTTTTTCAAGTCAGCTCCTCACCCGGCCAGACACCCTACACAATCCCTACAATCGCCACAATGGAGCTGTTTTACGAATATTGCTGATGTTTGCATTTGGGTCAATTGCTACGATGGGTAATATGTAAATGTAGGTCTATAGAACGATACGCCACATGAAACACGTTATGGATTTAAGTATCTCAACATCAGCAACAATTTTATGTAATCAACAAACTTATTAAAGTAGGCACCACAAATTGTTGCCATGAAATTAAACTCAGAAAGAAATATCTGACAAAGTAATATCTGACAAAGGATTCTTATAAATTTGAGAACATTTACTAGTAGCGAAGGGTTTTGGATTTTTCAAGGCCGTTTAATTGATTTTAAAAACTTTTTAAAAATAATTGTTTTCTTAATCAAGCTATATATAAGGCTAAATTATGATTAAAATGAAACTCTGGATAAAAATCAGTTGTGTTTTAAGAAAGTTATGCAAGTTTAAAATCTGGTACATTTTTTCTGTCACTTTTGGCATAATTTTTGACGAAAAAAAATATGCTTTTCAGAAACGAATTTAAAGTGTTGTTTTATTTATACTAAGTTGGGCATCAGGAGTTGATTCAAAATAAAAGCTCGCGATTTAAACATTAGAATTTTTTTTAAATTTATATGTTTAGATGGCTCAAGGTCCAATAAAAACCCACAAATTTAAAATTTTTTTTTATTTTTTAATCTATAGTTTACTTTCTTATCCATATTTATCTAAATTAAAAAAAAATGTTTGAAATCGAATTATTTTTAAAGGAAGAATTAATATATAGACCATTATTTAGATTTATAGATCAAATCATGATTAAGATTAGATTTCTCTGGTTTTGACCACGTTATGCAAGTTTAAAGAGGGATTTTCAAATCTATATTTCACATTTAATTTAATAAATTAAATTGTTAGCAAAGAATTTAAGGAAAATCTTAAGATATAGTTATATAAAAATTGGCTTTGAGTTAAAAAGCATCAAAATTGTGATTTGCTGCGAGCTATCGTAAATAACTTACGAAATCACATTAAATGTATTACAGTTTAGTTACGCTTTAATTCGATTTGGGCCCAACACATTTAGGCATGTTGAAAAAGTGGCCCTGATAATAATTACATAAGTGGCCATAGTCACTCGAGACACTTGACTTATTCAATTGTAGATACGACGAGCAAGAGTCCGAATGAGGCTCTAAATGCCAACTGGCCAACGTTATGCATTGTTTGCCAAGGAGGTGTTGGCCGAAAAGGTGTTGGTTGGCTAAGAGGGAGAAGGAGATTGTTGCGTGTGCTTTTGGGCCGTGCTTTGTGGCCTTGAACAAATGGATTTTTGTACAAAATTCAAGGTAACCAAGTGACCGAGAAACAGGAGACAGAGGAGATAACAAAGTCAACACCGGTTGCTGCTAGTTACCAACTGAAAACGAGTTCCCAAGAGATGCCAGAAAACAGTCGAAATCATTGCAGCTTGGCCAAATCGTTTATGCAATCTGGCAATTGTTGCTCAAGGGACGGGGGTCTTTTCAGTTTAGGGGACAGGGTCAAGGATTTGGCTTACTCGCTTGTTGCGCACTTGGCTGATGCTTATGCAATGTCCTTCAGCTGGGACAGGCTGCACACCTACACACATCCACACACACACACACCACACACATCGTTGTGTAAGTTGATGTAAATCTGCATGTCAGTAACAGCGCCGAAGTCAACGTTATATAAAATGTATTGATTTTGCCTGGCAACCACTCACAGGACGCGCACACATACAAACACACCAAGACATACACTTACACACACACACACACCTACACCCACTTTGCCTCCTTACAAACATATTCTTAGACTGAAACTTACCGATTTTCGCTATGCTCGCTGATAGTATCCATATGCCAATTATAAACGGCGTCTTGACCCGCGCAAAATCCACTTGGGACAATGGATAACGCTCCGTTGGAGGATGTTCCTCCACATCATCCATCTCCACATCAAAAGGATCTGCGGCTTTGAATGCCTCGGCATGTGGCAAAGGTGGACTTGCTGAGGATGATGCCGAGTCGGAAGTTAAAACTGACGCCGATGTTGTCTGTGGCAGCTAAAAAGAGACAGAAAAATATCAAGTTAGTAAATTTGAAATTAGAAATGAAATAGCATAACAATAAAATCTTTTAGGACAAGCTAAGTTAACTGAAAAATACATTAGATACCCTCTATTTACAGAGAACATTTCTGTACCTTTAGCTGTCATTTGAATCTTTTGAAGCTAAATTCATGTGAGCTTTATCCAGTCTAATTACACACATTCCTTTTAACGATTAATGACTACAGGGTATATTTTTAGCTGCTCATAGTGTGTAGGCGTAATGGAGTGGGAATTTGAGCGACAATTCCTTTGTGACGACTGTCTACCATGTCAACTATTTTCTGAATGAAATTGGTCGGCATAAATTAAGTCGACCCGCATTGTTCCCAGTCATTGTTGCTCATGGGTTGATCTAGGTCAGTGCCTATAAAGGTGAATGGATACAGGTGGGAGTCGTATTGGTAGTATGTAGTATTTCTACGCCTAAGAATTTATATACTTATTTTCTTTGACGAGGGAAACTAACAAGCAATTTAAATCAATCGATGGCAATTTAAACAGTCAACTTAAGTGGGTTTTATATTACGTTGAGAATTTTGTATGTAATTTTTTAAAGGGAACATAGTTTATAAGTATAATATTAAATTAAAAAATGTCTGTTATAAGTTTATTTCAAGTCCTAACTAAACTACATTTGTATCTTCTTTTACCCTGAGCTCAATATTGTTGTTAGAAACCAAGCGTATGTCTTTCTCTGAAGATAGAGCTCATTTAAGAGGCCTCTTGCCCTGCAAGTCTTAGATTAATCCTAGTTCACAATTTAATTTTATTTATTTTTAGGTTATATTCTTGTTATTCTCATTACAATGTAACACGGATTATCTCCGTAAAATTGTAACAATAAATGTTAAATAAGATGTCTGTTTTAAAATTTCAAAGATAAGCTCACAAGATAATTTTCTTATGACAACTGTTAGATGTTTGTATCTGATAGATAGAGTATCTGGTGGATACACATATTCTAACATGACGTCAATTATAACTTTGTGGAATATAATTCATGACAATTCATGACTTGCTGACGCTTTCTGACAGACAAATTACCATAATTATAGTCAATTTTCGTTTTGGGCGGTAAACAAAAAGGACGAAAGCGATAAAAACAATACGCTGATAACCAAGACATGTATACTATATTTAAAAGCCAGAATGCGCAGTTAATGCAAAGACCCGCCCAACTGGACACTTAAGTGTAATCAGGTAAAGAGCTTTGGGTCAAGTCATATTGACAACCAAGTCACAATATCAATTAAGTTTAGACACTTACATTTAACTGCGTGACTGCATCCGTGGCCTTAGCACTGGAAGTGGGACTAGAACTGGAACTGGAACTGGAACTTGAACTGGAGGTGGCCACTCCTGTGGCACTCACATTTGGACGCGCCTCAATGCTGGAGAGGAACATGCAAAGGCCGCAAAGCAGCAACATCAACATTTGCCCCTTCATTGGACACTGTTTGTGTTTTTCCTTTGATTTGTGGTAGATTCTAGTTGGTGGTTCCTCAATCGGTGGAAGGCTGGCGTCACTTTGATTTAAACACATTGTATAAGCCAACTGGCAAGTTGTTACTTTGTTTAGTGGAATTTCTTTAGCACCATTTAATGGATTGGTATTGGGATTGGGAGTTGGATTCAATGTTGAAGTTGACCAACAGGCGCGGCGGGCAAGGTTCATTTGTTGTTGCAACGCTGGCGTCGCACTGTCGTAATCCTTTTCCGTACGGCTTTTCATTCTACGGCTGTGACAGCAACTTCTTCCTCTCTTCCTGTTTCGGCTCCACCTCCTTCCTCACCACCTTCTTCTTGGTGTTGTTGTCCCTCTTTTATTTTTTGATTTATGTTGTTTATTTTGGCTTGTACTCGGACTTCAACTGAGTTATCGATTTCTGCTGTCATAATACACAGTATGTGGGTATTTTGTTGTGTTATCCTTTGAACCAGTCCTTCAAGTGCAATTATCGAGTGTCTACAAGTAAATGTAAGTAGATTAAACAAAATGTTAAACCGTTTCCGTTAAACATCGGTTTTATCGACCGACCTGCCGCAATAACCAACTGAAACTGGTTAAAACCTAGCACTTTCAGTCAGCACGATACCTTCTATATCATAAACATTTGTTTACCCAGAAAGTCACGCTATCAATCGATAAAGCTCATCACATTTAAAAGATGTGCTAAAATCAGACATTGCTAAATAAAAAATCTATCACTTTAATTTAGATGATATCAATACACATCACAACCACAATTAAAGTTGTATCATTAACAGCTTACTTTAGTCAAAATCTTAAGCTTAAAGCTGACTTTAGAGATACTTAATCGCAGAAAGGTAACGTGAAATTTGAAAACATTTTAGGCAAAGGAAAGATGAAATCACTAAATGATAATGAGAGAACTCTAGGCGTCAAGTAAAGTACCTAAATTAAAATACCTTTTTAAAGAAAATCGTTTTAAAATTTTACATTACTAATTTGGTTTATTTTAACAGATATTTTCTTTTACAAAACAAACTTTAAGCAAGACTTTCCAAGTTCAACTTTATACTAAAGAATAATTTTATTTTCACTAAAAGAAAACTTCCATCATCTGCAGAATATTTTATACTTCAAGTCTTGATAATTTACTTTACTCGAGTTAAACGCTTGAGCAACAATTTAAAATTCAGAAGTAGTTAAGCATAAAAAAGGAACTGAAAAACTTAATTCTCTTCTTTGAGTTTTCTATAGTTAAAAGAAGTGCTTTACCGTCTCTCTTTGCTATTTTAAGAATCTTTATAAATGATTTAAAATTTATGCTAGTCCAAAAACGGCACCTCACTTTGGTATTCAGCGACTTGAAGTTAATTTCCATTGTTAATTGGCAATCATATTTATCGGCAATCATTTTAGTTATTTTTATTATCAACTCTTAGATCTTTCACGATTTATTTGCAAACACTGTGTAAATATTTAATTGAACAATGTTTGTACTTTTAACTGGATAGATCCAGTGCACTTTAACATGCTAATTGTATTAATAACAAACTAAGGTAAGCAAAAACCTGGCAGTTTTGAGCTATCAGAGCTTAAGATAACAACAAATTTGAATTGGATGCGAAAGTAGCTACAAGTAGCTGCAGATAGTAGCTATACTTAGTAAGAGGAAGTCAATTACAAACGAGTATACCTCATTACAGAAAGCTTATCTTTTGCTCGTAGCTCGTAAAATGTACAAATAATTGTGCTCAACTGAACTGGAACCAGATAATGCAACACCCGAGTAAGTTATAAAATGATTGTTTATTATAATTGATGTGGACATACTGCAGTCAAGTGCAATGTCGAGACTCATGATCAATTGGAGGGCAATGCAAAAAAAGCCTTAGAATTTTCCCATTGCCTTCACCTTTTCCCTTTACCCTTGCCCATTTCCTTCCGTTTCCATCAATTGACACTGTTCAATTACTTATTTTAAGTTTTACCCCATCAATTGAAATATTATTTTTGCGACAGTCAACTGTCGTCATTCTTTCGAATAAGTATTTCAAACATCTCAATTACGTTCAGCAGCTGCTTAGCTTAACATATTTCAATCAGCCAATTGGATTGTCATCCCTCTCCAAACACAATTCCGTCCAACACTTGGCCAAAGTGCTGATTAGTTGAGCTACAGCAAAACAGTTTCAAGTTCAGTGACTTTATTGCAAAAATGGTTAACCACTTAACCGGCATTAACCGGTAATCGAAAGCGTTAAGCAGATTAGAGTTAATTTTATGTGGGAATCAACTAAACGCCTAGATGTCGGCCTCTTTGATTCATTCACTGCTCACGTTACTGAATGAATTGAAATTGCTTATAGATATTTGCATATTTATTATTTAATTAATACATTTTTATTAAATCAGTAATAGTAGATTTATAACTTAACAGAAATTGAAACGATATCGACTCTTTAGCATTGAAAAACGATCTGAGATATTTTATCCTGTTCATTAATTTCCATTTTTTGGCCAGAACTAAACCACTTATATAAATCCTATTTATAATTCGCTGTGTGTAGAGATTTTAGCTAGTAAAGTAGAACTGATAGTCATGACCACATTAAAAGGAATTTCAGTAATAATAACTTATAACCCAGCTTTCTATCTATTCTAAGAATTTTATAAAGAGAGAACAACAAATATTAATCCACGATTTTACTTGAATTTAACCTAATTAGCTTAGTAGAAACAAGTTAAACGGACTTCCCAGATTCAATTATCATAATGATATGAAAACCAAACCACTTGAAGCACTTTAAGCCAGTTTAATGAAGAGAATAAAAACCACACTTAATATAAATTTTTAAAAATATTTAACCAAAACGGAAGGCAAGGAAAAAGCATTTAAATTAAATGAGTTTTAGCACTTTGCTATTGCTCACAGATGTCATTAATAATTTATGTAATATTGACTCTTCACGTATTCTATGACTTTTCCAGGGGGCCAAGAGTTTAACGTAAATTGGATTGGCGCATCTGTCCAGGCGTTAACTATTTACATTGGCAACAGACTGAGTTAATGTCTGTGATGATGTAAAAGCAAATATTTTTGGTCAGTAGCCGATGGCAAAAATGGCCCAGACTGCGTCAGCGGAATTCAAGTTCAAGTTTAGATGGGAAAAGGAATATTTAAGGCCAAATGATGTTTTAAAATATTAATAAAAACGCCATTTATTTATGGACAGCAAATAATCGACGTATTTTTTGGACGAGTACCAAGAAAATGTTTGTCTTTATAGATAGAAAATTATACTATATTTAAGAAAATACATCACATGTTGCATATTTGGCTTTGTTACTGTACCAAAACAAGTTCTGGCATAAGTAAAAGTTGGAGCGTAAAACTTGAACTTTGACCTCACAGATAGCTGCACACGCAGAGTCAATTTCAAAATGCAAATACTTTAATTAAGCGCACAAAGGTATTTCTAAACAAATCAAAATCAATTGCAGTATCTGGGAAATGCAAGAAACAGAAAAGCAAAAAAAAGATGCGCAGATGCAAATCGATTATAACCGGTAAATGGCCAGATATTAACTAGTTCAATGCGGTTGTCCAGCAATGCAACTTGGCCAAAACGAAGCACTGCAGCTGCCAACTATATATTTATGGCCAAAAGCAATTTGAAAAACAATTACCATGTGTTCTCCCTACGAGTATTAGTTCTATATCGTGCTCGCATTCATATGTATCCAATTAATTTTCTATAGCTATGCAAACTTGAACAATGGACAATTCATAAATGCATATTCAACTTCATTGTGTGTTTTTATATATGTGGACCATTTTCTGGCCCTGATTGTGGGCCATAAATGTGTGTCAAGTGCAGTGGTCTAATTGACTAAGTTAAACAATATCCATACATTTTTTCCTTGAATAGCAATTTGAGATAAACAAAGGTTTTTTTCTATAAAGTAGATTATCTTTTTTATGACTCTACCACGTGTCCAGTAGAAAACAATAAACTCACATGACTTTGATTACTATAGTGCCAATCAATTTTAGTTACAGAGATGTAACATATTTTGTTGATATAAATTTGGTTAAAAATTTTCAACCAATTTAACTGAATAACCATCAATCATTGAGAGTGTCACATTTGAATTCCGAATATTTCAGAGAGATGGAAGCAAAGAAAGTACTCTCTGTCTTAAGCACTCTTGGATGTATATTATTGCACTTTTTAATTTCAAATTATATGCCATTTACAGCTATAATCATTATTATTAGTATATTAGCAAAGCAACTCAACAGCAGAATTCACATGAATTTGTTGAGAAAACGTCATTCACAGAATTTATTTCGTTGCCAAAAGTGGCCAAAGAAATCTTATATAATATAAATAAAGCTTCCTCAAGTTGAAAAAGACCGCAAAATAAATAAACGACATCAACAAAATGTGTATAACAAATCACCGCAAAATCATTTTACGGGCTCTTGCGACAAATGCTAAGTGACTTTAAGGGGCAGACTACAGGAATGGGGGAGTAATAAACAGGAGAACGGGATGAAACCCAAAAGTTTTCACAATGCCATTGGAATTGTTCCCTTTTAGCGTCCAGACGCCATCGTAATTGGTTTGCTGTTGTTCAACGATAAGCTGAGATGTTGGGGTTTCAATATTTATGGGCGCAAGGGTTTTCAAATTGAGCCAAACACAATCTTAACTTTGCGAAATTGAATCGAATAAGTTTAATTCTTATCTGAGAAATACGTCATCGTTGTATTTTTAATTAACCGAGCTTTAATTCAACATTTAATCTTGGTTTATTTAGCAGTAGTATATAATATATTTATTTAATCGATTAACATGACTTTACGCCCACATAAAACTGAAACTAATTTCACACCATTTTTACAACTTGATACCATAATAAAATACAAATTCTTGGTCAGTTGAAAATGCTCTATTAAGAGCTTTAAAAACAATTAGAATGTTTTGTTTATAGTTTTCTGAATATAGACAACAATTTAGATATCATACAAAGATGTTGATACGAACCAATGTCAAAGCTATTCATTATAAATCAATTCATTGTCATGCGAAAAGGTGTCCAAACTTACAGAGTATAATTATTATCAGTTCTGATATCGGGAATGGTCTTTACAGCTTTTGGCATTAAGTTTTGATATATAATTTAATGTTGATAGCAAATGTGGTCAGCATTTTACAACAGAAATGGTCAAAAACTACATTTTTCTAGTTAGATAACAACAGTAATTAAATAGATAAAATGGAATAATAAATTTATAGGAATTTGGCGGCAACAACAAAAGTCACCATATTTAAACCAGTTAAGAATTACAAACTGATTGAGGAATGTCATCACTTCCATGAGGAATGACAGTTGGAGTAATTGTAACTCAAACTGAGCTCAACAGCTGCAACTCTGATAGGATCACAAACAGTAGACAAGGTGTGCCCATTTTGACTTAGGGTCGTAGGGGTTTTTTTGTTTAGGTAAATTCTAAGCTGTTATCAGTGGCACAACAACAAAAATAACAACAATAATGTTGCAAAGAAGCAGACACAAATGACCCGACAAAAAAGATTTTGGAATGCGAAACGGATCCACAGCACAAAAGTAGAACAGCGTGTCTAGAACGCCCAACAGTGAACAGATAGAGTGACAAAATGATTGATAAAGAGAGACAGAGACATATTACAGAGAGAGAGAGAGAAAGAGAGAGTGTGTGTTTGAGTGAGGGGAGACAGGGTAGGAGGGTGACTGAGCCAGTGACGATGCAAAGAAGACCAAAATAAACATGAAGTACACTTTTTTTGGTTGGAAAAATTGTTGTAGTTGGAAAATCATATTATTTGAAGTGGCTAAAAATATACAAATAGAGAGCACAGTGGAGAAAGAGAGCGAAACAGAGCGCGGCATTTCATTTATAGACAAAAAATATTTAAAAGATTTATATTTTATTTTATGAACGCACATTTTCAACGTTTTTCCGTGACATTAACAAAACAGCTGCTTTCTCTTCTGTTTTTTAAATAGGCGTTTCAAATGTTGTTTGAACGATCACGACGCCTAGACTTATTTATAATTATCCACATTTATATGCGGAACGTTTTAATACAAATAAAAATCAAAACACACAATTCATAATCTTTCGATTCCACTAAAAATGGCGCACTAAAAACACGTGTAGCGAAATCACAGATAATATTTTGTCCGAATTTTTCAATTTGATTTTCATTTTATAAATTGTGTACACAACATTTGTTTATAATATTGAAAATGCTTTTTCATTTTTCAAAAATTTCTTTGCGGACGATCGAAAAAAACAAACTGCAGTCCGCGCTCTGAAGCTGAGAACTGAAATTGAAAAGCAAAACGGCAGCAGGAAAACTCATTGCACAGAGAGCGGGTAGTCGCGCGAGAGAGAGAGAGAGAGAGAAAGAGAGAGTGAGAAGAGACTGAGACGAGGGCTGGAGAGTGGGCAAAAAAAGCCGGCTGCCGCACAGTGGGACCCTTTGACTTTGCAAAATGCAATTGGAGTGATAATAAAATTTGTACATAACATCTTGATTATTTATAAAGAACAAATTAATTTTATATAATTTATTTTATATCATTTTATTCAATTAAATAATAAGTAAGATATTTTTTGTACCATTTTTTGTGCAATTTTGTTTACATATTAGTATTTTTATCAGTTTACTTTAAAATTGCAACCATTTTTAGCTATTACACCCACTGTACAGCGCAACCCTCTTCTTGCTGTTAACAGTGCTTTAACAGTGAGCACCCACAACAATGTTATTTATTGTTTATTTTCTGTTTACATTTCTATTTCCAAAACCTACTATAAATAAGGAATATAAGCTATCTAAACTGGCAAAGAATAAACAATAAGAAGTGGATTGAGTGGGTAAATATTCGAAAATATGCTGTAGTTTTCTTTACAATTACTATCGTTCGGTTGCCATTAGTGTACTATATATAAGATATAGTTAATTCCCATCAAGCCTAACCTCGGTATGGTAAATGTTGTGGTTTGCACAGTATTATGCAAAATGGAGGCTTCAATATAACCACAATGATTCTTCTTTTCCTTGTTTTTTAGCACTTTACATTCTTAATTGAAATTAATAATTGAGGGTACGAGCAGGCAACCAACCACAAAGAACTGTCAGGACATGCAGTTTAAATTGACTTTCATTCTGTTTCCGTGTGTATATAGAAGAGTGTCCAAGGATAACAACTGGTTTGTAATGCGCCTGTAATTACAATGTACACAGTGCCTGCCAAAGTATGCATCTGCATTTTGCCAAGCATTGAAAATATGCACATACTACGAATACAAGTGTATATCTAATATAGAACATATGTATGTGCGAGTGTATTAGTAGACATTTCAATATCAGGTTCGTGGCATTTCCATATCGATCGACTGTCTCTAGGGAAGGGGCCCAAAAAAAAGAGAAATGAAAAACCTACAAGAGCTTTAACAACAGTCAGGAGCAAGGACAAAACGGGACGATGACTGGCGCCTTGTGACTGCACAGATATGAGAACACTACACTACAGTATAGTGATATATCTCTATAATATGCAGACAAAATTGTTTTGTGTACACATTATCCTTGTACTTGAAAAGCATGCACTAAGTGCACATAATTGAAACCAAAGGACACACGCTACAGCTCCCAAGACACAATCCTGCCTTGATTGCACGTCTTAACGAGATTCTTTTACGAGTGTCAGTCGCACATGGCTATACGACTATACGACAGCTCGTTACGGCGGAACGAAATAGTGTGTACTCATCGATTTGAGTGCCTAATCCAAATTCAAGTGTGCGAATTTATGTAAACTGTTGAGTAAGTCATCTAGAAGCTATAAAATAAAACCTGAAGTAACATAAAAATTGTTCGTTAACTTAAGATTAAAAGAATCTGTTTTTAATTAACTTTTACATAAGCTTCCTGATAACTAGTTCAATTAATAAATTATGACAAGGAAGGGAATTGTAGTACGTCATACTAATAACTAAAAGCTTTTATAACAAAGTGTTTTTCTTTTCATCATCTCAAACCTGGGCCAAATTCTAATAAAAATCATTTTGAATGTAAGTATTATGCATAAGTTTCCACAAAGCATAAACAAACAAAAACAACTTGGAAAACACAAAAGTTTTGTTTGAAGTGTTGTATTTTAGGAATAGGTCCGAGGACAGCGAAGCCTTACGTTCGATAGTCTTAACATTTAAGTATGTAACTCAAAGTTTTTGCTTAGATTGTTATGGTGAATAAAATATAATAATCCTGCCACGCTACTAGACAGAAGCAAAACGACGCTTCGAGGCGTTATGTAAGCGTGTGACGCTACTCAAGGACGTTGACAACAAGTCTAAAGCCGAAAGTAATAAGACAACAATCCATAGCATGGGCAGATAGAAACAGCCAAATAACAGGATAATCAAGAAGAAGAAACGACTAAAAAGAAATAGATAAATTTATTACAGTTTTGCAATGACCATGCTCGAAGGACAAAAAACACGCAATGCTCTTATAGTAAATCAGTGGCACATAGAAGCAAATAAAAACAAAACTGGATGGGGAGTGAACATCAGACAATAGTTATTACGATGGCATAGCCAAAGGATATAAGTACAAAGCAAAAAAATAGATATTCATGTGTGTGTATTTGTAAACGTATTTACATTTGTGTATTTGCTAGAGAGGAGTAACGCTGTTACTATGCAAGGACAAAAGTTAGAAAATGGAAGAGGAATTATCCGACATTTAAAGGCAATATCGAAGTACATGATCTTCAATTGCAGTTGCGAAAAAGCTTTTAATTTATGAAGAATCGAAATCGCAGTAATCACATCACTAAAAGCTGCATTTCTGTATGTTCTTATTATGTGTATGCACGTGCTTGGTCCGCATGTCATTATTATTTGCCAAGCGGCAGTAATAACAAACATGGCGCCTGCAGTGCTACTGTCCGCAACACATATACATACAAAGTGAAATGTAGCTTGCTCACACACATACAGAAAGTGTAGCATGCTTTTGAGCGCTATATGCAATTACGTATGTATGTAAGCGTGGATGTGAGTTTCCTTTGTTATTATTATTGCTTGAATTCCTTCTGAAAGCGTTGGCAGCGAGAGCTACAGCAAAATGTGACGTAAAAACAAAGAAGAAAAAAGACTATGTCGGCGTCGCCGTCTGCGTCGACGTTGTGACAACTTGTTTTTGTTTAGCGTAGGTACCGTTAGCATGTGGGCGCCTTGTCACATGTGACATGCGCAATGGCCGCCGCCGCCTGAAAAACAGATGTTTGCAATTTATGGCGTGGGAGAGAATACAAAGAGGAAGAAACAGAATGAGCAAAAGTCAGACAGAGCGAGAACAAAAGCAAATACTCGACAGTAAAGAGTCAGCTTTACTTTTTACTACACTGTCGATTTCAGAACGGTTTTCAGACGCTTAAAACCGCCTTATTAGATTTATAACTTAGTAAATCCGAATAATGACATCGACAGACATCAGTTAAAAGTAATAACTTAGAAGGCTCAGCAGTTTATTATGCAATTATTTGTTTTTAAAGCGAATAGAAAGTGAGTGTCTGATGCGAATATACTACATATTTCATTATGTAAGATAAACTTATATGCCTACAATCACATTCGGAATAATAATCAGGACTTACGATTTGTTTTAGGTTTAATTGTGTAGCGACAGCGACACACCTAATGTTTTAGTACTTCTTCTATAAAACTTTGCCATTTTATCACTTTTTTTTCGTTAATCAAAGCAGAAATTCAAACAGATTTTGTGTTTTTTTTTCTTAGGAGCTTGAACACTTGTTTAGCCGCTTTATCGCTAAATAATTGATGTAATTTAAATAACACTAACAACTTTTAGCACACGCACACACTTAGCCCGAATGTTGTAAATGTATTGGTGGGTCTAGGCGGCGGCAACGGTTGTGACAGCGATGGCGGCGATGTTCGTCCTCCTCCACCTTGCTTCTTTACTTATAGCGAACGCTTGAGCACGTTAAAGTTTTGCATTAGATTTGCCGTTTTCATATAAACAGCAAACAATTTGTTGTAGTTTTTATGAAAATTTGTGCATACACTAAAGTAGAACTGCCGCCGGGCCATTGCCATTGCCAATTCGATGGGACACGCACTGAAGACTGAATTTTCTTTTGCTTCGAAGCTTCACCTTCACGTGAGGCGACAGGACGTTTGCTTGCGATAGATATCCTGTTTACAAAAAAGTACTAAATTTGCCACAACGCCAAATGAAAATTGGGGTTGTCGTTGCTGTAATCGATTTACAAAAGTATCGTTGGTGGTGACAGTCCTGGGGTCATTCAAAAATCAAAATGGCGCCAATGAATTGATTTGTGACGGATACCGATGAATATCCTTATAAAACATAACCTGAAAAAACTGTGCAGCACAAAAAATCAAAACTTTGAGTGCAAAGGATAATTAAATTATCGAAATAACATCCTTTTTATAAGACCTGTTTAAATTTAATTAAATCATTCTGAAGAAATATGAACACACAAGGTTTATAACTACATTTCAACTTTACAGTGGGTTTATTTTGTTATCTTTTTTTTAGTATGTACTAAGAAATTGTAAAATATTCAAAATTAGTTTCTCTTCACATTAAAATAGTAAATAAAATTGTATTCATTTTTTATTCTCAAATCAAATGCACTTCACATTACGGGAATAAAACTTCCTCGTTGGCTCAGTAGTTAATCCTTGAGGAGCGCGTCGACTTGGAGAGGCTGTACTGTCGATCATCAACTCGGGAACTACCTCCGCCGCGTTCCCGATCGAATTTGTCATGAGAACGTTCACGAGACGATTTTTCCTACAGGGCAAATATGATAGTTACTTCAACCGATTGCATATTCTCATAATAAATGGAAACTTACTCTATGACGGTCTCGTTCACGCAAATCGTCATCGCCGTTTTGTGCTGAAAATCGATCATTCTTGAATTTCTTGATTAAAACTTCGAGGGGGCTTGTCTCACCTTCACGTCTACGCTTATGATCGCTGCTGCTGGACTCCTCGATGCGATCCCGCTTACGTCCCAGCTTACGGTCTTTGCGGGCATCACGCTCCTCGTCAGATAGCTTGTCTTTGTTGCGATCTTTGGTTTTGAGACCTCGTGCCTTCTTCACACTATCTACGAGTTCTTCTACCTTCTGTAATAGCATAAGATTAATATGGATAGGAAAAAAAGACGATAGATTTACAATCTGTTTAACTTGTACATACGTCTAACTCAAATTCAAAATAATAGTAACAAAGACCGATCCTAAAGCCATGCAAAATGTTATCTATTCACTGACCACCCGCCCAGATGACCAGATTCCTCCGCCCCAATCCAATCACTTCTTGAATACCCTCCCATCCCTCCCTCACATTGCGCCGATCACTTACCCGGTCTGCACACAATCAAGATCAACGAAATATAACTAAACGGCAGCCAGTGTGCACCAGAAGGTAGCGAAACTTTTCGATTTGGCGTTGAAGAGTCTGGTCAGCAAGACAACGTTACACACACAAAGTCCAGCAATTGGAAGTCCCATACATGGTAGTTATTATATTGAAGTTTGTTGATTTTTTTTTTGTTTTTGTTCAGGATACTATTTTTGTGGTCCCTTGGTAGAAGTAGTTTGATGATGATTTGACAGCACGTGCAGAGAATTCAGTCAGCATTCAAAGTAGAGTTCAGTCTGTTGAGCATAGTTTTGAAATATCTCTAAATTGTGGAGATAATTCAGATCTCATTTATAATACGAATGAGGCAGGAAATTGACTTGAAAATAGTTTATACAGTCAAGCCATAATACTTTGATCTCAATATCTGACGAGTTAATGTCCAATGTTTAACAAACGGAATGTGTTGGGGAATGCTTGATGGTTATCCAATCGGGTTTACTATTAAGTATATGTTTTAGGTCAATTTAGGTTGTTGTCTTCCTTAACAGTCGTCTGTGGATGAGTGTGTGATGGTTTTCTGGATTCTATTATTTGTCGTCTTTGACTTGTTGCACTTTAAATACACAATTTGAATAAATATTGTCTATGTTGATGACATCAGGTAAAACTTTAGCTTAGTCCATTAAAAATATGATAGCGTTTCAACATGCAGTTAAGGTTTGTTCTTGTTGTTTTTGTAACTGTTGTTTTTCTCGATTTTTTAAATGACATCAAAGCGAGGTTTCCGGTATGCTTGCTCGGAAAGTTATGTCCTCCATTTAAACTGTTGTATGTCCAGATTTGTCGATTGTCGTTAAAAGGTTTCTACTTTTGTTTACATTGCTCTCCATTTGCAGATCTTCAACGTAATCCATATCGAACGTGACTGTAGTAGGTTTATGTTAATAAAGCAGATGTAGAAAGTTTTGGGTTCATCTTAGCTTCGTGGTTTTGGTCTTTGTTGATAGGTTTAATCGTTGTTAGTCGAATGATGATTTAATTTATTTATCTCTCGTTCATGCGTTGTTTTTATGCTTGATATATCCATTTCCTCGGTAGACTTGTGCGTCGACTTCTGGGTAATACTTGATTGATCCGCAGATCCTTCATTGTCGTCACCATCTTGAATAGGGTGTTGTTCTGGTCCAAGTTGCAACTTATGAAACTATCTTAACTTACGGATAAAATACATAACAATTTGAAAAATAAAAAATCCTAACATTTGTATGCAATTTTCAACAAAAATTATTCAAATGAAAACTAGTTAATCTCTATACAGTTCAACTGTGCACTTATATCCTAATAGACTTATTATATAACTATTTGTGAAAGCCCCAGTTTAACAATATTATACTTAAAGATTGAACTTTGTTAACTAGGACGAGAAACGAGATCCAATTGTGTCCAGAATATTGTTATGGATGGGTTGATTTGTTGCTAATTGACGTCTCATCAAACGGTTGTGTCTCACAAGCTCAGGGACGGACTCTTTTTATAGTTTTAGTTAATTTTTTTTGTATTGTTTTTTTTTGTGTTGGGTGCCCTCCGTTGGTTGTGCGGTCGGTCGTTGTCTTAGCGTACTATGTATGCAACCATATGCTACTAACCTTTGAACTACTCGACGATGATTCCAATTTACGACGTTTAGAATCTACAAATTTTGAAAACATTCCATTATGAAAAAGTTATATAAGATAGGGTTCATTTGGTTACGCACCTTTTTCATAATCAATTGTATCGTGGCTGCGTCGATGCTGCAAGGAACCATTGCTTTCGTTGGATACTGAGCTGAGATCCCGATCCCGTTGTCGTCCTTCGTATTCTTCGTAATGACGATGATCCTGGCTGCTGTTAGTGTTGCTACTTGCTACCAAATCCACAGTTTCAACGCCATCGTGTCGATGTTGACTACGCTCATCTCGTCGCGTTGGCTTCTCACGTTTCAGAGAACGCTGCGTCGCCGCCTCGATCTCCTCTAACCGCTGGGCGCGCTCTCGTGCACGTTGCTGTATCTCCGCCTCGGTCCGCTCCTTGTTGTTACTGTTGCGAGAACTATCCCGTTGTGAGCTACGTGTGCTGCTCAAACTATGACGTTCCTCACGTTCACGTTCACGTTCACGTTCTCGTTGATCTCGATCCCTTTCACGATCACGCTCTCGTTCCAGCTCACGACTGCGATGTTCAGTTTGGCTGCCATTGCTGCTGCTATTGTTGTTGTTGCTGGTAGTGCTGATGGATTGCACCTCATCCTTGGCATCCAAGCTACGACTACTCATTGTGGACTGCGTGGTTTCCCGTTTGCTCTCACGTTCGCTTGTGGACGGAGTTGAAACGGACTTTGAAACGGACGCAGACGTAGATGTACCGTCAACCTTGATGGATTTCACTTCCCCACGTACAGTTTGACCTGTAAAAAAGTGAATTCGAATTAATCAAAATCTTTTTTAGAGTACCTATAGTGAATTGAAGTGAAAAGTCGCGCCAGGTAGACGTTCAAGCAGAGTGTAAATCGCTTGTTAGCTTACATTTAGCAGTTATACAATTATCGTTAATCCTTTCTTAGACTTATATATTTTTACATGCTTACCAGCCTTAGCGTCCTGCTCCTTACTGTTGGTCTTTTGATCGTTGTTGAACAAGGATGAGCTGCTTGACGGTTTCGCAATCGGCGCAGGCGTCATTGGGGCAGCTGACGAAGTTACTTTATCGTTGGTCAACACCTTGACGGCTGTTCCAGGCAGTGTGGGTGCTGTTTCTTTGACAGGTCGTTCCGCCACCTGATGGAAGTCACTCTCCTTGAACATGTGCGGAGTCTTTTGTTTCAACTGTCCAATATAGCTCGAGGCAATGGCAAACAAATCGGGTCGCTTTGTTTTCTCCTCCTCACGCACTTTGTCAACTTTGCGCTCAATGATCTGGGCCAGCTTGGAAAGCACCGGATAATGGGGAAGAATGCGCATTAATATGATAAGAGCATTGCGTATCTGCATAAAGTCCTTGGAGTCTAAACAAAATACAATCGCTTTGGTGATCTTATAATGCCATTTGTGGCAGACATGACGATAATTCTCATAACCAACATGATCGTTGGCCTCGGAGAATTGATTGCTGACTCGAAACTTGGTCACAAAGCCGGGATAATTGGCGCATTCCTTATTGAAGACCGCCTGATCCGCATGCCAGCGCATCACAGTCTCCAGCATGGCACACAAAAAGCGTCCATAACGGGTCGCCTCGCCCTCTGTGCATGACGTGACCGAGTATGTAATATCGCAAAAGAGCTGTGGAATTAATAGATTATTAATTGACTGAAAAATCGCTGCACTGCATCCAAGTCTTACCCGATCGTAGCACAACAATGTGGAGAAATTTGCTGTCTTCAGATTATGTATAGTCTGGACGAACTTGGCACAATAGAGTGCATCCAGGGCAGTGAATGTACAGCGAGGAAAGAGGCACAACTGCAGGAACTGTGTGATCGTATCATTCTTGGCCGACTTTGCTGAGCGCAATAAAAACCAGCCATCCTTCTGCTCCTGCAAACGTTGCAGTATTTTATCCACATGCTCATGTTGCTTCTTGCGTTCATCGTTTAGTTTCTCCATGAGTGCAATATACCGTTCCTGCTCCTTTTATTGTTGGACCGATTCTGGAAAATTTAAAATCATTATTAATGAACTTTTTTAAAATCATCATCTTACCGCATCTGCTTGCTGTGCGAGCTGCTTGAGCTTGCCAATCTCACGCTGGTAAATCTCATTGGGTACATGCAAGTCATACATGCTCAGACTCCAAAATGTGACAAGGAACTGCGGACTAATGTCCTCCCAAACTTTGGCACTGTGCAACGGTCTTACCGACTCCACAATTGGATTCATAATCAACTGCGTGGCGTCTAAATATTTTTGCAGCTTTTGTGCTGTCGTCAACTTCTTGGCATTGGGATCTGCCTTGCGCAACTGATCGTATTTTTGCTAAAAAATAAAACAAAACAAGTTTTAACCTCTGCCCAATCAATATAATAGTCGGTACTTACATTAATCTGATGCGTGAACATGGGACGTGCCAGAAAGAAGGCCACATCCGTGTTGATGTGATATTCCCGCAACATGGTGATAATCGATGGCAAGCGTTCAACGTATTCATCTACTGAGTAGGAGGAGCCCAAGAAAGTGCCAAACTGCACCAAGGCATCCTGACACTGATCATACAAGCTGCCCACCAGCTTTAAGTGACTATGCGCTGCCGTTTCGCGATAGATGACGCAGTGCTTCTGCTGGGCCATCAATAGACAAAGCGTGACGGCGAGATCGTTGTTGGCTAATGCCTCCTTCAAGCGATTCGAGGACTTTTTGGTGTTGCGCACCTGGCTAAAGTAACCCGCCTGTAAAATATTTTGTAATTATTATTAAGTTCTTTAATTAAGAAAGAATCCTTAACCAACCTCGCCACGCAATTGCTCACCACCGCAAAGAGCCTGCAGCTGATCGTTGGTCATCTCCTCGCAGGACTCCACGCCCGCCATTTTATGCACAATTTCGCGCAACACAAGCAAGTCGAGACTCTTCTGCGACTTGAGCTGATTGGCGACATACTGCAACAAGCCGCTCATCTCGATGCTGTACTTCTTGTAAATGGTGCCACAGAACGAGGCAAGACTCTGCAGCCAGAGTGAGAGTGAGGTGCCATCATCCTTAAAGCGACCACGTCCCGTCATCGTCAGCGATTCAATGATGCAGTAACCCAAACAGTCAAAAGATAAAGCTGTCATATATTTGATCAAGTCACAGACAGGTCCAATTAAATTGTCATACATTTGAATCTGCACCAGAATCTATGGAAGTATAAAAACAAGCTTAGGTTAGGTTAAATATACGACGTTGTGGACGGTGCCCTATAAGAGCGCCGAATATTTTTATAAGACAAAAAACGTGTGTTCCTTAAATGGAAAAAAATATAAATAATATTTAAATACTTACATAATCAAAGAGCAGACCCGGCGCACAGTGGCTATATTTGCCCACCACACGACCGAGAATCTTGACATTCTCCTTGCTGACACGTTTCATTACAGCCTTAATATCGCGCTGTCCAAGTCCACAACGTCTTATTAAATTCGGATGCACTTGGTAGCTGTCATTCTTCCAACGCGCATATAAACTATATCTCAAATGATATGGATAGAACTTGAGCACAGTCCAAATTTCCTCGGACATTGAGCAATTGCTGTCCAAATAAAGCAATGATGGCAGTATTGCTGCATCCAGGCAGCTTATGATATCATAATAATGTTGTTCCGCTTCCGAATTGGGTGCTGGACCATTTAAACTGTCGACTCCAATGTCCGTTAAAATTTTAACCATTATGCGTACCAGTTTATACATTAAAACGGTGTCACAATGCATAGACGGACCCAGTACATTAACCATTGGCCATGTATATTTACGCAGATCATTAAAATTCCGTGCTTGCATCTTGGCCACTAGGCTACTGTCCTCATATAAACGACTACGGCTTGGCTTACGTCCGCTGGGTGCCTTGAAGCACTTCTTATAGTAGACCTGTTCGACTGAAAGATGTACCAGCTCGACAATGGCACGGCCAATGGGATCCTGCACCACAACCGATTGATCCGGCAACTTTTGAATGATTTTATGGGCATTCTCCCAGTCGCCAACCTTAAGCAATGCCTCGCACAGTCCAAACTTTTGATTTGTATTATACTTTTCCTGTTGAAATAATCATATTATTTTATCATATTATTTTAAAAACGAACTTAATTTTCAAACTAACCTCATCAAACTTCTTGATAGTTGGCGGCGGTGGTGGTTCCTTATCCTCTTCCTTCTTGTTAGTGACGATCACATGTAGTTTACGAACCATTTCTCTGGCATCAGCCAGCTCCTCCTCCCAGTCAGCACGTATGCTGCCATCATTGGGCGTTAACCAAACATAAACATCGTTGAGCTCGATGACATTATGCTTCAGCAACAGAGCACACACATGGTATAAGGATCGGGGAGTTCGCGCCGCCTTAAAGTGACAGAATTTGTAGCCAAGCACTTCGCAAATAATAGCACCAGTAGGCATATAGCTGCGCAGCAGTGGAATGAAGAGCTTCCAGCGATCGGGACGCGTCTCAAAGGATTCAATAATAATATCGAGAACGCGATTGGGATCCAAATTAAAGCAACCTAAAAGGGAGAGAAATATAAGTATCTATAAACATAAGAAATGTAAGAAACTTACCAATTAGTGATTTGATAATGTCCATAATGGAATCAGGCGTTGTATGCTCTTCAAAATCTTGATTTAACTCTGTAATGAGCTTGGCAAAACCCTCACTTTCCTCACGAAAGAGATTAAAACGTCGTTGCTTGTAGCTGTAAATTAAATTGGATTGTTTTTACTATTGTTTATTAACTATTTAATACCAAACACTTACTAAAGCTTAGTCTTGACTTTGATGAATTTCGTGTAGAAGCTTTTGTTTTTCACAATTCCCACCTCCTGCAGCGTATCAATTTCCAGGCGCTCCTTTAACAAACTCTCCGGCAGCACTTTGTCCAAATCCTTGACAATTTGCACAAAGCCATGTCGCTCCTCCTGTAGGCCATCGGTCATTAAGGATGTCTCGCTGTCCAGTATATTGACCACGTCCAGTATGAGACTGGGAAACTCCTTGTGCAGGGCCTAAAGGTAGGTCATTTTATGCATGAATGTAAATTTTCTAGTGAAGATAATTCCAATTGCGCCACAGAGCTTGGCACAGGACTCAGATGTATAAATGAGGCTCTGTGGCGCAATGTTAACCCATCTTAACTTACCACAACATCAGTGAGCACGTGGAGGATAACATCCTTCTTTATCTTGTAACGTAATGCTTGCCACAGCAGTTCATAAATGGCATTCGATATGCCATGCTTAAATACGCCATTCCGGTCAAATACTGGACTCTCCGGATTCTCCTGCAGCTGTTGTTTTAGGTATTTCAAACTATAACGAACGGGAAATTAGTTCAAGTGTAAAATTCAGTCTATACACATACAATTCGCTTCGGCCAGTTTTATCAAAATGCTTAAAAAGATCTGCATTAAGTAAAGAGTCTTTAGGCGTATTCGTTGCGCTGCTTCCTCCTCCATTCGTGTCTGTCACGGCTGTGCCATCAGCCGCTGTCGCTGCCGCCGCATCATTTTCCCCCGCTCCAGTCACACTGTGACTCTTGGATAATTTCTTCAAGCGACGCATGCAAACAATTTATGTACACACGCGGTAAAACAATTTATTTATAAGCTTTTCTTAAATTCTTTTTGTTTGTTGAAATATTTCACAAATTTTCACACTTTTCTCCGCTTTTTTGAGCGCTAGAGATGTGTATGGAGAATAAGTTTATCGATACAAACCTATTGAGCCAGGGCTACAGTGCTATATATGAAACGTTTTGAAAATGAAACATGTTTTTAGAAATGGTATGCTGACAACAGTCACTATACCAATTTAATTAGCTTTTAAATAAGGTTTTTTATTACTTTAAATAATATCCATGTCAATGATATTGCAATATAACCACACAATTAAATTTTCGTAAGCTTTTTGACAAAGCTGTTCGATACTGTCGATGTTAAAGAATGTTAATCGATGAAAAATCGAGTCCAGTGAAAAAATTAACTGGGCGCGCAAATTAATTTAAAAATCATATTGATAAATATTCCTAGTCCCCTATGGGCAGATTTGGATAGAATAATCCGAAAAAAATTTAACAAAATCTTTTAACACACAAAATTTATTAAAAATTACACTGATTGCTTAAAAGTGCATAAAAAAGTGAAAAGTATTTGCAAATTTAATTATACTTATACGACGTAGACGATCTTTATGTGCTTTATTTTATTTGTTTAAGGGTCCTCTAAAAACGCGGCTTGAATGTTGCCGGATATTGATTAAAGCGCGGACGCAACGCAGCATTGGACTTCTCAAACTTCTCGCCAGTGTGACCCAAAATGACACCATCAGCCATTTTGCCGCCATCCTTAGCATTGTAACCCTCCATGTTTACCTCGGCCACATCGATAATACGGGGATTCTTGCGATATTTATACCACCAATACTCAAAGACAAGCGTAATGCAGGCCATGCCGATGCCCACAAAAATTACAATAAACACGCCTCCAATATTCTGTATGGATATACCATCTGATTGATCCTCCGGCTTCTCGCATTTGGCCTGAGCCTCATCGTTCTTCCACCATTTCTCCTTAAGCTTCTCCAGCTGTCGCTTGTTCAGTAATGTCAATATTCTGGAAGTTTAAGAAAAGAATTATATCCATTTAACAATATGTATCAATTCCTAAGCCTATCTAAAGGAAAGTATTTTATTCAATTTTTTGGGACGTTATCCGGGAAGTAGGTTTAATGTTATATGAGGAAACTTACGCATTATTAAATTGATCCTTCAGATGTGAGCCCTGCTGCACAGCAATAGCATATGGTTTGCGAGAGAATTCCTCGCCAACAACCTGCAGATCACAATTGGTCAGTTGCAAATAGCGTATATCTGTCGCATCTCCTAGAAATGCAAATCCTGTCGCCGTGCTTGAGTTTCGCACACGTTTCACAGCTTCAGTCAAGGTGGCCGGAAGTCCTGCCTCCTGCATAGCCTGCCACATTTTGGTGTACTTATCGCTCACTGGATAATCCCAGACGGCCAACTTGGAACGCTCCAGTGGAGTAAGTGAATCGTTCAACGACAAATCCTTCCATATTTCATAAAACATTTGCTCAATATTTGCCATGCGCTCGAAGTAAGTCATTGCCGCAGAACCGTTCAAGGGAGCATACAATATCTTATATTGTTTGGCCAAATCATCCAGTGATTCCACGGGTGTGTCCAAACGGGATACAGTCAAAAAGGCAGCCAAATTGGCGGTGTACGAAGCAATGATAATAAATCTAGTGCAAAACGATGGGATTACAATTAATACAAAATTAGATTAGAATTTAAGTGTGGAATGAATTTGAAGACACAATCAAGATCAGAAAGTCCTTGCGTATTGAAATCGGTTCAGGGTTTTATTCGAATATTGTAAATACGTACCCAAAGAGCCACCAAGTTGCAGCTACTAGACGACCGGATAGATTCTTAGGGGCTTCGCCTCCACCTTGAGGGTTAGCGAAGTCATGCAGAACCATAGACACTCCTTCAAGTTGAACTCACGCTTCTCCTCATCATCTTTGTACTTCTCCCGGTTATTCTGGTAGCTATAGGGACTCCAGCGATCAAAGATCCACATGAGAAAACTTGTAAAGAAATAGGCAGCTAAAATGCAAAGCCAGACATTAGTTTCCAACACGGTAAGGAATTTGAAAAGAGAACTCGGTGAGGTGGGACGTTGCATCATGATGGTAATTCCCACAAGATCATAATATGGAACAGTGAAATCTATGACTATTTCCCGCTCTGCCATGACCGACATGCTGCCCAAACCAATGTCAGCTTGTTTGTCAATCAACTTCTTGACAATACCATTCCATTCGCCTTTCTCATCCATATTGCCGAACTTGCCGTCTTCCACTTCCTGAATTTCATAGTCAAAGTGCACAATTGCCGCTATCTCATCAATTAAATCAATGCAATATCCTTTGTAACCCTTGGGAGCAGTTTCATCTCGCATTATAAATGGCGCTTGCTGGGTATAAAAATGAAATAATAAATAAATATTTAAAGTTCCCCCATTTAAGGATTACTTACCACCACAGTGTAGATACGATAGACTGTATCTGCAGTTAGATTCTTCATCTGTTCCTCATCCTTGACGACGAGTGGTGAGTCTAGCCCAGCTGTCCAGGTGCCAATCGATTTGCTATTGACGGAACTTCCACCTCGAATCTGAAGCACATTGATGTCCATTTCAAATTTCATATAGCTGTAACCGTTGAATGCTTTCCTCGCTTGCGTGACCAGTTCAAAAGTGCCATAGGATGTTGGTTCGCTAACCTTTTAACACATTTTGTAAACATTAATTGGGCACCCACTTTCACTCGCCATGCGAGGGGAACGTTATTACACACCTGTGTAAAATATTGCCTCAGATCAATATTGCGCTCAGGTGTGTTTCCGCCCTGAAAATCATCACAATTCAGATACTCCATATCCTTGGGCCATGCGCCTGACTGTAGCATTTCTCTGACAAACAAGAAACGGAAATTAGAACACTAATCATGTAGACATAAATATAACACCCTATTAATTGGGGGTTTCCCCGCAATCGATTAGCTTTCCCTCCTCTTGAGTTTTGAATATATTTATTAACAAAGTGGACTACTAATAGGGCAGTTTTCCTGAAATTAATACGTTTTATCCTTCCCTTTAACGTTTTTTTTAATATTTATGTATAAATAGCACCTCGTTATTTCGGAAAAGAGCATTTCTCTTCATTTCCATTTACTGGGTTTCTTTTCCTCTTAATTTTTAAACTTATTTACTCACCATATTAAATAGGTTTCCCTGTATTAAATCATATGTATTTCCCAATTTTTATGTTTCGCAACTTACTTGATGGCCAAAAAACTGCGTAGAGCTAGATCAAAGTAAAAGGCGGATGCCAGCAGTGGTTCCTCATTCAAGTTGAACGTAGTTTTAAGTAAACCCAACCGATCTCGATATTGTGTATACGCCATGGGTTTCAAAAACATAATCGTTGCATTATCCCTCTGACTGCTAACCTCTCCGTCATTTTGGGTGATTGCATGCCAGGCGAAATTACGCTCAAAATATGCCGGTTTTACGGACTCTAGGACCATACGTATGGATTGCAAATTTCCGAGGATAAAGAAATTATTAATGTCTAGATTTCGTAGCTTTTCGATTTGTTCTTCCCGCTCACGTTTGCCATCTTTGGCTATGGCTGTGATGACGTGGCGTGTTTGAATGTTTTGCAACAAGGATTTGTATTTGTGATCCATCACAAAGGTATCATCATAGAGTATGGCAGCTGAAGTGGAATTAGATAAGCTGGGATTTAAGCGAACTTCTATTAAAATATTTACCATTCGTTATATTCAACCGCTTGACAATGCTGCGCACAGCTTCGGGAATAATGTCAGCTGGTGGCATCACCTGTAGCAGATACTTTTGCTTGGCTTCATCCAAATCCCGCCACTGTCGTAGATCTCCCTCCTGGCCATAGGAGGCGCTGATGGTGGGCAAGCCCAAAGCCTGTGTGAAACTCTTGACTGTTTCCGAGGTAACTCCCGATTTGGTTGTGTCAAAAATCAAATGTGGTGTTTGTTTCTTCTCAATGCTGGCTGCATATTTATTGCAAACTACAGAAGATGATCAGAGGGTTAAGCAGAAGAGGATCACCAGTACATACATAAATCCATAACTCACTTGCTTCCAGCAATATTTTAGCATCGGTTTTATTAGCCTCAATGGATTCCACATTAACAGATAGACCATAGCTGGGATTCTTCTTCAAGTAAGTTAATACCACATCCACAGCTTTTAGTGCTGGCTCATTGTCCACCTCATTGATGAAAACTATCAACGGATTACGTGGATCATTAAAGCAAGGACACGACATAAATTACCAAATCAACTCCCAACTCAACCACCCAACTACTTTTAGTTTAATTAGTTTACTTAAGACTTGAAGATAGATACACATATATGTACATATATAAAAATCGATTCCCGGACTTACACACATTAATATTCTGGCTCGTTTGTGCTGCAACTTCTATATGGATTGCAATTTCCTGCAATATCCACAGCAACCACAAAAACTTTAAAGTCTTAAGCCACTTGTCAATCATAGTCCACTCCGATCAGGAACAAGCTGCACCACACAGCCTGAACTTCAATTGAGAACTGACTGAACACAGTTCGTCCAGTAATTGCAGAGCTTTCAACGATTGCAATGTGTGGACATACGTGTATCCTTGGTGATAATCAATTGACCCCGCCCCCTAACCATGCCCCTGACCACACAATCAATTGTTCGTGCCAACACTCAACCGCTAATTGGTAGCACCCCCAGCACCGGATGGAGGACAACAATTGGACTACCAATGGAAAGGTGTATGTGGGAAAGGATGTGAGAAACGAACACTTAAATTTATGAAAACATTCACCACATGATCTAATAGATAATATGATTCAATAAACGATCTATTCAAATAGTATAAAGATAACTTGAATATTATTAGCATACGAGTATAAAATATTATATGCTTCAGTTATAGTAAAAGATTTTATGATCCATATCCACAAATCTGAACAACATTTATAAACCTTGTGCATGTAATATATTATATAACAGATTTCCATAATATTTATAAATAAAACTCTTGCACTTGATGAAAATACAAAAGAAAACTTTATTACACTTTGTATGCCCGCCCGTAAGGGTAACAATTGTCGTTTGGGCTCTGCTATAATCTCTAAATGGAACGCTATTAATTATGCATTAATTGGGCGTCGAAACACACATAGTCTTACATAGAAACATTAGATAAGTATAGCTACTAGTTGTGGACAGCGATGGTGGGCTACCGACCACGCTCGCTAGGCATTGTCATTATTATTGTTATGCGTAGTCTTAAGATAAGTTTTAACATACACAGTTCGTTGTAGCACATAAAGATATATACATAATAGAGTCTATGCTAACATTATTATTGGTACTTTTATATATGTATGTGATAAGTCTGTCTGTATATGAATTAAAATCTCACAAATTCCAGTCATCGGGTCCCGTCTCCTGATGCACAACAATTGGAGCACGCGGCGCGCCAGGAGCCGGTGTAGGCACCAGAGGGGTATTGCCGCGCGTTTGAGCACCGCCAAAATAAGGCGGTGGCCTGTAGCTGGTAGGCGTGGCTGCATTAGAGCTGTGTGTAGATGACGCTGAGGAATCCCGCACCCGCGCCGCATCAAACACTGGCGGTTGGGCATAACGATACGGCCGTTGACTAGGCTGTGCCGCATTCTGTGGTGTGTGGGAGCGCGAATGATCGCGTCGCGAGTGTAGACCGTGCTCCCTTTGCTGCTGCATCAAATATTGTTGTTGCTTTTGTTTAAGCATCGTTTCCTCACGCTGCAGGAGACGCTGTCGTTGTTGCTGCTCCAACTGTTTGCGTTGCTGGGCCAAGAGACGATTCGTCTTGCTCCAGGGATTGCCGCCGAAGCACATGTTGGATATGAAAACCACGGGCGAGAAGAGTCTCAGCGAGAATTCACTAAAAAAGAGAAATCATTAATATATATAATGAATAAAATGTAAATACAAATCTATCCGAAAACTTACGTGGTATCCACAATTGGCTTCGCCTCATTGCCGCTAAGTATGAAAAGCGGAAAGAAAATAGAAAATATACAGCTGCTTACAATCACCGAGCTGGTCATATTTGTTAGCACTGTTAACGGTATGCCAAACCCAAAGAAATATGGCCAATTTTTTTCGATGTAGGTGAGACGTCGATGCAGCTCCCAGCCCATGTTGAACCATTTGTATTCAAAGGAGTACAAAGAATACAGCAGACACAGATGCACAAAGCACAGCGAGGATCCAACATATTTCACTGGTACCAAGTTGACCAGCATGCTCTGCACTAGAAAAAGAATTTGCACCACCATGCTGAAGAGGAAATCCGCCACCAATTTACTTATGCTCGGTATCAATTGAGGTCTTCCCTTGCGGACACGATACGCGGCATTGGCAATGTCTGCAAACCAAAGAGAGCTGACAATTTTAGATAACATGAAGATGGGCAGCACCCACATCATGCCAAACAATAGCGACAATATCGGATGAAGCCAGCTCCATACAAAGGGCAGTGTATCTGAATGTGTGCCATAAAATATTGTTAAACAGAATTTGAGCGTGGGCAGGAGCACAGACTCAAATAGCACAATGCTCATCCATGTGAAGCCGCCATTCAGTAGACAGCATTTGAACAGTTTCTTGGCGATTTTCTTTTCGCTGCAAATGCGTAATAAATTGAATTAGTCATGGCGCTATTGTTGGGGATCTGCCATAAACTGATTATTTTGTGTAAATTAGAGTTGGTCAATATTTTCGTCGCTTTTACTCGTCACAGGTAGTTCAAAGTAATTATCACAGCCATATTGTGCCACTGTATCTACGTATATACTACTCTTTTTTCGTATATTTTTAGTTTATATAAAGAACGCAACCTAGCTTTGTGGCAAATTTTCAGTTATAAAATTTGAAATTTTACTCAAAGTCACAGTCACTGATATTTTTCTTTGTCAAAGTCACAGTTGTCGCTGTGACAAAAAGTCACAATATCGCCCAACTCTAGTGTAAAGTCCACACACTTAAATCATGTTTTTGTTTATGTTCGAATGACACGCAACAGCTGCTGGTTATCGATAACTCTTATGTTTTGCGCAGCATAATCAGTTCATGGAGTTTCCCTACTGTATAATTTGTATGCTTACGCCTGTGGCTGTGGTTTCTCTGCAGGCTTCTTTTTCATGATCTTCTCCAGCGTTCTCTCATCGGAATTGGCCTCCACACGCTTGGCATAATCATCACGTATCATAGCTGCCGCCGAGCTGGGCACGGGAGAGGGGGATCGTTGTGTCTCCCTGTATTGTTCCCTATCTATTCGACGCAGTTGTCGCATTGTCTCAATCTCTGCATTCTGGCGGGCCACCTCATTGTCTATGTGAAGCACTAGGGTCATGCCCCGTATGCTGTCCCACAGGCCATACGCAATGCCCAACACAATGTTCTAAATACAAAACGTATTTAAATTTATAACGCACTAAATATAAGCAATATATTGGCACGTACCTTTATCGCAGCCATCTCCTGTCTGTTGTGTTTACACGTTGCACCAGCTCTAGCCAATACTAAGTACAATTATTACGCTTGTTGTAAGCATTACAAAAATAGATGCGTGTTTGTATTATAGTTTTGCAGTGTTGTTTGAAACGTTTTGTTTCCGTATTGTTTTACGCTGTTGCGATGACATTATTTCATAGTAACAAAAATATATGTTTACACGATGAATAGTACGCTGTTGGCGATGATAATAAATTATATAAATGACAATTATTTGGTGACCTATAACCTACTTGTTGCGTGCTCTTTATTTTACTTAGCCTTTTCTGTGCGTTACCACATTTGATCTTTGTGTCGCATTAAAATGTACTTGTATATTATATGTTTGATCGTACCAACATACGTGCACTTGCAGTAGTTTGATAACAAAGTGCAGAGTTGCATGCACTTACCGATAGTTGAAGTATCGATACAACACTATCGATTGTTTTGTCAAATGGGTTGAGTTAAAAGAAAATAATTCAGTTCGGTTTTTCCGCTTGCGGAAAACAGGTAGGAAACGCTTCAGCCTAACAGCTGGCCTTGTCCTTTCAACAGTTCCTGACTTGTTGAACCTTTGACGTTTACATACTCTGCATATACAAATTGTGAATCGATTGTGTTTTTGTTTTGAAATGGAACAATAACAATGATAATATTTTTGTTATCAGTGGGTTTTAGCAGTGGTTTTGAATCATGTGGCGCGCGCGCCTAATTATAATTTCAAAACAAACTCAAATGAAGCACATTTAAAGACGGTGATTAATTATTGTGTGACGTGCGTAGTTGGCGTTGATAAAAGGCATTTAGTTTAGTTAGTCGGTATCGCTTTTGTATCTATGTACCTTTGTTTACATATCATGTACATATATGTACATATGTGACAATAAATGTGGATATTAACCTGGTTTGCAATACGTAAATAACTGAAATTTTAAACCATCTTGTCTGTCACTTAATGCTTCACTAAAGCCGCTCACAATGCATGCACTTAATGGATTAGCAACCAACAAAACTGACTAGATATTTCTTGTTTGCCTAACTAACGGTCTAGGACCCCTAGAGGGACACGTAGCGTGACCTATGTAAACGTATCTAACACACATTTTTCATGGTATTTTAATTGCAGATTAACAACTCAACCTCGTTTCAATTCAATCCATAAACCTTCCGCCTTTCCTCTCAACACCCACGCCAAGTACGCCTGCACTTGCAGTGAAATAATCAATAAAGCAACAACAACGACAACTACAACAAACGATGTGGGCCAGTGATAAGCAACAACAATAGACGGCAGCACCGCAGGCTGCAAAACAGGCGGAAATTTAATCTCAACCCAAAAACTCTGAGATCATCCTACCCAAAGTAAACACATCCTCATCTACATCTATTCAAACATCCTTTTCAAACATACAAAAAAAAAAAAGAATAAAAATCGAGGAGTACTTTTTTTTCGGCATTAAGTGAAAATGTCACGGGAGGAACGTTTGCCCATTGTGGATTGCTCCAGCAGCAGCGGGGATGATGAGGCAAAGCCTGTGGTGCGTCGACGTAGCACCAGGGACACGGTCTTGGCCGTGCCCAAAGATCCGGGCTGCTGTGATCCGGATAGTACACCACATCGTTTTTTGGCCTTGGTTTTTATGTGTTTGCTGGGTTTTGGTAAGTGAACGGGCAATAGTTTATATAAATATACGAAAGTTTATATTTGTATCTATAGGTTCCTATTTTTGCTATGATAATCCGGGTGCACTGCAGGATGTCTTTCAAAAGGAGCTCAACTTGAATGCCACCGAATTTACATTCATCTATTCCATCTACTCTTGGCCAAATATTGTTCTTTGCTTTGTTGGCGGATTTCTAATTGATCGCGTTTTTGGCATACGCATGGGAACAATTATTTACATGCTAATTGTGCTATTGGGACAATTGATATTCGCCACAGGCGGCTTGTTGGGAAAGTTTTGGTTGATGATTGTGGGTCGCTTTATATTTGGCATTGGCGCCGAGTCCTTGGCCGTGGCCCAGAACAGTTATGCAGTATTGTGGTTCAAGGGAAAGGAGTTGAACATGGTCTTTGGTCTACAGTTGTCTGTGGCACGTTTTGGCAGTACCGTCAATTTCTGGATAATGCAGCCACTCTATGGCTATGTATCAAAAACCTATGCTGGCTATACAGGATTAGGCGTGGCACTGTTCATCGCATCGAGCACCTGCGTCATGTCACTGATATGCACTTTAATACTGGGTATATTTTAAATGAAATTATTTTACTTACTTTCTTATACATATAAATATAAATTAATATGACTTTCAGGTTGGATGGACAAACGTGCCGAGCGCATACTCAAGAGAAATAACAATCCTGGCGGTGAGATTGCCAAGCTAAGCGATATAGTTTCTTTTAAAATGGACTTTTGGATGGTCTCGGTGGTCTGTGTGGCTTACTATGTGGCAATATTTCCATTTGTGGCCCTGGGTCAAGCCTTCTTTATATCCAATTTCCAAATGACACCCGAACAGGCCAACAATGTCAATTCGATTGTCTACTTGATCTCAGCCATAGCATCGCCTCTATTTGGTTTTATCATTGATAAAGTCGGACGTAATGTTTCCTGGGTATTTGTCGCAACCATATCAACTCTAGTGGCGCACATGTTGCTCACATTCAGCCATTTAAATCCATACATTAGCATGTGTATTATGGGTTTGTCCTATTCGATGTTGGCAGCCAGTTTATGGCCCTTGGTTGCGCTGATTGTACCCGAGTATCAGCTGGGAACTGCATATGGATTGTAAGTTCAACGAGTGCATAAGAAAACTTAAATGATATACTTTAAATTTTGTCATTACAGCTGCCAATCTGTGCAAAATCTAGGACTGGCTGTGGTCACTATAGTAGCTGGCATGATCGTTGACAGCAGCGGAGGAAGTCATTTCTATTTGCAGCTCTTCTTTATGCTATTCCTCTTGAGTAAGTAATTTTATTTGATTTCAGATCAGTTACAAAATAATGCTGTTTTCTTTTTGCATAGTTTCCCTGATAGCTACCTGCGTTATTTGGGCCTATGATCGCAAGCATCAGGGCAATTTGAATATGTCGCCATCGCAGCGAGCCACATATCATACATCAATGTACGTGAATATTGAGTCTAGTTGATCGTGAACATGCTATTGATGTTGTATTTGCTGTATTGATTGATTCTGTGTGTATTACTTATGTACTCATAATGCAGATCCAGCATATAACTAACTTGAAACATTCTTTTCTCTAAATGCCTACAACTCCTCTCTGTGTCTCACCGAAAAAGCTCAACCCAACGTGGCACCACGGATCGACGGCCTTTATTGGGCAACTAAAGAACTATATATATATATTAATATCTATCATATATAATATGCTTACATATGTATTGTACGATAACCAATGTGATGTTGTTTGCCATCTCTTTAGCTCTATATTTGTCTCCTGTTGTGTAACTTTGGCACAAACCGTGTATCCTTGATAATCGCGCAAAGTTTTCTGATTTCTATTATTTAATTTAAGCTTCAATATTTACAAGTAATTGATCCTTTACATATCAAGATTGAAACTATTGTTATTGTGATTGTGTACTATTGTTGTTTATATTCAGTGCCAAAGATAAATGTTAAATTAAATAAACGTAACTAGCAAAAAAAAAACTCTTATAATCTTTTTAATTTTGTGTGCACTTTAGTTTGGTTGGTAAACAATTTAAAATATTAAATAAAACAAATCGTTTGATTTTTTATTCAATTTATTTGTTTTGCATATGTGAACGGTTTCATTTTTATTTCGAAAATATAATATTATAATAAATTAAATAAATTAGCTAAAACATAAACAGAAATTCCAAAATTTTGGCTTTGTTAAATGTAGAGAAAAACAAAAGTTTCCATAATTCATTGGACTAGAGAAAATACAATTTCAAATCTTTCAACTGATATTCACTTCACAAAAGAATAAATCAAGTTAAATTGAAAAATACAAAATTAATTAGAAAAGTTTAATACAAGTTTCATTTCTTCTTTTCGCATTTGTTTGAGAATTTGTTTACATAGAAAATAATAATAATGAATTTGAGAGAATTATGAAATGTGCTGAGAAAATATAAGATTTCGTTAACTATTGAATAAAAATGCAATTCCATTAAAATTCGAACCGCTTTTCGTATTTTTGTGTAATGCCATTACGTTTCGAGGGATCCATTAATTAGCTGCATTTTGTTATTTATTATCTCATAGTTAGTATATTAGTAAAATATATTGATCGTTTTCTATACTTAACTAAGAGCATCGTTTAAACATTTATTTACCAGAGTTATAGTGAAAGTTGATATCTTTAATCGTCGTCGCCATTATATATGTATGTAGCTCCTAACTTAAGTTAGTATTTATTTTCATTGATTTAAGTTTTTTGTTGTTTTTTTTTTTTGGTCGTTTTAAATAATAAGAAGTGTACGTAACACGCTAAAGCTAAAAAGCATAGTACAAAAACAGAAGGATATTTCGTGTGTGGAAGCAAAAGTTATGAATATATATAGTCTGATATATTGGGGATTACAACTCCCCCCTCCTCCAAAAGCAACAGCCATTGAGTTAAATTCTCCGACACACACACGTACACAACATAAACATTAGCTATTGTCAATTATTCAGTTATTATTCTTCGTCTTCCAACTTCTTCCCTTCCTATATCGTTTATTAGTTATAAATGTTATGCGTTTCTTTCATTGTTATTCCTCCACGTTTTCAGTTTCGTCGGCGGCTACAATATTTCGTTTGGTGGCACTCTGAATGCTAGCTAGATATTTTTCACCATCGAATCGCTGGCTCTCATCCTGTAGATCCTGTATGAACAATATAGTATGTAATGTAATGTAATAATAATATAAAATAAAAAATTAAGTAAATAAAACCATAGTTTACCTTCAATGCGATAAGATGTATGTAAGCGTGCATTTGTGTGTTTAGTTGTGGATGTTAAGGATGTGGATGTCAAAGTTACAGATAGATAAAGCCCAAGCATTGCGACTTTGGAAGTCCTTTTTTTTGTTTTTATTTTACATATGTATTTTTATATGTATGCATGTATATAAATTTGATGGGGTATGTTGAAAAAACGCTTACAACTAAATTTGTTACATTAAATTCTAGAATTTTCAAATGTAATTGTTATTAGTCTTGTTAAACATTAATTACAGTGAGTGTGTGTGTGTGTTTGTGTGTATTCGAGTGTGAGTGTATGTGGATAATGGGTTTGCTTCGGGTTGACCGGCAACTTTAGAATAACTCTAGAGAACACTAAATCTGTTTCACAGCCAAAACACAGATTTTTTAAAGTTACAAATTAATAATTCATTTCTTCGATTCCTTTTTTTTTTCTTTTCGTCTGGTTTGTATGCAAACGTTAATAATATATGTTTATATTATTTCCTATGACTAGGGAATTGTTTGTTATTTGAATGTTTGGTTTTGTTTTTCCTTTGGTTTTAGAATTAAGAATACTGAGTATAGCATCAATGATTTGTTATTTGATCTGCTAAATGTCTAGGGTTTTTTTTTTTTGTTTTTTTTTTTGTAATTGTCAAAGTGAGTTTATAATTCAAAATTGTTTTTTAGATAAGAGCACGATTATTGTTATACTCCTCATTGGAGTATGCATCACACATGGCCAAAGAGAACTCATCGTTCTCGCTATAGCGTTGGAATACAGTCTTGATCTGAGACTGTTGTTGTTGATGCTGCTGATTGCGGCATTTGCTTGCTGAAGCTGAGGCAGATGCCTCCATTGTATTCGTTATAATTTGTAATTGCTTGTTGTAGAGCTTACGATCAGACTCGGATGAAGGCTTACGATAATTATGACTATTCTCGCGTTCATATGAGATTACCTTGCGATCGGTTGTGTTCTCGAGAATTACAGTGATTATCTTTGATTGCTTGTTAATTACAGGGTTTTGATTGCTAGCGGATTGATTATTGGGGGCACAATCGATTTGGTTATTAGGGACACGATTTCTTTCAGAATCTGCTGCAAACATTGCGGATGCTGTTGTTAATGATGAATTATGTGCATAAGTGATATCAGCGCTGGGCGAAGCAATAAAGTGCGCATCAACTGGTTGAATTACCTTATTGCGTAGAATCGACGGAAAAGTTTCCATCATTTTTGTCCACTCGGTTGGCAGCGCCCAGGCATGCGGACTCTTTGAGTAATACATCAAGTGTTCAGTATCGTACGAGATGTGTGCTGCAATTTAATTTAAACAATATATTTAGATCTATATAGCAACAAAGGTAACAAAATTGATTCCTTTTAAACGTAGTTACAAGTCTTCGAAGGTCTTAATTTGGTTTTTGTTTGAAACACTTACAGGTATTCGTCTTAAGAGGATTGACAGCACGTTCTTCTTCCTCCAACTTTTCACGTGTTGCTTTTGATTCCGGTGTGGACTCCTTGCGTGAGAAGTGACTGCGACGCGAGCGCGCCAAGCCATTCTGATTAGAGCCTCCATTGGCAGCAGCTGCTGGTTCAGCAAACACTTCGTCATCACCGTCGCCGTTGTTGTTTCCCTGTCCGGCAGCATAATTGAGACCGACGCCGCTATCAGCCAATGGCAGAGGATTGCCCATCATAAATTGCGGTGGTCCTGACCCGGGCAGTGGTGTGGATGGTGTTGTAACCGGACTCACCAGCGAAGTGCCATCAAAGGCAGCGCCTGCCTCCATGGAAGCCAAGAACTCTGAGCTGCTGAAGTAGTCATCCAACACAAGCTTTGCCACCTGACATCAGAAATATTTGAAGAATTAACTTGACGAACTATCTACTTAAGATGAGGGACACTTACGCGCACTAGTTCGCAGCAGTCACCAGTGATCTTGATGAGATGCTGGCCCACGTTGACCGTGAATTTGTATTCACCTACGGAAGCATCGTTTGTGGAATATGAATGCATAAGCAGCTGCTGATTGGGACGTAAAACTTTACCGGCAGCAGCTGTTGCCGCTGCAGCGGCTGCATTGGCAACCTGCTGCTGATGATGGTGATGTTGTTGCTGCTGCTGTTGGTGCTGCTGTTGATGATGCTGTGACATCTGCTGAGCCGCTGCTGTGGCAGTCATAAAATTCTGTGCCGAATTGAAGCTCAAACGATTGGCCAGGCTGCTGTTGGCACCAGGTGTGCGAGGTTGTACAATAGCATCATCCGAGTTCGATGAGTTCAGCGATGAGCAGGACCCTCCAGCACCGCCAGCCGATGGTGCTGGCTCCAGACGCACTGGGGAAGCGTTACGACGGATAGTATCCTCCATTAGTTGCTTAGCATAACTGCAAGATTTACAAAATGTGCAGTTTGAGTTATTTCGGCCATTTGCAAGAGCAAAAAACAGTTACTTTATGGCGTCGCTTTTTGGCGATTTTAATAAAGTGGCAACGCCAAAAGAACTTTAGGCGGCGTACGCAGCTCTGCGATAAATGAAGCAACTTACTTGATTTTATCCTCGGCTGGTCCGGTTATCTGCACCAAACGTTCTTTGGCGCCAGGATTAACTGCATAGGGAAAATATTACAAAATATCAGTGAATATATATTTTTATTTTTTGATTTAAATATTAATTATTATATACAAGTGAAATTGTATGATTTATTTTACAAACACATGATCCAATTAGTGGAATAACAAAATAAAACAGTGAAACACTCGAGCTTGTGTTGAACGTGCAAGTTTGTGTGTGTGTGTGTATTTATATGGTGTAATGGTGTATTTGCAGATTTGGTTATTAAATTCTGTTAGCCCAGTGAAAAGCAAGTCAATTTCAAACGATTAAAAATATGCCAAATGGATGCTTATGGAATTGTTGCTGACGTAAGTTAAACTGTTAAGTTTTACCTCTTTGGAACGATATTATTGTTTCGCTAAGTTCCTCAATCATGTGCACGCGTCGCCCTTTAATGCCCATAACTTTTGGGACGGTAGGCAAACATTTGGATAAGATGTAAGAATATAGAAATTGCCTTTGTCTATGTCTGTAAAGAGCATTAAAAACTTATATTTACCCTTGCCAGAATCTGCATTACGTATGACCACCTCATCCTTGCAGTACGTCTTGCCCGGAATTTTGGTGGGCTTTGGGAACTTGCCGGAATTGCGAATGACCTCACCTGGTGGCAACAGCATATGCTGCTGATTGGGCGAGCCAACAGCAGCAATCGCAGCTGCCTGTGCCGCAGCAGCAGCTGTTGCTGCATTAAAAGCAGCCGCAGCAGCTGCAGCTCCGCCACCGACAAGTGCTCCCATACCGCCGCCGACGCCGACACCAAATGTGGGGGAGGTGCTTAGAAAGGCTTGCTGGTTGCCTACGACACCGGTAGCATCGTGATGATATTGTTCAGCCGGTAGCTATAAAAGGTAAATATATTTAATATACATAGAATGTTTGGAATCCATATTACAAGTTTTATTTTCCTTCCGGTTTATGTATTTTTAAAATAGTTTGTCAAAGTTCTTATAAGGAATCGGAAAACTTGTTACTCACCTCAACGTTAGACACTTGCTGCTTGGACTTGTAGTAGGCAATTGTGTCTTTATCTTCCCAGCTATTGGCACGTAATTCGATCAGTTCGAGCAATTTCAATCGTGTCATTATGTTAAGACGTTCGTCCTGCGAAGCGTTGCGAAACACAACGAATGCACGATCCAGGGTATCCTTGGACACGGCCTCCAGCTGTGGCCCATGGACGCGTAAATTATGCAACAACAACGTTATCGATTCCGGTGTCGTGTTGCACGACTGCAGTCCAACAGTCACATTATCGATCAGCTGTATCAACTCCTCAATTACCATATAGCTGTTCTTTAGCGATGAACGCGACTGTGTCTTGAGCGGACGCGGTGTCTCAATGTTCTTCACCGCTCTGCCTAGATGTGTGTGTGCCATTTTTTGTCTCTTTTTCTGTGACTCTCTCCCTCGTTCGATTTGTGTCTGGGTGGCTTTCAGAAGTTCTGTTTTGTTATCTTTCTCTTGTTTTTGTTCGTTCGTTTACTTTTGTTTGTGTATTGAATGTTGCGAAAATTATGTGTGAAAGAAGTCGTAGAAGCGATTCCGCACCTCCCCCTGGAATAGAAATGGGCAACAGTTAAAACATGGGTAAAATGGAATTGGAAACCCTACGTTAAATTTAAATTGGGTTACACTTTTTACAAATAACAGTTACAAATCTTCTTCGATATTTAGTTACTGTTTGAAAATTGATCAGTTACAAGTTGAAGACTAGCGATAACAAATATAACAGCTGCTGTACATATCGATATCAGTTACAAGTTGCTTAAACTAGCGCTATTAAGTTCAAATTGCGACGCAGCTACACATATGTACATACATACACGCACATAATGTATGCATTGTGTATATCATTTGCAACTTTGATAAGAGCAAGTAGTTAAAAACTGATAAAATTAGATTTATTATAGTTTAGTGCCGCTGAGGTTTGCTAGTCAAAAAAGCATTTGCATAACCTATTTTGAAAGCACCGTGATTCATATTGCAAAATATGAATGATAATTGTGTACATTCCAAAACAGTTTGCATAAAACGGGCACAATGGCCGTTTGTATCTACAGTGTACACATGTCTCTCGACCCGTGCGGCATTTAAGTTTCATTAACAAAAAACGAAGCGTCGCACGCCGTTCATTTAATTGTTGCCGACTTTCGATTCTATGCTGCGGCGTGAGCTACAGATACACAGACACTGATTTTAAATAGCATTTACACACAAATATTACAAAAAAGCGTCAGTGCGAGCAGGCATGATCATGTCCACTTATTATTGAATCATATGTCGAGAATAGCAACAACAAATATGACCCCGACTGCGACGCTAGCGCAGGGGCGTAGGGCAAGGCAAGTGTGCCGTTAAATATGCTTTTACCTGCACAAATCACAACAATCTACAAGAACTTACAAAAAAATTCGGTTTGTTTGTCGACTTGTCAGCTCTTAAAATTTATGTGTCACTGCTTTTCTTATAAAATTGAATAATAAAATGTATGCGCGATGGGGAAGAAACTACGCGTTGGCTGCAAATGCTCCACTTGCCGTTGCAACTTTTTGCTACTGTGAGTGCACTGCCACGCCAAACTCCAGCAAATTATTGCAGCCGATTAATGATTCCGTAGTTAAAATACTTCGTGCAGTGTATTTCAGACTAGTAATTAAGCAATTAAAAACTAGATAAAACTATTTTGACAGGAAAGCTTACCAAAAATCTCTGCGACTGCTAGATCTGTAAAACAGTCGTCGGTGTTATCGATAGTAACATGTAATCGATATATCGATAAGCTATAAATAACAATTTTATTCCAAGTAATTTAGTTGATTTTGAGCTTGTAATTTTTTTTAAATAACTTTATTAAAAATCAATATTTTTTTTTTTGTTATTGATTTGCTACCGCTTAAGGTAAATCGATTTACCTGCAGAAAATTCAATTTATTTCCTGTCATCTATTTGATAAGCACATTCTTGTCATTAGTACAGATTATTGTTTGCTGTAGTTACGTAAATTTGTTAGCATTTCGTTTTTGTTAAAATAATGACTTTGTAAAATAAAAAGTCCGTTTGATTGCAGTTGCGCTGCCATTAGGTCGAAATTGGTGTTAAGTGGCAACATAAAATCAGGGCTGTAAGTTCCAACTTGAAACGTATCCCTGGGCTATCGGGCACATGCAAATAGTTATCGGCCTGATTACACGGATTTTCACGAAAGCCACCCTCTCCTCTTTACATTCAATAATAATTCAATTTTGCTTAAAAATTCAGCAGAATGGCTGAAAATTCGGTCACAGAAGGTGACCCACCTACAAAGGAGGTAAGCAAAAAGAATGTTGTGGACGATGCGGTCTCCAAGCCGCTGAAAATGTCATTTGCGGATTGGAAAAAGAGCAAAGAAGAAAAAGAGACAGATTCGGAGCCAGCAAGACGCAACGGACGCCAGCCGCATAAAAATGATAGCAAACAACAGCAAAGTGGCAATAGAAACAACCATAATAATATTAACAACAGCAGCGGCAATAATAATAACAACAACAGCAACAACTCATATGCACCATTAAGTCGACCGCCTCCAATGCCATTCCCACTGATGTCAATGGGATTTGGCAACTTTGGATCACAGCCAATGATGCCACCTGCACATAACATGGGTAACATGGGATCAGGGCAGGGCTCGGGACCGGGACCCGGGCCCGGACCTGGACTTCGCAATCATCGGCCGCTGCAACCGCCGCCGTTTTGGCAGGATATGATGTCGCCACAACATCGAACTCCACCAATTCAACCGCCAATGCCAAAGTGTCCTAGTTTATGGAATCTCGTGCCCAAGGATAAGGGGAAGAAGCAACCACAAAATCAACCTAACAAAAAATACAAGACCAGCAATAATACAAATAACAATTCAAATAAATCAACAGATGCTGCTCTGATGCCGCCACCACCAGCACCTAAAGGCAGCAACAGTAGCAGCAGCAGCAATAGCAGCTCCACGACCAACAACAGTAACAACAATTCCCAAAATGGAGTTGTTAAAAAGAAAAAAGGCGGCACATTTGTACAAATTGATGGCAAATGGATACAAAGGCCAGAGGCGCCACCACCATTGGAAGAGGCACCACCGGGCACCAAGGAAGATCGGCAACGTCAGTGGAGAGAATATCGTCAGGCAATGAAACCCTTTAAGAATCGTGAATTTCATAACTGGAAACGCACTGTTCAACGTCTAAGCAAATTGCCACGAAATACGCTTGATGAAAGGCAGTTGGAACGTTTGCAAAAAGCCGAGGAATACATTGGAGCACACAAGGCAATGTTGACCATAAAACATGCCGAGCATTGGGTACAGCAGAATAATCAAAAGCCCGAAAACCCAAGCGTTGTTGGACAAGGACAGGTTTACGTTCGCAAGCAAGCTGTTCCCACTTGGAATAGAAAGGATAACCATAATACATTTCAACAAGGTTCTGTTTCAGTTCGAAAACAGACCTTTGGTACTGGACGTGCTATTAAAGGCGGCATTGGGTCTGATCTTAACCACATGCCTTCACTACCAATTACCGCACCACCACCACCAATTGGCCAGTTCCCTGACTTGTCATGTCCGCCGATGACCGGAGGTTATTTTGGTCAGACGCAAGGATACAACAGCACTATGTACGGGCAGGAAGGAGCTAGTAATAATAGTAATCCGTTCTATGCCAACTATAATTCAAGTTTCGTCAAGGGAGGCACTCTACTGCCGCCCTAGAACTTATCATCGTCGGCAACAGCATGGAGCGAAAGTTATACCTAGTTTTAAGATGAAGCAATTTCATCGTTTTAGCCTGATATTTATGTAAAGAAATAAATTTAATAATTTATTCCAAGGCATCACGAAATTTTTCACAAGGGTCGCAAAAAGGAGTTCCGATGAGTTCGCTACAAGCAAAGTCAAGATATACCTTTTTTTTGAAGGCGTATCCTGGAAAAGTATAAATTTGCATATATTTACTTTTTTAACTTGTATCTCTTATTTTTAAAATTTGATAATTATTTTTGTTATTTTATAATTTAAAAGCACTTTAATGTATGTTAATTTTGACTATAATTTTTTATAGCACTATTAATAAAATTAATTGCAAACATTTTTTAAACAGGCAGATGTATAAAATACAATTCTCGTATCTCAGGAACATATTCCTGTCTTCGCCTACCCAAGAGAATTCTCAAATAAAGATTAACATTTTATGCGTTGCATCAATGCAATTTTATTTTAAAATAACAGCTTATTTTAGTTTCTTTTCGTTGAACGACCGCGTCCGGCCTTAAACTGAACTTCCTCTAGTGGTGGCAGGCCTAGAAGTTCGCGTCGCTTCCTTTTACCACGAAGGATGGCCTCCTTGAATAGATTGCAGTAAAGTTCCACAGCTGCAGGCGAGTCATCATTACCAGGCACCGGATAAGTAATTAAGTTCGGATTGCAATTGCTATCCACGACTCCAATTGTGGGTATTGCCATCTTAGCTGCATCTCGTACTGCCGTGTGCTGCGACAGCACATTGTTTTGTGTGTTGAGGAAAATGCAAAGATCTGGCAGACGTGTCACAGCATCGAATTGAACGTTAGCATTGGTAAAGATGCCTCCACGCCAGAAGCGCGTGTGGGAAAACTCGCCCGCTTCTATGGCCTTTTGCTCTACCAGATGCGAGTTAAGTGCATTCCGATTAAAGAACAAAATGATACCGTCGCGAAAAGCAATATGTGCCGCAAAGTTAAGTGCATCCCGTAAATGCGCTGCTGTCTTATCCAGATCGAAGATTAGGTGGCCAAGGCGACTGCCATAAAGATACGGTCGCATACGATCGTCAAGGGAACCCTCTTTGTGGCCATAGTGCACACGGGCATTGAACAGATCTCTCACTGTAAACAGATTGTGCACTTGGAAGTAGTCTGCATGCTTTAAAATGCGCTCTTCTATAACTGTAATGTCCACCGTCTCTTCATCCTTCGGGGCGGGTGCTGGATCGGCCGCAACCTGTGTGCTTTGAAGTCGTCCTTGCCGAGCACACAGCTGACCAAAACGAGGCACTAAAAAAGGCAAGACTTGCAATAATTTTACCACCTATTTTGTGTCATTAACTCACAGTTATAAAAAGTTTTCCTCAACATTTTTTACGCGTGCGGCCGCTGTTTTCATAACAATAGAGCTGGGAGAAACTTCGATAGCACTATCGATATCTTATCAGTTTTTTTTTAAAGGGAAAGGTTACGAATTTTGAGCAGAGCTATTTAAATTACATTTGCGTTTTGTATTTTCATACCATTTTAAAGATTAGTTTCTTAAAGCAGTTTAATCAATTTTAGCCCGCTTTAGCTAATTTTTGTAATTACATTTCGCAGCACTGATTATATTTGAAAAATCGATAGCATTAATCGATTAGTAGTCAGCCAAGTTTGCGATTGTCAACGCAATAATGTTTTTGTTTAGATTGCAAATTTAATAATAACGTCATGGAGATTGAACAAACGCCCCCGAATGCGGGCACTTCAGATACAAATTCGACATGTGAGTACATGGATGCCGAGGGTGAACCTGAACAGGAATCAGAAATCAGCGCTGGCGATCTCTACCAGGAGGAGGTGGATCTCGCAGAGGCAGAGCAACAGGGCCACAGTATTATCTCGGAGTTGCGTGATGAGCTGAGCACGCGTCCACGTTCCGCGCTCAGCCCAGATACAGACCCAGCTGCGGGACAATCAAGAGATTTAGCCGCTTCCGTAGAATCGCTGGCGCTGAGCACTTCGACGAGTGCCAAGACTGAGGACAGTGGCAGTACAAATGCTGCCTTAGATGAAGATTTGTATGATTATCAGCATGACAGTGTGTGGCGTGGGCAAAAAAAGCACATATTCATTCTAAGTGAGGCTGGCAAGCCAATTTATTCGCTGCACGGTAACGAAGACAAGCTAGCCACCTTATTTGGCGTCATTCAGGCGCTGGTTAGCTTCGTCCAGCTCGGTCAGGATGCAATTACCTCTATTCATGCGGGCAGCATTAAATTTGCCTTTATGCAGCGAAACTCTCTCATTCTGGTGGCTGCATCCCGCACCAACATGAGCGTTCAGCAATTGCAGTTGCAACTAAGGTGAGTAATAAATTCAAGTGAGTAATTGAAGCTGATTATTTTTATTATCTTCTAGCGATGTCTACTATCAAATACTCTCCACGCTCACTTACTCCCACATGTCCAAAATATTTGAAAAGCGTAAAAACTTCGATTTGAGGCGTTTACTATCAGGAAGCGAACGTTTGATTTTTAATTTGTTGGCCAATGACAGCAGCAATGCCAGGGGTATGAATATAATCTAATTACAGTACTCGTATGTTGGGTATTTAACTTCGCTGTACTTTTAAAAACTCTAACGTATGTTTCTTTACCTACAGTTTCCAACAATATTTTCACATTTTTAACCAACTCTATACGCGTCTTTCCACTACCAACGACCGTGCGCACTACAATTATTAGCGCCATACAAAGCAATTGCTCAAAGATCAAGAAACTTGTATTTGCCGTGCTGATAGCCAATAACAAGTTGATTGCATTGGTACGCATGAAGAACTACTCGATACATCCGGCCGATTTACGTATAATTTTCAATCTTATCGAATGCTCCGAGTCGTTCAAGAACTCTGAGAACTGGACACCAATTTGCCTGCCTAAATTTGATATGAATGGATATTTGCATGCGCATGTCTCGTATCTTACTGATGATTGTCCGGCATGTTTGCTGCTTATGTCCGTGGATCGTGATGCATTCCACACATTATCGGAGGCCAAAGAACGCATCACGGAGAAACTAAGAAAAACTCTTTGCCTGCAAGCCATCAACGATGAACTCCAGCAACCCTACAATGCCAAGCTGTATCAACAGGTGGTAAACATACCTGATTTGCGACACTTTCTGTACAAACCAAAGTCAACAGCGCAACTGTTATGTCCTATTCTACGGCATCCGTACAAGTCTCTTCCTGAATTTGAGCGACTCGAGGCCATCTATTGTAGTATGTTGCATCGCATTCATAACAACTCACGGCCACTGAAACTCATCTACGAGGTGAAGGAGCGTGAAGTTGTTCTCGCTTGGGTGACTGCCACTTATGAACTGTATGCGGTGTTTGAGTCCATTGTTGATAAGGCAACAGTCATTAAGAACGTGGATAAGCTGATCAAATGGATCGAAAAGGAATATGATGTGTACTTTATACGTAACCATGCGACATTCTAAATATTTCGAGCGATACCTTAAAAATAATGAAAGCCTGCATTTGTATAGTAATAGCCGACTTATGACACTTGTAATTTTTTCGTATAAACATTGCGAATGCCTGCATTATTGTTTAACAAATGAAGATGTTGTTTTGTTGCAGTTGTAACAGCGTCTACTACTGATTTTTATACATAAGTACATATGTATGCCATCTAATAAGCATGTAAATTTGTAATTTAAAGCATTAAGTAAACTGAAAAACCAATTTCTTTCTTTTTCTTACATTTTTTGTCGAACAGACAAATCTTTAGTATCCCACACCGAAATATGTATGGGATACTTAAATCCACCTTCTCCTCGGTGTGATTATTGTGGAATGATTCCATTTTCTCTAAAATGTTTACTAATTTTCCGTCTGACTAGCAATATTGTCAAAAATTGTCTTTTTCTTTCTGCGCCAATATGAAAAACATTTATTTCAAAGGAGCTGTCCTCCCGCAACTTTCACTTTAGTTACAGGTGGCGCCTTGTGGCAATTTGTAGTTCCCAATGTAACCAAGTGGCGCTTTGTAGTTCCCAATGTTGCCGGAGGCAGCGCTAACAAAAACATTCGTCCACTCAAATTTGAGTCTAAACTAAAATTTATTTTTAACAAAGAAAACGATTTTTTTTCAACTAAATTTTCAAATTCGAAATTAGACAAAATTATTTCGCTTCTTTTAAAATATAACCCGATTTTTTAGCTCCACTGGGGGCCAATTTTCGTTCGTAGGCTTTTGCTAAGTGTGCGCTTTTCCTAAAAAGCTTAGAAAAATGCACAGAAAATTCATGTAAATTTTCAATCCGATCCGATCGCACCACCGGTTTCGAGTGGAAAAATTTTTGGTCCATTCGTTTTTGAAATTCACTCGAAAGTGAAACTGAAAGTGACGCCACCTGGCGGAGAAACCGCCAACTAGACAATTGTTAGAACCGATAAAAGAAAATAGATGGCGCTATTTTATTTAGTTCTGCTAAAAATAATAGATGGCGCTGAAGTGACAGGGAAAATTCACTCAAAAGTGGGCCCTAAAATCAGATATTCAATGAGTTTTTGTAAAGTTTTTGGAAATAATAATAAACATATATTTCATGTAATTTATAATCAATTTTAATTTAATCCAATTGTTTGAATTTGTTTTGTTTTTAATCTCGTTTAAACTTGCGCGCGCATTTGAATGCACTTATAGCACAAGATATCCCCAATTCCAATCTCTTGGGACATTTATGCCACGTGAAGTTGGCTGTACGCAAATATTGGCTCACTTGAAGCTGGCTGCGCGACGAGCGAGCTTTAGCGTTTTCGTCTCCGTTATTCCTGCTCACTTGACATAAAAAAAGGATTCCTCAGTTGAGTACAGGATATAAGCGTGTGCGGTACAAAAACGCGCCAGGAAATAAAAGTTCGGAAAAATACAACACACACAAATGCAAGTAAAAAAGGAGAAAAAAAGTTAACTAGTGCTCACAATATAAGTAATATCGAAATTCAATTTTAATAAATAAGTGATATTTTGCATGGCGAAAACGTTAAAAATATGCAGCTGTTGTCTACTGCTTTTTTAGCTGCTGCTGGCATCGCCGCCTGGCTTACTCCCTTTTTAACATGCTCCACGCAATTTTGGGTGTTAAATGCTCGTGTATCTGTCGGTTTTTGCGCGCTAAGCTACGTCGGGCAGCGGCATTAATACACGTCGTCTACTCGCACCCACGCATACGCACACACTCGCATTCGCACACACACACATACACATACACACAGAGGCAGCAGCGGCACGAAAATAGGCAGAAATCAAGCAACGAATATACTACTATTTATGTATTTATGTTCATGTCCTTTAGCTCTGTGGGTGTGTGTGTGTGTGTGTGTGTGTGTGTGTGTTATGCTGTCACTGCTCCGCTTCGTTAGTTTTGCGCGCGTGTTAGTTACGCGTATGAGTGTGTGTGTGAGTGTGTGTGTGTTGGGGTTAGTGTGCAAATCATTTAATTTATTACTAAATGTATTTTTATACACATTTCTCGTGCACTTTCCGTTTATGCGTTTCGCTTTCATTCCGTTTGCTCAACCATTCGTCGTTAATTTGCCGTTTGCTTTTTAAGCCAAATTCGTACTCTCTCATGATTATATCAACAGCCAGTCAGTCTGCAGCAACAACAACACCAACAACAAGTCGTCCTGGCAGCCAAAGTTTCACCTTTGTGCTTAGCAGACGCACACACATACACACACAGAGAAACGCAACACGGACACGGCGTGTCTTTTTGTGTATCCTAGAGTTATTTTTTGAAAGCAGCAAACTGGCGGAACGCGCGCGTGTTTTGCTGCCTGGCAAAGGACGAACGTCGGGTCGGCAGAGCAACGAATTTCTTTTTTTTTCTTAAAAAGAGAAAAAAAAGCAGAAGTGTAGGGAATCTATTTTTGCGGCTAAAGTTTTGTGCCATCTTTTTGCTTTTATGGCTTCGCGTTTTCGTTCGTACTTTTGTGTGTGTGTGTGTGTGTGTAAGAATGTGTACTTTGTGCAGTAAACTTTTTAAGTGCAGCAATATTCTTGAATTTTTTAATAATTGGAAAAATTCTGTCAACATTTGGCGTTACGAATGAGTTATTTTAATAAAAATTATTTATATTCTGCACATAAAAAAAAGAAATATTTACTTTGTTTTATTTTGTTTTGCTTTGGGCGTCCAAGTAAAAACTATTGAGCTATTTTTAAGCTAAATGACGAAATTGTCTTTTACTGCCAACAAGCAAGACAAAAATAAAACCGTCCCATTACGCATAAAATCGAAATCAAATTTATTTCGCAATTTCATTTGAAAATAAACTAAAAGCTAACAACAACAACAAAAATCAACAGCCAAAACGTCGTGTATAATTTAATTTAAAAACATCATCAAAAGCTAAACAATATCAACTGCTGCCAATATTAAAAGCCCCCTAGCAAATAGAGAAAAAAATCCAATCTCCCTTAACAACTGCAACAATCTACAACAACAATAAAACCAACAACTACAACAACAATAAAACCAACAACTACAACAACAACAACAACAACTACAACTGCGACTATCACTGAATATATACAAACGGCAATTTCGTATTAATTTTATTTGCGCATACATTTTGCCGCGTGCTTATAAGAATTTACATAGAAACCAACACCAAAACAAGTAACAACAACAACAACAACACAAGCAACAACAACAACAACACCAACTACTGGATGGCAACACGGAGTACCAGAAGAGGGTCCTGGTTAACTGCTGACCCAACAAGCCTACGACTTTAGGTTAGTATGTCTTCCTTGTTTCGACTTATTGCAAAGCGAGAAACCAAGTAAAAACGCGCTGGCTTTGATGGAGCACGACTAAGGTATACCCTGTTATAATTTAAGTATAACTAAGATACGCTGTAAAGTATACTTTAAAGTTTTTCCCGATCTCTGCAACAAATTTTGTATCATTTAAATTTTGAAACTACAATAAGGCTTTATTACGATCAGATTTGCATACTCAAGGCTTACTTTTCACCGATCGTTCCAATGATATAGAAGTCTGACTTTCAACATATGTGTAAGCGACGCATCGTTTAGTTTACAATTTTGAATAAATAAAGATAGATTCATTGTTGTGTGATTCATTGACATAACATTATTTATTCGACTCAAAATATCATTATTTTTAATCCTGTAAGTTAAAAGGGACTCTCCTTATGTCCTTTACCTGGCAGAGCAGCCAAGATAGCGAAACATATAGCCAGCTTGAAGTTCATTTTGTGTAACTGAGAATAAATTTTCATTAGCACCTTTATGTTCATTCATTTTTTACATAACTAACCATAAATAAATCAATATAAAGTAAAGTTAATACAATTAACTAACTTGAATAAGTATGACAAACAATAATAGGCGGAATAAATACACATTGGATAGTTTTAAATGCTCTATCTAATGATCGAAAGCAAGTATGTTTCTTCTAGTTTTTGGTTTAAGCAAGTGATATACATTTTACTATAATTTAAAAAGTTATAAATTATATTATATTATATATTAATATTAGACTGATTTATTGAAATACCATTATTTATGTGATCTAAAATAGCATTATTTTCAATCCTATCAATCATGTTAATAGGGCTTCTCCAATGTCCGATTCCTTTTCATTTTGAGTGATAATAAACTTATTAGTTGCTCTTTATAATTACTCATTTATTTATTTATTATTATATATAAACATTCGTTAAACAATTTGAAGGCAAGTTAATTATCCATCACTTACGTAACTACGACGAAGTATTAATGTATGTCAATATCTTCAGTTAAGCTACTTTACTTTTTCGATGACCCAGATTCGATAGAGTTCGATAATGATTTTTTAATAACAATAATAATTTCTATGATTACATTTTTAACAAATACAATCTCTGATATTTTGTTAAGCCCACTCGTTGTTCACACTTACTTACAGGGTACTAAAAGTGTCCCTTTTTTTGCTTTTGCATTCGTTTAACATTAAGGCGCGTATGCTGCTTCTTTCTAACTGCTTCGTTTTCTTATTCTTTTTTCTTTTCGTTGTGTTTTCTGTTGTTGTTGTTGCTCTGCGCTTCATTTTGCTTATCCTTTTGCCCGGCTGCTGATCAAATAGGCATCATTTGCCTGGCAGGCAACACAAAAAGGTCGGGAGCAATTTCAAACGACAGTCAGTTGATGACTGTGTTGACATGAAATGAAGACTAGACGGAGAATGAGAGAGAGTGGAGGAAGAGAGGGAAGAGAGAGAGAGAGAGAAGTAAGAGAAAGAAAAGCATCTCTATATTTATCTAAGTGTGTGTGTGTGTGTGTGGGTTTGCTCTATATTAACCCTATTTTTGACGTCAATTAATGACTCGGCACTCGGCAGACATTTTCGTATGAAATTTAATTTTTTTCTATGCCCATATTTCTTGGGGTCGACAGCGACTTCCGGTCACTTTCCGTTGCCTATTTTTAGGCGCTATATAAGAAATTGTAAAAAGCAAACGTAAATTAAGCGTATATATGCGACTGCTACTGTGTGTGTGTGTGTGTGTGTGTACGAGTGTGTGTGTGCATGTTGTGAAAATGAAAGCGTCATGGCAAAATCGTGCCTGTGTCGCTGATGCCAGCTCGTTTAACCCCACGTGCAGCGTTCTCTTCTCTCTCCTCTCTGCTGCTCCAAGTTGCTCGTTTTATCATGCACACACACGCACAAACATACTAACCAACCATCCACCCACACACACACACACACACACACACACACACACGGGGGCAACATTACGAGCATTGTGCGGAATTTATTGAATTTTTATTGGATTTCTCTTGCGTAGCAGCAGCAGCAGTAGCATTTCTAGCGCCATGCTGGCTGCTGTGTTGTCTCGTTAGGCGTGGCATAATTCATTATGTTGACTCACCAACCCACCAATCCACCCACCCACTCAGCCACCCAGCCACCCACTCATCTTGTCGCCCACTTTGACAGCAGCAGAGCAGCTCGCTAGCGTGCTTTGCATATTAATATGCATTCCTGTGGGCTCAATTTATGATTTAAAGAGCCACCAACTCCAACTTCTGTTTTCCATTTTCCGCCTCGACTTTAGCCTGTTGCCTAATCAGTACAACTTTTTCGGCTCTTTCCCGTTTGTAAATTCTTTAAAGATTTATTTTACCAAAAACAAAATTAGCCACGCGACCCAAATGAAACAAATTTTAAAGAAATTATTACGCTGCAAAGATCAAAACCGTACGCTGTAGGCTGCATACTGAAGACATGTCCATGACCCACAAGTTTACCTTTCGTATCAAAAGCTTCGCTTTTTTTATATTTTCTTCCTTCTTATTTTTGCCTAGTGGCCAATTGCCACAAGACAAGGGATTTCTTCCTGTGCCTTCAGTTGGCCAACAAATTGTTTGTCAGCCATTTGATTGTCGAAAAGGCTTTAAAACTTCTCGACGTATTTTTTTGACAGGCCACAAGAAAGCATCATCAAGTTAAAAGAACTTCTTTTGACAGCTGTTTTCAGGCACTTTTACAAACTATATTTCAAGAAATTTCATAACGGAAATATCAAAACTATTCTAGTTTTAACTTTGGAAAGAGATTGAAAATTTAAGACAAGGTTTCTTCCTCAAAATTTAAATATAATTCATTAGCTTCGATTTAAGTGGAGAAATATTCTTGGACTAAGAATTGAATATAAATTATTACCTTTTTTATTGGTTTTTTTAATTCTTCATTAGTTTAAAAGAGAATTGACAATTTAGATTTATTGAAATTAGTTTCTTTAAAGTTGTTTTTGAAGTATTCTGCATTGAAATGTAGTACAAAACTTAGACACATCTTGTTACAAGTTGCACATATATTACATTTTGGAAACTTGAAACTACTGTTTTAAACAAAAACTTTAGAAATACTTTTAAAATGTTGAGACTTTTCTGAAAACATTTGATTATTAAAGACTTATTTTCACAGTTTCTGTATTATAAACACTACGCTACACAATTGAGCTTTATCCGAGTAATACGGAAATGCATACTTTATATATTTTTGTAACTTTTACTTAAAGTTTGCCATCAAAAGTTTTCAATATCGCTGCGTTGCGTTGTGGTTGCGTAAGGGATGCTATCGGCTGACCCCGGACCTCGGCCCTGTCCCTTGTCCCTTGTCCCTTGTCCCCGCGGCACCCCACAATTACTGCGGGCCAAAGCAAACGTTTAATATTCACGCTTGAGCGCATTTCCAGTAAGAGAACTGTGGAGGAATATGAAAGGGAAAAGGGCAAAAGAGAATGTAGGGGGGGGGGGAAAGTGAGGTGGGGCGGAACTCGGAAACTGACAGGCCCAGTAAAATGTGTGAACTGTTTGACGCTTATCTATGCTTCTGCTTTTGACCAAATTTTATTGCCTCTTTCCAGGCCAAGTGTTTCGTTCCGTTACTTTAACTCATTCCACTTCTTTTTCATGCTGCCAGAAGAATTGTTTTGTGTATATCAGACATATAGCAACTGTTTCTTATGCAAGTCATCGAGTTCTTCCTGTGGCATTGACAATTAGCGATGTTGTGGGTTCATTACATGCAACTGTAATTATATTAATCATACGCCGTGTGGCGTAAGCGCCAAGCTTGACGCAAATGAAGTACGGAAAATGTTGATGACGTTTAACTCTGTGCATAGCATTCAAATCGCTTTAAATGCAATTTAAAATGACGCTTGTTTACATAGACATAGCCAGGCATGTCCTGACAGTCGACCTGCCTCAATGTGATGGCCAACAACGATTGCAAAAGTGTCTTTCCTTATTATACTCGGTATTCGTTAAGCATAAGGGTATATTGTATTTGTTGCAAGGTATGTAGCAGAGAGAATAAAATATGTATACTGGTAATTAGATCTTAGAACTATAAGAGCTAGAGCAACCAAATTTAGTACTTTTTGTTACACTTTTCTTTCCCATGCATATCAAGTTTTCTGTAGATTTTTCACGCCTCTTGCCCAGCACTTAAACTATAAGAGCTTCTATTATCCTTTGAAGTTGACGTTTAATTCATATTTTTGTAGAATTCTCAGTTCTTCAATTGGAAATCAATTATAACTTCTAAAAACAGTTTTGACTTTTCTTTAAATCACATTCAAAATTAGTTCAAATTAAGGAATAAAAATGAATTCAAAACATTGGTTATATGGTTTTGTTTTAATAAAAATGTCCTTAATGTAGATTTAAGTATACTAATGGCTATCTATTAGTCGTATACTCTCGATTTGAACGTTCTTTCTTGTTTTCTTGTTACTGACGTTGTCCGGGTTCGTGATTTCAGCTGCCGGCGCTTGCAACTACTATCATTCAACTTTTATGTGAGCTACTGTTCTCTGTATGAGTGTGAGTGTATGTGTGTGTGTGTGTGTGTGTGTGTGTGTGTGTGTGTGAACGACAGGCAGGCACAAAACAAGCCATACTACCACAGTAATAGTCTGTTGAGCTAGTCAGTTCTAGTCAGGCCATCAACGGAAGTGCTCGTCGCCATTTTTAGTGCACTTCTTGAAAGTGCGCACATTTCCGTTTGCCATCAATGATTCGCCCACTGCCCCATGGCTAACGACACGCCCACCGACCACCGCCCACCGCCCACACAGCTACAGTATTACTTCCTTCTTCCTCTTTTCGCTTTCTCTCTCTCTCCCTTCCTCCCTTCCTCTGTTTCTATCTTCTGTTCGTTTTTATGTTTTGTTGCCATTGCCTTTGGCTGTTGGCTTTTTACTTTTGCTGATTTTAATTTTGGTAAAAGTTGTCACATTTGATTTTTAGCAATTGTTTGGTTTTATGTATCCGCCTCGTTCGCAGTTGTTGTCTTAACTTACTTCGCTTCTTCTTCTTTTTCTTTCCTCTCCTTCTGTATCCCTCTTTGTCGTTTTCGTTTTTTATTGCCTACGTTTTTTTTATGTGCTGCCAGGGCATCTCTAATGGCTTTCAACTGGCGCTAGTCCAGATTGGCTTTAATCGAGAGTCTCTGTCTTTGCCTGTTGCTTTTGCCAGCAAAATTGCGGTTAAAAATGTGATGTAAACGGAAGAATTTCAACCAGATTAAGGTACGTGTCTGTGTGTGTAAACTGTGAAAATGAAGTCAAGTTGTAACTGTATCATGGAAGTCATTTCAAGAGACTTAGCTGATTGTGAGATGAAAGAAGTCGACTGATAAAAAGCAATTACTATCTCACAGATACGAATATAGGAAATGAATAGAAAAAGTGACTACTGTCTGAATATCCTGCCGCCTTTAGAGATGGAATTGCTGTGACAATTGGACTGAGCTTAAAAAAATGATGTTATCTTAGACATTGAGACACTGGGCCACAATTCAGATAGACAAGCTAGATAAGTCAATAAGAGGCATGTAACTGTGCCAAGGTCTATTTAAAAGCTACAAATCTCAGTTTGTTCAAAACCATTGAAAATGGTCTGTAAATATTTTCAGAGTATACTTAGTTACTTTCAATATTCTAGGGGTATATTGAGTAGTATATTTGTTACTAAAGTAGATCAACTAATATACATAAATTAGTAGAAGCCTTTGTCTATATTTTCAATCACATTGTTTTAAGATATTCCGGATTAAAATATTTCTTTAACCATTGGAAATGTTCTGTAAATATGTTCGGACCAAACTTACTTCCAACATTTTAGAGGGTATATTGAGTAGTATATTTGTTACTAAAGTAGATCAACTAGTATACATAAATGAGTACAAGCCTCTGTCTATATTTTCCATCACCATTTAAGATATTCAGGATTCAAATATTTCTTTATTATATTAAAATAAATTCTTGCTTTTTTACTCATTTAACAGCCTTGGGTTAAATAAATAAACACCAAAGCTTAAAGTTATTCAATGACTTTAATTGTAACTAATTTATTTGATCTCTTTATTAATTTGCATATTAATTATTCATTTTAATCAACGTTGAAAGCATTTAATCAAGCAACTCAAATCGAATGAATCAATCTCTGAATAATTAATTTATTGTGTGTTTATTATTTCGAGCATATTTAATTGCCATGTTGTCATAGTTCTTGGTTAGTTTAATGTTAGTTAAATGCATTGCTCAATGCTGTTGGCCCCAAGCGATTTTAAGCCAAGCCAACTTAATCAATTATTCATTGTTGGTAATATCTTATGAGCTTTAGTTGAATGCAATACGAGTACTTAAAGTGATTGTTTGGAAGACATAGATACAGCTTAATATTTAAGGCAACTGAGGCTCTCTCCCATTTTGATTATACAACCAAAATGTTTCCCTCTTTGTCACTCTCTGTGCCTGTCTCTGTCTCTATCTCTATGTCTATCTCTGTCTTTGTGTGACATTGCCGCCTGGCTGCATTTTGTACATGTACACGAGATGCATGTTATACAGCTACGCCCAAACTCAGACTCAGGCCCAGGATGACACAGAGACACAGAGACACAGAGAGCGCACATGCTGTGACAGCAGCGCCAAAAAAGAAAATAAATGAAGAGAAAATTGTATGCGACTAGCAGATATCCTTCAGATAGATAGAGGGGCAACTTTAGTTAACTTTAGTTTTAACCGATTGATCATAAAGTATGTTTTATATTTAAAGAGATATCTTTAAACTGCATTTACATAGGTTCTTTTAAAGCGGTGAGGAATTAATTGAAATATTCCGGAAATAGAGTTGACTGACAAAGAGATAAAGCTGCCAAGGATTAAAAAGTCATACTTTAAAAGCGTTGTTTCAATTCAATTTACATATTGTTGGTAGAAAAAATAAATCAACTTGATAATCATTTGGTTTTTACAATGTTGGCTATTGATGTTAAGCAAAAAATGATTAGAAACTTTACGGATAGAACTAAAAAACTATTTTCTTTGATTGATGATTGATTCATTCGAAATATTTTGATCTTAGACAAACAGAAACAAAAAATAAAGTTGCAAATGATAATACATAAAGCTGTTTTTGTGAACATATCTTTATATCTTTATATACCTTCAATATTTAAACCCATTTACAGGGTATCAAATAAGAGGGAAATTTGAACTTTGTTAAAAACGCTACATACGAGTATTTTCATCAGCATAGAATTTGAAGCGACATTTTTACGCTCTTTCAAGCGAAATAAACATGAAAATGTTTGCGACTATTTTATGTGATATATTTATGCGTACCGTGTGTGTGTGAGTGTTTGTGTGTGTGTTTGTAAGTGTGTGTGTATGTGTAGACCCACAACAAAGCCAATAAAATGCTGTAACCTCGAAAAGTTCAATTTTTGTATACATTAACATTGAGTTGTGCTTGACAATTTTTCACTTCAAGCAACAAATTATGCCGTAGCACAACATTGGGCGCACACACACACACACACACACACACAGGCTTCGTTGGATTTTCAAGGATACACCCCACTTTCCACATTCCCCTTCCTGCCTGCCTGTCATGTTTCTCTCCTTGTCCCGCTCATGTCCGCTTTTAGATGTAATGCGTGCTGTACCCGCGTCGCCAGCGACTTTTATCTAAAAGCGCACTTAGCCCAAGCCCAAGTAGGCCAAGTAGATTACGGCCAAAGAGCTGCTGAATTCTGTTCACCCATCTATTCATCTATATACACACACACACACACATACACTTTTCCATGCTTACATGGTTTATATGTAGATGTGATATGTGTAATTTGTGTGGGTGTTTAGCAACAATAATTGGGTTTAATAATGTATTAATTTTTCAACATTAAACATTAATTTTCAATTTGCAAAATGTCATTACTTTTGACAGAATTATAAATAGATTGTAGATTAAACCTACTAGATTAAACATATATGGCATAAGTCATATACATATTTATATATATGTATATATATATTATTGAAAATTTGATAGTATATAAAAAACATAAGAGTTAAAAGATTCCATATTCAGATTGCTAAATTTAAGACCAAAGATACAAGATTTAATATGCCAAATGAAAGATGATAAAATAAGTAGAAAGATACTAAATAGTACAAGATACCGGATACTTGCTTTTTATCGTTATTTTATCGCACATCCTGTAGCTTGTATCTAACAATAAGTAGTATATTAAACACAAGACACTTTACTCATGACTGAAGATACAAGATGCAGGATGCAAGCTAAAGGACACTAGATGCAAGTATCAGGCTACCTCATACTTGAAACTGTCATTTATTTCTTCTTGCATCCTGTGTGTTGTGGAGAATGGAGGATGCCAGATAAAATTAACTTAATTTAAGTATTAAAACGATGTTCAAGCCATTTTTCAAATAAAATTCATCATAAAAACTGGATTATATATTATATACAGGAACAAATTCTTCAAACTAAAACTATGTATAAACTATTCATTTGAAAAGCTTGACTTATTCTCAGTATTCTCTGAAATCAATTTCAAAATGATGCTTAAATCTGAAACATGTGACTTAATGCTTGTCTGATGAATTGATAAGCCGTTAAAGGCATCTTTTATATTGTTATATTGTTGAAAGATATTCAAGTTCATAAGCTATGGCCCATTATCCACGGTGCTTATTTATTTACCCAAGGGCTGCCATCAAGTTGTGCTTGTGTTTTCTTGGGAAACTTTATAGACAATGCATCCTGCGATGTTTTAATGATATAAACAGCAAACACTTGAGCAAATTGCGCATGTAAACAGCCCAAGGAAGCGCTTCCAAGTGGGTTAAGGAACGACAACAGCAACTACAACAGCAACAACAACAACAACAGCAACAACAACAACAACAACAACAACGGGTGCTAGACCCTGAAAAGTGATTAAAAAAAAAAAGAAACAAGATGTAGAAGAAAGAAAACTTGTTGTACAACAACGGGAACACAGCATCGTCAACGGAAGCAGTGTTGACATCGTTTTCTGGTAATGTCCTTGGGAAAGGTTTTAAGCGAACCAAGTCGCGTCGAGTCGAGTCGAGTTGAGTCGAGTCGAAAAAAGCCTTTTGGCGCTATAACGGCACAACCGTTACAGTTTTTCATTATAGAAAAACCCTAATTGGAAAAGTGTTTTGGGCTGCCACTCGAAGCTTTTAGCTCAAATGTCAGACAATAGATACGAGGGATGGTGATGGAGATGGAGAGATGGGACGGGTAGGGATGGTCCGATTTGTTGGCTTTTGAGGGTCGCTTTAGGGGGTAGAGTTAAAAAGAGGTAAATTGGGTTGGCTCTCCAGGTGTTGGTATTAGGTTTTCTCCTTTTTTGGCTCTTGTCTGTTCGCTGAAGCGCAGCTGCTTGAGCTTATTTAAGCAAAGAGAGTGGAGAGAGATAGAGAGAGCATTAGGCACAAAGGAGAGACGCCACAGAGGGACAACAAAGAGTCGAAACTGACAGCCGGCAAACAATTTGTCCTCAATGTTGCAATCGCTTTTGCTTGCTTGTTGCCTGCCATTGTCTAATTGTTAACCATTTTTAGTAGTCTCAAATAGGAGTGTTTGTGTGTGTGTGTGTATGTGTGTGTGTGTGTGTGTGTGTTGCATTGTTTGATTGTAACACGCTACACGTATTGTGCAACAATGTCTACATATGAGTCTGCATGCAACTTGGCAATATAACATTTGTCTACTCAAAGGCGCCATTAGTTTCAGTCTACCTCTCTCTCTCTCTCTCTCTCTCTCTCTCTGTCTCTCTAATCACATCTCTACATCTTATGCTCTATGTCATTGTCTGCTCTTCACGCTTGTCTATTTATAGCACATAACATATAATTTTATTATTATTATTATGATTATTATTGCTGACGAGACAGCTCCGAGGCATGACTGGACCTGAAGTGCGCATCCATCAAAATGTTTTCAGGCCACAAAAGAAATACAATAATTGAAATGACTAAAGGCAAAATAAAATGGCAGCTTAAACAAATAAAAGTAGTGTCTATAATTTATTTCAATTATCAGAAAACTTTCATAAATTCAATTTCAATATATTGTTATCCTAGACATATATACATATACATATATATGAGCTACAAATTCTTATGGGTTAACATTTTATTTCTATTTAATAATACAGAAAATGTTGTTATAGGAATTTACAAATTCTGTTCTCATATAACATTTATGTATTTTAATTGCTAATAATTTATACACGAAAACTTGTTACTTACCAAGAGGCATGTACTTCATGCAGTTTGCTGGAAAATATTATATGCCAATTTGAACAAATTCTAGGAAAATCTGCTTTTGAAATCATAAAATGTTGTTCTATGAAATTCAAGGCAACAGATTCATATCCACAAACGAAAACCAAATTCAAATTAACATTTAAAAACATCAAAATGTATCATTTTATGAACATTCAAAACAAGTTTCTAGTCCACACACAAACAGAATCACACTCTGAAAAATGTTCAGTAAAAGTTTAGCATACCTTTAAAGTGTTGGCTTTTATTGGCATGCCAAACTTTTTTCTAGACACTCAGAGGTATGTAAAACAAAATTCATTTGAATTGCTACAAATTCACAGATATATTTTGGTAGCCTTAATTTATTTGTTATTTATATTTATTGCTAATAATTTATGCATGAATTCTTGCTAATTCCATTTAATTGCACAATAAAGCAGCCGTCTATGTCTTTTGAGTGTAATTCAAGCAAGTTAAAACCACATATATTTGAAACTATGAACTAGTTATTAAAAATCTATATACAATTATTAAATTTTCAACTGCATTGTCGTCCAGCTTGTGGTCAATTACAACATGAGAGACGAGCTATCGTCAGCTTAAAATTCTAATCAACAGCTGCAGGTTTTTGATAGAGTTGGAAACAAATTGTGATTTGCTTGTTGATCAAGCCACAAAAATTGCAATTACTTGTGTGTGGGGAATGTGCATAAGAGTTGTATGTTCAATCTGTGCAACAGACACGCACAAAAGGACTGACAAACAGAGAGAGAGAGAGAGACAGAGAGACAGACAAGCCACACGTACGGACAAACAGATTATTGTTTCCCAATCGAAACGATGCGAACCGATGAGCCAAGCAATGCAGAAAACTATGCTACAATAATTTCGCAAATACACCAACAACAAGTAAGAAAGCTTTAGTCTAACGGGTGCGACTACGAGATACCTTTTAAGTATCTGCAACAACGTAATATCGAGACCTTACCACGAAAATCACGTAGCCGACATGTTTCCAAACAGAGTTGTTTTCATTAATATCGACTATTAAAAATGTCGGATTTTATTTATTTAAGCCTTCAAGAAACTTTCCAAAAACTGTTTCAATAAATTAGCTTTTAGCTGCAAGCTCTTTTTCTTGTTATGTAGAGTAATATTTTTTGGAATATCGTTTGTTTTATTATCATTCGATCGTAATGATGCTTTAACATCTAAATTTTGAAATAAACTTGATTTGCTCTGCATACCAATTTTATTAAGTTGTAGGTGTCCCCTTAGCGCTTACACAAGCTTTGGCTAGGGTATAACAAACGCGTTGTTAATTGAAAACTCTGTGTGCATACAATGTGAGTGTGTTTGTTTGTGGTTGTGTGTGTGTGTGGGTGTGGGTGTGTGTGCTCATTGGTTTTACAGTTTAAAGCCGAACAGATTGAATGCTACAAGCAGAGACACTCGTACATTTGCCCCAGCCCAGCCGCATTAGCTGCAGTTGAGCGAGTGTCAAGGTAGGCCAGGTAAGCCCAACCAGGCAGAAAACAGGCAACAACTTGTCAGCAACAACAATAACAACAACAACAACAACGAAAACAAGAACGACAATTGGAAAATATCTGCTGCATTCTTTGGCCATATCTAGCGCTGGCATCTGGCCAAATCACGTAATCATTAACTTGTTTATAGCGCATGTGCCAACTGAGAATGGGCCTACATACTGATATACTGAGTACAAAAAAATAGAAGAATTAATTTCAATTAGCGTCAATTTGTTCAACACCTGTTTAAACCATTGCTAATTGGCATTGTTTGCATTAACTGTTTATTTATGCAATGACCTCACGATTGAACAATTATCCATAAATCATGTTTTTAATACAATTAAATTTGAGTTTCGAATTTTATTGCCAAATTGCGCCCGCCAAAGCAATTCTATTCACTTTGGCAAATGCAAAAATTATAGCATACAACGAGGCGCCACTTAAAAAATCATTTCCCATTCCCACAAATGCCACGCCCATTGGGCGCTTTGCTCCGCTTCGCTTCGCTTCGTCTGCGTCCTTTGGGACTTCTTCCACGTTCTTCCATATTTATTTGCATTTGTTTGTTTGCTTTGCTCAAATGCATTTGCCTTTTTTTTATTTTTTTTTCATCTCTTCAACGATATCTGGTTTCCCATTATGTGCTTCGTTGACACTCGACTTGGGGGCGTGGCAGTCCCCAGTGACGACAGTCGACTGTCATTCACAATATGAGCAATCTCTCTAATTAACATATGACTTTAATAGAGTAGAGTCCATATACTTGATATTCGTTTTCCCAGAGCTGATTCATCTTGATGTTTTTATTGTCTGCAGTTTGTAAATGAATTTCACTTTCATTCAATTCGTTTCATTTAATAGCATTTATTATTATATCTGAAGACAACTGTGCTTAAAAAGTCAGTTTGAACTCTTTTCATATTCAAAAAATAATGATGTTCGTTAATTGTGTCTTATTAATGTAAAAATTATTGCTCTTCACTATATACTTTTTTAACAACTGTGAATTATTAAAACTCTATTAAAACAATCGTAAAGAATGTAATTTTTAAATTCTTAGAAAAAATTACATGTTGTTAATATTTCTTCTTAAGTTTGGAGTAGTTTATCACTTGCATGACACTTAAAAATAACATTTCAATCAGTCTCGAAGTCCTTTCATAAAGATTTTCTGAGTTAAAATTATTGCTCTCATTATTATACTATCTGTTAAAACTCTTTTAAAACAATCATAAAGAATGTAATTTTAAATTAGTCTAATAAAATAAATGCTGTTAATATTTCTGATTAAATTTTGAGTAGTGTATCACTTGGATACACTTGTACATCATTTCTATACAGTTTTCCCAGTTGAACTTTTCTTATGCTACGTTTTTATGACTTAAAAAGCACTTTCCATTAAATTGCCATTTGCGTTGATATAAAATTGCAATTGCCGTAATAGGTATTTGCGTGTTTGAGTGTCTTTTGATTCTATTGGATGGTACATAGTATACACTACCCATTGACATAACAAAGGGTATTATAGCTTGCTGTGAGCATATGCCACAGTTCGAAGAAGGAATATTTGACTTGTAGACATAATATGCTTATCATTATCTCAGATGAGTCACACGGGTATTTCGCAGTCATTCACTTTCGACTCTTTTTTAACGCATTCAAATGGCAACTGCACATGAGACAGCAATCAGCAGAAAGTTCACGATAAAAACAGTTAAAGTTAATTGAATATAAAAACTGCGGCGGTGACAAGCAGCCCATAGGTAATTACTTACATATATGTATAGTATGTGTATGTAGTAATTATAATTGTCAATTGTTGGTATGCATAAAAAGTCCGATAAAATGTGTTGAGCACCACAATGTGTCATAAAATAAATCAGCAATTTAACTGGCGTTAATTTACAGTGCGAGCTATAGAGATTAATACGTTTTAAATTTAAACTGAAACGTCAAAACTGCAATAGTATTTGAATTATCAAACTTAAAATTTAAATTAATAAATACTATATAGTAGAATAAAATTATAATTTATTAAGTAATAGCTTTTTTAATTATTTGTATCGTTAATTCTATTACAATGCAATGGAAAGTATCTGAAATGGTTTGTGAGCGTTAGCTGAACATGGTTTAATTCATTTACATTTTGTGTCGTAAAACAAAGCTTCAAACTTAGATTAATAAATACTACATATATAGTAGAATAAAACTATAACTGATTAAGTAATAGTTATTTAAACTATTTGTATCTTTAATTATTTTAAATTGTAAGTGAGCATTAGCTGAACATGGTTTAATTCATTTACATTTTATGTCGCAAAACAAAGCTTCAAACTTAGATTTATAAACACTACATACAGAGTAGAATAAAACTATAACTGACTAAGTAATAGTTATTTAATTTATTTGTATCGTTTATTCTTTTAAATTGCAATCGAAAGTATCTGAAATTATAAGAGAGCATTAGCTGAACATGGTTTAATTAATATAATAACAAAGCTTGAAATTGAAATTAATAAATACTATACACTAAAATGAAATTATAACTGATTAAGTAATAGCTATTTAAATTACTTTTCTCGTTAATTCTTTTAAAATGCTATCGAAAGTATCTAAGCTTTAGCTGAACATGGTTTAATTTAATACCATTTTATGTCGTAAAACAAAGCAAAAAGTGTTTTATTATTAAAACCGTTCCACAATGCAACGAGTCAAATTTAGAAAGACTGGTCCAAAATTACAATTTAATATTAGCAAGAGTTGAAAACTTTGAGCCGCTTAAATACTCAAACAACAAAGTTTTCAATGCAATTCTCACTTTCCAAGCTATTTTATAACTATTCTGTAGTGAAATGTTACTTGGAAACTAAAAACGATACAAAAAGGGGACCAAAAACTTTGCCTTCTGTGCACAGACCAAGTTCTTAGTTGTATTATTAATAATATTCATAAATCAACTGAGCACATGGAAGTGGGACACTTAACAAAGGCATTACAGCTAAACTTGAATGAAATTTAAATATATAGAATTCAATTTCAAGTGTTACGAGTTCAATTGCTGAAGCACCAACAACAACAATACAGTCTCATGTGTGTTTAAACTAAATTGGTAAAAAAACTTTTCTCATTTACAGATGTGCTTGTTGTGTCACAATTTAAATTTAAATCCGCAACTGAAGAGGACGCCACGCCCACAACGAGAAACTGCAACTAAAAACACACACATTTTTATACAACAAAAGCGTAAACTAAATAAACAACAACAACAAGAAAAGAAAAAGAACAACTTTAGTGATATGGAACTGTGCATAGCAATAAAGTCAAAAGCTCAAAGTTCAATGCATCAAAGCAACTATCAAAAATGCCACCAAAATCAAATGAATCAAGTGAATACTCAAGTAAAAAACCACAAAAGCCACAGAGATCGAGACCACCTGAAAAACAAACAACAACAACAACAACAACAACAGCAACAACAAAACCAACGAGCAACTACACAAATTAGTAAAAACCACAACATCAACAGCAACAATTGCTTAACACAATGTCACAGACTTCATTTGTTTCTTCTGCTGTTCCTTTTGATCCTGCAACATTCGGCGGCGTCTCCAGGCAGCAGCAGCAACAGTCGACGCGATGCTCTCCTTGCCTATTACAAACGTGCCCAATTGCGTCAAAGCGATCCTTATGGCATCCAGGAGGAGTATCATCTACACGAAGGTGCCAACATCGACTTTGACGATCTGTCGCCCACGGGCAGCGTTGTCTCTACTTTAAGCAATGCGGAACGTCTGAGAAAACGTAGTGCCACCTCAACTACAGCTCAGACCGTAGCGCCAACAACAACGGCAGCTCCCACAACAACAACAATAACAGCAACAGCAACAAGAACAACTGAGAGCAGCAAAACACAAGAGAAATGTGAAGCCAAAGTGCTGGAATCGCTGCCAGATGAGCCGGTAAGTGAAACCTTAAGTTATCCATTTATGAGCTGATTGATTATAGGTTAAAGTAAATGTGGGAAGAAATTATTGAAAACTGAATATGCTATTTTTGTTGAGTGTTGGGAAAGTCTCATCAATTCGTTTTATCAAAAAAATTAAGAATGAAAGTTAGACTTACATTAGTAATCCTAGAACACCTTTTAATATACATTTATGAACTGAGTCCTTGTAGGTAGAATATAGAAGTAGAAAATGATAATCTATAAATGAAATTAACATTTTAAATGACAGTTAAAGGAGCCAAAGATTTGATAGCCTCTTAAAGGACTCATTAATTCTTTTTGTCCAAAATGTCCTTGTAGGTAAAATTAAAATTAGATACAAAATTTAAAGTTAGATACAAAGATACAAAATTAGAAAGTCAGACTAACATTTGCAATCCCATAAAACCTTTTATCATCCATTTATAAACTGAGTCCTAATAGTTAGAACATAGAAGTAGAAAATGATTATCTAATACGGATTTTAAAATTTGTATTATGTATTAAAGAAAGATAGATTTGTTCAATTGTGAAAAAGTACAATAATTCAATTTTTACCCATTTAAGAACTAAGTCCTTGTAGATAAGTTTTGACTATAATTAACCTCTGTAAAAAGAGTTTAACTTGGTGTTAATGACAGGCATTACTATTAATACCCTGTATGTAAAATTAGCGCTCCAATCATTAAGATATTAGACTCAATAAATTTGTATACTTAATAAAAATGGTTTTCCCATTTCAGTACAATTGAAGTGCTTAATTTCCTGACCTAAACAGAATAAAATGGTTATATTTTTCGTTAAAATTATTGCTGTTAATACCACTGTAATGAAAGTCACTTAATAGTGATATTAATGAGAGTTACTTTCTGTCAAAGCTTATATTGGCAGCAATGGCAATAACATGATTATAGATAATAAGTTTATAGCTAAAATAAGCGAACCATTATAGAAAATAGTAGATATATCCCATTTACCGACTATCTAGGTCAACTAAACAAATGCATAGTGATTATAATTTGCTTTTATTAAACTATTTTGCATAGCTTAACCTTTCAGCACCACACGGTTATTTGTGTTAATTAGTTTTAGATCCGTTTGAAACTAGTGAACAATTTATTATCACTATTTCTTAAATCAATTGGAATTTAGTTGATTTTTCCCTCTAAATGTTCACAAAATGTTTAGTATTAATGTGGTGTGTTTTCCTCTACCACTAAATACAATTTATAACGTACTAAAACCCACCTATAAATAGCAGTTTAGCCCATGGCCTTTCAGCTAAACCAACAATAATGAAATAAAAAGAACCCACCTCTGTGCGGAAACCTTGTTGACAACTCAACTAACTATCGAGGTCGACATTTAAAAATAAAAGTATTCATTTAATTTGGTAGATGATGATAAAATTGCCTCTTTTGGATAATAATAGGTTTCAAACTGGGCTACAAATAGACACTTGGGTAACTCGACATCAAATTGGCGATTGTTATAGTCTCATGGTTAAATGTGAGAAATGTGAGAAAGTGCAGCTTGCAATCGACCCAAAAGGCGGACAATTAGCATGAATATTTAAAATTGCCAACTTGACAGTTGAGAAAGTGCTTCATGGTCGCTGAAAAATGCTGAGGGCCGAAAAAACCCGAGAAGGGCGGATTTTTCGTTTCTAATCAATAAATTTGCTGAGCCAGCAGTGTAACCCCACCAACCTTCTCTCACCCCGTCTTTAGCCTCCCTTCCCTTTCATTTTCCTACAGTCATAAGTTGATGCAGACTTCAGACTTTCATGCTGACAAAAATCTTTTTGCGAAAATCTGCGCGCATGAAATTGCTGAGGAAAATCCCCGTTGCCGTAACCGTAACCGTGCTCCATTTCCACCCCATGCAATGTTGTTGTTGACGGTCGTAAAAAATATTACGCATACGCCATGTCTGACGTACATTCGTATACTATCTAGGGGGCGAGTGTTGCAAGGTATTACATAGGATTTGCAATTGCGGCGGCTGTTTGACGGCATGTCACGCATTTTGCTTCTGCAAGTTAATTAAAAGATACTAAAGAAGTCAGATACAGGCTGAGGGCTTTTGGCTTTGGCTTTCGCTTTGACTTTGACTCAGCCACTGAATCTGATTCTGACTCTCACTCTGGTCTGGTTCCTGGTATATCTGCTTGAAAGTCATCAACGATATTTTAATTGAATTTGCATGACAATTCCAGCGAGGACTTGAAATTTAAAGATAGCGCCCACTCTTAACCACAAGCTCATCAGAAAGTCAGTCAGTTTGTTAGTAAGCACGAGTAGAAGCTGTTTTTGCAGCTATTTTTAGCCAAGTGCGCCATTTGTATAAATGTTCAATAAGTTTGTGTGCTGCCCTTCTTCGTCTTGTTTTTGGCCATGACGTAGACAAGACGATCGATGATGCGTTAGTCGCAATTACCAAAAACAACTTGAGAGCCATAATTAAAAGATACAATTTCAATGGCAAGCAAATTTCTAAATTGCCATTTGAGCGATTTGTATCTATCTTCAGTTGAGTGTGTGCTCCTTAGACACGTAGCCCTCATATATGTATGTACGTGTGTGTGTGTCTGCGTGTGTGTGTGTGTGTATCTGTATAAAAATGCTGTATAAAATAATAAATAAAGTGGCGCACATGAAACAACAGCTGGACAGCTGGACAGTTTCAATACCCATGGCAATGGAAAATGCCTACCCCAAGCTGCCTTTTTGTATTCCCTCTCTCTCTCTCTCTCTCCCTGTCTATGGTCAAGCCTGTCAAGCATTATTGTTGCTTGTTGTTCTTATTGTTATTGTTATTGTTACTGCTGGTGGTGCTCCTCCTCATAGTGTTCGTTTGTTGTTGGCCGCGTTGTTCGCTTTGCTGGGCGCTGCTTTTGTTGCGCTTCAATAACAGAGAAGCGAAAATTTGTATGCCTGCTGCCCATTTGTTTGCTTTTGTTTCAATAACAACAACAACAAGCACGTCAACAGCAGCAGCAACAACAGCTACAACAACAACAACAACATCACACAATGCAACGCCGAAAAGAAAAATATTTAAGTAATTGCACCCCAATGATTCAGCTAACATTGAACATAGAAACGCTTTTTGACGATTGAAATATGTGTATGCATTTATATTTTATCTTTTTTAAATAGTAATAAATGGATTTAACGCCAACCAATGCTGAATATTAAAAGAAAATTGCATTCAATTTAAAACTACCAGCAAAACTGAATCAATAAAACGCTACAACATATCGAAAGTTTTATTTTTGTCATGTTCAAAATCGCTAATGGATATTAAAAGCCTGTTGATAATACAGATTATAGTAGCAAAAACTGTTGTAAACTATTAAATAAATTGAGATTAATAAATATACGTGTGAATTGCGTTAGAATATAATAACAGAGAGAAATATGTACAAATTGCTATTAGTACTTATCTGTTAAACAAAGATTTTATTTTAAATGAGAATGCTTTATAGATTTTCTATAGTTTAAATCAATTAAATAAATTAAAATCTAGAGCCGCTTAAGTTTATTACAGACCAATAGCTATAAAAATTTAATACAGATTTATTTGTTTAACAAAGTATGTTATTTCTAAAGATATCATCTGAATTCAATTTCTATTTAATATTTGATAAATCGGAATATTGTAAAATGATGCAGTCAAACCTATGTACATGTTGAGTTTTACTTAATTTACATCAATAAAAGTTTTATTCCGTTAGTTTGTGGACTACTGTAACGTTTTCTGTCTCCCTTTTTCACTGTCTACTTGTCCAAAAAAAAGTGTTGCATAAGCGCCAGGCGCTAACCGGAAATGTCTGCTCGAGGCGTTTTGTTGAATACACGTCATTTCAGTAGATGTTAAATTATTTTGCAAGTTTTATGCAATTTACTAAAATACAAGTGCATTAACATTTGAAGAGCATAAAGAAGGAAAGAAAGAAAATGAATGTGAATGTGAATGGAAGAAGAACGGAACCAAGAATGCTTTGCATAATGAAAGATGTGTAAAGATGTGTAGTACATACTTGTGAGCTGCCCAGATGAGATTTGCAAGTGTCAACAACAACAACAACAACAACAACAAGAGTAGCAGTAATAGCAGAAAAGCAACAAAACAGCTGACATATTTTATTCATTAAGCACAAAGCGAATAACACGACGACAAACATGCAAATGACAACAGCAACAACAACAACAACTAGAACAACTAAATGCCATATGGGCATGTAAATATTTTTATGGTCATAAGTAAGAATTTCGTATATGTATATGTGTTTTGTATGTGTATATGTATGTGTCAAATGCCGGCATATCCGAGTGCGCGACGAGATGTCGAGCATGAGACATTAAAAAGCCAGTAAAACGCGCTTTGCGGATTTCATTTCAACTGCTTGGGCTGTGTGTGTGTGCGTGTGTGTGTGCAACAGCACTTGGCATAGTTGCTGCCTCAACTTTAATATGTATGTTTATATGTATGTGTGCTTGCAAATGTATGCATGTTTTATTGCACAGTCGCTTCTGTTTGTGGTTTTTGCTATTTACAAGTGTTTCACATTTTTTGTGTTGCTGTTGTTGTTGTTGTTGTTGCTATTTGTTTCTTTGCCGGAGACCGCAACACGCCTGAATGATTCTACCCCTCAGTGTGTATGTAGATTTGTATATTTGTGAGTTCGCATATATATGTGTTTGTGTGTGTGTGTGTAAGTTATTTGTGTACAAATATGTTTGTTTCTTGTTAATAATTCATTTGGCTTTTCATCTGGCACATAACGTATACGCAATGTGGTCGCCTCAGAGTTGAGCATTGCTAATGGGAAATATTTGTCGGAAAAGCCAAAGGTGACTCACCCACACAGACACACACACACACACACATACACTCACCCAGAGAGAAACACACCCACACTCTCTACTGCGGTTACCTTTTGTTTCCAAAAGCCATAATGATGTCATCAGAGTTTTGCTGACTGCCACAGCGTATCCTGTGCGTATCCTCTGCTCATTGTAACGTGTTAATTTTATACAAACATTTCGCCCGAGAAATTGAGAGACAAAGATAGACATAGGGAGGAGGAAGGAGAGGGTAGACCGAACTCTGGTATACAGTCTGAGAGGGATTAAAAACATTTTGCAAGCCAGCTTGGACATTAAATTGTATTATTTTCAACAACAAACTTCTTTAATACCTGGCCAAAAGGTGTTGTACCTTACAAAACGTGCGCCATGTGAATAATTAATAGCTAGTCCAAGTCCAACTCTTCCCTGTCCAACTGGACTCCAGATCTCTCTGGCATCTTATTCACGTATCCTTAATTTTCTTCGCGTTCACACCAATTATGGACACTCTCATTTTACGGAAAGGCACTCGTCTTGGGTCCGAATATTCGTTGGGCTACAATTTATATTGGGGCTTAGCTCTCTGCTCAAGTGTACAAATACCTTTGATGGCCAAAATAAGGCCATGTCTCTGTGCGTGTGTATGTGTATGTGTGTGTGTAACGAATGAAACATGTTTATTCTAGGACAGATAAGCATTATAAGCCTCTTTAGACTCCTCTACTCTTGTGTGTTTAGTTTATTATAATGCAATCAAATTTTGGTAGGCAAAAGCTTGTGTTCGTCGAGAAACTTATACAGGAAAGTTTGTAGAGCATTTTAAACAAAAATATTTAATCAACAAATTTTAAATATAGAAAATTCAAAAGAGCTACTTGTCCATTTATAAAGAAGTCTGACTTTCCTATTCTCTATGGTAATTATATTCAGATACTCTTACTTTGATGTGAATATTAATTCGTTAAAGGAAAAAAATCTGTAAAGTGTTGAAAAAATAATAATTTAAATTCACATAATATTTATTCTTTGTATAATACTCTGTAAGCTTTATTTTGAAGATTTTTAAAAAGCTTACATATAGACAATATAGGTCGATAAAAATATACTGTATATATAGTTCTTATAAAAAGTTATCTTGAAGATATATTAACTTAGATAATGATTTATTAAAATGCATTTTTTAACAGCGAATAAATATTTTATATGTATTAATTTTGATGAAAATTTATTATTTATGTAATTTTTACAAGGAAATCTACATTAAAAATATTATAATGCAGATAAACATACACATAATTTATATGCTTTAGAGAGAAGTCTGAAAAGCTTATACAGAAAATATAATAATGTAGAGAAACAAATCATTAATCAAGCAACTTTCCTTTACAATCTTTGGGGACAGCTTACAAATGTTTCTTTACATTCTTGAACGACAATAGTTGAATGGATGCTAATTAATCTCTTGTTTGTTACAACTTTACAGTTTTACGACTTTACCGAACTAGCTGAGGACGCAGCACGCCAATTTACTGAATTCCTGTCAAATAAATTTCCAAATGCCAACACGCCCATTGCCATTGATGAGCTGACCCGGTCAGAGGTTAGCCGACGAGCCAATGCCATTGCCAGCTATGCCCTCAACGAGGATGACAATCTTTTGGCCTTTGCAATTGCAGCGCCCAGCATACACACAGTTGTGGTGAAATTCAGGGACAATGTGACGGTCAGTTAACAATAGAAAACTGTTTAAATTTCAACGTAATGAAATATAAATGTCAAACTCTTTTAGATACCACCGAATCAGGTGCATAACAAGGCATATTTGGGTTCCTATTGGCGTGAGTTGGGGTAAGTGACAAAATGTCAAAGCTCTACAATTCAATGTATAACATACATATGTATAAATCAATCAAGATTGATTTTGATCATGTATTGAATACATATACAGTCAATTGCATGTTGTTAGTTCGCGTGCAGGTTTGGCAGCTAGCTAATTGATTTGATCCCATCAAAAATGATTATAGGTCCGCTTGGAACAGCAGTGATGGCACGCAGGAATGGGGAGCCCCATTTCGTGACTGCAACCTGTTGACGGGTCGCTGGTTATGGCCATTTCGCATATCATTTACCGAGCACCGAATCAAGTGAGTCTACAACACATTTCGAGCACTCAATATGTTTTTATATCTCTGATAAATTTCCAGAATTGTGGCAGCTGCATTTGTAGCCGCCGATGAGGATGTTTGCAACGATGGCCTGGAGGAAGTCTTTGGACGACGCCATGGGTACATTTCACTAGCTAAATTAAAGTATTTCTTAAGGCTGCCAACTTTAAATTATTTTATCTTTTCAGCTGCGATCGTAATACCACATTTTGCCTAGTAACTGAGAATAAACCGATGGCAACTCGAGATGTTTATACGTGTCTGTGCCGTGAATCCTTTTACCTGCCAAATTCCACACTTCAAGGCTTTCGCGGTGATCTCGTAGAGCTCTCCGATGGCTTTGATAACTTCTCATGTGTGCCCTGTCCTGGAGGGTGCACCAATTGCGATAAGCATGGCGTGTGCCTCACGTTCCAGGAGGAGGATGTACTCAACATTGATGCCTGTCTGCGACTGCTTGTGGCCATTGTCCTTGGCGCATGCATTCTCTGCTGTATTGTGCTGAGTGTCATTGTGTTTAGACAGCGCAAATGCAAGGTAAATCTAAAAGTATCTTTCAGATATCCCAGTTATACTTAAGCTATCAATTTTCAGGCGATTGCCTCGGGAATGTGGACTGTGCTGGAGACCATATTGCTCGGCATTGTATTACTTTATGCATCGGCAAGTATTAAGGGAATACAATTTAGACTGTCAACTAATTGCATTTATTTTTACAGGTCGCCGTCCATTTCTTTCCCGCCTCCACCGAACGCTGCCTGTTGGAGCCTTGGCTGCGTGAGATCGGCTTCATCACCTGCTACGGCGCCATAATATTAAAGCTATATCGACATCTGGTCGACTTTCGTACACGCAAAGCACATCGTTGGGTGCTACGCGATGTGGATCTGCTAAAGTATTTGTGCACCATGGTCTTTGCTGTCATTTGCTATATGTCGGCATTTACCGCCTCATCGCTGGATTTGCTAGAGAGTGCGCAAATGGAGAGTTTACGGGAAGCCAGCACCAACACTTGTCATCCCCTCAAATGGGAGCTGGTAACACAGACCAGCGAGATGCTCATACTGTGCTTTGGCCTCCATTTGGCGATTGCCAGTCGCAATGCCAACACACAGTTTCGGGTAGGCGTCTTTAAAACTAGCTTTATTTTGTATATAAATTCAGTTAAAACCGTTAAGAATTTTTCGATTCTGCCAAGTTAGTAAGTCCGTTAAAAAGTCATTGAATATAAAGTATGCTATTCACTTTTTGTTGCCCACTTTGGGCATAATAGTTTTGAGCTGTGCAAGTTAATTTATATATACTTAGATTAAAATTTAATTTATCATACAAAATGATATCCAAGCTTTAAATTTATTTGTCGCTTTACTAAATATTTGTTCTCCTTCTCTTTCACAGGAGCGACAATTTCTGGTTACAACGCTGACGCTGGAGTTTCTTGTCTCGTCCAGTTTCTATTTTTTGCGCTTCGTCTACCTGCCGGAAATGAGTCCCAGTGCCATTTTGTTGGCACTATTTGTGCGCTCGCAGCTGACGAATAGCTTGGCGTTGGGTTTGATATTTGTGCCAAAATTGTGGTATCAACACAAGCAGGTAACAAAGACAGTTAACAGTTTGCCATTGTGTTCGGTTCAATTATGATTTTCAATTAACTTTTCTGTTAACCATTAAGATTGATTTCTTGCTAACAAAGTGCGTCCAAAGTTTGTTCGAATACCATAATACGATACGTATATATATATACATACAATAAATATAAATATAAATATCATAGAAAGTTGAGATAATCGTAATTTAGGTGCAGTTTTGTGCTCATTTGTCCGCAGTCATTGTCGTCGTTCTCGTTCTCGTCTTCGTCTTGGTCCATATAAACTGTACTCGTATTTGTATTTGGTATTGACATTTGGTTGAGGAAACGATTTTTGTAAACAAACAAATATTTGAATAAATACAAAAATAATGTTAATAACAATTTAAATAACAAAATCGCAGAAGAAAGCTTTATGCTTAACTAAAATGATCTAATTTGTTATAATTTTCGTTTGTGAAGTTGACTTTTTGGTTTTGGAAAAATTCCAAATTTAGATTTAAGCTAACATTTCATGAATTTTAGTCAAGCTATGAAGTTGCTGCAAGTGTCATTTTTTGGTAACAGAATGTGTTTCAAGTACTGTACTATTTAAATTTGATTTCATTTCATGTTTCATACCATTCAATTCCATTTCATTCCATCCCATTGTAATTCTACTGTGTTTGCTAACTGCACCCAACTTTAAGTTGCACAACTGTACACGTTTATCAACACTGGCCGCATGTTTCACACATTAGTTTGTAATTTGTTTGGCATGACAATTTTCGTAATCATTTACACATTTACAACAGCTAACATGACAATATAATGACAAAAATCGGTTTCCTTTAAAAATACCCAACATGCATACCAAAACTATAGAGTATTTCTTTTAGCCACACTATAATAAGTAACTATAACTATAACTATACCTATGTAACTCTCTGTCTCTTCCTACCTCTCTGAATACCTACCCGTGTGCTCTGAAACTAAACTCTGTCTAGTGTCTGTCTCTCTAAACTTTAATCTTTAACTAAGTAGTTGTATTAGCCAAAGTCCAACAACGATTGGTCGTGGCTACTTATGTTTAGACTTTGAGCAATGTTTATCTCATTTACAGCACAACAAAAGACACAACCACGTCCAATAAACATTAACATGATAAAAATATATCTATATACATTCCAAATTCCATACACAATTGACACGATGCGCACAGAACTACTTAAACTTTGAATTCTCTTATCCTTGACAATCACTCTATTGATTTGCCTCTGAGTTTGATTTCCGTTTCCGTTTCTGTTTTGATTTCGTTTTCCGTTGGTTTTTGCGTTACTTCCTGAGTGTGGTTTGCGGTGTTTGTTGCATCTTCATAGCTTGCAGGTTCGTTCACTTGCGTACGATCTATCAATGCGTTTACCTGTGGATGCTTTCAAGGGTACGTCACATGACGCCGGTCAACGCTTGGGCGGCGGCTATGCGGGTCTATGCCTGGGCGATCCTGATATTGGTGAACTTACCATATCCGAAATGAGTCCCGAGGATATACGTGCCGAACTCAAAAGGTTTGTTTTTGGTTGTTTTAATCCATTTCCATTATAATTCCACACATTCCACATCCTTGCAGACTGTACACACAACTGGAGATTCTGAAGAACAAGACTCTGCGTCAGGATAATCCGCATATTAGTAAAAGACGTGGGGGTCGCAAGGCGGGTCATCGTCGCTTCTCATTGCAAGTAAGTGACTGAGGACTGACTGACAGTAGAGTCATTGTTCTCGCTGTAAAATACATGCTCATCATGGGGCAGAATAGCCAGTGAAGAGAGAAGGTCTTACTTCCAAAGCAAGCCTAGTTAAATCAATGTCTCAAAATGAGCTTGAACTTAAATCCTTGTGCCCCGAGAAAGCCTAAGCTCTCCTATTTCTACTATCTTTTCTAAAACTCTATCCACTTGTTAAATCTTTCTGTGTGAACATTTATAAATATTAATACAAAATATATCTATATAAATATATATATCATTGTTCTTGTCATGACTTGTACTATATAAAAAAAAACTCAAACCCACCAACAAAAAACCAATATCTAAATGTAGAAAAAGGGCAGCAAAGATAAGGTAAGAATTGTCAGTCTCTCACTGTAACATACTCGTAAAGCTAACCACAAACTAAAAAACCTTAACAATATCCTAACTATGTGTTGTGCCTAACCAATCGAAATGCGCACGTTTGTCTATAGCGCCTAACTCTACGTAACATATCAATAGGTCTATTAACAATAAATACAAAAAAAATACTTAGCATGCGGGCCTTAGCTTTCCAAGTCCATAACAAAATAAATCAATATCCAAACCAACACTTGTTGTACTTGTCTCCTCGAGTCTGTTCAACGTGTCCCTACTAAATGCATGTCCTCAATAGCACTGTCATATGTCTACAATTTCAACTAAAACTACTTACTATAAAACTTAAAACTACAATTAAAACAAATTTACGCACTTAATTTGCAACATTAAAAACTCGAGTTGAATTCAACGCAATTAAATAATAATGCAAACAACTTTCACAGGCTTTAAGTGCCAAACATCGCAGCAATAAGCATCATCAGGATATTGAAATAACCGAGGCAGAGCCATCACGTACACCCGAGGATTCAGTCTGCAGTGGGGAGGGACCGACCGATACCTATGCTGAAATATCGGGCATATCGCATTCAATGCTATCCCATTCCATGGTATCTCATTCCGTTGTCTCGCATTCAAAGTAAATCCAATGATATGTGGCTATCCCAAAACAATTGTATATAACTTTATAAAAACAAACAAAAAACTAAAGGAAATAAAAACAATACGATATATACTATTATATATATATATATATATATAGAAATGAATGTATGTAACTGAGAATTAGGTGCAGCATTATAACAAATAGCGCAACAACACAAACAATAAAAGAATTACTTTAATTTTTGCATTGATGATAAAAAGGCAAATGTTAAGAAAGATGAGCAAAATATACAAACAATAAAAAACATTACTTTATTTTGACAAATGGTATAGAAAGTGTTGAGTACTTAAATAAAATGTGCTTGAAAGCAAAACATTTTTGTACAATTTTGATAAATTTTTAGAGCTGTTTTTTGTGCGTGCGGTCTAAGTTTTGTTTTTGAAAAATAGAGCAAACGAGTTTTGTGACAAGAGCAAAGGAAAACGTGAGACAAAAAAAAAAATAAATAAACAAACAAACAAACAAAGAAAATGAAAATGAAAAAAAAACAGAGCCCACCTGTGTAGGTAACATTAAACTGTATAAAGAACTAAGACACCTATCACTTATTTGTTGCTGTTTATTGATTTACATTTTTAAATTGATAGTTATCTCAGTATCTTAACTAAATGTTTCTGTTAATGCCAACTAAGTTCCTTGAAAGTAACTACAAACAGGCGTATTCTCAATTTCTATTCCCAACTCAATTTCCACTGAAATTTTGTGCTGCTTTAAAAAGTATGCTTCAAATATTTTTGTGGAACTGAAATGGAGTATTGAGAACAAGTTGTCCTGAAAATAATTTTACCTTAATTTGTATCCATACAGTAAAGAAATACAAAGAGTATTCCTAACGGTCGATTGAAGACTAGCTAAATCATTTAATCAGCGATTAATCAGTTGTAAATTTGAGCTTATAGGCATTAAACATAGTAGAAAATTTCCCAATAACTCATAACTACACAATCGACGCCTAGACTTTAACTATGTATGTACTTTAATAACTTTAATAACTGTATTGTAAAGCCACACGAACTATAATTTGTATATATACTCTATATATGAAACTTATATATATACAGACAGACAGATTTGCATATCTGAAGTATGCGCATAATATACTCATACATTGTGAGAGCAAAGCCACAAAATACCAAAGAGAGGCACTTGTTAACTTTGTGACAGAGCGAAAAAAACAAAACGGAAACAAAAAACAAAAACAAAATATTGTTGTATAATTTTACAAAAAAGAAAAACATGTAAAGCGTGTACGGATCGTTCAGAATGTTAGTGTGTAGTTAAAAGTTATGAATAATATTTAGTCAAGTAGTTGAAAAATTTGTCCAAAACATTTTTCACATTCCAATTCCGAAAAATTGAACGCATGTTGAACAAATTTTGTGTAGGTTATTTTGAAAATTCTAGTAATTTACCTATAAACGATATACATTTGAAATGTATTCGATAATTACTCGTATGCAAATCTTTTTCGAATTCCGCTTCGGAATAATGATATACAGCAAGTAGAAATAAAGCTAAGGAAAATTATTTTCCTGTGGCCCAAATCTAAATAGTATTATGCAATGCATATTATTCTGGTATCATTTCTAGAGTGGAGTTCAGAAAAGATCTGCTAGTTTAGATATATATATATTAAAGTAAGATGTTTTTGACGCTCGTTAAAAATGAAGGAAAGCGTAATATTCTGAATATAAAAGTCCAGACAGACACAAACGCCATATAAACATACAGTACATAGGCATTTATATGTGGTATATACATACAAACATATATATATATATACGAGTATTTAAAACATACACAGACAGACACACACACAAACAGAGACACACACAATATGCATGCAACAAGTTGAGCATTTAAAACCAAAAAAAAAACAAATACAACTTTTTGATTGCGTTTGATCAAAAAGGATTGTGTAAAAATAATATTAATAAATTGATGAAATGTAAAAGCAAAAGCAGATGGCATATACAAGTACATATAATTATACATATATATATAACTAATTATATAATATATATAAATATACATATTTATTATGTGTGTGTATCAGCATTACAATAAACAATAAACAAAGCAAAAGACACAAAGATGAAGGGCCATACTAAAATTAGTTGCTCATTGCAAATGAAATGAAATCCAGAAACCAAAACAAACATTTTGCAAATGTGTGATAGTGTTCATAATAATCGTTCATTGTAATTAAAGTAATAAAAACAACAACAAATCTAAAGAGATTGATAATGCAAATGTGTCATAGCAATTAAAATGCATTAAGCGTTGCGTTGTCTATAAATATACTATACAAATATACATATGGTACATGTACATATGTATGTGTATTCCCGATTAGGGTAAGGGGGTTTAAGATCGACGATTAACTACAAATAATGCAAGAGCAAATGCAAAATGTAACGCAAATACTTTCAAAATAAATTACAAAAGAAAAGCAAAACAACAAAAGAAAATACAAAGAAGAAGAGTAAAAAAAATGGTACTAATAAATATAAATAATGATTAAATCAAATATACTTATGGTTGTATTTCATTTTGATATAATAAGATTAATATTAATGGAATTTCAGTTGGATTTACGGTTACCAAGGGGTACCCTTAACGTAACTATATATCGGATCAGCAGCAATAGCCTCGATTTAGAATCATCCTTGAAAACTTCTAGAGCTAAATTCTGCATACCTTTGAGTATATCAGACGCACATCAAGCTTTTTTTCAATATACCTACCTTAATACCTGCTAAATGCTTAGAAGAAATGGCAAGCACAACTTAAAAATTAAAGTTTTTACAGATCAGTAATTCTATTTCTTCCTTAGGTTATAGCATCAAGAAGAGAATTCTCACTCTCTCTGTCTCTCTCATTTGTAGTGAGTCTGAAGCGAAACGCTGCTATTGGAATATTACTACAAGTCGGACCTTTATTCGCATCTATATTATATATATATATCTCTTGGTTTTTAAATATATAATTGAAATATATTGCTCGAATATTTGAAATCATTTTTTTATCGTTTTCGTTAGATTGCAATTACATTCAATTAGATACATAATTATTAATTTGGTTTTAATTAGATTTACATTTACAATTATAGTTACAGTTACAGTTATAGTTATATAGTTACAGTTTAATCACTATTTACTCACTTTGCTTGCTTTGTTCGCCATCATTTCGTAGTTTAGTTAGTTAGGATCTAGCATTTAGTACGTATCGTTTAGTTTTTGTTTTAACATGTCATTTCGGATTTCAATCGCTTTGTTATTTGAATTTGAATTAATTCATTTAGTTGCTGTTAGAGAGAAGCAAGTTTTGCAATTCGTTTTGTTTCTTGTTTTTGTTTTTGTTTTGGTTTTTTTTTGGGTTGCTTTTTGATCGTCAACTTGGTTTATTAAAACTTAAAAAAATTACAATAATTTGTTATTACTTAGAATTTATTTGGTTTTACATGCGCTGCGCATTTTGTTGCTGTGCTATGTGCCATTTTAGGTAGACTTCTTGTTTGAGTGTATTATGCATTAATATTAGTTGTAAATTATACATTATACATTTATATAACACTAAGTATATTGTTTGTTTTTTTTTTATCATTTCTCATTTTGTTGTAAAAATTTACAATTTCATCGTTTTGGTATTGCTACAGTTAAGGTTTTAGTACATACAACTTGCAAGTAAATTAATTGATTAAAAATCGTTTAAATGTTTTGTTTTCTTTTTTTTTTTTTTGTAAAAATTATCAATTATTATATTACAAAAACAATTATAATTACTATTATTAATATTAATATTATTATTATTATGCATAAGCTTGTTACGTTACGACTGTTTCCTCTTTCACTGTTCGTTTTTGTTCTTTAAAAGCTTAATTTATAAAAAATTGTTAATTATTTAATTAATATATATATTGTATATGTTTGTTGTTTTTTAAACTAGTTTGGCGCGTAAAGCTGTTTTTGCGTTTTGCATAGATTTCATTCAATTTCAATTTGCTCTTAAATACTTTTTTGTCTTGCGTTCAAATGCGCTTTTAAGAAACTTAAATAATTTAATAAACAATGGTTAACATTTAGAATGTAAGAACCGTTTAAACCGATTAAACAAAAAAATTATAAAATAAACAAATTAAAATCAAAAGCACTAATGTAATTAGTTAATAAACAATTTTTTAATTTAAACGTAAATAAATTTAAAGCCAAAACAAACGAGATCCTGCTCGTATGCAAATTAAGCAAAGCGTTTTTTGTTTAAAGTTTGAGTAAAATTTTGAAAAATCTTCTTATTTTTCAATCTTGAGAATAAATAAACTAAGTAGTTCTGGTTCGAATAAGTGTGCGTTTTATGTTAATTTGTTTTTCTCTTCATTCATTTCATTTCTTTTCTATAAATTAATTTAAGTTTTGCGCGTAGAATTTTTACCTTGAAACAATTTTAAAAAAATAATATTTCCACAACAGTAATAAAAAATATTTCTCTTTATATATGTATAAATAATATAAATGTATGTGTGTCTGGGTGTGTGTGTGTGTCTGTGTGGGTGTGTGAGATGGCGCATATGTGAGTGTGCGCGCTTAAGGTCGCTATAAAAAAAGAGGATTATCCGTTAAGATATAAAATAATATATACGCAATAAAATCTCAGGGAATAACAAAAATAAGTATGTCATACAAATAGAAAATCGAAAAATAATCAAATAATCAAATAATAATAATAAGTAATAATAATAATTAATTCAATTGCAACATTTACATAACCAAATCAAAAAATCGATTGCATTAACTTATAAACAATTAAATGGTACGCCATATTCTGTAGTACAATTTGTTACTATATATCTTTAGTTAGCAAAAATTCTAATTTAGAGTCTAGCAGCACTTTGAAGATTTGCCAGTCGTTGGTTGCTTGCTTGGAGCCATGGTTTTGGGCCATGGTTGCTTGGTTGGTCAGCTTGCTGCACCCTTTGTTTTGCAGTATATCGTCTTTGAAAACGTCTTTCATTTACTTCACTCCATTCTCCGATCAATCCTCGATCCTCCTCCTCATTCCTCTCAATCCAATTCGTTTCTTTGCTTAAGCCATGTTGCTTGGTTTCTTTGGGTCAACTATTGTGCGCCCCCCGCTGGGCCTATCCTAGAGAGGATGCAGCTTTGTCGTGTGCACGGTGAGTGCACTGCGTTGCGTGAATCGTTTGTCACAGTACGGACAGGTGTACGGCTTTTCGCCGGTATGTGTTCGTATGTGTTTCGTGAGATAGTCCTTCACGCTGAAGGACTTCTCACAGTAGCCACAATGAAATGGTTTTTCACCTGCAATACGAATAAAATGCAAAATATTGCCAACATTAACATTAACATTACGCCTGCACCGCCAATTGCAAATTTACTGGATGCCGTGCAGTACCAAAAACTTTGTTTGATATAATAGGTACAGTATTTATAAGATTTGCACGTAAAAATCAAACTAATTTTATTATATATATGTGTACATATTTTGTTGGTTGTTGTTGTGTGTTAAAAATGCGTACGAGACATATTATTACGTAATGAGATGAGGCGGGCGATATGTTTAAGGTTTCATTTTTTATAATTCTTTAGCACTCTTGCAGTAGATTTTATAAATTACAGTGTTGTTGAAACATTAATACATTTTCGTTAAAGTTTGGAAAAATCTTCATAAATGTAGCTTGAATAGATCACGATTGTAATTTCATTGTAGGTTCGATCATTACTTTTTAAATTCGAAAACTTATTTTAAAACAATATTAATAAAAACGTTATAAAGTTTTTAGGAATGCAAACAAAACATTCCATTGAATAACTTTACGTTATAAGAAATTCTATTTTTACTGTAGATTGTAACATTCAAAATACTCAGAATTCAACACATTCTTTATCCATAATTAGAGTTTCTCTCGTAAATCTACTACAAGTTTGTAAAGTTTTTGATATTTGTTTTATTTGTAATATTTGAATTTTATATTCAATATCAGTTGGGCGCTATATACTGGCTAAAAGGAAGACTATGGCAAAAAATCAAGATAAGATCGTGATGTGAAGTGGACATTTTTTGGTAGGCGTGAAAATTTCGAAAACATGCGACCCCCATTAACACAAAACGCAAACAGATCAAAACTGTACATTTTTAGATCATGTGGTGCTGTCTGTGTCTTCTATTGGGGGTGCTCTCTTTCTCTCTTTGCCATGTTCTTCAGCGTGTGCGATGGGCGCTTCAGCTGAGCGAGCGAGTTTTTTTTTTTTGAGTATATTGAGTATGACAAATGAGTATGGAAGGCATTTTGCATAAAACGAAAATCATTTTTTTTTTCATTTACTTTTTTTTTTTTGTTTTTTCATTGTTTTTTTTTTTATCTTACAATCGTTTTTTGTGTGTGTATTTTGCACTTGAACGAGTCGAGTTGAGTTGAGTTGAGTTGATTGATTGATTGGTTGATTGACTGAGTTGATAGTTGATTGACTGACTGAATTGATTTGAAAATATATTGCTTCTCACCCGTGTGAGTCGTTAAATGTTTGTTCAGGTAATCCTTAACAGTGAACGCCCTGCCACAATAGCCACATCTAAATGGTTTCTCACCTGTATGTATGCGAGTGTGCTGTTTTAGTGTATTCGATTGAGTGAAGGACTTGCCGCAGTAGGAGCACGTGTAGGGGCGTTCTTTGGGCGTGGCGCTGTTTTTTTTTTTTTGATTTTTCATTAATTTTGGTTTTTTTTTTGTTTAATTTTCAATTTGATTGAGATTGTTGTGGCGGAGAGTAAATAGAATTATTGTTGCGGTGCGGGGTGAAAAAAAATAAATAAGAAGAGAGAAAGAGAGAGAGAAGAGAGAAAAAGAAGAAGATGAGAATCATTATATTAGTAACATTCATAATTATTAATTAATTAAATACAATTTGCACACTCAATGAGAACACAACATTTTTGGAACGCATGGGCCACGCCCCATGGCACATTAAGGACACGCACCCATGCGTTCTGCCTCAGGACTGATCTTAAGGAAAACAAACAAAAATATAAATATATATAAAATTGGTTAAGGTCAATTGGTATGGTATAAAAAACAGTTATTCAACAATGACGCTGCCAATATAAACTCCTCAATCACTTAACTAAAAGCTGGACAAACTCCAAAAGAATTCCCCTTAAGAGATTTGTCCAGCCTTTGGCTAAACTAAACGATTGAAGGCGCAGCGTCTGGAGTGTTTCTATGTGTACATATGTGTGTGTGTGTCTGTTTTCTATTATCTTTGGGATAGGATAGCATATATAAAAATGGATTTACTCTGCTTCGCCCGAGTGTATCTTGCGGTGCATGGCCAACGTGCCGGGTGTCTTGAACGTTTTGGGGCAATCGGGGCATTTGTGTCGTATCTTATGCGCCAGATCAGCGGGCACCGTTTGTGTGCTAACCAGCACGCTTGTTGTGGCACCAGGTGTGCCAGGTTGTACGCCAGGATTCGCTTGTATGGCATAGACAGGCACTGCGTTCACCACATCACCGCTATCACTCAAACTGAGCGGCTCCTCCTTGATGATCACCTGGGAATGAGGATGCTTAGTAATAAATGGATTATCTTATAAATCAGTGAAGAATACCAGAAACATTAACCGTTCATATGCAAAACTTAAACCGGAAACGACTCAAATTCTTTAATAAGAAGTGAAAGCAAGGTTACATTTTGTGGTATCGTAACAGAAACCGAAGCAAATTCTTTTTCAAGAACCGAAAAACGAGACGATTGTTCCGATACAAGCCCATATTAACATATTAATTTAAAAGTTACTTTCTGTTTTCTGAATAAATTAAATTTGGCATTGTATCAAAAATTAATAGAAACTTAAGAAGTTTTATCACCCACATTCGTATGAACACACTTGTTAATACAGTTTGGTTTTTAGCATTTTGACATTTTTAGAAATTATATTGCAGAAACCGGAACCGGAAGAACAAAAGTTAGATAGAAAAATGAAGCGATTTGGAACCGGTATTTGTTTCGGGATTAATCCCTGACTCTGATATGAAATCACACTATGGACTTAGCAATTATACAAAACTTATTAAGAATTCTACCTGGGGATGTGTTACTGTGGCACCATTGCCGTTCTTTAGTAGTTTCACTGTAAGCGGTGGTACTTTCAACGTTCCCGGATCACTTAGATCATCTTGGTGCTGTTGATCTTGGAGTTCACGCTGTCGTTGTTGCTCTTGTTGTTGCTGTTGATCAAGCTGCTGGTGATGGTGTTCCTGTTGTTGTTGCTGCTGCTGCAATTGTTGCTCCTGTTGCAGCTGTTGCTGCTGTTGTTGCTGTTGCTGGTGTTGCTGCTCTTCGGGCGTCAGTCTCATATCACGCGGCGCAATGGCGGGCAAATCATCTGGTGTCACCGGTGCCTCCTGGTGTTCCATAAACGTTTGCTGGCCAGCGGCCAACATTGCCGCCGTACAGACAGCACCACAATGCGAGCATTTGTATTCATTTGGATTCTGAGTTACAGAATTCACACCATAAATGCTACAGACTATGCAACGGGCCAAAAATGCCGTTGCCTGGTGCGTTAACCGATGGTGTTCATCCACCTCCAGGGCGCTACCAAACTTATCATCACAGTTACCACACGCATAGCTCATGGATTTCAATTGCTGCTGCTGTTGCTGCTGCTGCTCGAGTGTTGTAATCGTTCCTTGGGCATTCAATGTGATGCCATGACAGAGCTGCATATGATCTGCTGCATGCTGGGCACGCTCAAATTGCTGATGGCACATGGGGCAGTAATGCGGACTGATTACATTCGGATCCATGCTGAGATTGGGCAGAAAAGCTGTCTTTAATGTATCCATGTTGATGCTGTTACTGTTGCTGTTGGTGGCTGCAGCTGCTACTGCTGCTGCTGCTGCTGTTGTTCCTGTGGCTGTTGCTGTTGAAGACGATGTATTGTTGTGGGCTATCACGGCGGCAACTTGATGCGTTGGACGTTCCTGTGGCTGTTGCTGCTGCTGATGATCTTGTTGCTGTTGATGTTCCTCGGGGCGTGGCAGACGCAATTCCTGTGTGTTTGTGGTAGACTTTAACATTTCTCTCTTCGGCTTAGCGGGGCAGGCAGGCAGGCAGTCAGTCAGTCAGGCTGGCAGGCGTTTTTTTAAGCGTTTTCGGTTAACTTTTAATTTAGCTTAAGCTTTTCTTTTTAGTAGCTGACGTGTTAGTGCCCTATCCAGCAGAACCAACCAAAAGAATGGCCTCTGTAATGATCAATTCCACAGCGAAATTTCAACACTTTTCAATTAAATTGTTAAGCAAAAACTACATAAAAACCGAGCAACTAATTAAGAAACAATATCATTCGAAAAGTTCTTTTGCTCCACATGCTAAAGACGTTCAAGAATCTACACTAACAATGATTCAATTAACAAAGGTAGTTTCTTAAAGTAATCCTTTATTTTTCTTAATTAAGATCTTGAACAATAGAACAGACAAAGAAAATCGCTAATAAATTTTGGAAACATCCTTTAATTTTACCTAGAACTCTCGAAATGCTCAGAATGTTACAGCTAAAAATTTGGAAACTTTCAGGATCTTTTAAGATTCTAGGTAGAAATTTCGAGATGAAACATTTTCGTTAAATACGTTTTCGTGGTCTAAGAACTCCTATCGTAATATGATAGCATATCAGATGACCCTAACAAATTTAGAACTATCATAATAGTAATCAACTCCTTTCTTATCAGAATGCCTTTAACTGGAACTCTACAAAACTCTCCCGTGTTTTGTAGAAAGGAATTTGAGATCTAAGAATCTACGTGCTAAAAGAGAATTGTGATGCGGACATGCTTGTAGAAAAAGCGAATGAAGAAAGTCGCAGCGAGATTCTACTGGCTGTGCGGCGAGATAACAAAATAAAAATAAAAGAGCTTTGGCTTGTGTGTTTGTTGCTGCCGCTGCAGCTGCTGCGATTGGCGGCGAGTTGGGAAGGTGAAAATGCAAAAGCGCGCTGTCCTTTTGTTGCAAGTGACAGAGTATAACAATAATTACAGTACAGTAAAATATGCAGAACGGAGCAAGAGCAAGAGCAATCAGCAAAAGGCGGCGCAAATTAAGCGTAAATTAGCACAGAAAATCAGAAAAAATTTTACGGCGGTGGCGGCTCTCGCCTCGCGCGCAAAAACGAAACGAAATTGGAAATCAGTTGCTGCTGCTGTTTCTACCGATCTCTGCTTCTGTTTCTGTGTTTCTCTACTTTTGCTGTGTTCCCCCAAGTTTGACCCCCAAGTCTCCCCCTACACACACATGGGACAGGCAGGCAATGCGTTCGAATCGAAAATTTTTTTTCGGTCCGTCACTGTCATATTCTAAATTCGGAATTCTATTTTGATTTTTTTTTTTTTGTGGTGCTGCGTTTGCTGCGCGTTTTTGTCAGGCCCTTACCAGCGTTTCCACGTATTGCACTTGTGTTTTATTACGGCCGTTTTTATGGCGAAATTGCCAATCAATCCAACAACATTTTCTTTGTATTTGTACAACAAAAATACATTAACTTTTCACTTTTATTATTATTTTTGGCGAAAAATGTACAAGTACAACAAAAAGTATCGACGACATCGATACTTTTGCGTATTTTACTTTGTACTAATATTCTACTATCGATAACAAGGCTTTGGCGTTGCCATATTGAAACAGGGAACCAATGCTGCCACTAAACGTCTGTTTTGCGAAGCTTATTTGCACCATCTATTGTTTTTCTTTTAAGAGTGGTCTGTTATAACGTCACAACTGTCTGTTGGCATAATTTCCTATGAGTTGCCGTTCCCGTAAGTTTAATTTCCTATGAAATGTCGTTCCTAGGGATATTTACTGTGGAATGTGTGCTTTTTCTGGCTATTTCACAACAAACGTAAATAATATTTTGGAGAGAACAAGTAAAACATTAAAAAGCTAATTTCGATATAATTGGCAATTGTTCACATCGTATATTATAACACGGCCAGGCAGCCAACCCGGTCAGTTAACCAGATATTATAGAACCCAGCAGCATAACAAATCAACAACAAAAAGTGCCAAAAGGTTGTTTGTGTATTATATGTAAAATTATTGTGATTTATGCGAACTAAAAGTGTTTTTTGTTTATTATAGAGAAATGTCGTCACCGTGGTCTAAGGTCAGCAATGAGCCTGTGCAGACAGCAAGTTTGGCAGATATTATGTCAGAACAATATGCACATAAACTGCATGACAAGGAGCTAAAGCAACAACAACAAAAGAAACAAATACAGACCCAGTGGGAAAAAGACACCTCATCTCCCGCTTCCCTCAGCTACTCGGATGTAGCAGGAACATCACAAAATACACAAACAATTGCCAGCAACGATGCTGAAGAGTGGGAGGATTATTCCATGTTGCTTCAACAGGGTCAGGAGGCAACAGACAAGATATCTCCAGAAGTTTTAAAGTTGCTGGAGGATGAGGCTGAATCGGATGCGGTTATTGCACAAATGTTGCAATCACAATTCGATCATGAATACAACGAAGAGGTGCGACGAATTGAGCGACAGCACAATAAACAATCAAAGGTTAGAGTCTCTCTCAATAAGTTCCTACGTGAAGGCGATGCGGAATTCATACACGACACTGAAGACTATGATGACTACGAGGAGGATGAACTGGAGCGTCATAAGAGGGACTGGGATCGATTTGAGACAAATGAAAAGATCCTGGATGCCATTCCCAAGTGTGGCTTTAAAGTGGACAAGGAAGGCGAAATGATAACCAAGCACGATCCTGAACTTTGTGGTGTCCGCAATGCACAGCGTGTCATGTCATTTCCTCCAGAATTTCCCACCGGCGATGCTGCCTGTTTTGACATGAAGCTGTCCAATAAAGTGAGTAAAGAAATCTCTCTTCCAAGTATTCTATAATAACATGATAATTCCTACAGGTCTTTAATCAATTGAAAGCATACTCAAAACGTGGACGCTCGGATCGCAAGGAGAAAGTTGCCACAGCTGAAATGGGTGTAGATGCTGCTACACGTCTGTTGCTCTACAAACTGATTAATAATCAAATTCTGGAACAGATCAATGGCATTATTTCCACAGGCAAAGAAGCGGTCATTTTGCATGCCAACTCGGATTCCAGCTATACGGGTACAAATGAGCACGGACATGGCAACGGAGTTCTAATGGCACCTGATCTATTGCCGAAGGAATGTGCTATTAAGATATTCAAGACTACACTCAATGAGTTCAAGCAGCGTGATCGTTATATCAAAGATGATTATCGATTCAAGGATCGCTTTAGTAAACAGAATCATCGTGTTATTATCAATATGTGGGCTGAAAAGGAAATGCATAATCTAATGCGTATGCAAAACATTGGCCTCAATGTTCCCGATGTTGTTGTACTGAAAAGACATGTCCTAGTCATGCGATTCATTGGCGACAACCACAATGCAGCGCCCAAGCTTAGGGATGCTCGTTTGAGTGCCGCAGAGTTGAGTTGCGCCTACGAGGAGATTGTGGCTGCCATGCACAAGCTATACAATGAGGCTAACTTGGTTCACGCTGATCTCAGTGAATACAACATACTCTGGTTCGAGGACAAATGTTGGTTTATAGATGTGGCACAGAGTGTGGAGCCGGATCATCCAAGTGCCTTAGAATTCCTCATGCGTGATTGCAGCAACATTGTGAACTTCTTTAAGAAACGTGGACTCTCCAATATATACACAAAAGAACAGCTCTTTGAGTATATCACCGCACTTAATGCGGAAACACATAATGCTGCGATGTTGGAGCGGATTCATACGAAAGGCGCCTCAATTAATCAGGCAACGGTGCCCAATCAACAGGAATGCCCAGATGAACTAAAGCCACTGGAGTATCCTTTCGAATTGGCCTGGGAGAAGTCACAACAAGTTCGCGAGGCGATGAAGCAATTGAAACTCAAAGAGAAAGAAAATAAGGACGATAATGAGGAACTGAAGGACATCCAAAGCAACGACGACAACAACACTGCCAAGTGTGCTCAGTGACAATCTTAAGATGTTAGTTAGTTTTACCAATATTTGGCAAGTCTGTACCAGTCTCGATAACTGTCTTTTGAATTTGTAAAATTCCATATTAAAGAATTTACAGACTTAATGGCTTTGAACTTGAATATCAATATGAATATAAATATGAATTGTTATTAATCAATTAATGCAAATTTACAAAACATCAAATTGTTCCACACGCCACGCCTTTGTCCGGGTTTTGGATGAGCCACGCCCCATTTCAGAGTAGGATGTTGTTGTTTTGTGGGCTAACCCAACAATTGAACTCATTTAAGCTGCGCATTTGTTATTAATTGAGAGATTTCAGTGTTGGGCAAATCATTCAATTGATTAAATCATTTCCATGCGCATTCAAATTGCACTCGATTGGATCATCATCATCATCAGGTTGAGGCATGCGGCAAGCATCTTTCCGATCAGCAGTTTTTTTCTCATTTTAAATTTATTTATTTATTTACTTTCTTTGCAAATGCGACAATAACTCAAACTACGTCGGAATGTCCATCAGCTGGACTTTAGTAAATAAGTAGATCGACGATTTGTACGTCAGCAACCAGCGAGTCAACGAGTATACTCAATACTCAGTAAATAAATAAATATGAGTAGTCGGACCTGTCGGACTCTTGACTTCACATCAAGTTAAATCTGTTTCTATTTACTCTCTCTTGACGTAATTGCAATGACGCTCTGTTGAACTAGTGTCGAGTTAATTTTTATTCCGGAATCTGCACTTGATTTAGAATCTTATCACTTGAAATATCTATCCGTATATGGGTATTATTCCACATTTAAATATTGATATTTTGAATAATGAACTATGTCATTAACTACAAAAACTATAGATAGTTTTCTTAAACATACTATATCGCTCGCTTACTTGAAAAATTCGATTAGAATATTTATTTATTTATTATTGCACATTAGAATGTAATAATATTACTTAACCGATTTTAAATTTGATATAAAAAATGATGTGTCTTGAAATGTACTTAAGGTTCACATCTTTTTCTTTACTAAATGAAATATGAGCATAATTTAATAAATATTTAAATTTGTTTATAAATTTACAGTATATTGTAATTTAATGTACGTATTTCTCTTCTCTGTTATTATTTTCTGAATCATCCCAATATAATTAAAGTTCGTCACACTTCCATTTCTAATTATGTATTGTATTCTGTTTTGATCAAATGTATTTTCTAGGGTATTGAAAATTTGTTTATTGTATGATCTTGTTGTTATGACAGATTTACTAATTTTTATATTATTTATTTTGCAACAACCCATCAATCAAAATTGAACTCTCAACAATCAGCAGACGCTGAGCTGCACAAAGTATTATTATGGATTTTATATGGCTTGTGTTGGCTTTATTTGTACAGCATTTAATTTTGTTGCTGTTTTTGCGATGAGGCCACTCACAAGTTTATTACTTATTCGTATTATTATTTATTTATTTTTACTTTTGTCGATGCATTTGATGTTGCCAACAGGCAAAAGTCAGCAACAACTACAAAAACAAACGTGTGTCTGCTTACTTGTGTGTGAGGGTATTCACATATGTACATATATACATATGTATACTATATATTTAAATATGGGTCTGAACATTAGGGGGCCTGGCTGTTATACGCGTTGCTGGTGACGCAAAGAAACGGCAAAAAAAAATAGAAAATAAAAAAAGAACTGAGAATAAGGCGTTCGTCTCGAGTGTACGCATAAGAGTATGTATATCAGCTGAAAATAGATAAATAGCGGCATTTGAATACAATACTTATACTTCTGCCTGAGAAAATAATATTTATTTGAAAATAAAATACTTGAGTATAAGTTTCATATACCCTGTACGCCATAAGAAGGGTATAAAAGCAGGCATACTATTTTAATTTGAAGTATGAAACTTCTTTTGCTGCAAGCAGTGCGTGCATTTGTAAGACTGCTTGTTTTTATGAGAAGATCATTTGAAATTAGACACTACAAGGTATCTGTCAGTCGAGCATTCTCCACATGAGCACTCTTATTTTTTTATTAATATGTACCTTAATGATTTAGCAAAATAAATGTGTCATTTTGTTGATGCAAAAAAGTGGAATTAAATAAATGAATTTCACAATTGCCCGATACATCATTTAAAAATGAACTTATTAAAATGCACTTAACAATTGTAAAATTGTTATTGTGAGGCGCAAATAAATAAAAAGAAAATTTAATTTAAATGTATAACGAGCAAGTGTTTTTGTCTGTCTGAAAACCAATTCAGTAATAACAACAAAAAGCCGCTTAATCAAAGAAAAACAAATTAAGAAAAATAAAAAAGCTCAAATTGCGGTCGCGACCATGATAAGGTCAAGTCGATGAGACAATCATTGGACATTCTTCATTGCGAAATTTGAATATACTAGTACATAGTACTATGTATAGTATACATATATAAAAAAAAGATGAGTCAAGGCAGTGGGACTATATAATGAGCAGATAAATATATTAAACACTTGTATAATATTAGGTTACTTGGGCTTAGTTTGATCTAGAAATGTCAGTTAGCTTCTTTTCCTTTTCTTTATTTTTCTAATTTATTCATTGGTTCCGTAGGCTTAGGTCTAGAAGTGTTGGTAAGCTTCTTTATATATTCTTTATTTTTCCTAACTTATTCAGAGGAATTGATTTGTCAAAGTTTACGGCATTTTTATTACATACTTAGTTATACACTTTTTTTATGTCTTAACAATATTCGCTGCTCAGTCATAGAAATTCCAAAGTTGTCTCTCCTTTGCTATTTCATTAGGGACACAGTTAACGCTGGAGAGCTGATAAACCAGCATTAATTACGCATAACAAGCTCGAAGGCAATAATCATAAAGACAGCGGCAGTAACGTGGCCAAAAAGAATTGCAGCAGAAGCAAGTGGCTGTAAAGTCAGAATTGCAGTCATTGCGTTTGGCTCATCAATTAAAATGTCTGCAGACATGTAATCAAAGTAACAGCTCCACAAGATCCCCCTCTCTCTCTCTCTCACGATCTCTCGTGCAGCTAAAAGTAAATCTGAGCTAGATAAAGAAAAAAAGCTTAAAGCTTTGCACATTTTTTTTCGAGTGTAACAAAAGAGACAACAAGAAACACGCATACTTGACTCATACAAATACATATTCACACATGGCTGGCCACTTGACAGCTTTTAAAGCGAAGGAGGCTCGTCGCACAAAGATGCTGCGCTGCGACTGCGCAGTCGGCTTTATGCTGACCAAATAATGTGAAATCGTGACCGAAATGGCCTCCTCAAGTGACTGACGTTGCTGTCGCTGCTGCTGCTGCTGCTGCCGCTGTCGACGTCGCTGTTGCTGTCAATCGTTAAGATACTCTCACACAGATACAAAAATGAAGAGAAAAAGAGAGAGAGAGAGACACATACACTTGCATTGGAATTTGCGCGTTTAACTTTAACGTTAACAATTTATTTGCATTTTTAATTTTCATGTTCCTGTGCAGCGTATTCTTTATATGTGTGTGTGCGTGTGTGTGTGTGTGTGTGTGTGTTGCCTGTAAGAGTTGGTCAAGCTGCGTGGCAAGCGTACAGATTCAGATTGAGATTCAGATTCAACGTGTGTCCACATGGCTTCTATTTTAGGTCTAACTTGTTGCATGGCCAGTTGACTACTTCTTGGCCTGTTGTCCGTCCGGCCTCTTGGCCGCATCGTTGTAATTCAAGTTAGCTACAAAAATAGAACCTTAATTTATTGTTGCCACCGCCTGCTGCCCTTACATGGTCATATCATTTTCATTTTTCATGGTGGCGTCGCCTTCGTCGCCGTTGTTGTTGTTGTCTATAAGCAGCTATTGGCCATGTACATCCAAGTATCAAAACGCTTACAAGCGTTTTTTAAACGAAAGTGAAATGTGTGCTCTTGCGGCATTCTAGTGTTGTTAACTACAACTACAGTAAACACTCATTGGAGTGACTTCAAATAGGAAGTAATATCAATGAAATGATTGTCAACTGAAGATGCTATAATGTGAAAAACAAGTTAATGTGAAAATTGTATAAATATATATTGAATTTCTAAATTTATATATTTTTCTTGCATCTAAAACGGAAATATAGCTTTCAGGCAGGAATTTTCTGCATTGGTCGTGGTCAAAAGAGTTGCCAGAATAAACTAGATTTAAAAATAACAATACATTTAAAAAGAGAAAAAAAAGCTATAAAGAAATATTCCGAAAAATTTCTTACCTTGAATAAACGCATATCACACAATTTCTTTGATGTTTTATTGTTATTTCTTAATTTCAAAAAAAGTATAAGTATAAGTAAAGTATAAGTAAAGCATTCTTAATTAATCTATATCTAACATTAATAAGGCTAGAATGGCAACAGTGACTATGATATCAATATACTATATTTAACTTTATTCAATACAAAACAATGAAATATTCTCTACAGTCCAGGATAGTTTATTCTTCGCTCGATTGGGGATAAGTAGTTCTATTTTTCCTATATCAAACATAATTTTATTAAAGTATGTACTTTAAAGCTTGTTTCAATTTTTAAATCCATCTCGTTGAATAGTTCATCAAATCAAGTGTCGACTGTGTTGCAGCATGCACTATATTTAGAAACTGTAGTTATGTGCCATAATTGTTAACCGCTTGGGGTTAGCTCGGGGGGCTGTAACAATCTAGGAGACTGTTGTTAATTATGGAGCCGGGAGTCGACAGTCTGAAGGCGAGCGAAAAAGTCGTCTGCTGTTAGTTTGGTATGCAGCATGATCCATGTAATTTATAAGGCAAACTGATAATGATATATGTATGTGTGTGTGTGTGTGTACTGCAGTACAGTCCCCGCACGCGATGATGTACAGCCAGTTGGTAAGTGCTTAGTTCCGAATTGGAATTTTTTAATTAAAAATGTGTTAAGCAAATTTCATTAAAATAAATAACAATACTCCAATATAATCATAAATTTTGACTTTTTGTAGTTTTTAGTATGAGTTATTGAAATTTCACGCGAAACTGTTGCAAAAAAAAATTTACAACCGCATGTTAATGAGGGAACAACAACAACAATAACCACAAAGTGGTTTATAAGGCTTTTGCTTGATTGCAAACAAAAAGGAAATAAATAAATGAATATGTAAATGAGTGAGACTTGGGCAGATAAAACGTGTTTTTTAACAAATAACCCCCGAAAGCTGAACGTCACGTGTGACAGAGGGGGGAAAGAGATGTCAAAAATGGGGGAGACGGCATTTGAAATTGATTGTTGTTGTGGTGACTCAACAAGGTATTTGCCCCACAGCGATCTTAACTGAAAACGACAACAACAACAACATCAACAACAACAGCATTGCCCTTGACCATGTTTAGACAGCACGCAGATACCGTTAAGAGCCGTACTGCAAAAACTGTAAACAATTTCAAATATCGGTTTACTCTACCTGGCTAATAACTCACTTTGTCTTCATTTTTCACAATTTTTTTTTTCTTCCTTTTTGGTGTTTTTCGGCAAAACCAATCTTGATTGACAGTGAGCAGATGTTCTCTATAACAGTATCAGACCTCGTCTTGTTGAGGTTTTGTCTGGGAATACGAGAATGACCTGGCTTTGACTAGCTACCTATTTACCTGGTCCCGCTTGCATTCAGATTTTGCTAGTTCTAGGCGGTTCTTTTTCTTCTTTTTTTTCCGTTTTGTTGTTTACGAAACAGCGCACAAAGCATAATTGCGATTGGAATATGAAACCTGAGAAACATTGATCACGCTCGATCACGATCCTCGATGATCTATCAATGCATTCAGGTATAACCCAATACGTAGTTTATTATATATACTTAGTAGGCAATGAGTTTACTGAGTCAGTTACAATACTACAATATAGACAAGGGAATTTTATTTATTTGTTTTTATTGCTGTCAATTTTAGTAGCATTGCGAAATTTGTTGGGGTGTTATTACTATAACGAATTATCATATATGGCCTTATAATGCCATATCTATATGGCATTGCGGATACCAAGTTTCTTGTCAAGAAACACATCAAAATTAAGAAGGTCAATAACGATTGTTTGCCACCAGTTAAATTTCATCGCAATCATGTTATACCTGAACGCACTAAATTCGATCATAATGAATGGCCCATCCAGTTTCGTACAAGTCCGGCATCACTCGTTGAACTGTGTGTTAATATTGTGGATAAGCTACCCATACCATCTATATATGAATGGACCGATATGGATATAAGGCGTTGGATCTGTCGCTATGGATATCCACAATATATGGTGAGTTGGATGATCTGACAGAAATTAAAGGAGTTTTCTTTCACAAACGAGAATATAAGGAAATAATGCTTTACAAAACTGAAGAAAATAAGTTAAGTCGAATTTAGAGGGCAAATTAAAATTGAAAAGACATCCGACATAGAAATTGGTTCAGATTTTTTAAAGTTTTATGCAAACACCTTGTACCTGTATGACAACTTTTATAAGTCAACATTTTTATAGGCTTTGGCATGATTTTTTACAAAAAACTGAAACGTAACAGAATCAGATTGGAAGTGTCCTTCTATACTATTTTTGACATAGGAAGTTGAGTAAAATGTAAGACAAGAGATTTAAAATTTTTGGAATTGTTTTTTTCTGAAACATCAAAAGGCGGACATTTCTTCAAAATCGAAAGTATTAAGAATTTTTTTCTAATTTGAAAAAAAACCTGAGTTTAGCTAGAATTTATAGACCAAATTATGTTGGAAAAGATATCCCGTTTAGAAATCGGTTTAGTTTTAAAGTTATAGAAGTCTGAACACTTCAAACACCTTGAACCTTGTACCAATGATTTAATACCCTTTCATAATATGTTTCATATAGTATATTAATGTATTATAATTATCCATAGAACACATTTCGTGTTAATATGATCTGTGGTCGAAAGCTGCTGTTACTGGATGCTGATGCTTTGACAGCAATGAATATCAAGGATTTTGAACACATTAGGCATATTACTTATGGCATTCGAATGTTGTTCCACTTTGAGTTGACAAAATTTGCACATAGTATTTCGATGCCGGAAGAAAAGCCAAATGAATTATATCTGTTGTGGCACACACAAACAGGTGTTGGACATGATGCAGTGCGTCGCTCTGATTTATATAGACGCATGCAACTGATACGTGAGCGTTCTCTCAATTTGGACCATTGGGATGTGCTCGATTTGTGGCTGCATCGAGAACGTGAACGTAAATATTCGGAGGTGATTGCACTTGTGCCACGATACAACATGTTCAAGTGCCCCGAAGGGGAAAGAATCAATGAGCACGAGATACCAGAAGGTCTCTCAGAACGTATGTGCCATATATGTATACCACCTTGTGAGTGCTATTGGTCAGCCAAGGATACGACACTACCTTGGCGTCTCAGATGCCTAACAACGGGTCTTGCCTCATCCCGAAGCCGTTGGAGGGCCGTTGAACGCAAGTGTGAGATTTGTATACCACCATGCGAGTGTCGTTGGCCATCCCGTTTCTATCTAACCGGTACAGTCATCAAGTGCCTTCAGCGCAATTTTCCGGAAAAGTTTTCACCCATTTTCGATGAACGCATCGCGACCGTGGTGCGTCCCAGTTTGGTGGAGCGTTGGACCCGTTTCTCCATTTAGATGGCTCCAAAGAAAGTCATAAGTTTGATTCCAGTTAATGATTGATGTTCCAAAAAGTTAACGACAAAAGCCCCAAATACATGTTTTATATTTCGAGGATCTAATTGTAATTGTGTCAATTTTATCTGGATAATTGCAGCTTTATATCAAATTTACAAAATACATACTCGTAGGTGGCGATAAGTAAAAAAAACACAAGACAAACACTTTCGAGAGTTTAGTGACTTTTAAATACCCTGCAAGTGTTCTGACAAAATATCTAAAGCCTGGAAATACTAACGTATTTATACATTTTTTGTTTCCCTATAGTGTTAACATTATATACATATATTCGATCTCATATCCCTTGTAAAAAACTTTGAGCTTCTTAAGAAACACAAAACTAATATACACTCTCGACCAATTACAAAACTTCTGTTAACATAGATGTAAATTTAATTGATAGGTACTTTTTTAAGACAGCGTGTTTTATACTTCAATATAGATCGCCAATTACAGAATTTCAATTTGCAAAGATTTTAATTTTATTTTGAAGTACATGTTTTTCTGTGTTTAAAATTTCTTAAATATAGATCGCTTAAATTACAATTAAGTTCAGCTAGTGTAATTATAGAATTTGTTAGATGCTTGCATTATCTGTTTGGCATATTACACAAGGCCCATCATACCCTTTGTGCCTATGTAATCGGGGCATCAGAAAGGTACAGTACAAAAATAAAACAAACAGCGGAGAAACAAAATTTGAATTTTGCATCCCACGACGCGATGACTACAATAACAACAACAACAGCCGCAAAGAGTCATAACACTAATACATATATATGTATGTACGTACACTCGATCCATTGTAAAAACGGCCCCATTGAACCGAACGCCAGCCGATGCTGTCAGCGTCAGAGTTCCCGTTATAGCTGTTTTGTCGCTAGATCTAGCATTTTCTACAAACGAAAATTTGACGAACAATTTCGGTATTTGTGCATGCTAAGGAATTTAAGTATTGTATTCGGAAAGATGCAACATAATTTTTGTACGTTTGTTTGAACATTGTAATAATTTAATTGAGATTTTAGAAATCGAGATATATAAAGCTACTTTGTAAAAATTAAAGTAAGTTAAGTTTTGGTTTAATTTCGTAATCTTAAATCTCAAGTTGTGTATTATACATCTGCTAAAATGTTTTATTTTTTTTGGGTATGAACGGATCGTTATCTCTATTTATGTTTATAATGTCCTTATATGATAATGTGCTTCGACTTTCATATGAATTTTCATAATATGTAGTTAATTGCGGCGCTATAAGGATTAAAGCTTTAAAATTTAGTGGAAAGTAGAACAAATTTGCGTCATAATGTCAATTTCGAGAAAATTACACAAATGATCAATTCGCGCAAAGGGGTCAATATTTTGTTTTAGCCATTTTTAGCAACATTTTTTTTAATATAGCCATTTTAGCCATCATGCGATTGTGGCAACACTGGTCAGCGCCAGCGTCAGCGTTCGGAATCAACGTCAGCGTTGACGTCGACGTCGTCGTCAGCGTTGGCAGCGACGTCAGCATAGCTGGCGCGTCGCGCGTCGTCGCTCGAAGCAAAGAAAAAGCGACTGTCGCGCAGGCAACATTTTCAGTTCAGTTCCAACAATCGGAGTGTCAGGCAGTAGAAGCAACAGCAGCAGCAGCAGCAGCAGCAGGCAAAGGCAAAGACAGAGCGAAGACATAGCCAAAAAGGCAACAAGAAGAAGCATAAGACAGAGGCAAAGAGCCAAAACAACCAACTGTTTGAAAATTGGTTGAAATAGAATCAAATCTAAATAACTAGAAAATCTATTGCCTGCGCATGCGCTGCTCTCGACATTTATACACAAAGTGTTCTTTTCAAAATCGAACAACAGCTGCCTTACAAAAGTTTCGAAAACACTTTTCAAATTAATCGCAACAAAAAACGAAACTAAAGAGAAATAAACATAAAAGTGTTTCATTCACCACGTGTGTGTGAGTGTGTGTGTGTTTGTTAGTGTGTTTAAAGTGTGCATTTTACACTCTAGTTCTAAATACTTGCACATATTTTTGTGACTGTGACGAATAAATTCAAATTCAAAAAAAGAAACCTTTTTTCGATTTGAAAACTAAAAAACGCGCGTGCATTTTGTTGTCACTTTTTTTGTGTGACGTCGCGACGTTTTGTTGTTGTATTTTGTCGCCTTTACAATTTGTTGTTGTTGTAACAGGCGTTAAGTACTTATAATTACATTATAATTTCACAAACTGTTTAACGGCGTGTGCTGAGCAAATTACATAATTTGCTTTGAATAATTTGCGTTTTCAGACGTCGTCAAGTTCAAGGTGAGTGCTAAATGGATCGAATATAGCTAACATCACATGTTACATAGAGTTAACTTTAAGTGTTTTCATGCCGGTTGTAAATCTTATCATCTGAGTTGAGTGTCTTGCATTAGTTGATATAAGAAGTATTTGGATGTGGTTTTTTATCTCAAGTATAAACACGAGTCCATCACAACGAGGCTGTTTTCTAAATTTATTAAAGTTATTATTGATACCTAGGGACCAAGTTTTCTGTTTTCAGTTGTAGGCATTACATTACATTACTTATAACATATGTAAGTCAGTCGGTATTTAAAGACTATAGCAGTCTTAATTCTTTGATTCTTTAAATTGTGACGAAAATTGTTTTTAAAATTTTTACTATAAATGTACTTAAAAATTGTAAGTTAAAATGTTTCAACTTTTACTTATAAAAAGAAAGTGCTTAAATGAATATTCCAAAATGGTAGACTACATTTTTGTATAGACAATTAAATAAAATAAAAGGTGTTAATTAAACCGACTTGAAAAAGCCATACAAATGTTCGCTTTAATAAAGATGTATAAAGAAAATTATTTAAATTTATATTTTATTTAATTAAATACAAAATACAAAATCGGTTGAATAAACTTTATCTTGAGCAGATTTTTTAAATTTATTATAAAAAAACTTGAAAGATGAAATCTAAAAAATAATAATAATAATAATAAATTTTAACTGGAAGTGAGTTTGATTTTACAAATGAAAATATGTGCACTTTGGCGGTGACTAATTATAATCAACATAAATTATAATTATAATACTATTTGCTGTATAATAAAAGTCTTATAATATTCTTTGTAAGAAACATTTAGATTAAAAACCGAGTGCATTTGAGAGAGAAACAGCGTGAGAGGAAAGACAGCTTTAGCGGTTTGAAGATTTGCGGCATTTGTAAAGAAAAAGTATACAAATAAAAGTATATATCTCAAATTTATATACCTACTATATATACTTGAAAACGTATAGCCTTGTTAGTCAGCAAAGTGACGTACGAATAGAAATGGGAGAGTGAATGTCTGAATGTGTTGCAATGTGACCGCGTCAACAATAGTCATTCACATACATACATATAAATATGTCGTATATAGCCAATGCCCAAGACATACAATCATATAAAGCTATTTACTCTTAATTATAAGCATATATTAGCAGACGCCGCTTTTTTCTTATATGTGTGTCTCATAACATGGCAACAACACTCACTGTCAGTTGCTAATCATGTCAAACAAGGACAACAACAAAATATCTACATACATATGTATACCAAATTCATACATATGTATTTGTTTGTACAAACCACCCCCACACATGGGCAATTTGAATTGAGTTTGTTGCCAGGAGCTTGCCAAATATTTGCATACTTAAATTTGTTGCCTTTATAATGGGCTAATGATTAGTTGTTGCTGTTCTGTTTGTTGTTGTTGTTGTTGTTGTACAATGCCCTGATAACAAGTGTCGCTTCGTAAAGTGGGGTTGCCAGGGCTTAGAACCCGACACTGATTATAAATAATTATTATGCAGTCTGGACAAACATGTGCAGCACAATATTAGCATACTCAGACACTTGGAGAAATCAAAATCGAAACTTGAGCTTAATTTGTAATCAAAAACCGGAACTGTTATTTTAATACATTTTAGAAAACATTTCTTAAGTAAAAGTTATTGGATTTTTTATTAAAAAAAACCAGAACCTTTATCTTAGTAAGAGTTAATCGATTTTTTATAAAAGAAAACAGAAGCTATATCAGAATATAGTACATTTTAAATTATGAACAATACCATTATTAGCTGTTGAAAATCATATTTGTCAAGACATTCGAGAGAGAGAGAGAGAGAGAGAGTTTCTTTGTTCTTGGAAAATAGATAGAAGTGCCTTAAGATGGAGAACAACATCAGAATTATAGTTTTTATATATATGTTATAAATTTATTCCTTTTCAATGATGTACCAGCTCTGATTATCCAAATTCTCCTTAAACTATTCCTCTCTTATCCTCAAATTTCTCACAATGATTCAGCATAGTTTTATTGTACTGCACAGACATCAGGTGTCAGATATCTGTGGCGCCAATAAATATTTAGATCACTTTGATTTATAGCGACACTTGGCATGAGAACCCACACAGATAACAACTAACTTTAGGGAGTCCACAAAGTATATAAGTATATATTTTTAGAAATCAAATGCGGTTTTTCAACGGCGACATTTAAAGCAAGAGACAACCAACAGTTGTTCTTGATAAGCAACCATTGTGCTAGACTCTAGACCCCAAGTTCTCCCATCCCTCTGAGCTGTCCTAATCTAAGGGGTTTCGGTTGGTTCGGAGTGCATATCATATCTAACCCATTCAGTTAGTTATGAATGAGTCTGTCCGTCCGTTAAGACGTCTATTAGCCCCCAACTTCCTTTGGGTCTGAGTCATTTTGTGATAGGGTACATACCCACTTTTTGTTATCAGGTAACTCTTTAAAGTACACTTTTCCGTATCTGTATTATTCATTGAATGTGCGCACGTTTTGGTTTTAGTTCTTGGTGCGTACACGAGACGATCTGAGAGATAGCGTGATAAGATAAAACCTGAATAATCGAAAAAGTCTTTCATTAGCTAAAAAGTCTAAAAGTAGCTATGATGCCTATCACGTACTTGCACATTCATCATATCATATCGTATCACATGACATGATATCGTTTATGTACGTATTTCTATTCTAATTTGAATTTTTCTTTATCTATCTCTATGTATGTAACTTTCTGCATATTTCTATTCGTTTTCTAATTTAAATTTTTGTCTTTATCAATTGCAGTTGCAAACGACGACATGTCGAATACTGAGAAGCGGGGCCTTCACAGAGTGCGAAGTAAGTACAAACAGCAAGTTTATACCCTACACAATAGTATGCTATGGAATTTTTACTCAACTTATTTAAGCCATGACGACTGTACAGTGCAAACTGTACAGTGTACAGTGTACACATTGCTCCGAACTAAGAGACGAGCCCCTTTTTTTTTGTTGGGTTTGTTTATTTGTGCTGTTTCTAGACTTTTCGACTCGTTTTGCTGACATAGAAATATCATGCCCCTGACAACTCAGTTAGTGTTAGTTCTCATTTCAATTCGTTTATAAACAAATTGATTTTGGGGGGATCGGCCCTCGATGCCGTTTAATATTGCATTTGCTGACAGTTCGATTGGTGTCAAATGGGACAACTTTAATTGAGGTTGCAAATCAATTGAATGTTTCACTTGATTGAACTCTATGTAGGGTGTGTCCTCAAATTCAATTCCATTCAGTTTTACAATTGAAAAGATTGCATCTTTTGTTATCAATTTGCATTTCACTTCAATTTAATTGTTATGTATATCTGTAGTTAATTGTAGCTAAATTGTAGCGGTATATCGTTAACTGAAAAGCTGAGATTATCTTAAGTTTTAAAGAAAAAGAAAAATAGCTACACTATTTTTATCCCATTTTTTTAATTTATCATCTTCTTTTAAATTGTTAGTATTTCTATTAATTTCAAAACTTATAATTTTTTATTATAAAAACAATTTTTTCGAAACCCCCTTCAAGTTTTCCATATAGGGAAGTCGAATGGGTAAAGATGTGCATATGTCAAAGGAACTATCTTATTCCTGACAAGGGACCGCACAACAAATCACTCTATTCTGTTATTTTAAAGGGTATTGCCATAGTTGAATCAATCTTGTCTAGTTTTGATTATGATTATTAAACCTTGGAGACTTTGCTTGACAATCACTCAATATAAGCTATGTCATCAGCAAGTCTAGCTGTGGTGTGAACTTCAGGGCGTTGTCATGACCCCATAACAGAAAGAAGTGACCCAACTGTGTGTGTGTGTGTGTGTGTGTAGGTTCTAAGTTGGCCCTTATGACACCATTGTTGTGACATTTCGAGGATTACTCATAAATACACAAACTATTCAAACAAATTAGCGCAGTCACGCCAGCTGAGCACATCGTCGAAGTTGGTTGACTAATTTAACTCGATACTGTTCTATTCTGTTATGTGGGAGGGTTAGTTCAGGGTCTTATACTATTGTTGTCGAAGGTGCAATTAAAGCAGCTGGTTCTAAATTGCGCGTTAATAAAAAAAAAGAAGTAGAAAATAAAGCTAATTACCATATCAGCGTTGGTTATTTGAGCATATTTGAGCTATTTAGCACTTTAGACGCAGACAATCAGACAGACAGACAGATTGACAGATAGTGAAATAGTAGAAGTTCACAGACGACTGCACATGATATGACAGTTGGTTATACCGCGTACGTATTGTATTAACCGGATATGCTAACTAAAAATCAAAGTTAACAATTATCACATTTCAAAATAGATATTTATTTATGACAAGAGAAGACGGAGACGGAGACGGAGGGGGCCTTAAAGTCACACGAGTTGTAGGCATATTGATAGACGTCCTTGTCCCCTGGCGCGTGATTCATGTCAATAACATGGACAGACAGACAGACAGACAGACAGACAGACAGACAGACAGAGAGTCAGTCAGACAATGCAAAATGGCAATTAATTGTGTTAATTGAAATGCTTTTTCCATTCACAACTCAAATTATAATAATTGAAAGACAAAATACACAAAACTACAAAACATTTAAATGCATTTCGTATGCAGTTTACACCCACTGTCGATTGACTAACCCACAAATCAAAAATGCACCGCAATTGTGGCAAACATTATGTATGTGTCTGGCCCTGCACTTGAGTAACCAACCAACCAACAACCACCTGACTGAAGGTGGTAAGAAAAAAATGTGCATTGAAAAACCACATTGCGAAACTGCACCACTTGCCATAGCTGAAGGTCAACTTTTAGCACCACATGTAACTTGAATATTGAGTATGAATACTAAATACGACTATTGTTAACCACATTTGTACAATGTTTTCATACTTAAATGGCATAAAGTGTAGTTATAGATTATTCTGGCATGTTCCGAATTCCGTTTCCGTTTGAAATTTGCGGAAACAACAAATAAATGGCTCAATTAAAAATTGTGAAATAATTTTCATTGAAAACATACAACCTTTAATGTAGTTATAATTCCATTAAAATAATGGAAATTTTGGTACAGGCGTGATTATTTCAGTTCTTCTATTTTGGCAGTTTCTATAGTATCTAACATAATTTGTAAAATTTATAATTTAGTTATTATTATTTATTAAAATCCACTAAATTGTTAAATTTTAGTTTTAGCTTTTGATCCTCACTTCGACACTTTTTTCTACGAATCTATATATATAATTTGATATGTGCAAATTCCGCTCAATTTTATAGTTACTCATTTTTTACTACGAACTTATATAACTTTTGTAAATTTTATTAAAAGTGTGACAATCTCCTAAGTTCTGTAATATTATTTTTCAATTTGAATAACGCACGTTTTGTGATTATAATTCATTAGAATGCCAATTTCTTTAATAAGTATTTTGAAATTCCCAGTCGAAATCCCGATAAGGCCTCATCTTAGCAACAGTCCCCAGCTTAAAAAGATTGTAGAGCCTATTCATATAGGTTTTTTAATTCGTACTGATTAATCAAATAAAAAGCCCCCCTCTACACAACAACTTGTAATATTGCTCAAATTGTTGTTAATTTAATTGCAGTAAAATTAATAGCTAAATAAACGACTCATTCATTACTATTTTTTATTTAAAAAAAAACATTGTTTAATGACAAATTTTGTAGGGGATTAGTTTTTCTCTTTTGATATTTTAATATGCATTAATTAAGTCAAGTTGCAGTGTTTGATGTATGAGTTTTAAGCTGGTCGAAACAAAAAAAAGTATTATATGTACTTTTTTAAATTGACGTTAATCAATTTCTTGGAATTTGAAGTTGTTTACCCAATTGAGCATGTTATTGTCGTCGACTTCAAGTAGTTACTTTTATATTTTGTTGTAATTTATTGTTGTTGCGTTGCAGTAAATGAACTCATAATTGCAAAGTAAATCGATGGCAAAAACCTGTCAGCAAACACGATAACACAATAATTTCCCACATCAAAAAAAATGTATACAATATATGTCTATTAAGTGCACATAATTCCATGTTAGTTATTTCCGCTCTATGGCACACTTTTAACGTAATTATACAAAACACTGCGCATTAATCGAAAAAAAAAACAACAACAACAGCAACAATAAAATTGCCACTGAAAGCTGAAAGTTCAAGATTGTCGTCGGCCAATGATCGTTTAATTTAATCAAATCGAATGAATGAAAAAAAAACAAAAACTATATAAGTAAGTAAAATAATAGAGTCGCGCATGCCGACTTTGAACCGATTCCATATCGATGTCTATGCCCTAGTCTAATGTCGCTGTCCCTGGTCTGCGGGCAAGCACTTGTCTCAGTTCTCCGATAAGCCCATCTATAGCCAAGTCAATACAATAATCTTTACATATACAAAGCATCTTCCAAAGATTGTAGATACGTATGTACTAGAAAAATCTAGTATAGAATGGCAAGCCCCCTGTCTAGTCTTACCAAAGAGAGTTCACAGCACATGTAAATACCCTGTGATTAAATCAACATCACTAAAATATGACTACATTTTTCATTCTAAAAATCTAGTTTAAAACACTTACTTGATTTTACCTTGGATACAATTATTCAATTTAATCTATTTGCGGGTTAAATGTCAATAACTAATCACTCAAATCGGTAAATAGGCCTAAGATATTAAGGTCAAGTTCAACATTTCTATAAGAGCCGTATTTGAATTAAGTATTTTGTACTTTGCCCTAGGAAATGCGTGATTACAGAACTTCTGACATCATATCGTATAGGTCTCAGCCTAAATATTGCGGAAATTACAGGGTATATGTATGTCAGGCTGCCTTCTTTGTCGTTCAGCCTTAGCTCTTGTTACTATGAGTAGTCCTATTAAAATTTGCTCTTGCCATTTTATTAATGAGATTCTATAATAAGCATATTTTTATTCATTTATTAATGGACCAGTGGAAAATATACGAAATCTCTCAAAAATTTTAAACAATTAAATATTTATATATATTTCAATCTGCATTTGTATTTGTATTTGAAATTGTCAACCACACGCTGTAAAGTGTGAGTTCCGCTTGTTGACGAGCCCCTCAAAATTCAAGAGCAATTTTTAATTTAACTTATAATAATAAAACATTTAAAATAACAAAAACAAAAACACTTGTCATTGCGCACAGTTAGACTTACTTACAATTGCTAATTTTATGAACTGTACTTGATGATTTGCTCATTAAAAACTTAGCAGAATTGGTTTTGAACTGTCTCTTAAGCTTACTTACAGTGGGGCTTATCAGCTTCTTTATATAAAGAAATTGTATGACACTTTGTAGACCTATAAATCTATTAAGTGTGATTACAATTTACATCTGTCATCAGAATTTTTCTTATTGAACTTTGTACTAAAGCGCAACAAGTGCACAACAAGCATTCCCAGCTCAATCTCAGACCCAAACCCAATGCCAATTTCTATCTGCAATCTGCAATCTCAGAAGATGCGAATTTTTCCATGATTCAAACAGAATCGTAATGGAATTTACCCGCAGGAAACTAGGACAATGTTAAAGAGATGAAGATGTTCAACACTCACTTAACATTTATTCATTTCATTCGCAATAATTGAAGTGAATGTGATAAGAGGTACTTGAGTTCCATTGTTGAACGGATTCCATTGATAAATGAAATCTCTATTGTTAACAAATAAAAAAAAAAAAAGTTTAAAGAAACTTTTCAAGTGGCAACAGAACCAGTTATATAAGTATAATTAAAATAAACAGCAACAAATCGTAGAACTAAAATGCAAACAAGGCCAGTTCCGTGAATTTGTGCATTGGAAAAACAGTTGGCAACACAGGAAATGTATCTACATTTGACTGAATGACAAGCTAATAATTGTAGCTGGAAGGCAAGCTGACAATGTCATCGATTGACAGAGATAGATATAGATAATAAGTTTCTCTCGCCGGATACTTCTAGCAGTCCCGAGTGCAAACAAACCCACAATTAATTGACTTATAAACTATATACGATACCAAATAATATGTAGGTGTTTCTTCTTCTATATGTGTCTGGGAAATGGACTCAAGATTTTGGGTGCGCCATCTACGTACAAACATAGATACAAATACGTAGATACTTAGATACAAATTGGCAAACAGTCAAATTGAAGGAATACCAAAGCGTATGACGTCGATGAGTTTTGCTTGGGGGACAAATTTTCCAAAGGAAAATCACAGATCACATGGCCTTTGGATAAATGCCACACGTTTCATGTACGTACATAACATACATACAGTATGTATATCTACTGTTATGTTGGAACAACAAAGAGTCGGTCGAGGCTATATATATGATAGTATAATAACCCGTTCTTAGCACCCTGTATGCAAAATACATTTGCCATTTTGAAGGTCAGGTAACGCGCACCGAAACCTATTAAAAATTATTGTAAAATATTTAACTTAAATAATAATAATTTTAAGATAATAATTTATCTATTAGTTCAGAACCTAGTGCTCGCATTTGCTGAGTGTAATGGCCCAAGTCTCAAGCACTGAATTCCTAAAAATAGACGAGCAATTGTAAAAGCGACGTTAAATAGATTGCGATATTTAAATGAAGAAACAGACGAACTAAATAATTATAACTGTTAAGAGATACCCTATATCCACATTAAAAATACTCAACGTTTGATGCTAATTAAAAGGAACTGTTTAACAATATTTATGCAATTTATATTTTCTTGAGCATTTCTAACTAATTTCTACATTTTAAAATACCCGTACCTATAATTTTTCAGGGTATACCAAAATGTTTCGTACTATATTACGTCAAATATATTAAGTAAAAACAGAAAAAGAACAACATGAAATGCCGGAAATGCGTCTTTTCAAATGTTGTACTTGATTATAATTTTCTTAATTACTTTACACTTTTTCCTCGGTCAAACAACAACTGCAAAAAGATTTGCGGTTAATTAATTATTAAACATTATTAAACTTTTATACGTATTTTTCTTATGTACATTTTTATCCCAAATCAACGAACTCATCAAATAACTCAAATTTTACCTCAAACTCGAAACGCTGATAAAGAATCGGATTCAGATTCAGATTCAGATTCACATGCTGCCGAGTCTGGTGTGTGAAATTAGCATAAAAAAAATAATTTTAGTATCACGTTTGCCCCCAAAACATTGTTTCTTCTTCAACAACTTCATCATCTTCTTCTCTTTTTTTCTTTCCCTTTGTTGTTGTTGTTTTCTTCGAACTTTTGCCGTTTCTTAATGAGCTTTGCTTTTTGGGGCTATTTTTAAACGTTTTGTTGTTTTTTATTGGCATTTTATGCTCGCAGATCCGAACTTTTCGGTTACTTAAGATTGAAAACTTGTTCAATTATTTGCTCAGAAGCGCAAGTTTAAATTGTTTCAATATTCGTCAGACCAAAATTAAAAATGAAAGCCAATAAATGCTAAAGTGCATTTCTACACTTTACTTGCGATTGTTTAAAAAAATATTGTGTAAATGTTGAATTTTTAACATTTCTTCGGAAAAAAATTAACACGCGGGGGTTTTTTTGTAATTTGTTTTTACAAACAACAAAGTTCAGCCTTCAAATAATTTATTTTCAAAAGCAAAAGGCGCATAAAAAATTTAGTTCTGACCGGTATGGATGTTGTTTTGAAAACATAAAAACGTTTTCAGCGACAATTAATCAAAAATACAGCAAAAAAAAACTTGCTCAAAGGCGGACAACTTTGAGAATTCTTGGAAAGCGTAAACATTTCTGGGATGAGTCAAAACTGACAGTACCCTTGGGCCAAATAAATGCTGAGAAGTTCAAGTCATTCTGAACTTGGGTTCAAATACAATAAAATAAGAATATTAAAATTAAGAAAAATTATTTAAAAACTAATTTATTTATTAAGTTTCAATACATCAGGTAGAAGTCAAGTGAATGAAACTTGTCTGTACATATGGCAGCGCCAAATCAACGTAGAGTTGGCAGGACTATTTGTTTAAAAGGTGGCAACGCTGTTCTTTTCATTTGCAATGTACCCGTAAACGTATTTCTGCCTTCGTTGTCCTCTTATCTTTGATTTTTCACACTTAATTGGGTTATTTCCTGTGCTGAGTCTAGACTTGAAATGTACCGACTGCAAGTGCTATTTATAGCCATTATAAATAGAGTGAAAATAATTGCTATAAATAAGTAATTTCCCAGTTAATCGTCAATTCTTATCAGAGTCTAAATATATATAAATTTGAGTCTGATCACACGTTCATTTAGCATTGATTTAAAGTGCCATTTTGTGAATTATATGGCAGAAATGATCACATTCAGATTTGTCGTGCCATTGATCCAAAGTTTTCCATGACGTTAAAACTGCTGCATGTAAAGCCAATTAAAGCCTGACTTCAAAACAGACTTCAAAATTATCAAAATCATACAACAACAATAAAATAACAAACAAATATTTTATAATATTATAAAGGTCGTCAGGATAAGCACGTTTCGTAGTTTTTAGATTGAGATATTTGCAATAATAATGAAAACAAAACAGGTTGCAATTTTGAAACATTAAAATGTGATACTTAATTTGAATTGGTTTTTATTTTTATTAATTTATTTTGAAACGTAATTTCATGCACGTTTTACTGGTTTATTTTTTCGGAGTAGAATCCATAAGAAACTACCGCTAATCGGTCCATGTCTCAGACTACAGTTGTTGTTATTGGGTCTGGGAATTGGGATTGGGCCAGTTTTTTTTTTGTAGTCTGATATGAGTTGTCTTATTTGAATACCAAGTGCAAATTGTTGTTTCTTAGACAGGTCTTAGACGGGTCTGTGCCTGTCTTTGAATGTCATTAACATTAAACGACCTTAACAATCACATCCCCCGCCCCAAATGGGGATTCCACAGGTGAGCATGTCATCCGCTAGACTGCCGCTAGACTAAACAGATGATAATCTATGCTTAGTGTCTTGATAACACATCCAACAACTGCTATTAAGATTTGTAAACAGCTTTCTCAGATTTATTGGAAACGGAGACGAGGGATAACAGAAGGGGCGAGGGGGGGATTTGGTTGATTGCAGTTTAAAGCGGCTTTTGTTGCTTGACATCAATATAATCAGAGACAGCTTATAAAAATTTATGCACACGCGCAAATGTCACTAATTGAAGTTGGAAGCGTCTTTTAAACCACGACAAGGTTCAATGGCATGCCAAATTAATGCAGTTTCTTCTTTTTTTATTACATGTTGTTGTCAGTCTTGTTGTTGGTGTTGCTGTTGTTGTTGTATTTTGTGCGCACAATGCACTTTGGCACTTTAACAACCATCCGCACGAGTGAGCAGACAGTTGAGAGCCACTGTAAAGGCAATTCCACATCATCATCATAAAGCAGATGATCATTATTGTTGTTGAATCAGCCCAAAGTTAAAGATCTTTCTTAAGTTCTTTCCCTGGACAGTCTTAATTCTTGTAATTTAATAGCATTTACTGCGCCCTTTGCCAAATTGATTCTCAAATCAAATTAATGTATCTTTCTTTCCGCCATATTGTCGTCGTATTATTGAGGTCAAATATTGACAGTTGAGTTTGTTAATGGGTTTTATCGTATCATTAATAAAGTTAATAAATACGCCTTATCGCCACGTGTATTGGCGTAATGTAATAAAAACAAAGTATTACATCAGTTTTACAACAAATCCCGATACTTCAGATACGATTCGCTTCAGTAAATTAGTTATTTATCAGTTGTCTTTTCTCTCTTTTTAATTGGACTGCCATACCGGTTCGATATTTAGTTATGAATCGGTTTCCAGCGGTTGGGTGCTAAATAAGAACTTCCGATTCTATATTTGCACAGATTTTTTTTAAGCGTGTCTTATCACATAAGGACTGATTACTTTCTAGGAATATTCCATGCACGATCAGATGTTTAAGTCGGATCGTAAAATGTTTTCATTTATGATAACAATTAGAACATCTGAAAACAGACAGCTCACTAATTAGTCTAGCATTTAGCGTTACTTAAAATAAACATCAATGATTCTTAATTTAGCTAAATTCAAATATTTCACAAGTAATATAACATTATAATTTAATACGATGAAAATTATAATTATGATTTGAGCAACTTTCACATAAGTAGATGAGAAGTCTACTTATTTCTGTCAATTTCAAAGCTCTCTATGGAAGTTTTGATAGCTTTTCTTTAGGGAATTCCGACAATCTTAATTCTAGTAAAAGTTTCTTAGAATGTTTTTATACTTAATATGTCTATAATATATAAAAGATAAGCATGTTTCAAATGGAATTCTATATGAATGTTAATGAATCAAAGGCGGTTTTTAATGTGTATGATATATATAATATTATCATCTATCTATCAACTTTATACTTATCCCTAATATGTTTCTTCTTTTGCAGATTTCTTATCATGTCGCCAAGTATTAAATCTGCTGACAATGCTCGGCTTTATGCTGAACTATGCGCTGAGAGGTGAGTTTCACAATTCTATACCATATGAAACTAAATAAGACTAATTTGTAACTTGATTTTTGCAGTGAATCTGACCATTGCCATTGTGGACATGGTGGTGCCACCTAACAAATTAAACACAACCATCAGTGCCACTCTGGCAGGGAATGAAACTGATATCAACAGCTTGAACAACAACATCACCAGCAGCGAGATCATCTTCAACAACAATACATCCACAGATGGTGTAGATGTGATTGAGGAACGCTTTGCTTGGGATGAGCATCAGACCAACTTTGTGCTGGGCTGTTTCTTCTGGGGTTATGTCCTCACAGAGCTGCCTGGAGGTCGTCTGGCCGAGTTGATCGGTGGACGTCGTGTCTTTGGACATTCCATGTTGTGGGCAAGTCTGTTGACCTTGATAACGCCACTATCCGCCCACTTGAGCTATGTGGCATTGATCGTAGTGCGTGTGGCGCTTGGAGTTATGTTGGGCGCCTCTTGGCCAGCTATACATCCCGTTGCCGCTGTCTGGATTCCACCAATGGATCGTTCCAAGTTCATGTCCAACATGATGGGTAAGCAAAATCATACGAATTTCTATGGGAAAACCAAAATTGGGAAAAACTACCTAGGAAGTTTAAATTAGAAAAATAAATCTGGAAATGTGCAAATTTGAAAAGGACAAAACCCAAACTTGCTTGAGTTTTAATTAAATATATCGGCTCTTTGTCTTTTTCTTACTATTGTTTAATATTTTTGACAAAAGGAAATAATCAAAATATAATCTTAAAAGGATTTTTAATTAAAATCAGTATCAATTGAAAATGTACTATGTTGTATTGAAAAGTATTCACACAATGAAACTATGAAAAGTAAATTTCCTCGTTTATGCTTTTTCCATCCTGATTTTGGTTTCCTTAAATTTAATAATTAGTTCTTTAATTGTATCATTATTCTTTAAATTACATTTCCGTTTTACTTGCAGCTTCTTCCTTGGGTGCTGCCATTACGATGCCGGTTTCTGGTTATCTCATTTCCGTTTTTGGCTGGGCCAGTGTCTTCTATTTGACGGGTGCCATTGGTTTAGTCTGGTCTCTGTGCTGGTTCACATTTGTCTATGAAACACCGGCTACTCATCCACGTATTTCGGCCGAGGAACGTCGTGAAATCGAGGAGGCTATTGGCACATCCACTTCTAAGAAGCGTCCCAGCTATGTGCCCTGGGGACAATTGCTTTGCTCACATGCCGTGTGGGCCATCATTGTTACCCATGGTCTTTCTGTATTTGGCTTCTTTACGGTCATTAATCAGCTGCCCACGTTCATGTCCAAGATTCTGCACTTTGACATCAAGAAGGTAAGCATTCTGAATACTTTATTGTGGTGGTTGTTTGATCAACAGCTAAATTTTAAAACAACAAAAATTAATTATTTCATTTTATGCTTATTAAATATATGTTTTGTTTACTTTGTAGAATGGATTGTTCTCATCGCTGCCTTATCTGGGCAAGTATGTGATGGCTGTGGCTTCTTCCTATCTGGCGGATCATTTGCGTCATAAGGGAACACTGAGCACTACAGCAACCCGCAAGCTCTTCACCAGCTTTGGTAGGTTTCCATTAAAGTTTTCACATGGAATCTTTCTCATTTTCAATTCACTTTTCTAGCTCTTGTTACACCTGGTCTTTTAATGGTGGCATTAGTTTTCCTGGGCATGGATCCAGCCTGGGCAGTGGCTCTCTTCACTTTGGCCTTGTTTGCTCATGGAGCTGTTACTGCAGGCTATTTGGGCAATGGTTTGGACATTGCACCCAACTTTAGTGGCACCATCTTCGGCATGGCCAATTCCCTGTCTTCCTTCGGCGGCTTCGTGTCTACATGGATGGTCGGAGCATTGACCTTCCAAGATGTAAGTTAATAGTTCAATTTATCATTCAAAACATTATTATAATATCTACTCCAATCCTTCAGAACTCGTTCCACAAGTGGCAAATTGTCTTTTGGATTCTGGCATTCACCTACATTTCGGCAGCTGTTGTATTTGTTATCCTTGGAACCGGTGAACTCCAGTCGTGGAATAATCCTCCAGAACGCAAAAAGATTGGGGATGTTGCCCAAGAGGAGGGAATGCCTCTCAAAAATGAGAAGTAATTTTTTCACCTTGGCGGAAGTTTCACGGTGCTGCTAAAAAAAAAACTGAATTCAATATTATTTGACAAAAAACCCACCACATCCGCACAAGTTATAGTAGTTTCTACGGCACATTTTGAGATTTTGAGAGTGTTGCACTGACTCTGATACTTTAAACAAAATTTCCATTTAATTCGTACAATTTTAAAATACGTTTTGGCAAAAACTCTTAAGGAACAAAAACAAATAATGGAAGACACTAGTTTTAAAAAAAGCTGTAAAGTTTCTATACATACATATACAACTCTATATATATATATATATCACTAATAATGAATGACTATTTAGCCATGGATAAGTAATATTTACTTTAGAATTGTAGGCGTGGCCATATAGCAAGTTATTTTTTTGCTATTGTGCCACAGATTAATTTACACATTAATATTATTAAATTTATGTATATAGTTTAGTTGATTCTGTATGTCTGTAGTTCATATAGTGCACAGAAATCGCATCAATGAGAATGTTGTACAAAAAAAGGATAGATAAATTGTAAAATTGTTTATTTTTGTGCACGAAGTGTTCTGTTTAGTTAAGTAGACTCTTAATGCATCCCTATGTACTCGTATTAGCTAAATATATAAATGCATAGCTTAGTTAAGTATAATAATTCATGTATACTTTATTATTTATGCAATTAATTTATAGAATCTTTTCTAAATTAAAAATAAAGCTTAACACTGACAAGTAAATAATTGGAATTCGTGTTGTATTTAAATTCAAATATCGATTTGTTGGCCTTGCAAGCTTTCGACTTATCGATATATCGCTGCAAAATGTACACGAACAAATTTATCGAAAAGCTGTATTTGATGGGAAGAACAGAAAAAAGCTAAAGTGTAGGAAAATGGCGCACTTTTCAAGTGGAATTCAGAAAAGAATGACCGAAAAATTTTGCCACTCAAAAAGGTGCCACTCACCGATTTGATTGAAACTTTGCACGAATTTTCTGTGGATTTCTCTAAGCGGGCTTTTCAGACAGCTTTGAACGGAACTCGCCCCCAGTGGAGCTAGAAAATCGAGACATTTTTTAAAAGAAGCGGATTAATTGTATCTAATTTCGAATTAGTTTATAATATAAAAATTATAAAAATTCATTTTCTTTATTAAAAAATAAATTTTAGTTAATGCAATATTATACTATACTATAATATAGTACGCGCTTATTTTGTTAGCGCCGCCACTGGTCACATTGGGAACTACATAGCGCCGCCACTGGTCACTAGTGACGTCATAATTTGCTTGCGTATCTCTCTCTTGCTTCTTTGGTTGTTTGTCGCTCAGCTGGTTTGACAGCCCCCTCTCTCTTTCTCACCCACACTTGCTTTTACCGCCTCTTGTTTTTCGTTTTGAACAGCATTCATCTATCAGACCACAAATTCAAGCCGACCGAAAAGCAAATCAAGCTGATAGCAAAAACAGTAACGATGAAGGGATGACGTGCCTCTAAAATAACTAAAACAGGTAAGTGGTTGGGGTAAGCGGGGAAAGTTGCGTTTTGTAGTAAAATGTAATAGAAAGCCACGCTGTCTGTGATGTGTGAGGGTGGAGGAGGTGCATAGCAAAGCGCGTCGCGACTTGACATTGAAAAGTTAATTGTGTTAGGCGTCTACACAAATGTTTATTGGGTTGCCTTTTATGCAAGCCACGCACAAACAACAAACACACAAATGAGAGAGATGGAAGAGAAAGAACAGCAGACAGCATCCCAGGCCTGAGCGTTGTGGATTTTGTAGTTGGCGTAAAAGCGCTTACAACACACAAAGCACATACACATGCATATACAATAAATATGTATGTATGTATGTGCATAAATGTACATATCAGTACGTATGGCACGCTCTCTCATTGCCTGTGTGTCTCTCTATCGCTTGCGCTTGTTTTGTCAATTCTCCAAAAACGCGTCGCGTGCTCCAACAAACACCACCCCCCCAACCAGCGCCTGTCGCTGCTGCCGTTGTTGCTGCCGTCGTCGTCGTCCAGTGCTGGTGAATTGTACTACAAAGCAGCAGTTCCATTCATCGTTCGACACTCACTGCTGCTGTTTTGTTGCCCAGAGTCCGGATCATAGTTTTGATTCCCATTTGGAGAGGATTCCGCACATTTTGTTGCTCCCCATTCCTCAGCATCAGGAGGGCAGCGGGCAAGGAAGCAAGCACGGCAGCTCAATTTTCACTTTTTGCATAATTGTATAAAAGTGACTCAAGTAAGTTGAACAAATTTTGATACATTGGCCAAAACGATTTTCGCGTGCTGCACGCATATCTGTCAGTGTGTATATATATTGTAGTTGCAAAACGAAAAAAAAAAGTGTAAAAGAAATCCTTGCGAAGTTGCAAGCCAAGTGCTAAATTTAGACCTGAAACCAACAAGGCTGCAACACGCAGTCGCTCTCCTTTTGGCCCCCCACAGCCAAAACACCCACACCACAAACCGTATGCATACATACATACATAAATACGTCAGACTCTGACTCTCTCTCACTCTCTGCATGAGGCTCTGTGCATATTATGCACTTCTGCATGCGTGTATGTGTGTTTGTGTAGTATGAATGGAACAAAAGTACTTAGCGCTGCCAACAGCGACGCGACGCAACAACAACATCAATGCGGAATCGATAGTCAGACGACGACGTGGAGAAGAGGAGGTCTGCTCCGGATAAAACGACGCTGCAAAGCCGTTTACGTTGTACTGTCGTGTTCTCTATTGTTGTGAGTGTATGTGTAAGTGTGTGTGTGCTCGTGGGGCACGTAGTCGTGTCGTAGTATTTTCCGCGTAAATTGAAAGCAAATTGAATGTGATTGAAACTGGCAGCAGCAGCAGCAGCACTTGCACTGCCATTGCTTTCAACTGCATTCAATTTACAATTCACAAATAACTAGCCAAACTAGCTATCCATATTCGTGACTATCTCTTTTTGATGTCATGTTTCCACATTTTTCTCTCAAATAATTTTTTGTATATCAACAGCGCAACGACTTTCGCACGCTTTGGTATTTTTTATTTATTTTTTTGTTGCCTTGCCCGCAGTCAGCTCCCATTACTAGCTCTGCTGCTGCTGCTGCTGCTTCTTTTGCCCATAAATACTATGTACTACGAGCACGCTGCTAACTCGTTGCATTTCCACAACCGAAGCCATGGCGAAGGCGAAGGCGAAGGCACACGAATCGGGCACGAGTTGTGCGCGCATGTTTTGCCCCTCGCCGACTCCCCCTTTCGCACTATTCACAGACCAGCCCAGCCAGTCAGTCAACCAGTGCAAAAAGCTCCCACACACACGAACAGTATACTAGTGTTGTTAACTTTGGAGAAGCAGAAAAAGCTGCTCTAAGTGGGATGCATTTGGAAAAAAGAGCTACATTTTCGGACTAGGAAGATACAAAAAAGATGATGAATTTTTCATCTTTAATAAAACTGATTAAATTTCCATAAAATACCCAATACCTTTTCGAAGTTGATCATAAAAGTGTAGAGCCACAACTTTTTCTAGGGTCTTTCAAAATTCCATTTTAATGAAACTCCTAGGGCAGTCACTAAACTTAAAATGGTCTTTAGGTAGAATTTCTGTGTGTAACAGAAACAAATAGGCAAAGTACTACACGCTCTACCTGAATTTACACACATTACGTATACTTACTTTTACAAGAGTTGTTTACTTTACCCCGCAATTGAACTTTAAAAAAAAAGACAGATCTGACGGAAAAACAGTTAGGGCAACACTGCAGAAAACAGAAATTGCAAGTGAGAGCGGCGGCCCCAACGACAGCAGCAGCAGCGGCAACAGCAGCAGAGCTCCAGCGCCAGCGCAGAGATTTTTTGGCCATAATTTTTCAGTTTGAGCGCAGCGCTAGCCGGTGACGGGTGATGATAGTAATACGTACATAGTAGTAATAAGTCGGCGAGCCGAAAAGTCTGCCACAAAGAGAGAGAGAGAAAGAGAGTGCATTGCAACAAAGTGCAATTGCAGTTGCAAGTGTTGTGGAAAAAACAAGTGATCAACAAAAAATACACAATGCATACGATAAAAGCTAAAAATTAAACTGCAACTTTTTACTCAAATTATCTCTTAATGTTGTTTAATCAAAGCTGCTTTAACTCCTGTCTGGCCGTGTGGGGTCCTGTTCAAGAACTTTTGCTTCCGCAATACGAGACCGAAAATCGATAAATTCGTGCTGTATAAGTTACGGCGAAAGGTGCGCGCTCACTCGGGTGTTGTGCTCGGCTCTCGGTTACGAATACAAAGCGGCAGCATTCGTGTTGTTGTTTTTGTTGTTGGGTGGGTAGAGTGCAAAGCGGTGTAGATTACAACAAAACGCCGCGCATGAAACGTGATTGAAATTATTGCACAAAAAGGAAACGGCGCTTACACGCGCCAAACAGGCGTGCGTAGGCGGCAACAGTGAAAAAGAGAGAAAAGAGTGAGATAAGGAGAGAGAGAGTAAGAATAGACTGAGCGCGCATTGAGCTAACTCTCTATCTCTCTCTCTGGCGTAAATCAGGAAGCAAAAGTAAAGCAAAAAATAACAAACTAAAATACATACACCGATGGCGAATAAATAGAAACCGAAACCGAGCGTAAAACGTAACAGCAAAAATGTACTAGCATATAGTAATAGTAGTAGGAAGCAGTGTGAGAGCGAGAGCGAGAGGACCCCACGGACATCCAAACACCCATACAACAAAACGAGCTAAACGGGGGACGTCGTAGTAAGTTTTTCTGTGTTGTGGGTGCAGTGTCGCGTAAACACGAATGTGTGTTTGTGTGAGAGCGTGCGTGTGGAATGTGTAATACATAAATAAAATAAGGCACACAGCAAAAAATCATGATAAAGTTTGTCAGGCACAAAAGTCGCGAGAATTCATTAAAGGCATCCAAAAATTTTCTGCGTAAAAAGGTACGCAAAAAATGTTGATATTGTAATATACAATTTGACTACAGTTCTTTGTGATAATTAAATATGTCATTGTAATAATTAATCAAATGTTTACTTGCAGCGTGAATCGAATGACTCTGGCACCGAATCTGATGGTGAACTCCTCGATGTGGAACACAAACGTCACTTAGACGTGGATATGGAAACTAGTAAGTAACAGTTGATCAATGTAACACTTAAACGCTAGTAAAAGGATTGATGACATCTTCAAAATATTAAGTATACTACAAGCGATGATATCTAAAAAATATTAAGTATACTATGAATTGAGTTGAAAACGCTTTAACTAAATTACACATTTATACTTATTTAAATTACTTAATACTTGATTCTTATTTAAAAACTAACTAACTAATTTAGTCAGGGACTGAAAACAACACTTATTAATTCAATTTAAACTATTTTTATTTAAGAGAAAAATATTAGGTTACCATTGGTAACTTATCAAAAATAAAAGTTTCCAAAGATTTTACTATTTTTCAATATTGAAAAATGCAATAAAATGAAAATCCATTTTAATTAAGACAGATTCTCTTAAGACTTAAAAAATCGAACGCAAAACAATAATAATCATTATTTCTCATTTTTTTTGGAACAATTTAAATGTCCCTAAAAATTAATAATAATGGCAATGTTTTATATATTTTAAACAGGTTTGAGTTCCTGGACGGATGCAAACTCACCTACAACCGATACTGCATGCTCATCCGAGTCTTCTGCCATTGCTGCTGCTGCAATGATGTGTCACCATCAATCGGCATCGTCGTCATCCTGCGCCCATCTTATGTATGATCAGCATAGCTCCGAGGAGGAGCTTGAAGTGATTAATGGGCCATCAGCGGTGGCTGCTGCCGAAGCAGCTGCAGCGGCGGGGGTGCATGCAACAACAACCACCAGCGGTACAGCGGGATCCTCGTCCTGTGCATCGCGCCTATCGAATCGAGGTTGCACCTCATCTCTCGACACGGAGGCGCCATACGATGAGCGTGCCACAACATCATCAAATTCGAAGCGTTCCAGCTCAACGCTAATGGTTGAGAATCGAAAGCGTTCGCTAGCTCACAGCTCAGATGATGAGGTAAGTAACGAGTAAGACGAGTAAAGTAACGAATATCAATTGACGAGTAATGCTTATATTTAACGAGATATTCTGTTCGCTTTACAGTTGCGCAACTCGTTGGAGCCAATATTGACGCCCGTGAATTTTCGTACATCGCCGCCATTGGAGGCATTTAAGCCAAATCGTAGCCATATGATGTTCCGCTCCACAACGCCACTGATATTATCGGAGGCCAGATGTGGCATCGAAAATATTAAATTATGTGATAATAGTGTAAACGAGGAGAACGGTGACGGCAACGGCAGCAATAGCAACAACAGCAACAGCAACAACAGTAATAATAGCAACAGCAACAAATGCCCCAAACTTGCCGCTGGCGGTGGAGGAGGAAGTAACGAGAATGAGCCGAGTGTGATTAAGGCATGCAGTAGCTCCTTAAAGATGAGCAACAGTTCACATCACATTTACCAGCCGCAGCCCAAGTATAGTTTCCATTACAATAGCTCCAGGAGCAGTCCGGCATCCACAACCGGACTGGACATGGAGGTGCGCTCGGTGAGTCCGCCTGCGAAGTTATTTCATTGCGCCATTTCGCCGCGTCGTCGTCCCAGCAATAATGTTGCTGTTGCAACTGGAGTTGGAGCAGGAGCTGGAGGATCTGCATCTGGTGGGGCTATAGGTGAAAATGCGAATGCTGCCGTTACCGTTGCCGCCGCCACCACACAGAGACTGCAGCGGCCGCATCGGCCGTGTTTAGATTTTGATAAGATGCAGCAGGTGAGTCTCTAATGCAGAGCGCGCTAACAGCGAATGAAAAGGAAAAGGCAAATCAAAGACTTTTTATACAAACAACAACAAAACAACATCAACAACAACAACTGCAAACTCTAAGAAAAGTACCTAAACCAGTGTTGATCAACAAGGGCCACAAAAGCGAGCGTTGCTCAGCACTGGCCACACAATTAGGCGCACACTACACGATCAAACGGCATGACAAACGTAACGTGTCAGGCAACAAAACCAACAGGCATACAATAAAAATAAACAACAAAAAGCAGCAACAAAGGATATCATCAAATCAAATTATGTAAATTAAAGAATAATTGAAATTTTAAACAGAAAATACGCTAACAATGTAACAACTAACAATAGAAGCAGCTATTTTTTCACAATTTTAAACCAAAAATGCAAAAGAAGAAAAAGAATACAAACAAGGAAATATAAACAAGAAAAGAAAGTTTGGCAGCAGAAGCAGCGATGTTTAGATATATGTATGTATATGGATAAATGTATGTAGTAACTACAGAATTGTAAATATTGTATTTGAGTGCGTTGACAAAACAAAACAAAAGAAAACAACAAAAAATGAAAATGCAACCGAAACCTTTTTGAAAATTGGCAAAGGCTACATTGTTAGCGAATATTTTAATTTTTTTAAAATAATGTTTGTGTCAAGTCAAACATACAAGAAAAAAGAAAAGAAACTTAAAATAAATATTTAAAAATGAAAATGAAAATGAAAATGTGGTGTGATGTAGAACGAAGACTCGAAAACTTTAAAGAGCTAAATTATATTTCTATAAATTGTGTAATTGTGCAAAGCAAAGAATGAAAGAAAGAAGAATAAGCAAAATGTGAGCGGTTAGTGGGAGCAGAAAGAGGAAATAGCGTAGCAAACACTGGGGACAAACACAAAATAGCAACAGGCAACAATGTGAAGCAACAATAGCAAATAAAAAAAAACAAAAATAAAACACAAAAAACAAACTTTAAAAACTTTTGTAAGTAACAGCAAAGAAACTAAGTTGGGCAGTTGAAAAAAACCAGTTGAATATGTGTTTAATGTACAAGACAAAATAGCAAGCTATTTTATAAACAATATTTAAATTTATCCTCAAAACTAAGAAAAATGATTAAAAAAAAAACAAATAAGAAAAACCAAAAAGCTGCCATCAATTAAAACCATTCATATATGTATGTATTAAAGATCCTTTGTTTACAATATGATTGATGAGATTGATGATGAAACAATAAACGCAACAAAATAATATAATTGGGAAAACAATTGCAGGCGCATATGTGTATTAGTAAAGCAGAATTAACTTTTCTTTGTCAACTTAAGTAAACAAATAAAACGAAAAAAAAGAAAAGAAAAACCAAAACAACCAATAAGCCCATATTAAATTTACAAACAACCAATCGATATGAGAAAAAACAAAAGAAGTAAAAACAAAAACAAGAACAACCGTAATTGTGTGCAACCATAGCAAAGCAGAACATGCAACATACATTTTTAAGTATATATATTATTAAAGATATTCAAAGTAATGCTAATTTTAAATCATATTTAATGTGAGAAACAAGCAAGATTTCTGTTAAATCCAAAGTAGTTGAAGAATTTCGTAATACGTATTTTCAATAACCATACCCAAACATAACAAAAAAATATGTACATTCACACACACTCAACACACACACACACCATACCACACCACAGAATAACAAAAGATACCCACTACAAAATGTTTCACACATAACCTACCAAAACAGCATAATCCACACCACCAACTAAAACTAAAACTAAATCCATCAAAGATCAGGCAAGTGAGGAGCTAGCTGAAGAAAGAGAAGTGCAAGGTACTAGGCATGCAGTTTTCATCATTTTTAATTAATTAACAAACAAAAAGATAAACAAGAAATTATATTATATATACATATATATTATAAATGGAGAATGGAAGATATCATGGACTGAGCGTATGTTAGGAGGAAGCAAGTGAAAGAAACCAATACTAGGTTTTAGTTTTTAAGTTAAAAGTGAAAAAAACATTGTGAAAATGGCCATTCAAAGGCTGCAAAAACGGTAAAGCACACACAAATAACAGGAAGTATCTTCAAAGGAAGTTTATGTTGAATATTTTTGAGACACAAAAAACAAATGATGAAAAACAAGTTAAGTTGTAAACAAAATACAAAGATTTCATTGCGGTTTTGGGCCTGCAAACAGAGCCCATGCCACTTGTGTTGTACATAGTTACATTAATAATTATGATATATATTATATTATATATATATAATTACTCATTAAAATGATGAATGAAAAATGAAACCCTAAGAATTAAGTCGATGAACGGTACAAGTGCAAAAAGAAAAGAAATCGAGAAAAAAAAAACAAAACGAAAAATGAAAATAATAAAGAAATGCTCTGCAATAGAAAGAAAAAAACAAGCTAACGACTTTTATCCAATGGTCACCATCATGCAATCTGAACGTGCAAGGGCTTGCAACAATGGCGGAGTTAACGATAAATGTGTCGCAATCAGAGTGTCATCGTTTATCGAAGGTCAGTTTCCCGTTATTTATTGAAAACATTTATATTTAAATATTCCAAACTTTATTTATGTGCTAGGATAAGTTATAAATTCTTATTAACACTTAAACCAATGTGGGTTGCTATATATTTTATTGTTGGGTGGTCAGTTCGTTACTTCAAAGGTAAAATCGTTTATAATTTTATTTGAAAATATGATGAATTAATTAATTAACTTAGAGCAGTTTTTTAAATGTCATGTGTTGAAGCAGAGAACTTCTCTTAGCTATAAAATTTAACAGGACTATGAAAAAGCAGTCCTCAGTATATTTGGGAGCTCTACTTATCTACATACATATTTATTTGATTACAATCGTTTTATTTACAGTGTACTAATACTATTTAGTAGAAACCTTGGCAGACGGCTATAAGCCCAAAATTTCCTGTTCATGGTCGCCGCAACTGGCATCAGACTTATTTATTATTTTCACATCATCATCATCATCTTCATCTTCAATTTGTTTCAGTTTGCTGTTGCTATTGCTGTTGTTGTTGTTGCTGCTACGCTTTTTTGGAGCACTCGTAGAACTCTCGGGATTACCTCGAACTCTTGCCGGATCGTGTATGCGATTGTGACGTTTCAGATCGGAGTTTACCCTAAATCTCTTGTCACATATGCTGCAAGCATAAGGTTTCTCCCCAGTGTGCACCTTGACGTGGGCCACCAAATAGGAGCTCGCCCGAAACGTTTTCTCACAATATTCACAGGCATAGTTCCTTTCCATGGTGTGAATCCGACGATGTATCACCAGGGAATACCTGCGAGAAAAGCTCTTGCCACAAAATTCGCACATGTGAGCCTTAATGTTGGAGTGCTTCGAGATGTAGTGATACCTGACATCTCCCCAGTGTCGACCATGGTAATCGCATAGATCACATTTGTACGGCCTTGCAGAGGAATCTGTAAAACCATAAGATGTAAATAAATGTTATTCGATTGATCATAGACAGAGCTAGACATATTGATTAAATTTGTAAATATTGTATAATAATTTAACTGCTCCTTATCACAGGTATTTTTATTACTCACGTGTACGGGCATGCGCTTTCAATGCACCCTGCGTTAAGAAGGATCGCTCACAGTTGATGCATTGATAGGCACGATCCTTGGTATGCGTTAAGTGATGATACTTGAGAGCATTGTAGGAGTTGAAAGTCCTAACGCACTTCTTACATTGAAACTTTCGCTTTGAATCGCTGACATCATCACTTTGAGGTTTGTCCTCCGTATCCTCATCGCTTTCAGGTTTGTCGTCTGTATCCATCAAAAACATATCATTATCAGATGCATTATCATATGTTACTGAGGCTGCTGGCGATGATGCTATGCTGTCTGTTGGCGCATCCTCCATCTTGAAGGAATCGCTGATCATTAATGGGGAACGCTGCAGTTGCTCAATGGCTGATCCTGCACTGGGCGTGGGAGTACGCGAAGGCTGTGAAACCAATAAAGTTTGTTCGGTGTTCGCGTTGTTCTCCTCTGCTGCCGCCGTTGTTGTTGCCTCAATGTAATTCTTCTTGTGGCACATTTCCAGCTTGGACTGGGCGGGCTGCACAGGTTGCCCCTCATTTCGTTTGTTTGTATTGAGAAAATTAAGCGTCAATTGTTCGGCTTCAATTTGGTTTGTCTTAAGCAACGGTGTTGTGGGTGGCGGAGGCTCCCCAGGCATCAATAAACCAGAGAAGGCAATGTCTGTGAAATTGTTATTAAACCAAGGCGCACGCATGCCACTTGTGGTAAGTTCTAGATCGACTAGCTCGTCGCAAGTATCCTCAATGGATACCTTATCTACTACATTGCGTATGCCTTCCAGCATGTCCTCTGTATCGCTGAATTCCACATCATCCACAACAGGGACATCATTGGTTGTTGTGGCATTTGATGAGCGCACGGGCGTCAGTTTATCAGCAGTCTTGTGCAAGGACATGGCATCAGAATGAATGATCATATTAACGCCTACATCATCCACATCATCATCTGAGTGGCTAATGTTGTGAAAGTTTTCAAAATTTAATTGCACATCGTGGAATACTTGATCCAATTTAGCCTGCTCCTGTTGCAGCTGGGGAGATTAAGAGAAATAAAGGTAAATAAAGCATATATGTGTTACAAACATTGCAACTAACATTGAAGGTATATGTAACTTTTTTTTCTACCTTTTCTCGTGCTGAGAGTCCGCACATGTCCAGCGGTTCCTTCTGTTGTTGTTGCTGCTGCTGCTGCTGTTGTTGTTGGGGCACATTCAAACGTTGTTCCAGATTGCTGGGATCATAATGCTCTTTGAGATGTGAATAAAATTCGATTTGAGTGTGCACAGCATAGCCACAGATCTCACAGCTGTAAGTGGCCACCACTGGCACTTGGACATGATGCTTATGCTGGTCCAGATCAGTTTCCATACACGCCAGATTTCCCTTGAGTTTTCTGGAGATGCGCTTTTTATGTGGCAACACTTTGCGTGCATTTGTCGTGGATACATATAGCAGGTCATCATCCTGTAATGCTGTAGGTACATCAATGGGCACCGTAGGTTCAATGGCCAATGCGGGAAATGCAGGTTGCGATTCCTGTTGGGGCACCACATCGTTTAGACTAAGAAACTCCAAATCCTCCGACTCCTTGGCGTAGTTGCGTGTCCGTTCTGGAGACGAGGGCACCGCATTGGAGCGCGTTGTGTTTGGTTCATCCACAACATGTTTGTTGACAAATTGAAAAATCGTATTATGGAAATTAAGTTCTGGCGTCGTCAACGTTTGCTTTGGCACGAAACCAACGGCTCCGTTTGCAGTATTGCTCGGAGTGCTAAGATTTGTTGGTCCTTCAGCTTTTGGAAACACTCCCGTGTTATCTATTAAATCCATCATAAAGTTATTATGCATCAGCTCCGACGCCAGTAGCGTCTGAAAAACGGAATTAACATAAGTTTTGATAATTCACTTATCGCTATCAATTGCATTCACTTACGTGGTCGATAAACTGTTGGGTATCCACTTCTTTGCGCTCCATTTTGTGCGTTTCACACACAAATTCATTAAATAAAAAAGCAACTTTGAACTCGGCAAGAAAATTCTAAAATGAAGACATCGAACAGCTGTTTGATGCTATCGATTAGAGAGGAGCAAGTGTCGTGATCACTGTTGTCAATATTTAACTGGTTAAAGTAGCCATATTTTCATTTATATATAGAGAAAAGGGTCGAAATATAGAAATAAATGCTGAAAAAATTCGAGCTTATAAGTGCATACGAAAAGGTTGTGGCTAACATACTTTGTCAATACTAAAAATAACTTAGGAAAATTGTAAAATAATTAAACTCTCTATAAATAGCTAAATTGCCAGCAGTAATCGTGGCATAACAATCAACATGTATCTAAACAATCGAAATGTTAGTATTTTATTATCGATAAGTATTGTAGTCGAAAGAGTGCTGTAAAAGTTGGCGTGCAAGTAGCATTGGCAGCACTTTTCAAGGCGCATAATTTAAAAGCAAATGCATAAAACGAAATCGTAGAAAACTTGTGTAATATTAATAAATCAAAGTATATTGCTGTTTAGTAATTAGAGAGAGCTGTTTAATTTATGATTGCAAGTCTTTAGAACAATTCTCTGTGCCATTGCGTTTTATAATGCGAGTAATTAATGCAAAAGTCATTTCTCATTCATCAGTAGCATCAACTTAATGCACATCAAAGGGTATAGCGACTATATACAATTCTCCACTTCAATTGTTGCCCGGAATTGCATGTCAAACACATCGAACGGCATCTTTAAGGTGTTCCCGGGTGGTGGCAATGATGGATTTGGATCTGTTATTGTTATGATTCGTATGAATTCGGTGCGTAATTGCTTGGCACAACACTACGAAAAATTGTGTGTTCGAATAAACAGAACAAAAAGAAAGAAAGAGAACAAAAATGCCGTCTCGCCGTGTGGTTTATTTATTTTTATATCCAGAACCATGTTGCAGGCGAGGCAGATCAAAAGATTTACACACACAACGCGCAAAAGCCACACAAAAAATATATTGTCTAATAATTGTTTATTAAACATTAAAGACTTATGCCAAATATTAAACAGCCGCCTGCCGTCACATTAAGTGTCAAGAAAAATAAAAGTACATAAAATTTTATTGCGCCCAACCAACCAACCAGTTCAGGCTGTTGGCTCCCCCATAACAGTGGCAGTTTCCCCTGTCCCCAACATGTACTTGCAACATATGGCAACCACCGACTGATTGTCTGTCTGTCTGTCTAACTGTCGGCAACACCAACGCAGAGCCCGCAATTTGTGCGCTAAGCCCTCTGATCCATTTACCATAAATATGTTGATATATCACAGCGCAGGATTAGCTTCCTGTTTGCAACCATATGGAGTACCGACAATTTTAGGGATCAGTTCAGGGAGTGAGGGAGAGATAAAGAGAGGGAGCATTGGGATCATCATTTGCGGTGGCTGCCACTTGAGCATGTTAAATATATGAAGTGTTAATTTGTAAATGAATTGAAGTTGGAATGTTTATTGTTATGTTTGTTGTTAAATTTTATGTTGCCTCCAATTGGTTGCCTCCGACAACAAATTTATTTTTATGGCCATTGAAGTTGAGAGAGATCTTGATAAAGGGAAACCATACATAGGGTATTTCTTAGTTAATAATTTTTCTCAAATTTCATTTAGATATTTTTACATTTTTTATGATCATTTCTTTATCTACCTTTGCTTAATACTTTAATCCAACAATTTGCAGATGTTTTCCTCAGTTTTTAAATTTGTTTATTATTGTTTTTGTTGGTCTTTATATTTTTCTAATATTTTGTAGCGCATAAATATTATTTTTTCATTAGCCAAATGCAAATAGATTTATCCGCCTTGGCGGCAAAAATTTGGTAAACGCCCTCAGGCATTGCTACCTGATCTCAACTCTGATCTCTTGACCAACAAATAGTTTTTCCGCTTTTCCATTTTGCCGTTTGTTTATTTTGTTTTGCTTTGCTGCCCACAATCCAGAAAAGGTGTTTGTTCGCAGTTGAGTTTGTTTTTCGTTTAGATCAATTCAATTTAATATAAATAAATAAATAAAATGATTCCAAATATTTTCGACAAATATGCAAAGTCAATATTTATTCTAGGGCTTCCTTTTGTGACTGAGCAATTTTCAAAAGTAAATAACCTGCTTGGAAATTTTATAAAGAAAAGGGTCTTAATGTTTTTGTGAAATTTTGAAAGGAATACCTTGCCAATATAGTATCTAAAGATGATAGCATCTGTAGTTCCTATAATTGAAACTGTTCTTAAAGGTATTATATTGAAAAATGTTGATAGTTTTCCATATAATAGAAAATACACATAAAGATAGATTTCAGAAAAGACCTCTCTTTTTTGTCTCTATCTCTATTATCTATCCAGAAATTGTATTACGATCAGAATAACATTCAGAATGAATATCGATTCAGTTCAGACAATATAATAAAAGTTGATCCTCTAGTTAAAGTAATGTCCGTCAGTTTTTTATGAAGATGAGTTTCTCATACATTTTTATAAGCTGAAGGACAGACTTTTTCTATTACTAAGCTGAATCTACAAGCATGCAAATGTGTTCCTTAGTGCACAGAAATATTATACGAACTTCATTCGATATCTAAAGCCTTTTCAACTATAATTCACAACTAGTTCAAACGCAAACGTGACCAAAGTTAGAAATCATTAAATGAACAAATCGCTGAGGCATGTTGCTTGATTTTGATCAAAATCTTTGCTAACTAAACTGACAGCTTTTCATGTGTGGCAAGTTTGCTGTACACTTCGTTGGCTGTTGCCACATGCTTGTTAGAAAGTTTGTGCAACAAAAAAAATAAAATAAAGAAAAGGAAACAATAAAAGAGGCTGTGGCTGGTAACTTTGTATTCTTTTTTAGCTGCTTTACAATACATAATGACATTATTATTATAAGCGTGCTTTTTTGTGGATACAACAAGAGTACAAAAAGGGAGAGGGAGGCACATACGAAGAAGAGAAGAAGAGGACTCGGACCGCCAAAGGAGCTGGAGACGGGGGCAGGAAGTGTATGGAAGTGGGCAAGTGCCTTCTTTTGTTCTTTGTCACGTTCTGCGGTACACTCTCGGTGCAAAGTAAAGTGAAGCAAGGCGTTGTAACAATCCACCTTGCCATGGGGCAAGACCATCGACAAAGAGGAAGCGGAAACAGCCGCAGTAGAAACAACAACAACATGAGCGTGTGCCGCATAGGGACGAGTAGGAGGAAGAGATGGGAAGCTGCATCGAGAGCTGTTCGATCGCTGAAGAGTTTATTCTAAAGTCTTTTTCTCTTCCTTTTTCTCTCTTGCGGGTCCAAATTACAAAACAAAAGCTGTGAAATGTAACAAAAATGCAAAAACAAACTGGCAAAATGAGGGGCATAATGGGAGGGGATGTGGCACGGGCTGTTGGTGCTGCTGCTGCATAAATATTGTCAACAACAAAAAACAGCATGGCAGGGGCAAGTCCTTCTTCCTCCTTTTCTTTTTTTTTTCAGCCCCCTGAGGCATGTTCAGCTTTTTGTGGCGCACGTTTTTCATAATTTTGTGCGCATCTCAGCGAAAAATCTGTTGACGCAATTGTCACGTGCTATGTGTTGTTATTTTTTGTCCCCCTTCTTTATTGTCGTTGTTTTTCACTTGTCCAAAGGATGTGCCACACAACGAGGCACGCGCATAGTTTTTTTATGCCACATGCTCCATGTCTATCGTGCCACTTTCTCTCTCTCTCTATGGGCCAGACAAGTGCAATGCGACGTTAGAGCCAAAGTGCTGACGGCTTTTTAATCAGATTAATCCAGAAGTTGACAAAGCTGAAAAAGGACATACATAACTACTATCTGCACAGGTTGAATGCCTATAATTTAAAACAGCCAAAAGAACTAGAAATCTAAAATGTCCAACGAATCCGATAGTGTGATATAACAAAATTCTCGGAGTATGTAAAAATTAATCTGTGATTTGTACTTTACAGTAATTAGTTTTATATTCTTTGTTGGCAATTTATTTGTAAGCTTAAATTATATTCATTTATACAAACATACTTTTTTTTCCTTAAAATCCTTGTGTACATATATTAAAGACCTACACTCAAAACATTTCCTTGACGTTTATCAGAACCTTGTCCGAACTTTGAAAATTTACAAAATTATTGGAGGGACTGAATTTTTTCTCTTAAATAAAATATTTTCCTTATGCTCAAGTACTTGTACCTTTCAATTTATTTAAAGAAGTACACTTTTGACTATCATTACTTCGACAAATCTAAGATAATTTTCAAGTGCATTATATTTTTGATTATGGTTAAATATCTTGATTTACTTAGCATTTATTTATTTATTCAATAAGCAAGCAGTTAAGAAACTAATATTTCTTTTCACTTTTTCTATTTCTCCTTTCAGTTCTTGAACAAAAAAACCTCATTTATCAAGTTTCTAACTTTCATAACCTCTTTAAAGCTGCACAGATTTCCGTGATTATAATTTAATATCTTGATTTATTTTGCTTGGCAATTTAAGACAATCTTTTTAAAATTGCGAAAACTAGACCGATTTCTCGACGATTATATTGTTCAGATTTTATTGAAGTTAAAGAAAAGTCCGTAACAATTATGTACTTATATGCACTTCGATCAAATACGAGTACTTAGGAATGCCAAGTGTAGTAACTCAACGGATATTTGGGATCATTAAACTCAGGGATTGTGTAGGGAGTATGAACATCTATAGGGTCGCCGCTAGCTACCCGCTAAGCGAAACCACACGCCCAGCTCTACCTTTTAGCCAATCTATCGAAATACGTGCATTCGTATTTATTTCAACATTTGTTGACGTCAAGCCTAAACACCCCAAAATAATATATACATGTGAAAAGGAACTGGATGGAGTCTGGAGAATGATTTCAGTAAAGCTTGATTGGATCGATGTCGGGTTGCGATAGTTTTCACATGTTTTGTTTGAGCATTAATTCCGTTTAAATGACTTCCACTTTATTTCATAAATGTTTTTTTTTGTGCACAGATTTTCGCTTTGGGCGTAATCAACTGGAAATGAATTTGACCAACACAAGAGGTTCTCCTTTTTATGGTTTTATAAATACAAATATATTTTTTTTAAAGGTTTTTCTTTATGCTAAAAGTGCGATTATTATTTGTGTGGTGGGCCCATTAAAATGATTGTGTCGTGGCTCAGGGCCATTGAGCCGTGAAAATTGTTGAAATAGGCATTTCAGTTGATCCATGATCCGATGGATGGATGGATAACTGTGACCAAACAACACGACAGGATCCTCAGCAAGGTCAAATGATGGGCGCTCTGTAATGTGTACGGTTAACCAGCATAGGCCAAAATATGCCATTTACATTGGCCACATCGACACTATCAAGGCTCATCAAGGACATGAGTCGCAAATGCAATTCAAGGACATACATACTTGGACAGCTGAGTTTTGAGTTTTTCCTATGCAGGCAACACAGCCCATGTCCTGTCAACAGCGTCCACAGCGGGTGCAATGTCCTTTCACGACTCATCAGCGTCCTGCCGTGTCCTGTCTCTTGCTGTGGATCTGTCGCTCTCCCAAATCAACTGAACAGAACTCAATTCAACTCATCTGATCTCATCCTGTTGTTGCAGCCTCCTTTGGTGCGCTGCTGGTGCAAATCGCTTTCATTTAACACTAACTTCAGGTCCTGCTGATGACGATGCTGCTGTCCTGCCAGGCACCCAAAACAAAAGCCACTACAATTTCAAAAATCGAAAAATAGAAAAACACCTGAGCCCTTGTTTCAACTACAATATTTGAAAATGTTTTTGCTTTATTTTTCCAATTTTGGAGCAATGAAAACATGCAACAAGTCTTTCAATTTCCTTTGATCTAGTGCCGTCTAGTGAAATTTGAGAGAGTTTCCCCTGCCTCCTTATCGCACTTTCATTTCGTGCAAGTCTCAAGTGTTTCGGGGTTTTGTAATTAACCGACATTCGAACACATCTCATAGCAACTCCAGTTCCAGTCCCAGTTCTCAGTTCTCCATTCTCAATCTGAGTCCATTTCGCGTTCCACATCCACGCCTAAACACTTCACTTAACGCATGTGTTTCGTCTCCGGCTGCTCGTATCGAATTTCCACATTAGCTGCAGGCGGCGCCGCCATCAACTCTGACTATGACGAACCGAATCCGAGAGTCCCACTCCCCCCGTCAGTTGACCGCCCTTCTTGTTTGGCCACAGCCATGGCGTTAATGAGAAAGTGTCACTGATTTGACGTCTGTCGTCAGTGCCCGCGGCAAAAGACCAAAGATTTATCAACTTGTCATCATGTCAAGAAAACATAGAGGAGCAAGCAGAGAGGTGTGATCCCAAAAGGATAGAACTTCTTCAGGAAGTTCTCCAAAATCAAAGATCAATTGATTGTTGGCATACAACATTCAAGTAGTTGACACAATTTTATGATGACTATAGATTTTGATTTAAAATGGGTTTAAAAATGAAAGATTCTGTGGATGTAAAAATGTTGTACTACAAATATTTATACAAGTATTTATAAGAATTTGTATTAATAATAAATTTCGAAAAAGAAATTCAAATTTTGACAATTTATTATAAAAACCATTTTGTAAACTTTACTTAGTTGTTTAGTTGAAATAATTTTTTAAATAAAAGCTTTAATAAAGAGATACGAGATTTAAATCAAAAGTGTATGATATAAACATTTAGATAGGTATTTATTATTATATAATTATAAATATAGTTCGTAAAAGGAACTTTTTATGCAAAAGTAAATCAAATATTATAGTTCCTAAGACACAATCTTTAAAACCTGATCATTTTAAGTTTTAAATTAAACATTTATTAAATAAATCACTACAAACTTTCTAATAATTTTAATGTTTTTTTTTTCACAAATGTTTCTGTATTTTTAAAGGCAATAATTTCTTAACAATGAAGACACAGTGTATTTAGGAATTCCAATTAAGTAATTATAATCTATATTAATATATGATATTTAGTGTTTGAAATAATAGAGAATTAACAGTCCTTTATTATGAACAAATTATTTTTAAATTTCCTGCTTCACTTAAATCTCAAATAAACCCAATTAAGTTCAAAACTTCACGATTCATAGAAACTTTTGTATATGTTATAAACTCAACTGTACATCACTTAAGAAAATCAGATCACTAAATGATCCCTCTTGAACTGAAGAAACCGATCTAATCCTTATCAATTACAAAATGTGTCATAATCTCTATCATCAAATCCGACTACCCTAGTTAAACAATGCTTGACAATATCCATATCAAATTCTTCAACAACAACAGCTCGATTTTTCCGTGGAAAACTAAGGAGTGGGAACAAGTGAAAAGGTGACAGCAGAAGCTTAAAAAGCCGAATTCAATTAGTCCAATAAGATGGTTGGGGTTTCTCTTTTGGATCGCGTGATTTTAGGCTAATCTTGTGATTTGAACAAGAAGTTGACAACATTATCGGGCATTAACAGGCGGCGTCGGCAAAGATGACAACGGCCGCACAGTGGGACAAGGACACAAGAGAAAGGACGAAGGAGAGGGGGGCAAATGAGATTCATTGTTGCCAACGTGCCGAAAGATGAGACAAAGCTGTTAACGCAATAAAAGCAAAATGTCACCTGACAAAAATGCAGCCGTTCCACAAAAAAAAAAGAGGACAAAACAATACGAAAAAGAACAAGAAAAATAGAAAAACATAGATAGAGAGAGAGAGAGAGAGAGAGGGGGGAGAAGAAAAAGGACATTGGTAGATCGGTTGACTTTGATGCTTTGTTTTAGAAACACGTTATCACATTGTCGGTGGCACAAGAAAGCAGCCGACGAGGCAAGCCGCAAGCGGAATGTCTCAATTATATGATCAGAGAAACCCAATGGCAACTGAGTCAACGCCTTGAAGTCTCCTTTTAGCTCTCTCTCTTTATAGAGACATCAAGCAAGATGACGTGGAGGATCTGAACGATGACTAAACCAAATGAATGCCGAATTGTGCACGTTGCGCCGCAGCGGGAGTCCTTGATTTATGTGACGGTGATCCTTGATCCTAGCGCGTCCAGCACACGCAATCAAAAGAGCAGAGAGAGGGAGAGAGAGAGAGAAAAGGTATCAGAAAATGATGGAGAGAGAAAACAAATCAAAATACAAATGATTACAGCGCGTGCAAAATGTTTGAACACAGGATCAAAGGCAGTGAGAGAGAGAGAGGACACCGTCCAGAAGGGGGAACTGGTTCACAATTCTCGACCACTGACTGATCCATAAGCCAACAACAAACGAACTCCGCCACAACAACAACAAGAAAGGAAAAACAACAACAACAATAGCATCAACAACAACTAAAAAAATTTTAAGTTGATTCCATAAGCGGATTGTTAGCAAATGCCTTTGGTTTTTTTTTAATAGTCTTAAAGAATTTCAATTTTTGGACTTATTGAAATGAGCAATGCTGTCTGCTCTTCTTCTTCTTCTCCTCCTCCTTATTGTTCCCTCTTCTTCTTGGTCTTTTTGTGCGTGGACGTGTTAACACAGCAATTAACTTTTACTGTCTACCAAATAGGGAAATTCTTGGTGTGTTTTGATTTATGCAACGACAGGATCTCACAGCAACAGGATAACAGCTGCTAATCAGCAGGTTTTATGATGGCTCAGAGATCCGTAAATAGGTCAAGGCTGTGCTCGACAATCTTAAATAACAATCAAGATCATATAAGGCTAAAATTATGTACATAATCGGTAATGAGATAGGAGTTAAATCTGGACTGTGTTGGAATGTTCATAATTAACTATAATATTTACGTTTATAAGAATTTACACGAAATCCTTCAATAGCAAAAAGTATAATATCCCGTCAAATAAGATAGATAGATGTAGAATTATACTAGAGCGAAGTTAAATAAATATTTTCTTATGCTTTTAATTATATTTCTTATGGGTGGAAGTCCCTTCTACAATCCATTGCTTTCCTCATATATAATTTTCACATATGTAGTTCTAATTGGGATGATTAATCTTTTAAATATATTTAACAGACTTTATGCTTCTTTCTTTAAAATTTTATGCAAAACTAGTATTTAAATTGTAAATTTGTACATTTTTAAAAAGCATAAAAGTGTCTCAAAATAAATGATTTGAAATTACTTAGTTCCGAAGTGGTTCAAGGTTTTCCCCAAATAAAAATATGTTTAATGTATTATTGCATTATCTTTATTAAAAGTTGACTATGTTTGGAGTGACTATTGTTTGAGTACTCATTTGATATATTCCCACTTAAGGACAGCTGCTTACCATGCCTAACTAGGCCAACTATACTATGCTCATAAACCGCTCACTAAACACTTTATGGCTACTCGAACAATGAAGGCTAACAACCACATTAGGGTGGCCCATAAAATACCCAACAGACAATTCAGATCATAAGCGTCACTGTCATAAAACTGACAACACCCACTGTAACTGATCGGTTTCACAATAAAAAGAGAGATGTTGAAGAAGAAGAAACTGCAACTTATTGATTAAGTTGTCTATGCGGTTGGACAGATAGGACATGAACCAGGACAACTAGGAGAACATATGCCAGACAGGATACATGGCCATACTATGTATAGCGAGTTGATCGAATTATAAAGGCAACTGGTTGCAGTTTCCCAAAAAGGTCCTCGGACTGACTGCAGTTAAATTGATTCGTCACACAGATTTGGATACATTAAATGCAATCATTTGACAACAGGACAAAAATATTTTCATCCATTGTGTCCTAACAATGCAGCAACAACACAAAATGCCCAAATGTTCCATAGTTTGTATTCGGTTGGACTCCCCCCAAAGCGTAGCAAATTCCCTTTTGATATGAAACATACAGGATGCCTTCTTATCCTTCACGCTGTCAGGCTCTCTCACTCTATATGTACATATGTGTGTGTGTGTGTGTGTGTGATTGTATTGTCTGTGGGTGACTCTGTGTGTGGAACAACGCCTGGGAGCCGGCGATAATTGCTCGTTAGTAGCTAACATTTCCATTCCATTCCAAATTGTAGCCCTGTGGAGTAAGATATCCGTCCGATGATCTGAAAATTGATATTTTGTCGGTTTCTGTTGCGAATTGGAACTGTAAATTCTATAGCTGATAGATAGTTAATATGCTGTTAATTTCATTAAATGAAGAATTTTAGCTTGGGGTGTGTTTTTGTGAAAGTTAAGACGTGTGGATGACATGTGGAAGTTATTGTCATTTGCTGATAATCTGGAAACCTATATAAGGTATTAAATGTAAGAAATAGATTTACAAAATAACAAAAATTAAATGGTATTTTTGTTGGTTTATTGTCATTTTTAGTTGATTTGTTCTAAGATTTGATTAGCCAAAGAACTAAGTTTTTAAACTATTTTTTATGAAAATTTAATGAAAATTAAATAGAAAACTTAGATAAAAAATATACATATAATATTAGAATATTATTGTACCATTCATTATAGTTTTGAGTTAAGCGTTTACTCAATCATACTTAGAACTGAAATTTACTTAACAAGTCTAATTAACTATTATAACACTTAAGTCCATTTTTTAAGTCATATAAATTTCATTTCTCAGATATCTTTGAATAAGTTTCTAAATTTTACGTCAATTTATCAATCGAATTATTATTTGAGACCCATATAGAGACATTGAAAATATGAGCCTAGTTCAAAAATATATATAATTTTAAGTGATTATTTAATTATTCAATATAGCTGTGAGTTTTTAAGAAATACTTAGCTGAATTTGTATAAAGCGGTTAATCAATTGAAGAATTAGATTTTAATTTTATATTATATTTTCAATTTTTTTATATTATATCTTCAATTTTTTATATTAAGTATTAAGATACTTTTACACATATTTATTATAATCGATCTTCTCATCGTTTTGGTAATTTTCTCAGCAAAATTGCATTGTGTATTTGAAATGTTACTGTTTAACACATGCAGCTCATGTGGGAAGCCAAGTATTCGGTTAGAGATCAAACGAAGCGAGAAACTAGCAAAAACAAGAGAAATTTAAAGAAAACAACAATACTACATATAAAAGAAGGAAATACTTGGACAAGTGGCCTTTGTTTTGAGCACTTGCTCGACAAATCAAATTTGAGTAGACTACTATATGGTATATGGATGTGGATATATGGATGGTATGGTATGGTATGGCATGGTATGCTATATGGTATGTTTTTGTTGGAACAATCGAGAAAATAAATCGACCGAAAGTCAAGTAGAGACAATGAAGACGTCAGCGCTGTGGGTTATTAGAAGACGTCTTCATTGGCGTCGGTAAAATACTTTGATATCTTAGACAACTTGACAAAACAATCAAAGCAACGCCAGCACGCACAACCAACAACCAACAACCAACAACCGACAACAACAACAACTGACAACACAACAACCGACAACAACAACAACAACAGCACATGTACAAATGACTGTCTATTAATTTGCGCCATAGTTTACTACTACTGTTATTGAAGTTGTTCATGTTCCTGTTGTTGTTTGAGCATATATTTTTTGCCCAAATATTTTGTACGTGTACAAAAACAATAGATCGGGAAGTATGACCAAAAAAAAAAAAAACAAGAAATATAAAGGAGAAATGAGAGAAGAGATGTGGAAAAAAAAGTAGGCAGCGCACTTTGACGCAGTAGTCCAATTGCCGATGATAATGATGCACTCAGTCGGCAAAGTTAAAAGAAACCAATAGACCCCGACCATCACCAGTAAAATCACCAGTACCAGTGCCAGTACCAGTCTCAATCCCAGTCTCAGTCCAAGTAGGCGGCCAGGCACAGGCTGAGTTTGAGACTCAAATTGAGGCAGAGGGATAAATGTAGATTTGAACGCCTCGAATTTTCATTTCTCTTTTGTGGCTAAGCGGCTTCTCTTTTCTTTTCCTTACAATTCTTTTCTGTTCTTTTCTTTTCAGTTTCAGTTTTTTTTTTAATGCTTGGCGTGGGCAGAGTTCAACTAATTGAGTTGGAAATTATTATATTTTTTTTTTTTTGCAAAATGCCATGACCAGCAGTGGACCTGCTTCAAAGGCTCCTGCCGCCGTTGCAAGCATGACTTTTCGACTTTTACCTAGTTCTGGACATGGGAGAGTGTTGGCTACTACTTCGGTCAGTGTTCCTGTGATCCTGTGATCCTGTGATCCTTTCGCATTTTGACAGCCGCGACAAAACTAATTGATTTACAAAACGGCACTAAGTCGACAGATCCTTAAAATGTTCGCCCACACAGGCGCACAACAGTTGCAACTAAAAAATCAATCAGAGATTAAAATTGTGGAAATTATGTTTGGCAAAATTCAATTTAGTTACTTTTTGAGTTGCCAAAACTCTTAATATGTTTTATAGTAATCAATAAAAATGTTAATATTTTTTAAAACATATTTTACAAATTTTCTTTTTATACCCTTGCAGAGGGTATTATAATTTTGTCACGAAATGTGTAACGCATTGAAGGAAGCCTCACAGACCCCATAAAGTATATATATTCTTGATCAGGGCGACGAGCTGAGTCGATATAGCCATGTCCGTCTGTCCGTCTGTCTGTCCGTCTGTCCGTCTGTCCGTCTGTTTCTATGCAAACTAGTCTCTCAGTTTTGAAGCTATCTTGATGAAACTTGGTACAGGTCCGTCTTTTTGCTGCACGCAGCACATATGTCGGAACCGGCCGGATCGGATAACTATATCATATAGCTGCCATAGGAACGATCGGTTGGAAATAAACATTTAGTGTGAAAAACTTCTTTGTTTCTCAACATATCCCAACCAAATATACACATTGTGTGTTTAATTAAGTTCTAAACAGACTGACCAAATTTGGTGTAAATCGGACTACTATATCATATAGCTGTCATAGGAACGATCGGTTCGAAAACAACATTTAGTATGAAAAACTTTTTTGTTTCTCAAGATATCTCAACCAAATATACAAATTGTGTGTTTGATTAAGTTTTAAACAGGCTGACCAAATTTGGTGTAAATCGGACTACTATATCATATAGCTGCCATAGGAACGATCGGTTCAAAATCAACAAATTTTTTAAAAAATCTGACGTCTTACACAGGGCACTGCAAGGGTATCTAAACTTTGGCGCGCCAAAGTTAGCTTACGCTATATTTTATTTTTAATAAAACGATTTCGATTTTTCTTTCTAGTTTTTGCGTTTTTCTTAAACTAAGATCAGTTGGCTATATATGTTGAATCAACTATTAAAAAAAAATTATTTGCAGTATATATCGATCCATCTTGCTGATTTTACCACTATCCAATATCATATTCAGACTTTCATCAAGGACATTGATCATAAGAACTGAAGTGATATATTGAAGAAGGCTTTCGAGTATTATGATTACTTTTAAATAATAGAAAAGTGTTAAACCAAATGAATGTCAATAATGTGCAGCATTCAGTAGATTCTTTAGAAACCTATTCATGGTATTCATGGATGTTTAGCCGTGACTTTCGAGTGTATAGAGAGGGACAGATTAAAAAAGAGAGAGAGGGAGGAGAGATATGTGTCACAGTCACTGATCGGTGATCAGTGACAGCTCCATAGTGTTAGGCCATGATCTGACCGCCTGTTGGGTGACATTATGGTTTCATTGCCAGACCACACTTAGGTGAGCTTCACGCTTGTCCTGGGTCCAGCACCAAGGACCAGACCGAGTCCTATCACGCCTTGGCATATTAAAAAACATTGACTAGGCGAAATTCCAAGTAGAAACCGTGGCCACTGGACAATGTCCATATAATTTTGAATTAACGCCACAAGATTCGGCCGGGGAAAGTTTCGCTACATTTCGTTACGCCGTTGGAGGGCATTGAGTCTCATAATTGATCGTAATGTGCGATATACGTCCGGGCAACGGGCCTGTCAACAGTCCTGACTCGAAGACTGACCGTGCTGTCAACAGCAGGACATTCATTCTATGCGTGATAAAAAGGACATTCTTCGTTTTGCATTTGTCGCGCTCGACAGCCCACACTCACACTTTGCAGTCCTTTGTCCTCATACGAAGCAGCTCGGGATCTGCCGATCCTTGCCGATTTCATGGACGAACAATACACATGATCGATCGCTAGTGTCGCCATTTGCCTGCACATCACTTGATTCGGTATGCATCGAGTGCGGGCCCAAGGATCCCTGTTTCAGTTCAGTTAAGCGATCTCTACCTCCAAATCTTTACTTTATTGATAAATCGCGGTATTAGCTCTAGATTTGAATGAATCCCCGGTCTTAACTTCTGGGTATCGTTTACCTAGTTTATGTTATTTTATTGCTGCCTTTATGACCTGGCTTTATAGCTCAGGTAGTCCTTTTGAGTATTCTTTACCCTCAAGAAATATGAAATACTTGAACTGATTTTTATTCTTAAAAAAATATTGCTGCAAGTGTAAGATCATAATTCTTATTGATAAAATACCATAAATAAGTATAATACTTATAAAAGATTCTAAACAATTCTGCCAATTTGTCTTATTTAAATTTATATTTAAGGTTAAATAATAACGCATTAAATAATATAATATACAATAATTCGTTAGCAATTTATCCTAGTATGTGAGGAAATAACTCTAGTAAAATATGATACAAATGTAATAACAATTCAGAAATTATTTGCAGCATTTAAGAGAGATTTCTAACCAATTATTGATTCCTTTTTTGCATTTTTCTCATATTTTTTAATAAAATATATTTTGCCAGAGTTTTTAAGCAGCTGACTAAAAAATTTTCTAGCTGAGCACTTTCAAGAATATTTATCCCGGAATTATAATGTACTCCAAAAAGATTTCTCCTCTCAAACCTTCTTTAAATCTCACAGAAGTCAGTAACTAAAACCAACTGAGCTTATTTATGCATATAACAAAATGTTTACTTGGATCCATATCAAATGCCACTTCTAGGTCAAAGTAAATTCTCAAGAAGTGCGATTTAATTAATCTGTCACGAAACTAGAACAAATCCTGACAGCCGCTTGGCCTGATTAACCCTTTACTGACCAATGCAGCGGATTACCTGCTACTTGAGCTCCATTGAGCTGTTGAAAATCAGCGAAAATCAGCCAAAATGTTAAGCCAACGTGGATTTCAAGTAATCCCAGAAAGAAAATCCTAAAACTGAAACTGAACTAATTTTGAAGTGGATTAGAGTTAAACATTCCACGAATTTGATTTTTGATAACACATATAGGATACATTTTACTTATGTATATTGTTATTATTATTATTGTTGTTGTTGCAATTAACTGTGCAATATGTTAACATCAAAACAAGGGGCAATGGGGTACCAAGAGCGAGAGAGAGAGTGAGAGAGAGCACTGTGGCAGAAAGAGAAACAAATGAATACAACTGCTATACGCCTACAAGCAACCCCTGTTTGGATTGGATGTAATGGATATTTTGACGCCGAAGCATGCAAAGGGCTGCAAATAAACATCCACAAGTTCCAAAACAAACGGGGCAATACAGCAACAAATAAATACAACGTCTACGTCTACTCTGTGGATGGCAAGTGGAACAAAATGGTCTGCCAAACCGGTTTCAGTCTCAAGAGATTAAGAGGCGGAGCCTGCACTGTACTCGTTGTTGTTGTCTACCTAACATGCGCACTCTCTTCTTTGGGGTGGGTGCGTCTGTGTGCGTGCGTGTGTGTGTGTGTGCTCTGTGTATTGTGTGAGAGCATGCGCTCTGTAATCCGGGACGTATAAATAGCGCGTCTCTCAGCCAAGAAGAGTCAGTATTGAGTTACGCATCGCAACGTTCACATCAAGACAACAGCAACAGTTACTCTCGTGTGTGTCTGCGCTCAGTTAAAATAAATAAAGAAATACAAATAGATAAATTAAAAGACTTGCAAAAATGGTGAAAAGTGTCTGCGAAATGGAATTCAAAAGCAATTTCTCCATCGATGCCATATTGGCTAAGAAACCAACAGCTCCAGTGATCAAACATGAACCAATCCCACATCATCCGCATCCCTATCATCCATATGCCAACTCTGATGGCGAGTTGTCGGCATCTGAAGATTTCGATAGTCCCTCCCGCACCAGCACACCTATGAGCAGTGCCGCTGAATCGTTATCATCACAGCACAATGACAAGCTCGATGTGGAGGAATTCGATGATGAGGACATTGAGTTGGATGAGGAGGACAGTGATGCCAGCGAGAATGCCAGCAATCCCAGCAAGAAACAGAAAATGAGTGCCAGCAGCAATGATAACAAGAAGCCGCCTTATAGCTACAATGCTCTCATCATGATGGCCATTCAGGACAGTCCCGAACAACGATTGACCCTCAATGGCATCTATCAGTATCTGATCAATCGCTTCCCCTACTTCAAGGCCAACAAACGTGGCTGGCAAAACTCCATTCGTCACAACCTAAGCTTGAATAAATGCTTTACCAAGATTCCACGCAGCTACGATGATCCCGGCAAGGGTAACTACTGGATCTTGGACCCCTCTGCCGAAGAGGTTTTCATTGGTGAAACCACCGGAAAATTGCGCCGTAAGAATCCTGGTGCCAGTCGCACTCGTCTTGCCGCCTATCGTCAGGCCATCTTCTCCCCCATGTTGGGCGGAGGCTATGGAGCTCCTACTGCTGGTTATGGTTATCCTGGCATGCCTTTTGCTGGTGCCGCTGCTGCTGCCGCCGCTGCTGCTTTATATCAACGCATGAATCCCGCTGCCTATCAAGCAGCTGCTGCTGCTGCCGCGGCTGCTGCCGCTGGCTATGGACAACACCAGATGCAATATCAACAAGCAGCAGCTCCACCTCCTCCAGCTGCTGGTCATCCCCAGCTTCAGGGATATCCGGGTGTGCACATGAATGCGGAAATCTTCCAGCGTATGCAGTTCTTTGGCAAGTTTCCGGCTAGCTAAGCAAACAGTTAATTGCCACGCCCAGCGTTTTGGTTTAATGGCACAGGGACCGTCGCCAGCGTCAACATCGCCGTCGTCGGCAGTCAGTCAGTCAGTCAATCAGTCAGTCGAATCAATCAGTTGCACGACAAACCCTTTGACGTCTAAATGTTGCATTTAGCAAAAAAAAAAAAACAAGATGATATATCATTTGTGGCCGCCGCCGGCCTGGACAGCCGGCATTTGGAGCAGGAGGAGCAGCGCCCCGCCCACCCCAAGGCAACAACTCCAGTTATGCCGCCACGCCTACAAATTGGCGGCTGTTTTAAGAATATTTTATATATTTATTAAAAAAACAAAATTAAATAAAATACATTTTAAATGAAAAAAATAATTTGTTATCTTTTAACTTTTTATTATCAGCTAACAAAATAGCTCTTGTACTAAGCGTTCTTAAGCTGCTTTCTAGCTCCATTAGCTTGTTTTTTTTCAACTACCAATTCTTAGCTGCTTTTAGTTGCCTGATGACTTAATTAGCCGCTGTTGCTGCTGTCGGCAAACATGAAATTTGTTTGAAGCTCAAAACACACAAATAAAAAAAAAAGAGCGATCGCCTTTGTTGTTGTCGTTGTTGTCTCAATTTCTTGGCTCTTTACATGCCCAGTGACAACTCCAGCTGTGCCAAGCACCGCAGGTAATCCAACAGCGATCCCTGGGACCGATCCCTCGACTCCTTGCCGGGGTCCAGTTCCAACCAGGCTATTGTCTAAAGACAGCACACTTCTATTTGCTTAAACTATCCTATGTGTATTTCTGTATGTGTATGTTTGTAAATACAACAATTTTTCTTAACTTTTGTTATACAATTTTTCAACTAATATGCCATGGGTAAAAGTGAAAGATGAGAACCCTAAAAAGGGGCACCGACAGAGAGACTGTGCCGTATCTCTGAACCCAGGGGCCACTTTTCCATAAGGCGAAGGCGTTCTTCACAATTTCTCAAACTGTTTTTGGTACCTCTCTCTCTCTCTCTCTCTCTGTCTCTGATGTTGATGTCTTCATTTTCAAATTTCCAAAATTTTAGATAGAATCAAGCAGTGCGGCTTCCACTTTGATCACTTGCCATGTGTGTGTTTGTGTGAGTGTGTGTGTGTAAATGTGGCGGCTTAAGTGCGCATTTGAGTGAAACATGTGAGAAAAACGGAGCATCAACATCAACAACAACATCATCATCATCATCATCATCATCTTTTCTAGCTGTGGCATCAACAAGTTTTTGCGCCCCCAAACTCCAGATTATTGGTATACCCGTAACAAGGCATGGTCATATCATAAATACTACGCTTTACTCCCTCTCTTTTCTCTTTCCCTCATTTTCTCCCTCTCCATAGTTCTATCGAGACGATTTGTAAATGAAAATGATAATTAATATCATCGTTAGTAAGTTGTGAGCGAAGGAAAAATGTGTGAGCGTCATATCGGTAGCAATTATCATACTCGTATTTTCTTTCTTTATTTTCAGCTTCTTCTTCATCTTCTTCCTCTTCGTCTCAGTCTATAATTCTATCCATTTTCAATAATTGTAAAATATTGCCGGACTCTCTGTCTATCTGTCTTTCTGTTTGCCTGTGTTTGTTGTTTGGTGTTGGTAAATCATGTTATTGAAACGATTAGCTGGCAGTTTTATAGGGTGCCAAGCAGCATTGGGCTCCCTGTTTGAAATTATCCAAGATTCGTGGAGAATGGAAAACTTGTGTAACGTTAAGAGACCCAAGTTGACTTATCGTTTATTGTAATGAGATCATTTAGTGGCTCGTAGGCTTTTAACTAAAGAAGTTTCTTTATTGCAGCTTTGTAAATTCGATATCCTGTACTCAGTTCCTCACTTTTAGAAAATATGATTCAAAGAACTAGTTGTTTAATTTTAAAATGATAATCTTTGAAGGTCAAAATTAAACTTGATTTTTGAATATATTGTATAGAAACTAATGTCAAAGATATGTATCAAATAATGCTAATATGGACACTGAAAAATCGGCCTTAATATAGTAAGTTTTGTCTTGAGTTTAAAAAATTATATGATAGTACGATCTTCTATTAATATAGAAGATCCTTTAACCATTTAAAGATATGATACAATAGATAAGCCTAATTAATTGTAGCTTAATTAGTATCTCTTAATATACGTTGTATATCTTTTGACATTGATTCTATTATTTTCCTGTTAAATAATGAAGAAATCAAAGTATCTCTCTTCACAGATGTGTAATTAATTACTAAATGATATCTTTCATTATTGTATCTACTCCATTTCATCTTTAGCTACCCAGAGATTTCAAGTAAAATTAGTTTCTATATCATATCATCTCTTATCATGTGTTAATCTTGTATCTTCTTTTTTATTTTTGCTCATTTTACTAGTAAAATCCTTTACCTTGTTCCTTTGCCAGTTGTGTGAAGGCATATGTGTGGATATTTTGGGGTTTACGTTCAGCTTAAGCCACGGCAAGAGTTAAATCGGCTTTCGGGCCCACGCATAAATCCATATATGCTATCCAATATTTTGCATATACAACCCATGCTTATCCAACGACTTAAGATATGAAACTTTGTGTATGATTAAACAAAAGGCTTTTGGGTCGATCAGGCTGAAAACGAAGACAGAGATGGGATTGGACTAGTTCTATGGCAAAAAGAAATGCAGTAAGAGAACCAGGTCATTGTTTTATTAGGTATTTGGTGATGGTAGTTGCCCAGCTTAAGTAGTTGCTGTTGTTATTGAAATAGTTTGGATGAGCGCATTATATACTTAACACATTTTTCAATTATGCTATGTACGACTGGTGAACTGGAATTGGATTCGAAATGAATCCACTTACCTAAGCCAGGGATTCATGAACTCAAACCTGGATCTCGTCTAAGTCGCTAAAGTAGTTTGCAGACTAAGAAGGTTGCGGGTTGATTGTGTTGATTGTTCAAATTGTTTGAGCTCGTGAGGGCATTGTGGAATTATTGGTTCATAGCTCACAGAAGCTGCTGCTGGATTTGTTTAACTGTATCAGAGTCTCAGGATGGGATCGTTATGGACTTGGGATGTGTTCGAGTAGCACGCGCAAAAATGTTTCTTAACCAGTTTTTCGTTTAGAACCCTGTAGAATTGGCTTAAGTGCTCGACATGCAATTTACAAAGATAACAAGCAGAAGCAACCGAATGAGGATCTGCCTTACTTATCTTATTACCCGGGTTAAGTGCAGGGATTACGATGTCGAAAGAGCAGCAGGAGTATCAAGAGTCCTGTAGGACACTGTAAGGAGCTGCACAATAGTCCAGATGCATAGACTAGATTACCTTTGCAATTCTCACTCCGTCTCTGTCTTTCTCTGTTTCTCTAACTATCCCTGTATTACTTCCCTTCTTCCTGCTCAGCATGTAGTGTCCTGCGTGTGCCGTTTGTTACACTTTTTGTGCATTTAGACTGCCCAGGAGTGAACTACAACTTCTTTTCCGTATCCTTCTCCGTCCTCATCTTCATCTCCTGCTTGGTAATCTAAGCCTAGTTTCATTAATGATTCAAGCCCATCTCCTCTCTCTATCTCTATTTATCTCTACCTCTTTCACTCCCTCTTTTTTTCTCTCTTTCTGTGTCTCTGCTTTGGCATAAATATTTTATATATATTGTATATAGATCGGTTATTTGGCTGCTTTGTTTTGCTGTACGGTTTAACCCAACGCGTTTTGGTTTTAGGATTTCAGTTCTTGTAGCCATGAATAGAGATTGCAATAAGCAGATACCAAGTTGGTATTAGTTTTAGCTGTTTCTGTTATTATGGGCTAGACAACTTTGTTAAGGATGAGAGTGGTGGATGTGTTGAGCATAAGTGTAAGCTGTTAGGCATTTGGGGATTTAAGAGAGACTCAAAGAAACAACTGAAATCAAGTAAATCTTAAATATAGAATAAGGAACTAAACATGTCGAGAAACATATTGAGCCCTTAACTTGAAAGCCTTAAAAAAAAACAAGCTTTTCTGTTTAGATTATATTATTTTCTTCAAAAATATTATCAGTAATTTCTGTTAATATTTTAATTACAATTTGCAAATTATATTGTGTAGTTTATTTAAATTTTGAATAGTTTTTGAAAGATCGGTAAAAGGAAGAGTTTTCTGATTTCTTGCATTTATTTAAGCTGTATATCATTCATCATAACAGATATCAAGAACTTGAATGCTAATCCTTAAGCGCTTTCGACTAAAACATTCTTTATTGAGATTTTGTTTTATAAATTAGCCCATAATACACCTAATATATGATAACTTTGATAACTACAAATGATCTATAGAAAATATTGTATTCATATGATGGTAATTATTTACAACTAGAACCACTTTACTTTTACATATCTTATTAAAGTCGTTCTATCTAGACCAAGTTATAGGGTGTTACAAGGCTATATCGTTCACGCAACCATATGTCGACTTTTAATCATTTGATTTATGTTTTCAATTGTTCTACACGACCTACAAACTGACACTAAGTAGTTGAGTTACGTATTTAAATTGCGAGACTACAATATTGACACTATCGATCCCAAGCAGGGGATGGTGTAGGGGGAATCCCCCCTCTGATTGTAGATTGAAGCCTTGCAAGTACAGTCCGGTGTGTCAACTATGGTATTGTAGGGTATATTATAGTTTGTAGTGTGGATGGATGACCTCCCCCTGTCTCCTCAATGCACAGCGACCACACAATGACCACAAAATGTGTTTTTAATTGAATGTGATGTGGTTGCCCAGTTTGGTCATAGTTATAAGCAATGGTTCAGATGAGGGCAACACAAATTCAAATATTGTTGTTATTAAATAAAATAATTGTTAACCCATGGCACAAATAATCAAATAAAAGCAACAACAGCAACAACAGCAACGACAACAACAATACCAATCATCAAATTGTTGAAAATATTTGAAAAATATTTAAGCGACACACAACGACAACAACAACAACAACAAACTGCCAGCATGTGGGTTGCCACTGCAACATGTTGTAGGTAGGGGAGAGAACTGCTCTTTAATTAGTTTCTTTCATTATCTTGGCCTCTCTGTTGACCCGAATTTCAATTAAGTTAATTTACGCGCCACACATCGAGGGCAGCTTCGGGAGCACTCAGACTTTGACTCTGACCAGAGTCAGACCTCTGGTCAATGGAGGAACCAATTCACTAGAATAAATGAATACATATCTGAATGAATGAATGCATAAATGAATGAATAGTACTCGCTGCTGGCCAATTGTAATCATAGTGCTTGTGCCGCGCTCTAAGAATTCTTAAGAAGAAAACGAAAATACAACAATTAAAACAAATTATGAATGAGCAATAATAATGCACTTGAAGTATTAACCATCTGACTGGACTGAAGAAGAACTCATACAATCGGTTGATTGGGGAAACTGGAAGCTGCGAAACGGAAGTGAGTTCAACCGGGTTGACAACGAGACATGACAAGTTGGCATATGAACTTTCAAGACATGCCTTAAAAGAGAATCAATGAATATACTCTTCAGTCGTTTTAAGACGAAATTTATTGAGCAATTCTTTGGATACTTGATCTTCCTTTGCAATTACGATCAGCAGGAAATTTAAATGAGTAAGATTGTAATTCTACTATCTAATAATCATTTTTCAATTAAATTCTGTTATACACGATCTTTGAAATAATGAAATCACAAAATACATACTTTTTCAAAAACTACAGATAAGCTCCATGTTCTTAAATTTTTAAAGTTTTAAAGTTAAGAAATGTTAATTTAGTAAAATGTGGATATTTGTAATCTTTGTCAACTCCAATTTCTAGGAGCTTAAGTTTTATATCTGTATATTTGAGAATCCCAAATCAGGGACTCTGTTCGTAGCAGAACCTTTAATCCCTTTCAATTCGATGCTAACAGATCTTGAGTATTTCTCTAGGCATTACTTCCAGTTCATTGGATTTATCAAGTAGTTAAACAGTTCTAATTGCTCAAGGCACTTGACACCATATCCTTTCAATTGCTCTCGATAACCCCACTTCCTTTGTAGATCTTTCAGATAGAGTACCATGTCAGTTGACAGATTTCACACTGATATAGCGGGTCTCTCAGGGTCTCTCTCCGGGTCTCTCCACAGTGGCAATACAAACGACAAATTAAGCCGGGCCAAAGAGGCCAACGCTTTGGACTGGACCTCAATTAAATTGATTTGGATCAGTGCCAAGTGGAACAGTTGACCAGGCACCAGCATAAACCCATGACTTTTCTCTTTCTTTCTTATAATTTATCTGTCTTTCTCTATCTTTTGTCCGATTATGTAGCAATAAATCCGCAAATGAACCCGCAGCCACAACATCCAGGCGATGGAATCGTCGTGTCCATGTCCAGTGACTTTGAAGCTGTGGAAAAAAGTTCCGTTCAATTCCCGCAGTTCCCTTGTTGCGCTTTATTTGTGCTTGGTTGTTGTTGTTGTTGTTGCTGTTAATTGTTACGCAGTTCATTAACACACAAATAACAAACACAAATCATGCTATACGAGTGTGTATAGTATGCCCCTTTAAGTTGCCACCCTCGCGTGGCACACGCGACCACTTCCCAGTTCACAGTTTCCCACTTTCCCCCTACTCATGCCATTTCCCTTTCCCTTACCCATTCCCATGGCAGTACATTCCCAACAGCAGCTAACGATGACATCTAAGCGGTTGCCGTCGACGCTAACGACGACGTCCTCCACGACAATTGTTGTTGTTGTTGTCGGTTGTTGTTGCTGGTTGTTGTTGTTGCTGTTGGGTGTTGTTGGTGTTGGCGCTGCGTGAGTTTTGGCAGTGTTTCTTTTCGTTAAATGCGTGTAAATCAGTTTATAACACATTGTCAACAATTATCAAGTGTTAGACAAAAAAGGGGTGCTTACACTCTTGCTTAATGGTGCACAGGCGGCAGAGGGGGAGGCACTTTTTTACTGAATTGTCAGCGGAGAGTTGTTGCGCTACCTTAAGAGAAGTTTTAGGTATAGCTGTTAAGCTTGATGGGTCAAAATTGTATATCTTTTGTGATGTTACTGTCGTAATGTTTTTATTCCTTTTATTAGTATTTTTATTAGTTTCATTTATTTTAATTTCTTATAATGTTTTATTTGTAACATATTTAGATAATAAACTTTATTATTATTTTATGAATATATTCGAAAAATGGTAGGCTAAAATCTTATATTTTTATTTAAATCATAATTCTATTTAATATATTATAATTATTAGTTTCGCTAAGTTATATATATTGTTAATATTGTTTCTTTTAAGTTCCATATATTAAAATTATTAACATTTCATATCATATAATTTTCCAAGATGTAAGCTACAACTATTTTTTTACTTTTGTTTTATATTTTTAAATTTTCTTCAATATTTTTCAAAAGGGAATGTTGAGTGTGAAACATTAATCCATTATTATTATTTCAATAAATAAAAACATATTCAATAGATTACATAAATGAATTCATTTGATTAATATTGCTTGTAATTTAATATTTCATTTTTGTCATATTGAATTAAAGGTAATTCCTTAATTTAAGGGTATTCATTTTATTTATATTTCTTGTTTTTCTATTGACATATTTGTTATAAATATTGCAATGATTGATTTAAAAAATATTAATGAACGAATTATATTAATAATATTTGAAAAGGGTATACAAGAATCGACTTAGTTTGAACTTCTCCCCACCTAAGCTCTCTTTTCATCTCGCCCGTAACACCCCGCTGTTAACCATACGCTTTTCCAGCACCCACCCGCCATTTGCCACCCCCCGCGTGTGTTGCATGCCTCCTGCCCCTGCCTCACTTGCCACACTTGTAGCACACTCGTTTGGCTGTTTATTTGCAAAACGAAACACACGATAATAACAACAATAACAAGTGGGATGCCAATGTCCAAGCAGTCCGCTTGTCCTTTGTCCTGTTTCCAATAGACTCATACACCGGAAATGCTGCAAACGCGTGATTTCCACAAAATTTGGCCAATTTGTAAAAGCCTCAGATGGACGGGGAACAAACCCCAGCTACAAACTGATTCCCAACCCCAACCCCAAAGTGATTTCCCCTTTTGGAAAACAGACCAGAATTTGTAACAGTAACAGTTGTTAACTGTTTTTAAAGGGCTTTCTGCGTTGTGTCTTGAACGAAATCAGATGTCAGATGAGGACTTAACCTTAACCTTAACCCGTTGAACGTGGCTTTAATCGAGACAAATCCCCGTGCCCGTTGCTGATGTTGGAAAATATTTGCATGGCTAAGCGACGGCGATTAAGGTGAAAAATACTCCACTGGGCGCAGCTTGAAGTCTACGAAATAAGATTAATACGCGCTAAGCTAAAGTCGGCTAAATCCCAGACAGGATATAATCCTTGCTTAACTCTTTCGGCACGGACCGAAGACTGCGACAAGGACAAGGACGAGGCGAGACAAGGCGAGTCCTGGGCATAGGTAAGACCAATTTGCAATAAAATTTGGCTACTGTGCTGATGCTCAAATCGCGTCCCGTCCGCTGCATGTAAACAGACAATATAAACAACGGAAGCACAATGCTGATGTCCTGTTGTATACTTAACCCGTTCCCATTCCCATTCCCATTTCCATTCCTAACAAATGTAGGTAGCCAAATCCCACCCGCACTTAGGTAGCCGCCTCTGTTTGCATGCATCGCGCTGATCCCGTGGACAAACAAGCTAATCCTGCGGTTAAACTGCCATTGAGTTTATCAAAATAAAGCAGTATCGTCTACCCGGAAGGACATCGCGATCGGGTACAGATATATGTAGATACCAAATACAAGATACAAGGGGCGTTGCAACTTTACTGTCGAACGGGTTAAGTCTTTGGCACGGATCAGGTCAACCGTAAAAGGGTTAAGATGCTCGATACACACACGGTCACGGGATTTGTTTGCCCCTCCAGCTATTCGTATCAAAAGTATCTGTCACAAAACTAACAAAACTAAATGCCAGCTATAAATCTGGCTGATTAGTAAAGTACTCTCGCCCCCTCTTATAATCCTGCAACCGTACCCGGTACTTTTACTCCTACTCTGACTGAATTCCCGATTCAGTTCTTTGAGCCAAGCATTTGTTTTTGGACCCTGTACTTAGAAAAGTACATGAAGTCTATTAACTATGTCAAAAAGAATGCATAACTGGAGGAGTCGTGGCAGATCCTCTAAAGTAAACTTATAATCTTGCAATGCATAAAAACCTAGAGGATATAGCAACACCTAGATCTCAGTGACTAAGCATGGTACTATGTATAAAACTTTATATTTAAAGCAAATCACATTTGTTTTCGAATTTCGGCATGTCCATGAAATTTGAAATTTGAATTACAAAGACGAATTACAAGAGCACTTTTAAGATGAACATAGGTTAGGTCCTTGAAATTGCATCAGAATGAATAAGACATTTAGAGTTCAACGTATGTATTTAATCTCATTTCCCATTTTTTATATTAGTAAAATATTTCGAGTAATATTGTTTTTATGGATGAACAGTTGAGGATCCGATTGGGGTTCTAATTGTAGATGGATTGTACAGTTTGTAATATGCGAAATATCCTTGTTGAATCAATGGATACTTTGGAATAAGATACTCAATTCGTTGATTGCGTTTTATAGCACACTCTTGGTAATTTAACCAGTTGGTATACTTGACTGCATCATGACACTCGTCGTAGCGTCCTAGCCTATATATCTCACGTCTAAGGCCATTCCAAAATACCCGGTTTTGAATATCTGTGTAATGAACGCCTTTTGTTAAATATTTTTTTGACGGGGTATATTATAAATCGTACTCCTTCCCCGGCACACGGTCGATCGTGAAGCATTTCTATTATTTATATTAGTTAGAAGGAATAACGATATTAAAGTATTTGGATAAGAAAAATAATCAGATTTAGCAATAAATGTAAGTAATTTAATTGATACGCACGGTGGATAATAATTTAGAGGAAGTAATTGTTCTGCCGTCATTCTTGGTATCTCTCGATTCTTTGTGTGAAATCGTGTATCTTGCCAAACTAAGCCAGGTGTTGGTCCCCATTTGTTTAATATCCAAATACCCTGTGCATTTCTAGTATATTTCGGCATGTGTAAGGTTAGTTCCTTATACTCATCATCGCTCTGTTTATTCTTGCCCATATCTCTGATAGCTTTGGTCCAAAAATTTAAAAACAATTTTGTCGTATGTTCGTCTACACGACTCTGAACTCTTTTTGTGGCACAAAGAATTGAGGATAAGCCTTTGTAGGGGTTGGTGATCTAGCTTCCTTGTACCGAAATATAGGAAACTTCTGTACATCGATTGCCGCTGATTTTGAATTTTCCAGTGACATCAACTGAAATTCGATTATAACAAAATATCATAAAATTACTGGATAAATTTTTAACTTACGGATAATACGCAAATCAAAGACAATATTATAAGTGAATTAATAAAAAACATATTTAAAATTCTAACTAAGAATTTGTCTGACTTACACTCAAGATCTGTTTCAAAATACAAAACAATTGAAGTATGATAAATAGCTTGCCTTACGTAAATCTTAAGAGTTCAGATTTGTAGAATTTTTGTAACAGTTACGAAATCTAATTTTATCTAAATAAATCAGTATAATGTTATTACTCACCAATAATATTTATAATATAAACTGTTTTAAAAACCAAAACAATTTAAAATACGTAAAAATATAAAAATTCCGTTAATTCGTCACATTTATAAAAAAATCGTATATTTCTTTTATTACAGTTACGGTCGCTGCTTTTGAAATTGTAAAGCTCCCTATAGCAAAATGATGGTTCCAGGGTATAACAATAGAAATGTAACTTTTACGCAAATAACCAAAACAATTACAAAACAATGGCAATAATTGAAATGAGAGAATACAATGAGAATGCCGTAGCTTGCGCCATTTTGTTTTGACCTGAAGTCCCCTTAAGCTTCTATGTTCATATGTGAGTGACAGAGAGGGAGCTTGAGAGAGTGTGAGAGAGCTTGAGAGCATGGGAATAGTGTGGAGCTTATTTATGCTTGTATGTCGAGACTTTGGCGCGCATGTCTCCACTCTCCACGAAAAGCGCACGTCCAATAACAAAACACAACCCACAACTCACACAGACAAACTTATTCACATTCCATTGTTTGTTGTATGCAATACACACAGTTGTGCTGTTTGCACACAATACAAAAACTACAACAACTGGCAAACATGGCGTCCGACATTTATTTAGTTGTTGTTTTTTTATTTGTTGGCGTTGCATTTTTCTTTTTGGTATACTTTTTCTTTATTTTTACTGTTTATTTTATTTACTATGCTTTGGCATGCACAGGTAAAATATGTTTCACCTTTGCATCTGACATTTTCTTGGCTCCAATCAGAGCACGTTCTCATTCCTTTCAGTTGTTGCACACACCCACACACACACACGTTCTTATATGCATGTACAATAATCTGAGTACACGCCCCAAATAAGCAACAACAATTATTATGATTACAAAATGATTTCGATATTAAATTTTAACTGACATGGGTCATGCGAATAGTTTCAGCTGTTGCCTTTATAAAAAAATTCTAAGAAAGAAATTAAAAATATCAAAGCGCATTTAATAGTGGTAAGACACAGTATACGGTACAAATAAAGTGATTGCCCTATTATCTTCTAATATTTATTGAATTCATTGCAGAAAAAATATTCTTTGCAGCAAAATCATTGACTTAATTGTACAAGTATCAGCTGTTGCCTTAAAAAAAGTTCTTAGAAATTAATTATGTATAACAAAGAAAATTTAATATGTAGTTGTAAGCGTCAGTAAATGGCTAGAAAGACGGTTTTACTCTATTACGTCTCAATATTCAAATATTACATTGTATAAGTAAGTACATATATGTACTATTTTAAGCACTAATCACTGTAACAGATACATATTAAAAACAATTTACGATTAGATTTAGATATTGTTAGTAAAAAATGATAATAGGTGAATAGTATTTAATTTTTTTTATTTCCTTATTCAATCATATTACATAGTACGTCTTTGTTTTAAACATAAATTTATAACAACAATTAAACTAAAGTCGATTATAACCATAGGCATATTGTCATCAGTAATTCATCAATTCAATAAGTATCCTTTATGACAAGTCATACAAGACCACACTGATAAAAATATTGTGTTTTTGACGCGCTTTTTAGACAAATAAGTTTTTAGTTTTGTGAGAAAAATATAATATCTAAGACTAAATGCTAAGACGAAAACCTTAAAGTTAGAACCTAGTTCTTGATTGAAAAGTTTTTTTTTCTAAATGTTGTTATTAAAATTACATTTTTATTTAAAAAAAAACGGCCTGATTGCTTAGATCCTTGTTTTTATTAGTGTATTTTAAAGCTGTGCGAGAGTTTAAAAAGGGCCAAGACAAGCAAATAAAGAACAACAACACAATTAGTAATGGCAACTGTAAACGTGTGTGTGTGTGTGTGGTGTGTGTGCGAGTAAATACACAAAATCCATTAAGAGACCTTTTCAGCAACAACAGCAACAACAGCAGCAGCTGCTCAGAAAAGAGCAATATAATAATCACAAACCTGGCGTATCAAAATGCAACCCACAACGTCCAAATAGTATATATGTGTGTGTGTGTATGGCTCTCACTCTCTCCAAATCTCTCCCCACCCTGCGCATAAACGATAAAGGCAACAAAAACAAAGCGTTCGTTGTCGTCGCTGGCGTTCGTGTCATGTCAGCAGCAATTAGCAACGAATGGTAAAAATCTGTACACACACGTACAACACAAGCGCAAAAGCAAAACACAAATACAAAACATAAACACAAAGAGCAAGCGAAAGCGAGCAAGGTATATAATTGTTAGGGGAGAGAGCAACCAGCAATACGTTCCACAGCTGCCATTGGCTGTACAGGCTAGGTGGATGTGGGAAAAAGAAAAAGAAGCAAAAGCCAAAGCCAAAAGGCACGGCAAATGAATTGAGATTTTGAAATTCTTGTTATTTAGTCTACACAAAACGCCACAGCGCAGCGGACGTGTGCGAACGAGGAGCGTAAAAACGGCAAACGTAATTCCAATTTGAATATATATGTGTATATTGAATACGCGTGTGTGTGGGAGGCATTCAGTTTTTGTATTGTGATATAAATTTAATTATATATTATAATTAAAAATGCATCGTTAGCAAACAAACAAAATATAATAACAATTTAAAGTGCAAAATGGTGAAAATCGTTGACGAGCTCAACGCACATCATCCACACAATCACACGCCACACACACACCATCCACATCCACATCCGCATTCACATCCGCATCTAAATACCGTCGGCGCTTTGAATCTGAACCTGAATCTAACGCCGGCAACGCTGCTCATGAAAATGGCAAGAACACCGCATCTAAAGTCCAGTTTTTCAATAAATGCCATTTTACCAGAGACTGTGGAACAGGATGAGCAGCAAGAGCAGCAGAAGCGGGAGCGGGAGGAGCACCAGTGTGACCAAGAGGACCAAAAGTTTAACAATAACAACAACAACAATAACAGCTCACCACTTATCTCAGAGCCGGATAGCGATGTGGAATCGGATTTGGATGTAACCTCAATGTCACCAGCACCTACCGCAGATGTCGATGAACCGGAACCGGATGATGATGATCCGGATGCCGATGAGGACGTGGAATGTGATGATAACGATGGTGATTCAGAGACCAAATCAACAGACGGTAAACCTATCAAGGATAAGAAAGGCAACGAAAAACCGCCCTATAGCTATAATGCGCTTATTATGATGGCCATCCGGCAGAGTCAGGAGAAGCGTCTGACCCTAAATGGCATCTACGAGTACATTATGACAAATCATCCGTATTATCGTGATAATAAACAGGGCTGGCAAAACTCCATCCGTCATAATCTCAGTCTGAACAAGTGTTTTGTCAAGGTGCCGAGGCATTATGATGATCCTGGCAAGGGAAACTATTGGATGCTAGATCCATCCGCCGAGGATGTCTTTATTGGTGGTTCTACAGGGAAGTTAAGACGTCGTACAACCGCTGCTAGTCGATCCCGACTTGCTGCCTTCAAGCGATCACTTATTGGACCCATGTTTCCTGGTCTAGCTGCTTATCCTCAATTCGGACAGTTCCTCACATATCCACAGGCAGCACCTAGCTTATTGGCAAGCATGTACCAGCGTTACAATCCCTTTGCTCCAAAGAGTCCTTTGCCTGGCATGGTCGGGCATCCTGGTGGTGGGGGACATGTTCCACAAGCCGGTCCACCACCTCCACCGCCATTTGTCAGTCCCGCCAGCAGTCAGGAACTCTATCAGCGTCTACAGTACCAACAATTGTTGCATCAACATGCCGCCGCCGCAGCCCTGGCGGCACATCAAAGGCAACTTAGTGCAGCAATGCCCACAGCCCCGGCACCACAGCCCCACATGACACATCTGGGACAACCACCGTCCTCTCCAGGTCAACAGCAGCAACCGGAGTCCAACTCCCGATCTCCGGTACCAACACAGCAGCCGCTACTGAAGCCCGTTACAGTTGTTAGTCGCAACAGCTGAACACGAGTTCGGAAAAGCACCTGTAGTTAGTCTTTAAGTATTCACTGTACATAGAACAGCCGCGACTGAGGCGCTAGACGCTTGTAAATAGAAAGAGAGCTAGAGAGAGATAGACAGAGAGAGAGAGAGAGAGGAAGAGTATAGGAGCGGGAACAAATTCCTGATACCCTTGCAAGAACTGAAGTCTTTTCGAAACTAGATTATGCAAAGTCATTTTATGAAATTGTAGGGAAAACAATTCAATAGAGATTGACAAAAACTTTAAATACTCAAAATTTCGTTAAATATACATATTTTTTACTTAACTTTGACTGCGTTTAAAAATCTTAGAGGAAAGTAATGAACATAGCATTGGGTTTTAACAGATTTACCAGAACAAAACAATTTTCTATTAGTCCTTTTTTAACTTTTCCAATTTATAAAGTTTGACTTTGGAAAATAAACTGGAAAGTTTTAAGCCTAATTTTACTCTAACTTTGAATCAGATATAAATAAAAATTGTTAAAAAAAAAGTTTAAATCGTTCAATATATGCACTTATATTCAACGTGGGGCCGATATTTTAATATCTGCATAAGGTCCCTAATAACTAATAACATTTTGACGTAAAATATACAGAATTCACTAAATAATTAAAAAAATAAGAGATAAAATTTAAACGAACATTGAAAAATCGGTTCTTAGACGTTCAGATTAAAAATGCTTAAAAGAATCCTAAACAAAATTTGCTATTCATATTTATAATACTGGCGGATGGACCTAAATTTTGAATAAACTGAACATTTTGAAATTTATTAGCTTCTGACTCGAAATTTCTGTTATTATCCTAATAGAACAGTTTTGCAAGGGTATTTTGATAACTGAGAGCTCTCGCATGTTTCGAGTTTGTACGATAACGATAACGATGACGATACTTAAGCGCAGCAGGCAATTGAAATTAAGCACTATTTAATTTATATTAAAATAACAATTATTATTACTATTATTATTGTGTACTTTAGAAGGCCGACATAAATCAATTGAAAATTCTATTGAAATAAAAATTGCAACAAAATTGACTTTCAATTTCTATTTCAGTCAACTGAACCTTCCCAATTAGTTGTTTTGGAGGGGGAGGGGGAGTCTGTTCAACTAAATTGAACTGCAGTGCGTTAAATTAATCTGTTGTCGCGACAAAGATGCTGACGGCCAACAGGAAGTCCTTAATAAAACACACACACACACACACACACACACACACCAACACACATACGAAAGCAGTGTAAAAACTGCGCTAAAAGCCACTGCTAAGTGTCAAATCAAATAAAATTTTAGCGCATGTCCCACACACGCCAACAAAATGAGGGGCACATGGAGCGTGGCGGCAACTCGACGGTGGCAACTGCGGCAGTTTCTGTTGCTACTGATGAAATTGTTTTACAGACTTTGCTAGTCATTATGTTGTTGTTGTTGTTGCTGTTGTGGTTGCACGACACAGTCAATATGTAGTCTGGAATGGGAATGGGAATTGGAAACGGGAATGGGAATTGAATTTCGTGTACAGGAAAAAATGCGGGCCAGACATTCAGCGTTGGCGTTGATCTGTGAAGATGCAACCAAATGGAAATGGAGTGGCAATTCAATTGCTTGCATGTTATACAAATATAATACTTGAATTTTATTTACAGCCTGTTCGAGGAAACTTTTCCTAGTTACAATAGAAAATCTGCTGATAAATTTGAAGATTATTCCAATTTTTCTGTTGGTACTTTGATAATTTTCAATCAAATTAAGTGGAAGTAATGAAAGAAAACCATTAAAAATATTTATAAATTACGTTGGTGACGAAAGTAAACTTTATTTTGTAAGGTGAAGTTCTAAAAAGCCAATCGGTTTTCAAGTATTTTTAAATCGTTCTAAGGTACGCTTTGAAAATGTGTTTAGTTACAATACTTTTTATGATAGACGCAAGTAAGCAAACAACTTGAAGAGACATAATACGCTTATTTGAATACTAATTTTATATGTTTACATTAGTGAAGTAGCTAAAAACTTAAGAAATATGTTGCAGGCAGAAGTGGTAGCAAGTTAAACAGCTTTCCAGCTACTAATAGCCCTGTAATCTTCAGGTTTTTCATCTCATACCCAAGCTGATTCACTTGCCCAAAGGTATGAATCATATGCAGTCGCAGCGAGTGTGTCAGGTTAATAAACTGCAGCTCAGAAAGAGAATCTTACTTTGGAATCTCTCAATGTTGTGTGGAATGACAACGGGGCGTATGTGGTATGGAATATCGCATCCATCTAGCTGACAATTGCTGGCTGACATTTAACAGTTGCACATTTCAATTGAAGAGAATCTTAGACAACAATTGGCGACAATGCGACGCCACATATTGGACTCAGTATGAGAATGTGACTGAGACTGAGACTGAGACGGAGACTGTGAATCAGAATGAGAATGAGATTATCCAATTCAGTTAGTTAATGCGCGAATATATAGAAATGGATGATGAGTCCGATGATTGCTGTTATCATTGCAGCAATCGTTGACTTAATGCCTTCTGTTGTTACAATTTCAATTGAGTTTGGAGCATCTGTTTTGCCTGCTACTCAATTCCATTCAAGTTGCCAATTATGCGACCATTATTCAATCAAAGTAAATTTATTTGTTTGTCTCAATTCCACGTAAACTGACGAACAGCCTGAAACATCATCAGCAGCAGCAGCAGCAGCAGCAGCAGAAGAGCACAAATTTCTTTCAATTTATTCGCCTTACGCGACGGATTATTGTCTGTGTAAACATTTCGAGTGAATTATCCTATATATGATGTCACTTCTAGTTGCCTCAATTGCCAGTCAAGCTGGGCATTCTACTTACAATCTCTCTCCGACTGCACAGGTTCAAGAAACTTTTCGAGAGTCGAGAGTCGAGATTCGAGAGATTCCGAGATTTACATAGATTGAAACTGGCGCCAGTTTTTCTTGTTCTCATTCTCATTCTCATTCTCGTTCTTGTTAGTTTTTATTTTATTTTCTGTTGTTGTGATTTATCAACTGTGGCTACTTGTAATGAAGATTCATAGGATCACATTCAACTGGTGTGAAAAAAGAACTGATTAACTTGCTTTGACTAATGAGGGTTATTGAGTGTTGACAGCGATTTTGTTATTGAGAACGCCTCGTTCATGTTCTGACATTTCTTTAATCTTGAATTAAAATAGCTTAGTAGTCTGGTATTTTTTTATGAAATATGCAGGAATTTATTGATCCTAAAATTATAGCTCAACTAACAACTTGTAGAAGTATACATATAAATATATTATTTATATAAACTACAATCTCTTACAATTAGAGTTCTACTATATACAACTGCTTGCGGAAGTGTTATTATCGTAAATTATATATGTTTACATATTTAAATTATTTATATTTTATATTAAACTTCGTTGGCAATTTTTGTTCCGAACATTTTTTTAAGAAAGTTGAGTGTGCTTTAATAGTTTACTTTAAAAAGAAGTAAAGACAAAAATTCTTTGGGAAATAAAAGGTAAGCTATATTTAAGTTAAAGAATTATTAAATAAAATGAAGAATATTTATTAATATTAAATTGAGAATATATAAAGAAAGGCGTCAAATCAAAATCGGCTTATGAAAATAAACGAAACTACTAATATTTGATACACATACAATTATATTCCGAGAGAGTCAAAAGTTTACTTTTTTACAAAAATGTGAAAAAGAAAACCCGTTAGAAAATTAAGCAAATTAAATTATTTCTACTTGTTAATAATTCATTTCTTAAATATGACTATACACTCAAGTAAAGTTTTTATTTCAAACCTATACATTTTTTAGTGACCCATAAAAACTGAAAACACATATAAATACAAATAAAAGAATGCCTTGGGACTCTTATGAGTTGGCAAATTTATTGGTAAATGAATAGTTGGACTCTTGTCTTGCCACTGCAATTAAATACAAAAAAAGGAAAATGGGAGGTAAGAAGTGTGTGTGTGGAATGTTATTGCTCAAAAGACTGCACGCTTAACCACCAAGTCACGCCCTCGTCGAGGGCCACACCCACTGGGTAAAAACTTGGGGTACGAAACGTTCGTCATCGTCAAGGGGCTTAAAGTCCAAAACTCAAAAAAAAAAAAACAAAAAAAGTCGTCATGAAACCACATTAAAAGGCAGCGCGACCATTGGGTTGGCCTGTCGTGAATTACAATGTTTAAAATCGCTCATTAGGAGCTAAATTTGTAAACTTAACGTGATAAAGATCGGGTCAGCACAAATGGCGCCCCCTGGCGGACAAAAGCGGCAACGGCCATTGGCCAACAATGGAGAGAAGTCCAAAAACACAACAACAACAACAACAAAAAAGCGTGTGGAAATAATTTGGTTACAAATTAAATAACAAAAGAATTTGTTTGGCAACTCTAGTGCGCATTTTGGCCAACAACTGTGGCAGGTGGCAAGTGGCATGTCGGCGCATTACAAAGCACATATACCTTCCCCCACTCCCTTACTCCCCAATCTATATACATTGTTCCTTGGCCATTGTCCATTCGTGAATTGTCCATTGTCAGCTGCCACGCCAGTTACCGCTCCAGATTAAGTCGCGGGGTTTATAATTAAGCAGCGGGGTTTTTGAAAATGTCTGAAAAACTGACTGTTTACCATAACAATGAGGCGCGGCAGGGAAAACACCTTTCCAGCTACGTCTACGTCTCAGTTTCGTCTCAGCAGGCAAAGATCAGGTGTTAATGTCTGTGTTTATGGCCTAAGTGAATAGGCCAAGTCAGTCAAAAGCAACAAAAAAAACATAGCCGACTTATGTGAGGCGCGCAATTATCGTCATTAGTGGACGTTCCCTGTCTCCTCTTCCCTCTCTCTCTCTCTTTCTCTTTCTCTACCCGCTTCAGTCGGCTTTTATTGTTCGTTTGCCGCTTTAGTTGCGGCTTGTTGTGTATCGATGTGCATGCTATAATTTTAAAAAATGATTTCTTCATGCCAGTCACACAGTCACCGAGTCTCCCGTCACACTCATCATAATACATAATCATCATAATCATCATCATCAACATCATAATGTACTTCTCATCATCAATGCTCGCCCTGGCTCGCCTCATCCAATTATTACAGTTTAGCCATGCCACAAGTCAAACAAAAGATACCCCCGCCATGTCCATCCATGAGGGTTAACATATTCTTCTTGCTTCTTTTGACCAACTTTTAATTATATTATGCATTTTTGAAATGCAGTTTAGTAATATGCGGCTTAATTTGTGGCAGATACAGTTTAATGTTTAAACGATTTCTCATACGTGTATTGCTAAATTTATTCGGTATGTTTTTCTGTTCACCATCATTTGTGATGGGAAAAATGTTTAACCAATCGAAAAATTTAAAAATTATTGTTTCAGAAAAAAGTATAAAATTCTACGTAATATAAGTTTCAAAAAAAACAACAATTATTTCTATAACATATCTTAGTTGTAGTTGTACTCCAAAATTAAGCATAACTAATCAAGTGCGAAATATTTGCAAGTAAGACTTTTACGATCACATTGTACTAAATAAATTGGTGATAGATACCATATCTATTCCCGATCTTTTTGTATCTGAGAGTCAGGCATAGCAAAGTCAATCCTAAATATTTTAATATCACTAAAGTCTAGGATACATCTATTCATGTTCTGAACATTTGTAAATGTCAAATAAGCTTTCTTATCATTTGTGGTAAATATCAAAGCAACTTTGAAAGCTCATATTTGTGCTTTGTAATACTTTTTACATGTATATTCCAAAACGTTTAAATTTAAAATATTTTACACATTTTTTTACCATAACTGTAGATTTCACAAAACATGTCTTATGTTTTCTAAGAGTTAATAACTTACTTCATTCGAAAATTATGAATTTATGAAATCAATACTCTATAATTAGGAAATTTACGAAAATTGTTAAGAAATCAGTCAAAATAATTATAATATCAGTCTTTTGTAGACATAGGATTCTTTATTTTAAATCTCCTATATTCATTGTAAAACTCGTGTTAAATAACAGCTGAGATTAAAAGATTTCTATTCCCTAAACGTAATACCAGTTGATTTTGTGGCCTGATTAAATACTTCAACCTGGTCATATTATATCATAATCCTTTTGTTAAGAAATTTCCCATTGTTTGGGTGGAAAGTGCAATATCATTTAGGCTATAATTTTCAATGCATCCTTTAACATCCTGTAAAAGGAATAATCCATTAAAGGATAACTCACTCCTTGCTAGCCACAAACTGGGCCAACAGATTAGGCCAATTGCAAAAATGGCAAACCATAGAATTTTCGCAATTGTTTTCTTCAGTATTTTCTTTTCTTTTTTTATATTTTTCTTTTTGCTCAATATCTTGTAACCATTTAAAGTTATCTAAACATCTGCTGGAAAAGGTCAAGGGATCTGCAACTGGATGAGGATGTGGTAAGGCTACACCTTCGAGCGGATTAAGATTGTTTTCATCGGGCAGCTGTAAGGTCCACTTGGTTGGACAATTGGGTAATACGAGCAATAATATTTTTATAGATCAAAATTGGCTTTGGTCTGGGAAATGTTGACTTTGTGGCAGCCACACAGCCACACAGCCACTTGCAGCTGTTTTGTGGCAAACTCTGATTGTAATTTCCTGGGAAAGCTTTTAAATTGCAAGCCAAAACACTTGAGCACTTAAAAAGGCGCATGAACATGAGCCAAAAGGAGTCAGGATACTACATCCTGCTTCCCAGAGTCTATCTTCCTCTCATTCGCCTTTTCTCTCTCTCACCCTCTCTTTCTCTCTCTCTCTGTGTGTGCGGCAAACAAACTGATTGTTTCAATACGTTGCATGGTCGTTTTGTATTGTTGGGAAACAGTCGAAACAGAAATGAACTCATTGATTCCAATTGACTGATTTCCCATTGCATTTAAGTGTCTGACTCGCGTCCTTGACCAGGATCCTCTTGCAATCGAGCGGCGTTGCCTTGTTGACTTTTTTTTTTATCGACTTCGACAGCTGAACGCCGTTCGGGACTTGGGGGTGACTCCTGCCCTGGCATTCAACTTTCGAGTGTACCTTGTTAGTCGTCGAATGTGCCACACAAGTGGCTCACATCAGCGGGGGCAACAATAAGAGCAGCGACATCCATTGCCATCCCAAAAGTTTCCCAAGAAATCCAAGTACAATCCAAGAACTAGTAGTTGCAAGTTCCATGCCGATGTCGATGTCGATGTCGATGTTAGCAGGCAAAGTTCAAAGTTGCTGACGTCGCTTCCGTTCAATTGACAATTGAACTTCTGCCCATTCAAGTCTTTCGACTCATCCACATTCACAACTACATTCACATTCACAACCACATCCAAGTTGTGTACTTAATTTCCCGCTTAAAACGCCATTCATTCAATTAAGCCAATGAATTTGAGACACGTCCACGGCAGCCCGAATATGCTTCAGACTTTGGAGGAGAAATGTGTGTTGGAGAACAGCATCTCAACTGATCTTCAAGTTGTCGTTCTCCACATTTACTAATCAGACGCGGGTCAAAATATTTACCACTTGACCCTATTGATTTAATTAAATAGTTGCAAGACATTCAACCATTTGTTGTCGCACAAAACAGCCCAACGAGTCGCTCCAGAGATACAAATTTTTATCAGATCTGTACCCTCCATCTGTCCTCCCATCTCCGATCTCCGTTCTTGCGACGATCTTTTGCGGTCAACGTCATCGGCTGTCAACACAGATTTCGCGTTCGCTGCCCACTAAAGACGTGTTAATTAACGAGAGTTAACTAATTGTTGTTAGCAAAATATTTTCGTAATTTGATACTAAATTAATGTTCCACTCAACTGGCTGGTTGTGGGCTTTTGTGTCGTACCGAAGCGTTTGCACAGTGGTTTTCAAATAAGTAAAAGGCTTTTGAGATTTGAGCTTAGTTTAAATTGTAAAACAAAAGTTTTTATTAAGTTTAAGAATTTTAGAACAATTTAGATTCGATTGCATGAGACAGGACTTACATTGTGTGAAACGCTTTGATGGAAATTACAGAAGGAACTGTATCCTTAATTGAACTTATAAGAAAATGGATGGTAAATGAAAATTAAGAAAGCAGTTAATTAAGTATTGCCTAAGGATTTCTATATTAAAAGTCCAAGTTGGTAGCTTAAAGTATACAAGATATACAGGGGTGCCACAGAATAGCAATTCGCCCAAAATAAATAAAAAATATTTAAAATATTTCAAATATTTGTAAAGCTCCATAAAGATTCTGAAGCCGCTCTGAAATATTTCTCTTATCGATTTGTTGATTGCCAGCTAATCAAAATATTTCTTTTACATAAATATCTTTATTTTAACTACTCAAACTTACTCAAATTAATTTCTAGCACCTTCCTCACCACTGTGCAATCCAACATCGTTGTCTTAGTCGTCATTGTTGTTGTTGTTGTTGTTGTTGATGTTGCTGTTGCTGTTCATGTCGTGGAACTGGGGAATCGGATACCTGAGTGCTGTCCATTGGCCAAACAGAAATTGTGTTGTGTTTGCATTTCGCGCGCGCCTGCCTCATGGTCTGAGCTTTAGAGAAAGCGGCTCCAAAGTGGTTCCAAGAGAAGTACAGAAAAGAGCAGGGGAAAAAGGAAGCGTAGAAAAGACAAGAATGGATCGTTTGGGCAACGCCTTAAATGTTTTATTGTTTTTAGCTGGATCTAAACGTGCAACGGCGCCGACATTCGAAGGAAGACGGAGACAGGACAGAAGAGTTCCAAGTTTCATAAATCAAAACCTATAACGTTTAAATATTCATGAGGAACGTGTGAACAACGGGCAAACAGAGAAACTGCGTAATGTATTAATTTCATTTATTGCCATATTTATTCTCATGCAAAGGGCAGAGGAGAGGAGAGAAATGAGGGTGAAGGATAGCGCGCGCAATTTAGCAGCATTGATGGAAACGGGAGCAGACATTGCGACATATAAATGACAAGGACACTCCCATATTTAGCACGTTTTAACACAAGGGACAATGGCAACTGTGGCCAGGATGCTCGGTGGTGCCTGCAACCTCCTTGCAGTATGTAGAAGGTACATACTACTCCTCATGTTGGTGGTGGTTCATCCTATAGCACCCTAAAAATCACAATCATTGCCCGGGTTAAATGAAATGGAGAATGCCATTCCTAATTATGTGTTACTGTCTGTATTCCTCTTCCTCTCTCACTCACCACACACTATCTTTCCCTCCTTTTCGCTCTCTCTCTCTCTCTCTCTCTCTCTGTTGTAGTGAGCACCCTTTTTATATTTTTTCTTTTTTTGATACGGCATTTAGCTTGGGCTGTCGTCGCAGCCATTGTTGCTGCCAGCCGCAGGATGAAAGATATGGATTTTTTTGAATTTCTGTTTCAGTTTCTGCCTCGTTTGGTTTCATTCGCGCATCCTGCCACAGCCGTTGCCACGTTGTTGCTGTTGTTGTTGCTGCTGCTGCTGCTGCTTCTGTTGCTGCCCCAGGACAATTTTGTCGGCCAGCCGCTTTTATTTATTTGTGTTTATAATACAACAAAATCAGCTACGCTTGCACCCGGTCCAAGCGCTTTGACATGGCCGCTGCCTCAACATAAAACTGGTTGCCAGCCGCTGTTGTTGCCCCTGCCCCTTTCACTTCCACTTTCCCCTTCCCCTTGCAACACCCAACTTGCAACTTCGTCTCGCCTGTTCGCCTTGTTGTCGGTTATGACTGCAATGTCGACGTGATGTTTACATTTATGGATTATTGTTTCCGTATGTCCTGAGTCCTTGTTTTACGTGTGTTCATCGTTCTCCTGCTCATAAGTTCCGCACAATCATGCTCATCAGCATTTTTTATTTTTTTTTTGATTTCGTTATTTTGCGTGCCATGCTTCACTAGAGATCCATCACGCACAGTGGGCTGTGAATGGCCAAATAATGTCGTACAATTTGTTTCTTTCCCTTAAGTGTTCACTTTTGAGGTGTCGCTTAAAAGCACTTCAAAGTTTACAACTAAAAGTATTTTATATTGAAGAATATTTTTACTTAGATAACGCTTAAAGCTTTATTTTATACTAACCTACTAAATATGTACTCTATATATATTACTTAAGACAGTATTTTTCAGTACCAAAAACTAAATATTTTACCTTCTTTAAAACCCAGAAAACCAGTCATAAGTAAATAAAGGACTATGCATGACTTTTAAACGCCCATTTTTTGCAATTCTATGTAAGGTCTCAAATAACTATAAAAATGATAAGCTGATTTATATCAAATAAAACTTTTAATATGGACATTGAAAAAATGAGCCTTAATAATAATAATATTCTAAAACATATTATACCAATTTTATGTTCCCTTCTAGACATTAATTTTTAGCAACTTGGATTTAATATATTTTTCTTTTTTCTTTGATTTCTTTTAAACAATCGGATAAATAATTATTATTTGAAAACTGTCTATAAAAGTTAACAAAGTATTTATTTTTTCAACACATCTGTAAAGCAGATTTCTTCTTTCTGCTTATGTTGTCTTAGATCTAATTTGTATTCTTTAGCAATCTTCTTACAACTTTTTTAGGTCTTTTAAAATTGTTTATATTCTTAGCTTTTCTAGCTTCATAAGTGTGAATGTTTAACTCGTTCGCTTTGACAAACAACCTAAAACAGCTTGTGGACTACATTCAACTGGCATTGTTTAAGACATTGTTCCAAATTGCTTTTGGACCACTGTGCCAATTGCCAACTCCGTGAACTGCTCTACCTTTTGGCTTTGCGTTTTCCACTTGAATTGCATTTGATTTGCTTGCGACGCGTCGCGACGGCTGCTTATAAAGGTTTCTATGATTCTACACACTTTTATACACACTCTCACACACACACACACACACATACTTGAATCTTTATTTGAGTTGTTGTGTTTCTGTTGACTAGCAGAGCATTGAGATTCAAATAAATAAAATAATATTTGGAATTTCGCACCCTAAATACTGAGGCAAGTTGCAGTTGTTCGTTGCCTCCGCTTTTCTACTCCTCTCTTCCAAATTATTCTCCTTTTCCCTTGTCCCCTGCCTCCCTCCTTACTTGGCATTAGTTCGGCTTTATAACTGTTAAAGAGACGTTGACGTTGAGGTAGTTGTTAATACATATTTCTTTATATTAATTTTTTTATGATTGTTGTTGCTGTTGTGATTCGCTACGACATTACACACATTACACACACACACACACATACATTTTTTATAGATGTATGTGTGGAGTTCTCTATGGGATTTTGGCCCGCTGCGCTGAGGTCTTAATCTGACCAAAAGTGTAAACCAGCGAAGCAACCCCGAGGGGGCTTCTACTTTCGAGGCATATGCAACTCCCCGAACAGCGCATATGCTGCATTATGTTGCCCTCTCTTTCTGTCACACTCTCTCCCTCTCTCTCTCTTTCTTTCACTCTTTCTCTAGCGTATTACACGGATTTATATTACGCTCTATTGACTTTTGCTGTTGCCGTTGTCGTCGTTGTCGTTGTCGTTTCTGCTGCCAAGTGGCCTTTGGTAACGAGTGGGCTTAGTTGGGAATTGGGATTGGGATTGGGATCGAGATTGGCATTACCATGCTTACAGAGGGTATGTTCCATACTCTGAATGCTCGTGTGTGTGTGTGTGTGTTGTATTTAGTTTTGGGGTGTTTGCCATAAACGCAGATTAAGACATTAATTTAATTGCCTGACATTGCGAGGTGCGAATCATCAAGAAAGCAGAAGTTGAAAACTGAGCAAAAATCTTGCTTGTTATTTGCGCATTTGATTAGAGGCTCCTGTCATTGTCACTCTCAGGATTTGGCCTGTTTGTTACTAGGAAAATTCTCTTGATTTATGTACTGTTAGTAAATGTTGATTTTTCCCATGGCAGATGTGGAAAATGTTGATTTTCTGTATGAGATATGAGACTGCAGCAGGTTTTACTTTCATAACAGCGGGGAAATATAGAAATACTTATCGAGATCGAAAGAGTAAAGACAGAGATCTTCTCCACAAATACCTTTTCTATTTACTAAACGGATAATACGATATAAATTAATGGAGTTCCTTACAGATAAGTTGACTATAAAGGCAGTTAAGAGATCAAAGCTTTAATATTATAATATGTTTTAATGTACCTACACAAAATAAATTTATGGAGGTTCAGGATCAGGAAAATGTTTTGTAAGAAAAATAATACCATACTATGCATTTAAAAACTTCTTAAATTGTTCTCTAAAAGTTATTATTATTATTTCGTTCGTTTCGTTCTCTCTCAGTCAGAATATTTTCTATTTAAACATATATAGTAATGGTTTGAAAGGATAAAATATTATATTGGTATTTCTATTTATATCTAATTTAAATCTAATCTGAAAACAGCTCACGAATCTCAATTGCTACTGCTTCCTTCAGTTATTTTTCCATTCCCATCCAATAGTCAACAAATTGAGACATTTAGTTGGCACATGGCTAAAAGGCAAACTACCTGGTCTATGATATTGCTATGGTAGTGGTAACATGGACTGAACTCAAGATCAGTTAAGTGCCCGGTAACGAAAATATTATCAATAATAATTTTCACATTTTCAAACTGCAAATTTCACACAGACAGAGACGGCCAATGGCCTGGGACTTGAATTCAATATGGCTAAGCAGCTAACTTGGCCAACAGCAACTGCTTCTCGTAAATCGCCATGGAGAGGCAACAAGATGCCCGAGTCTGAGTCTGAGTCTGAATCCGAGACTGAGTCTGAGTTTGAATTCAAGTCCGAGTTTTGAATGCGAGTCCAACTGGTGAACGCTTTATTTTTTTGTGGTTGGGCAAAAAAATGTTAATTAACTTTTCAATCCTTAAATAATGAATGATCAACGCATCCGCGGCGACACGCTGAGTTCCTTTTTATCACTGAGCCTCAGCGAGTCTCTTGACCAGGCTAACAACAACTGTTGTTGCTGTTGCTGTTGTTGTTGTTGTTGCTGATCTGCTGATATTGCCTTATATATAATTTATATGCAATACGATAAATTTATGCGCTGTGCGCGCGCATGCGCCCCTGCAACTGTGAGGCAGCAACAAGCGACTACCGTCGGCAACAGTTGCTGCTGGGGCAACAACATCAGCGTCGGCGTTGCTAGTTGCTGTTGCTGTTGCTGTTGCTTGTTGCTCTTGTTGCTCTTGCTTGTTGCTGTGGCACGTAAGGGAACGTCTCTACTAAGCGCAATGTCAGCGGGTGAGCCGAGTGTTTACACGCAAATTTACACTCTCATTTGTTGCAAGCGAAAATTGTCTTGTTGCAAATCCGCAAATCGGTGGCTGCTGTTGCAAGTTGCCATAAATAAAGTTTTGTATTATGCGCACTCGCATTTGGCAGCGCATCCCACAACAACAGCAACAACATCTACATCAGCACCACACTGCTTACCCATCTCTCAGTATGTGTTGCAACTAGCAACCTTGCAGCAGCAGCAGCAGCAGCAGCAGCAGCAGCAGCAGCAGCAGCAGCAATTATCGCTCACTGTGCTGAGAAATTGGTTTTTGCCACTTCGCACTTTCATGATTTTCAATCACGTTCAATTTTAATTGAAAATATTTTCAAATGCTTTTCGCAGCAAATGTTGCAACATTGTTAGTCGTTAAAGTATCTGCTTAACTTGCAGATAACTTCGTATAAGGTGTTGATTGTGTCTACTGTGGCATGCAACTTTAAGTGATTAATTATGAAAAGAGTAACTTATCATAAGTTTACTTACATTTGTAGTTCATATTAAAATAATCCACAAAAAATTTAAATAAAATTAAGCATACTTTAGTTCAAAAGGGATATATTTAAAATTATTTCATTATATTCTTCATCTCGAAAAAGTCAAAATCGATTGTTATCTTATTGTTAGAAGAAACTGTTTTTGAAATTCTATCTATAACATTTTAACATTATTTATTACCTTTTTTACTTCGCTATTTTTATGGACCTATCAAAATAGTAAAAGGTTTTTATTGTTAAATAAATTATTTTATACCGGTTAACTTCTGATCTCTTAGAATCCAAGACATAACTAGATGGACCCACTTATAAATTTGAACAACTTTATTTATAAAAGCAGGTCAAACCATTGCAGAGACAGGCCTGTTTCAAGTCAAAAATATTTCAAAGTAAATTATTTTCTTTAACAAAATTTAGGAAATTTAGATTTGGTTTAAATTTATAGGTCAAATCTTGAAGAAAAAGACAACCGATTAAGTTTTTTAAAGCTATGGAGATCTGAATTTGTGATGCATCACTGCATCATTATGATTGAGTTGATTTATGAAAATTTAAAATTCTTTAAAGTGAACTATAAATATTTTAAAAAGCTACCAACCATTATACGCACAAATATATAAACATCTATTTATAATTTAAATAGTGTAATTTATTTATTTCCATTTTAAAAGATTGATTGATAGTTTGTTTTTAGCTGATGTTGATCTTGATTTGAATGTCCTCAGAGAATATATTATAGTATTTAATTTGCTTGAAAACATTTCCACCACTCAATGATGCTGATTCTCTTCTTTCGAAAAGAGAGACAAAGAGAGAGAAGAGAGAAAGAATCTCTCTCCCTCTTGCTGTTGTTAATTCCTTGTATTCATTTAACTAATTTGCATAGTTTTGCCTACAACAATTAAATAGCTGACCACATTTGCCAGCACGATATCATGGCCGTTATATACTGAATTATATGATGTGAGTTCCCTCTCTTTCTCCTGCTGTTTTCCCCCCCTCTCTATCACACTCTCTTTGGCTTATTCGCAAACAATCGAATAGGCGATTATAAAACATAATACTCGTCGAATACGTTGGGTACTTAGTCTGGCACCTTTTGACGTGAGTTGTTCACTCGAGGCGACCCTCTTGGATGGTTGATGATGATGATGGTTGCTATGTCGCTATGTTGGATTGTTGGTAGGGGATTGGGTTGTTTGGGTCGCTTGGCTTCTTGGCCCGGTTAGTTGCATAACGTGTATAAGTAGTATGTAAAAATGTATCGAGTTACGATCAAAGATAAGCTGCTGTGCAAATACATGTATAATATTTATACGCAAACTTGCTCAAACAACAACTGACAGACAGAACAGACAAATGTGCTGCGTGCTGCATGCCTCATGCCTCATGCCCCATGCGGCATGCTGCAAAACAATAAAACAAATACAAAATACCGAATGGGAATGCGAATTTGTAACGATTTTCTAATATATACAACAAACAACCCTCCAGGATTTCAATGTCCTTGTTGTAGTTGTTGTTAGTGTTGTGTATATCTGTTGAAATCGCTACAACAAACACAGCAGCAAACACAGCAACAATGAAATGAGAGAATCTCGACAAATGTAACAAAATGCGGATTACTCTGATGATTGCGAGTACCCGAAATAGAAATATCAAATACGATTGCGAACACGAATACGAATACGAATAACGAATACTGTATTGAGTTTTCCTGTGTACACATTAATGAGAATATTGTTAAATTAGTAGGCTTTGAAATGTGATACGCCCAACCACAGGAGGGTCCTGTCCTGTCCGGACTGCTTGACTTTATCCAAAGCGAGCAGCTGTGCTGCAAGAAGGCAAGTTGCTTATAAGGGAGAGGGAGTACAGAGGGGAGTGTATGCGTAATGCTCGTAACACATTTCATTTCCACTACTGATTGTAAATGTCATAAAAATGGGTTATTTCTATAGCTTCACATTCTTTTTCTACCACTCTCCCACTTTGTATCATTCTCCCTCTATTTTTAGGTCTTTCACAAGGACCTTTGGGCCAAAAGCTCCCTTAATAGGCTTATGATAAACATGACACTTGACTTTTGTGTGTGTCCAAATTGCCAGTTGACACTCAATTTGACACATGAGTCCCGCAAAATGCCGCCAAGCCGCGTCCTTCTTCAGAGTCATCATCATCATCAACATCATCATCATGCACATCGTCATCATTATCATCATCATGTGCCGCATGAGGCAACCTCAAGTGTGCTCCATGGTTGTTTGTCTTGGCTAATGATGTGCGCCGTTGAGTTTGCCTTGGGTTCTTGCCTTTGGCTTACGGCTACGATTTCAGCCCAGACATATGAATAGCTAAACATTCGTCATTATGGCACAGTCTCGTACTCGGTCTCAATTCCGTCTCCAATCTCCATCTTAATACACTCAACAGCAGTTACAATTACAATTGTAACAACTGGGATACAACTTTGGCCTTTGTTGGCTTTGCTTTAAGTTTTGTGGGTAATGTTGGGTTAAGAATACTTCATAAACTACAAAAAGGTAAGTGTGATAGATAGCTAATTATAATTGCAACTATTTGACAAAGTTAGTTGAGGTGGACATAAGTTAGTTGCAAACTAGAAACAGTAACAGTTTTAAATAATACACAATTATTTTGGAAAGTAACTTGTAACTTCTGAGTTGCAGCTACTGAAGAAAATTAGGAAACTACTTGAAGAAGATAATCATATTTAAGAGCTCAGTTCTTGGGGAATATTTAGTCAATTTAGAAAAAGAGTTATAGAGAAGTGTTTTCAAAAATGTATCTATATAATCAGTTGATGATAAATCGATTTAAGAAACAATGTGGAACTCAATTACATATTGACTAAATCAAGGAAGAAGATGAAGATCATAATTTGAAGTAAGCTTAAAAGAAAAAAATAAATTACATATTTTAAATATTAATTATAATAATTGTTATAATTGTTCTAATTGTTGAGATTTTTAAGTTAAGAATATGCTGATAATAATAATAATATTGTTAAAGCAAGAAACCATGTTACGAATATTGTTCTCTGTTTATAAAAGAGAAAATTATGAGTATTTTGAGAAGGTAGAGGGTGAGGGTGATTGAGTCAATCTTAGGAACAATTGGAAAATAAACAAAATGTTGACAAAATAATAGAATTGCTCACAAATAGAAGCAGATTACGATCATCGATATCATAATATCAAATCTTTATGATATCTTGAACATATCACATGCTTTTTACTTCCAACTTTTCAACGCTTCTTCACCTATTATAAAAGTTAACCCATAGCATGTGCTCTATTATAGTCCAAATCGTATGTTTTATTGGAAACTATTTAAGCCTAAAGGGGCTGTCGACACCGTCAACCAAATCGATCCACATTGGGCATCGGAACTGAACTAAACGGCACCTCATCAACACATCAGCATTATCATCAGCAACGTCAGCCCCAAATCCCCAATACCCAATCTCATATGTATATAATTTAGCCAAATGCACACGGGGTCTCCAGCATAATGATAGCAATAATAATAATAAAAATAAAAAACGAATTTCAAACCTTTGGCTTTTGTGGCATTAAAACTCGGCCCATGCATTGGTGGTACAAAAATATTTATGATTATGAGAGAAATACACGGCAGGCTTATTATAAAATATACAACAACTTTTCCGAAATCAAAAGAAAAATCAAGCAAAGCCGACGTAGACAACAACGACAACAACGAAGCATTCAGGCGAACAACAACAATCCAAATTTATTTAAATATGTGTCCCAGGTCTCTCTCTCTTAAGTAGCCTCCAAATAAAACCTGAGCGAATGTTCAGCTTGTCTGCTTTGGGCCATATCGACAGGTAGCCCAAATATTTATAGTGTTCAATAATTGAGATACACATTAATGAGTCTGTAGCTGGAATTGGAGTTGGTGTTGGGATTGGGATTGGGACTGGGATTGAGTTTGGGTTCAAGTCAGAATAGTAGTAGCGCCCATTATTTCATATTGAATAGACGAGGGAATACAGTATCTTAAATAGCAGAGGGTATATTAGCTTGTCTAGGAGTTTGGTGACATATTTTAACGGAATTAATACATCTAGAGAAATTTAATATGTTATTTATTTATTTAACAACGTTGAAGTGCAGTACATAATTTAAAATTCAAAGTATAATTTCAAATCAACAATTAAATAACTTTTACTTTTAAAGTAAAAAGTCTGGAGTACCAAATAAAATTGCAATTGATTTACTTTGTTTATACTTTGTCTGATTAATTTGCGTATTAATTAAATAATTTATTCCTTACTGAAAGGAATTTGGTAACATACTCCTATTCAAAATATATTATCTCAAAGACTATGATCTGAAAAACATTTTGTTTATAGATATATATAGATATATATAGATATATTATAGATATATTATCTCAAAGACTATGATCTGAAAAACATTTTGTTAATAGATACAAATTATTAAGACAATTATTATTACTATTATTTATAATTTTACGATATATAACAAATATATTTATGTAAGTTCAGATATTTTAACTTTAACTATAAAGTTACTCACTAGTTTTTCTATAAATACCACACTTACTCTTACAGCTATTTCTATTAATATATTATAATAATACGTACACATCTTTTTAAAGATACATCCATTTCTATTTAAAATAGAGCATATGGGATTCGTGGTCTTCTCAATCATTTTGATTTTGATTGTCTCTTGTTGTCATTGTTGTTGTTGCTTTTTGGTTGTTGTCACTGTTAATTTAAATAATAATTTCTTGTATTTTACATGCAGCTCTTATGGCCGCTTTTCTCACTTGGCTTGAAACGTGGGCTTCACTCGGCGTATGTACACAAATACAGATACAGATACATATTGTATCTTTTGGTTTTTTGTATCTCTCGCGGTTCCTTTTGTCGGCTTGCAAACGCTTTGATTGCGATGCAACTTATTAGTTGTTGTTATTTGTTTGACTAGACACAGTCATATATATCTGACTGGGGGCATTATTATAATGTTGTTGTTATATCGGAATCGTAGCTGGAGGAGGGGCGGGGAAGTTACCAGTTGCAGTTGCAAGTTGCCAGTTGCCAGTTGGAAGCCGCTGCTGTCTGTGGTGATAATGGGACAAATGTCGAGAGAAATAACCTGGCTTAATCTTCAGGTGTTTCTCTCTCTGTGTGTGTGTGTGTGTGTGTGTGTGTGTGTGTGTGTGTGTGTGTGTGTGTGTGTGTGTGTGTGTGTGTGTGTGTGTAATCATTTGTGCCCTTTTCTTTCCGTTGTCAACATAGCTGGCTTATGTGAGTCAGAATTATGTGACGATCGTTCGCTCAGTCGGTCTTTTTGAGGTCTCCAGCTCCAACTCCAAGCGACTTGCAACGCGGCCTGAAACTCTGGACACATGTTGTTGCAGCTTTAATAAAGACATCAGCCGCATATAATTATGGATTTGTAGTAGCAGTCACAGTCCCCAGTTTCGCTCAGTCTCAGTCTCAGTCCCAGTCTCAGTCTCAGTTCCAGAACCAGACTCCAATCTCTGGCTCTGCTCTCACAAATGCAATTCGTTCAGCTTCGTTTTTCAGTTGCCTTTTTCCATAAGTCGTAGATTGGCATTATTGTCATGACTTTTGGCTTTTGGAACATTTCCCCCCCCCCCCCTCCCTATCTGTTGCCACAGCTTCTCAGTTATCGCTTAATTCTATTGCCATATGGCATTCCATTTGCAGTTGGATGTCGCTTTTAAAATGCTTCTTCTTCTTCAGATTCAGATTCAATCCCAATGCAAATGAGCTCTATTAAATTTATATCAAATATGCCTACTTTTGGCTACTGCGTGACTTTTCGAATCTGTTGAAGATGTTGAAAGAAGGTAGTTAAGTGCAGTTAGTCTCTGGGCTTTTAAAATGTAATAAAAGTTTTGTTTTCGGTTACTGTTATGACCAGATACATTTTTGATCGAAAATGTTTCTGTTTTGTTTGAGTTTCTATGATAAAGTCTGATTTTAAGAGTTGTTTACGGTAAATGTGGGGGATTTAGTAGCATAAACATTACGATTTTAACCATTTTTAAATAAATGTAAAAAGAACATTCAAGTTTGATATGTTTTTTGTCTCTAAGAATTATTCGTAAAGTAAACAGAGGTTTATATTAATATCTATTAAAGATCTTTTATATACCCTGAAAAAAATTAAGTAAAGATATCAACCGTTTTTGATAGCTAGTATTCTTTTAAAAATCTTTATAATTTATTTAAAAATTTATTATTCCAATATTTTTTCTAGTCACTATTCTTTTAAAAATAGCTGAAATCTTTATCTTTATTAAGTTTATAACACAAAAATTATTATAGAAAGTAAAATTTACCGGATATCCTCTTATTTCTTTTTTGCGGTTCTTAAGGTTATTTGTAAATATATCTTATTGTATGCCTTAAAATCATTAAATTAAAGATTTAAAAAATAGCTGAAATCTTAACCTTAATTAAGTTTATATTTTACAATTTATTATAAAATTAAAATGTACCGAATATCCTATTATTGTTTGGGCTCTTTAATATTATTCATGAATTCATCTTCTTTTAAGCCCTTAAAAAATGTAAATTAAAGATTTTAATAAACTTCAGTAGAAGAGAAAAATTATATAAAATTCACTCAAAAGTTTATAATGTCCTAATAGTACTTGTAAATCAAACAAACGTATCTATTATCATTTATGGTGTCTAATATCATTTATCTCCAGAAAAACAGAAGCTCCACTCGCTGAATAACGACAACATCATTTAGAAAGCATTCCCAGAAGCTCAACAATCCTATCTAGGCAGCTTAAAAGAGTCATTTTCCATTTCTAGCTTGAAATTCTCATGAGTTTATGAAATTGCCTCGTTGTCAAGCTCTGGGATCTTCCCATGAATTGCCATCCAGCTGTTTCTAAACTCGTTCTCCATCTAATAATCTCACAGGCATTGACAATCTGCGTTGACATGGCTGTCATAAATAGATGGGAGATGGGGACAAATAGTAGTATACGAGAATAATCTGAGATCTAATAAGCAGCAAACACCTCTTATCTTTAGCTTGTCGATTGAACACCCCCATATCTGGAGATCTTCCTCAATTCTTCATACCCTTCTCGACAACAAACACAGTTTGTGCAACGATGTTGAAACATATTAAAATTAACAAATGTGTTTTAATCTCCGAAAACAAATTTGAATTGTATTTTTGTGAGTGTGTGTTGGAATGTGTTCTTTTTTCATTTTTGGGCGAATTTCATTCGCTCGATCACCCGCTGCTCATCAGGTAACTCTGGACCTGAACCTGGATCGGGACTGTTAAGGGACCTGGAACTTTGGAATTGTGTCTCTCAATTGGGTATTTTGCCTCCTGCGTTTGCTACCCGGTTAAATGCTGACCCGCTATGCTGGCTTGCATTGTTGAACAGGTCGATCGATCTATGACAGATGAGATCATGTTGACTTGCCACAAAAAGAGGCAACAGGCACAACAACAGCAGCTATAGTCAGGGCCCAGTCTGCATTTTGCTGGCGTTTCAAACTTCGAGTCCTGTTGCTTTCGATGATGTATCGCTTTGGAGTCGGAACCTCACCCATACCCAGTTCCATACTCATTCTCATACCCAGTTCCATACCCATTGCCCATTTGGCTTCACGCTATGCTGCGTTCGTCATCTCTCTTGCAAATTCTCATTCGAAGTGACATTTATGCCATGCTCTACACATTCCAGGCGATATGATTTGACTGCCTGACAAACCTTTTTTGCCTTCCTTCTTTTTTTTTTATATTTCAACTCAAACCTTGAGCCTATAGATGTGTATTTGTATATACGACTACGTTCCTCTGGGACAATCACTGTTGATTCTTGTTGATTTGTGTTTTATTTGTTGACAGTTTATTTAGCTTATCAATTGCATTGAGGCGTTTTGTCAGGGCTGTGCATCCATTTTGGCACTAATCCTACTGTTTTCTTCTAGAAATTAGCATTGCCAAATGCACTGAGAAAAAGCGAGTAGCGTGTTTTTTAATTAGAGTCCAAATTCATTTACTAATAAATTAAATTAATATATACTCTTTATTTGGGCTCTTTTCCTAATACACTCAAATCTGGAATTTTTATTTGGGTTCTTTTCGTAATACACTCAAATGTTGATTATATTTTTAAGCTTTCCCATTATTAAAATTATACAAATTATACAAATGTTAAAATATTTATATTTTCATATTATATAGTGCATATCAGTTATTATTTTATTTTTATTATTCTGTTGGGAATACAAAATTTGATATTCATGCTATTACTTAGAAAAAGCAGTAAAAAAATAATAGTACTATAATATTTAAACATAGTTAAAAGACATTTTAGATAAGTTGTATTATAATATAATTTAATAATTAAGACATAAAGACATTGCGGTTTACCGTAATTTCTCTCAGTGGACACACAATTTGCATGTGCTTAGAGCATTTTGGCCAGATTACCAGTTGCCAATTCACACACATATTCACACCTACACACACACACATGCATCTAAGCACACACACACTTAGAGGTATTCATACAATCCAAATCGAGTTCAAAGTGTGGACATTTCTCGTGCTGTGTTTAGTGGACATTGCCTCTTATTGTTGCTTCCGTAGCAGCAGCAACAGCAGCAGCAGCAGCAGCAGCAGCAACAGCACCAGCAACAACTACAACAACAACAACTTAAACTGGACCTGGTTCATATGCATGTCCAGCTGACATTTTAGTTGTTTTTGCTCTTTCAAATCAACAGCTCCGCCCGTTTTATGCGAGTCTCTTTTGCTTTTGTTGTTCTTGTCTTTTGGCCTTTACATTTTGCAACAGTTCAGCAGAGAAAGGCAACGGGAAGGGGAATGGAATCGGGGACAGGGGAATTGGGAATGGGAATGGCAATGAGAATGAGAATGAGAATGGCTGCAATTGTGGGCCAGTTTGACGTATGCGCATTTCTTGTGTTCTGTTTGTTTTCCAAATCGTGTTGACAGCCAGAGCTACGAGTAGAAAACGAAGTTCAAGACTCGGAAAAACAGCAGCAGCCTCCTCAGGGCAACAATCAATCAAACCTGGACTCGGACTTGGACACGGAGTCGGACTCGGAACTGTGTTTCCCTTTAACTGAGATGACTTTGTATAGGCCCCATGGGGAATTGCAACTTTCTGGTCTGCAGTAACCGCATTCGGCGTAATCAATTGTATTATTGTTGCTACCATAATTCCATAGAGAGGCACGTGTGGCAACAATAGATTCTAACGGTTCAACAGCTGCCTATCAATGTTGTTGTTGTTGCTGTTGTTTTGGCCTGGTCAAGCGCAGGCATTGCCCCAAGATTCGAGGCCTCCACAGCGCCATGAATAATTACAATTTAATACAAAAACAATTCAGCAACAATTTTACTGAAAAATAAAAAAGAACAACTCATACTCACAATTGTACACTGAATACAAAATAGTAGTAGAGTATTTTTCTAAAATATTTTGTTCTTTAAATAAGAGCAGTTGATGTTGTTGATGTTGCAGTTGATTAATATAGAATATCTTAAAGTCTTAAAGGAAGAATAAAAAACTTTAAATTGTAATCATAATATTAATTGGAAATATGTGTATGAGTTAAAATTTGCGTTTGACAAATCAAAATAACTGTTCTTAAGTTAAAGAGAAGTTTTATCTTTTTTTGAATTTAAATTATTATTCTTGAATATTTTGTTGGTTTAGTTTCTTAGAATCTCTTTGATCCTTATTTTTGGTCGTTGCTTGTTTATAATGGTTTCCATCGACATTTTCCGAACTAAACAGTAACTATTTTTGTATTTCTAAACATATTGGTCTTTAAATAAATATATTTTTTGTTTTAAAAATATTTAGGTGTTGCTTAAGACTGTGATCTTTTTGTAAGAATTTGATCGTAATAAAAGCTTTTTTCCATACATATTTGTTAAAACATTTAGTTCTCAACGCATTTTTTGGAACAGAAAATATTCTAGTTTAAAGACCAAAATCTTAATTAATTCTCCCTTTTTATATCAGTGTACTCGTACTCACATTCATACTCATACTCATACTCATACTTGCACTCATACGTGTATCATTTGGCGCGCCAAGCCGCTTTGATCACAACAACAATGCTTGCCACAACAAAACAACTTCGTTGGCTTTGTCTGTTGTCTGTGTTGTGTTGTGTTCTGTTGTTGTTGTTGTGTTGCTGTTGTTGTTGCCTTGTGTGTTGGCTGCCCCTGCGGCCCCAGAAGAAAGAGGAAGAAATGTGTGTGGAAAATAAGAAAAGAAATCCATCTTCGCGACCGTTTCACACTGATCACCAATACAAGCTCAATTGCAGTATCTGTGTGTTGAATGCTCAGCTACAGCTCCATTTAGTCACACAATGGCCGCCATGGCCAGCATTGGCTATACCCTGTAAATTGCGCATTGAGTGAGTATAATATACTACGAGTTGTGCAAAATATTGTAATGGTAATTAAAGTAGAAAGAAAGTTTTCTTATACTTTTATTCCTTGAGAAGATATTACTTAAAATGTATTTTTAATATTCCTACAAAAAACATGAAAACATAATTTTGTATCTAATCCGTTATTGCTATTCTAAAATGTGTTTAAAGCGATCTGTAATTACATTTTATTAAGAGACAAATAAAGAATAATACGCTAATAGTACTAACAATTTATAAATCACAGAAAGTGCTTTTATAATCACTTTTGAAATTTAATTCTATATGTTTTACGTATTAAATTTGAATCTTTAGAATATAAATTGAATTATTATATAGACAAAAAATAGACTCTTGAACTGAATATCCAGATTGACTGCAATTACCAATTAAAGTACTTAGGGTCTTAATCACTACTCTCTTATTACTTACAGGATATCACTCTCACGCATCTCTTATAACTTACAGGGTATCTCTACGTCGAGCACAATTTAATAGATCTATTACCTGTAGTTTTTTTTCCTTTGTAGGGGAGTAGCTCGCGCCGTGTGGAAAAACATTTCGTACTACTTGAATCATGGATTTGTAAACAAATACGGCCAAACAGCAGTGCCCCCTTGCCCCTTCCCCCTCTCCTGCTCTTACAACAGTCCAACTAAGCGGCATTCCGTTTACAACTACAACAAGAGTAGCCAAGTTGTTGCTGTATTCGTATAGTACCGCAAGTGTGCGGCATCGTAATGATAATGGATGGTCCATACCAAGCACATATATTTCTATAAGCCAAAGTGGGACAAAAGTGTAAAAAAAGCTTGTGAAATTGCAAAAAGTATAGTAAAAGTTGGGATTATGTAATTTAAAAAGCCAAAGCTTTGGAAATTTGAGTTTACTTTTGATTAAAACTTCATCTATCGATTGATTAATTTTTTCAAAAAGATATATTTTTAAAATGTAAAAATGAAGTTTCTGGAATTTTTATTATCTCTATCTATGGTAGTTATATTTAACTATTTCCCAGCTTTTTCTTTTAAATATTCTATATTTCATTTTATATTTACAAACTATAAGCCTTTTGGTGTGTCAAAATTTAAGAGCTTTTGATTTTGTTTTTTAACTTACTTTTATTTCAATTTTCCTGAACCTTTAAATATATTTTATATTTTAATACTTAATTATATATTTTTAACGGACAGCTTTGTCATCTTTTCATTAGTATTTTTCTCGAAAATCAAACCATTTAAAATTTGTTAGCAAACAAAATGAAATACTTGCCCCACTGTGTGGCCCAAGCATTGGTTTCCAAGTGCTTTGGCCCAAACAATTCAATAATACAATAACAACAATCATAATAATAACACAAAACACCAGCAACAGCGGCTACAATGAGTGTATTACAACAAAACAACAACTCAAAAGTTAAAAAGCGCAACCACATACCAATTGTATGTATGAATATGTGTGTATGTATAAACACCCCCACACACACAAACACACACACAAACAGAGAGAGATACACTCATGTATTCGGGGGGCAGATAAACATACATCATAACGCACCGACACCGACGACTGACGAACGACCTTATTCCACTCACAATCAGTCAAAATTGAAAATTTATTGAATAACGAACTTTAAATACCTCTGGTCTCTAAATGTATATACATACAAATATTGTGTATGAGTGTTTGTGTGTGTGTATGTTGGTGTATGTTTGTTAAGATCAACAAAGGATTTCTTACCAAAATAGCTCGTGTCAAAAGACTTTGATCCATTAATCAATATGCCGCAGCCGCCGTGTGCGAAGGTTTTGGCCAGGTTGCCAGGTTGCCAGGTTTCCCCTTCTCAAGTCTGTTTGTTGTAAGTTTGTTTGATGATGAGTCTCAATCCCAATTCCCCAATCTCAGTACCCCAGTCTTTAGATACAAAAGCCAAACTCTATAGGAATATTTACTTATATTACTCATTTTTTTTCTTACCTTTTTGTTTTTCTCTCTTACGTTTCTTTTTTATTTTTGTGCTCGTTCAAGATCATGATGAGGCTGTTATTTGTTGTATTTTGGTTACTTGAGACACGGTAGGTATTCACGATGATGATGATGATGTTGAGCATGATTGTGGGACCCCATTGTGGGGCATCGCCTGACGCCCATTGTTCCAGTAATGCTCGAAAACCATGTGACATGTGTAAGTGATAGCGTTAATGCTGCTCTTAAGTAGTAATTACTACTTCAATTGGGCCTTTACCTCGATTGTTGTAGAAACCTGAGGTAGACTCCATAACGGTGTGTCATGGCCCTAATATAACCTTTTTGGAAGTGCATTACAGATGAAGTGAGTACAAGATGTATTTATAGTTGTTTTCTGTTTAAAGATCGAACTAAAAAGTGTCTTTAAAAATAGCACAAAGTTTTTATTCCAATGAATTGGCAAGGTATAATTTTATTTATGTTTTACAGAGATAAAAATTTAAAGTTATTCGATGTTTCTCTAAATTCGATATAAAAAGTTAAATTATATTTATTTCTTTTAATATTTACAAACATTTTCCCCCTTAAGTTGATGAAAAACTTTGTAATAACTATTCAAAAACTTTCTTTTATATTTATATCTTCAACACGTTTGGAGTACTCTCTATGCAAAGTTTAAGGATGCGTTGATAGAGGTCTAATTTATAATTATTCTAATTACTGAGCTGCAACTGCCTTTTGTTTCTCTCAATTGAGACTCTCAGCGTATATAAATAGATCTTCAATTTGGATTCTAAGTAAGGACATTCTATACCGGCGCTTAGTAGGAGCAACTTCAAACCCAAGTTGTTGGTGTTGTTGTGGTTGTTGTGGTTGTTGTGGCTGTGTTTGCTCAGTCAAATTTGAAAAACCAAAACAAAACGCAAGCACGTCCGTGTGAAGCAATAATTGCCCCCTAATCTCTCTCTCAGAAAACTCCGACGAGTTGTCCCCCAACGAATCGCAAAGCAGCTATTGTCGTTCTTGTATTGATACCCTTGCGAAGGGGATTACAATTTGGTCATGAAATTAGTAACTCTATAAAGATGACTTGGCAAATATCATAAAGTACATATTTAAGTAGATTCTTGGTCAGCAAAAAGAGGTTGCCCAAATTAGTCTCTTAATCTTTAAAGCTGTCTATTTAAGTATATAAAAATTGTGTTCTTTCTTACTTACATATGCATGTATCCTGCCCATTTTCTTTGTGATTTAAGCTTACTTAAGTTTATTTATCATTATTATAATTTTTCAAAATTAATTTTACAAATAGATTTTGGCAACCACGTACATAAATATAGTTAAATGATGCAACTGATCAGTTGAATATTATTATTTATTTTCTATAATAACTTAGTTTTTTGAACAAGTAGTCATTGCAATTTTTTTTATATTTGAGATTTAATAAAATCTTTTCTGTAAGAAAAACTTTGTTAATAATTTTGTGGTAATTAGATTTAAAAATTTTTAGCTGTCTGCAAGGGTATAAAATCTTCGGCTTCAGTAAAGTAACTTTTCTGGTCTTTACATGGCGACGGCTGTGCAGCTTTTTTATTTGCTTTTATTGTTGTCATAATTATTGTTTAGTGGCGCATCCTGCGCCGTTGCCAGCCAACTTGTGTCCTGGCCGGATGGATCCCCCTCCTGCTTGCCCCTTCCTAGTCCACTTCTTAACGATTTGCCTGCCTGCTGCCTGCTAAAATACAAATGTAGTACATAAATCGCGCACACAAACGAATGGCTGGCGATTGGGATGCGGGATTAAAGAGCAAAGATATCGAATTACACACCTGACGACGGGGCCCCAAAAGAAACCAAAACCAAAATCAGCCAATGGAGGGAAGCAAAGGGGAAGCTGAAAGGAAAGGAAAAAAAAGAAGCAGACAAAAGCTAAGCCATCGTATTTTATTGTGAACTTTCATTTGGGGATTTGCCAAGCAGGAGTCTGCTGCTCCAACCAAGTTCCAAGCACAGACTCCAAAAGCATTTGCCAAGTGTCAAAGTCAGCTGGCTGCTTTGGTTAGTTGCTTGGCCAGGAATGGCTAATAACCGGGCAAGTCTTGCTGGCGATGCAGTGCATCCTCTCACAGCATCAGCATACTTTATGGGCATTAAAAATTCAAGTGGCAGCAATTTTTCGTTGGCAACTTCAAATGGGGAAGCCGCTCAAATGGAGCCTCCCGTCCCCGAGGTTGAAGCTGAGCTCCTGGGCCCAATTTAATGTGTCGGCGTGTTTATCGGCTAATGAAGTTGACAACACGCGGATTAGCGCATTTAGTTGCCAACTGCTGCGACGATGATTCCAATTCCCTGATTCCCCAACTTGTAGGCTCTCTCTTCTCTCTCTCCATCCCTCTGTTGAACCACGATTCTCGGTTCTTCACTTGCGACTTTCGACTCTTTGGGCCAACTCTTGGCATTAGCGCAAACAACATAAGTTAATAACGATAACGATGAATATTATTTTTATGCACAAATTGCGGTACCTGGTCCACAGGTAAAAGACTGCAATCTTCTTTTGGCATCCCCTCACTGCTCCTTTTCCTCTCTTCCTTCCCATCTAGCGGTATTTAAATAAATAGCTGCTGTGGGAGCTTAAACCAAACTACTTACTATGGTAGTTGCATGTGGTTCAGTCTCTGGATCTGGATCTGGATCTGTTTTTATTTGATATTCATAGCAAATGTAAATTTTTGTTTTTCATGTTAATACCCTGTTTACGATTTAGTCTATAAAAGACTAGTACAATCTTCAAAATTTGTAGGAGACAGACAGCAGGAGGTGTCTTTGAAAACAGTAAAGTCCTCGTCAACAAATTCCAACAGCGAGCATCAAGAAATTTAATATAATAATCTAGGCAGCAAGTAGGGTACATAATTAAGAATATGGCTAATCAAACTGACTGATATAATCCCCATCAAACCGTTAAAAAAGAAAACGATTACAATATTAAAACAGCTAAGCTATCGTATGTTTAAGTGTACTAATAATAATATTTTATAATAGTTTAATAATAGCTTAAAGATGTTTTAGGGTTACTAAAAAAAGACCTACATCTGAGGTATAATTTGTAAAATTATAAACACTGTATGCTAATAGTTAATCAATAATAGGATCTCTTTCATATAAATCATATAAACAAATACAAACAGATTGAGATTATTATGCTTTTCTTTACAGAGTATCTTCTAGTCGCGCAGCTTCTACGAAATAAACTTTATTACTTGTTGTAGCTCGCTCTAGTATTTCTATTCCGTCTGGTTTCCAGTTGGCTGTGGTGACACCGCAAGTTATACGATGTGATAAGACAATAAATATTTTTACCATTTACAGTTCAATTATGAATTCGTTTGCCATATAAGCCACATAAATTAGTCAAACCAACGGCTGTTGAACCGAACAAACTAGGTAAGGGAATAGGAGGAGGTCGGGGAGGGGTTTTAAGATGAAGTCAAAGCCGCTTTTTAGACTTGTTGGCTAATCGTTTTCGGTTGCCATCTCGTTTTTCATATTAAACTTAAATACAATGGATATCATTTGATTTCATTGGTTTGTTTGGGTTTAATGAGTGACACGCTTTAAGATCTTATAAACAGCGACTTAGAACTAAAAAAAGTTCAAATCGACGTCTAATTTTATTACAGAATATTTTAAATATATTTATTCGAAGAAATAAATATGCAATCAAAAGGTTTATTTTTAAAATTTTGCTTTTCAAGTACAAAGCAATAATTTACATACAAAATTTATCGCATTTTTATTTGAGATTTATAAGAGCCGGAAAAGAATGCAGGCAATAAACATAATTTATACTCAATTAACTAAATTAAAAAAAGACGTGTTCAATATTAAGATATTTAATTTAACTTCTCAATTGAAATGAAAGTAAACAGTCACACACACAAACATAATCACAGATTGTATCTTTCAGTTGTCTCTTAACTGACTTTATTTGTATCTTTATGATCAACTAAGAGTAATATAAATAGAGCTAAATCCGATTTAAGGACTATAGATTATGTACAAAAAAGTCAGTAGTGGAACTTTTTCAAGATTAATTATTTTTGAAAGCATTCAAAAACTTTCAGACATCTCAAATAAATAAATATTTCATTTGATATCTTTGATAAAGCACTTTGATAACTCAAGTTGTATAATTGTTTATGGAAATTCCATAATTAATATGCTATAAATTATTCTTATCGTTTGTTGTGTCAGATTTTAAACAGCTGATGTTTGCTAGAACTTTTCATTTTACTTAATAAAGTTTTTGAATTCCACGAATAATTAAACGGTTACATTCCGAACGTCAGCTGCAAATGGAAAATGATTTTCCGACTGTTTAATAGCAAATATTTATAATAATTATATACAACAATAGTACAAACTGGCGCATCAGACAATACAAATAAAATCATTCACTTGAGGACTCAGAAGGAGCAAGGACATAACCACGAGTACCGTCAGTGGAAATACTCGCAATTTGTGTACAAACATGCGACAATGAAAACTAACTTTCTGTAAAACAAATCGTGCTTTTCAAGCTGTCCTATAATTAGTACCACCCCTTTCCCATCCTGACCGACTCTAAAAGGATGAGCGTCATGCGTTAAAGACGCTACCGAAAGGCTCACTCAGAAAGGACTCTACCGAATACCAAGTACCGGGTACTTCATAATTCATGGTTTTGAAACCTAAAATTATGTTAAATTGCCCGGGAACCACACAAGCGGCTAGTTTCCCCATCCACATAATTTCTGGGTGGGTTAGTACGTGGGGGTGTTGAACGCCATGTAATTTAAACCAAGTTTTAAATTGTTAAGTCTCTTGGCTAACTGTGCGTGTGAATGTGTGTGTAATAGAGCGTCACCAGTGCGTCACCAGGTGCTACTTTCGCATCCATTCTTCCCCAGGTGTAGGTCCCATCGCCCATTGCGTCCATTGTGTAATTTGTTGACGAACCCAAATTGAACCCATACCAAACTCTAGAAGAACCCAACTGAGCTGAGTTGGACTGAAATCACAACCCACAACGTCACGTGGCTGTTGTTGCTTTGACATCAATTGAATTTCCCTCTCTCTCTCTCTTCCTCTCTATCCTTCTCTCTTTCTTCGTCGTTCTGTGTCTCATCTGGTGGCAAATTAATTCCAAGTTCTATAACTCAGCACACAATGCTGTCAAAATATTGCATTTTTTATATTTGCTAAATTATCAACGTCAAACAAGCTACCAGAAAGAGAATTTCGCCAAGAAGAAGGCAAAAAAAACCCCTTTTTGAGAGTGTGCTCGAATGCGAGATACTCAGCAGACATGTATATTTACTATTGTTAATTATAAAATAGACATGTATATTTACTATTGTTAATAATAAAATCGTAAAGTAAAAAAACAGCAAACGTAAAAAATTTGAGCTTATTATAAAAAATATGTAGATATTCTGTGGTAATGTAAACATTAACAAACATATTTTGGGAGTATAACAAATACAAATACTATAAATAGCAAAGGATTTTATTTACTACAGTAATAAGGAATTTTGTTTTCTTGTTGTAGACTTTAAACAAATTTAATTTGTTTGCTTATATTTTGGGAACGAATTTTCGGAAGTGAATTTCTTTTACCTGTTTTAATTTCATTTCCACACTTTAATGCCAGAACAGATCTGATTATACAGGAAAATTCAGCCAAATATTTTATTTTTGAGATATATATTTATACTTTATAAGGTCATAGAAAACACCAGCTAAGCCATATTATCCTCCCTAATCCACTGCCCATACATACAGGGTATAAAAAGTTAAAAATTCGCGATGTTGTTGTCATCATCGTCATCATCATTGTCATTTAGCATTTTTTAGTGTATAAAATTTCGCAAAAGCTTATGGTATTCCAAGTTGGCTGCCCCTTTTGGACCCAAATCCAAAGAGAGCGAGAAGGAGACTTTGAGAGACAGAGACAGTGAGAGATAGAGAGTGTGATAGAGAGGACAACCCCGTTTCGTGGGCAACCCATAATGACTATAAATTTCCAATTTTATTTTACCGCCGTCACAGAGAATGAAATAACATAACCCAGAGAAGGTACAGCTTATGATGGGCTTTTATTATGGGTCGCATGAAAACAAAATAAGCAGTAAAATTAATCGTCGACTTAGCTGCCGATTAAGTTTTATACGACTTGAATTGAAGACAGCATCTATTTTGTCTTGTTGTTTTGGTATTGTGATTCTTGAAATGGAAACTTAAAACTAACTTTATGCATACATATGTCGATAGACAGTCTTTATATGGTCAGCTCTTTGGCACATGAAATATTTTTCAGAAATATATCGATGATTTTTGTAGCTCTTTAAAAATTTGTTCCAATTTGTAACAATTCGTTATCTATGATATAAAATAGTTAATTGATCAGGTTTCTAATAGATTAAACTGAGAAAAATTAAAATAGTAAATGTTTTTAAATGAAAGAATATAATAGAAAAGGAATAGTTAAAGTATTAATATAATTCTAAAAGTCATAAAATATATAAACTGGGATGAATTTCATTATTTTTAAAAAGGGAAGATATCACTGCTAAAAATATAAACAATGTAATGAAATTCTTAAAATCATAATGATAATGCGTCCTCAAGTACAAACTTTAACAGATCTTTTAAGTAACAAAATGATGTTTGGGTTCTCTTTTATCTTATAAAATTTCTACAACTGTATTTCTCCTTTTTCTTTTAGCAAATTCCATTGTTAACTTTACACCTTTTACTACTTATTATATATTGTTACGATATTGCTATGAATGTATGAAAATCTCTGCCAAAATCCATCATATATGAAAAAGAGCTGCCTTGATATGATCTCAGGTGAACTCAAAGGCTCTATGGCGAATTCCATCTCGATTACGCAACAGATGCGATTAGATCGAAACCATATGTGAGTGGCATATAAGTAAGAGTACAAACCATAGAGAGATGAAAGAAGAATTAGAAGGGGGGAAAACCTTTTTGTAATTGAATAATGGCAAAGTGAGGCAGCTCAGTTTCTTTTGGGACACACCTTGAGCGTGGTGTAAATTGAGATGTAATCAATGTGCGACGATCAAAAGGAGCCTACGAATCCTTTCTATTTTCTTTTTGCTTTTCAGCCATCTCATGTTTACCAAAAGGTGCCGAAAATAGGCAAAAGGCTTGAGAGGAAATCTAGGACCCAAAGCACACACATGCGTTTGGATTTAGAGGGGGATTGTTAAGAATAGTACCAAATTAGTTAGATATATTGAACTCGAATTCATTGTGCAGGCGGCAAATTAATTGCATTTTCTGGGCAGAAATTTGATATTTACCAAATGCCGCCTACAAATTGTTGAAATTCTAAACTTGAGCAACCTTTGTGCCCTTTAACCCCATTGATATGTATTTTTGCTTGTTAATTAATTATGTGCATAATGCGTTAATTAATAATATTTAATAAACAAACAACGCACTTCAAAGTGAAATTGCCTAACTAGGAGGATTCATCACAGAGCGAGGGAGAAAGGGCCACACAGAAGCAGCGGCTTCTGGATTAGGCACATGACCATATCTACATCTGCCATCGTCCAGCCACTGGTACCGCAAAATGTCTCGAGAGCCAGTGACAGAAATAAACACACACACACACACACGTTAAACAATTCCAAGAGATGAAGATAAGTTCATCATCAACCCAGTCCAAGACCCAGTTCTGCGTCTCGTCTCTTGGTCCGGGTGTTGACGTTTTGTAGGCGGTGCCTTGAGTGCCGTTTAAACGCTCATAATGCCATCGTCCCAGCCACAACTTATCGACAGATTCATATCGTCTCAGTCTCTGAGTGTATGTGTGTGTGTGTGTGTTCGTTTGAGGCAGGTTCTTATGGTCGTCTTTGCCGCAGCGCTTATGATGCCGCTTTTTGGTTTCTCTCTTTCGAGTTTTGCCGCAGGATCTGCGATAAATCACTTTGTACATCAGAATCAATAAAAAATGCAGCAGCGGAAGGTGTATAAATTGAAATGTTGATGTCTTCATCGACAACATGAGGCGGCATTTGATCTGAGCATTCGTTACACTCATGTAGGTCGAACATTTGATGCGCAGGTAGAAGACCTCACTAAACTTTGGATTGAGTCATTTGCTTGATTTATGTACTTAGCAGTTAAAACAAATGTATTGCTCGTTAATTTGAAGTCTACAAGTTGTCTTAATTACTTGCTGTTGATGAAATATTATTATATGCTAGCGTTTAATTCCTTGCTTGCAATTTGAACTTGCCGCATGGTCCATGCAGTGTACTTGGCAGCACTAGTGATGGGTCACACTGCGTAACCCTTTTCGATTTCAGTATTTTTATTTTTGGTATTTTAGTTAAATGCGCGCGCAATTTAAATATCATTAAAATCAATTGTTTACTTGATTGATTTTAAATAAGTTAATTAACAGGTATCAAATCGAAGAATTTACCCAAATATGAGACATCAATTAAAATAATAACATTTTGCAAGGATTTTTTATATAATTTTATTTAATTTTCCTGAATTCTCTAGATTTTTGACATTAATTGATGGGCTAGCCTCCAGAAGGTCTACAAAGACGATACATATATTAAAAGAATCCGCTTGAATTTATCCAATTTAAAAGTTCAATGATTTGTTTAAAAAACTCATTATGGTACCTTAAAATATTGCTTTTTATTTAATTTAAAAAGGTTGCCATTTTTCAAATGGTGGCGTCATCTTTTGTCTGATAGCGAAACCATGCAGCTATATATCGAGTCTATGATCGACAATCGCATAATTTTCTAACCATCATTTATATCGATTTCAGCATCGATATTTTTGCTTTATTTTTGTTGTAGCTGTCCGGCTTTTTGTTTGAAATTTAGTTAAATATTTTTTGATCTAGATAACTAGAAATAATTATTAAATAGCAAACACTTTCGGGTTGTTTGCCAGCTAGACTTTTAAAATTAATTGTGTGCGTGTAATTGTAAAAGGTAAGTGAGTTTTTATCAAAAGCAACTCAAAAAAAAAAACAACGCCACGCCGGCTGCACAAGGGCAACAACAACCAAAGACAGCAGCAACAATAACAACAACAAAAACTGTTTACGCGCGCTTCGTTATATTTAAAAAGTGGGCATTATCGCCAAGTATTTTGGCCAACGCCCAGAGATCTTGTAAATCCATTGATAGATTTGCTAATTAAATGCTCGATTAACGAGACCAATAGACAAATTAAAGCGAGCGTCACATTGTCTTTGTGTGTCCGATGCCAAGGGGGAAGATAGGGGGTGAGGGGCGTTGATCTTGGTGATGTGCCATGTCGAAAATAGCAGCTATTGACAACACAACACAAAACAACACAAGATACTTGCAACGGAGACAGACAGACGTATCTCTCTGTATTTGCTGGCTAAAATCGTGGCAGAAGTAATGGCGTTACACAGCTGGTCGCCACACTGCATCATCATTATCATAATCAATATCATCACATAATCGAAACAAATTAATAGTTTTCGTAAATTGCAGCAATCTAAATTCTCTGTGGAAACGTTATGGCACACATTACAACTGATAAAAGGACAACAATGTCAGCGATGCGTTCACATACAACACCCGTTGCAGTCTCTGCCGCTTCCAATCCCTCCGCCTCTGCCACAAAGGAGAATACACGACAACGTGCAACACAACAATCAACGAATGGCAAGGGCATCGAAATTTTAGATTTTCATGAATCCTGGCTAGAGGAAGTTGAACTCTATAAGGATAAACTGGTCACGTGCAAGCAGCTTTCTCATCATAATCATCAAACATCACAACATAACAACTACAACTATCATAGTCCTAGAAGACTCTCCACTCAAATGCGTAGCTCGGCCGGAAACGCTACAGTGACAACTCCAGCAAAAAGCACAAAAGTTCAGCATCAACCGCAACAACAAAAATCACCTCCATCGCCAAGGCGTTCCACAAAGATCACGGATGCTTCGGCTGCTGCCGTTGCCACTGCAGCACCCACCGCCAAGTCGCCGCCACCGCGTATCACACCCAAGTTGAACTCTGTGCCAGCGCCAATTGTTGGCGTGCTACAGTCTGAGCCATATAAAAAAGTTCAGGTGCGTATTACCTTTGGGCACATGTGGAAATTGAAATAACTACCATAACTAACTGTTTTTTTTATAGTAGATATATAACCAGCTAGTTCTTTAATCATATTAAGTTTTTGTCTGTTCTATTTTGCTTGACTTTCCTTTTTTCCCCATTGTTTACTCTTCTTGTTTGATAAATTAGCTCTACACCAAGGACCCACAAGCTACAAGATAAACAAAAGAAATTTCTGTGAAACAATTATTAATTAAAAGTTTTAAAATTACTATTTTCTTTTCTAAATTGCCAACAAATTAATATTTATATTTCGTTTTAGAAAGTAGAAAGCTAATTTCAATATACCAACTTCTAACAATGTTTTATGATTGCATGATTTTATTAAATTTAATAATGATCAACAAGTGGTTAGAAAAACTGAAGCAAATATATAAGAAAATACTACTTTTAATCCGTCATATTAAAGAATGTAAATAAAAAACAAAGGGTCTTATATTTTTTATAAATTTATTTATTTCCGATAAGTATTCGGCAACATTAGCTTAATTAAAAACGTTTCTGCATGAATATACAACTTTCGGCTTGCCGAGAAGTGCATTTTGTTCTCGTTAATTGTTGAATGTTTGTTAATTGTTCTTTTGTGGCTGTCCCTCCTCCCCGAATTGCTTTGGCTGCAATGCTAACACACAGATGCTTTTAAAGCGTGCACGTGAAGATGCTCTTGCCAAAAATGCAACGAATAGCAATGGCAACGGCAACAGCAGCAGCTGTAAGCGTACAAATCCCGCCACGGGCAGCCCCAGTCCAAGTCCCCCAAGAACAGGATTGGCTAAAAACTCCAGTGCGACGACTATTAAGGCGGCCAGCAAGATAGTCGTTAATACGTTCCATGCCAGCAGCATGCTGAATGGACAGCAACATGATGAGAAAAGTAAAATATTAACCCAAAATGGTTTAACCAAATCAGCAGCATCGGCCCTGGAGACATCTCTATATGCATCTCTCTATGCGCAACCATCGCAGTTGCCTCTTCAATACGTTGGATCACGTAATGCGCCTGGTGAACACAACAATTACATGGGCGTCACTTTAACAAAGTGTGTTAGCATTAACCATGAGGGTCGTCAAAACGATGATGATCCCTGTGCTGGTAATTAATTGAATTCAATAAACAACAGTTTGATTTAACTTGCAATTAATGTGTTCAATCCTTGTGGCAGCCATTGACGAGATAACCAGCTATGATGACTCCGATTCGGAGGAGGAATATGTGGGCACACCATTCTATCTAGACTGTGACAACGACGAGACAACTCAAAGCCGACACATTCGTTTAAAACTGGACAAAGTGCCATCGAAGGCCTCAGTGGCAACCACAACAACAACAGAGTCTGAAGCATCTGTTTACTATAAGCCAGAGGCTATATTATCACCCAGTTTGTTCCCTAACGTGCCACCATATTTGAATTTCACATCACACGCAGACAAGGGTCCTCCGATGCCCGCCGCCCTGCATCGTGTCCTTAAATGGAAGCTAAGTCCTGTCATGCCAAAGATCGTAAAACGAGTTGTCCTCAATTCAGGCTTTCGAATTATTAAAAGTGAGTTGTGACTGCATTGATCGTTGATCTATTTAAATTAAAATACTCTTTCTACAGATACAACCGATTGGATGGCCGTGTGGGAGAAGCATATGAAGAGTCCTGGTTTTCGTACCATACGCTCGCATCAGAAGTACAATCATATGCCAGGATCATTTCGTATTGGACGAAAGGATACTATGTGGCGTAGCATTGCTTGCAATATGAAGAAATTCGGCAAAAAGGAATTTGGCATTATGCAGAAGTTAGTAAGAGTCAAGAAATGTTTTATCACAAGTTACTTTTATGTTAAAATTTTATTTTAGATCCTACATAATGCCTGATGATTTGGAGCATCTGCGTCAAGTGTGGCCAAAGAATGCCTCGAAGCTCGCAAAATGGATTGTTAAACCGCCAGCAAGTGCACGAGGCACTGGCATTCGCGTTGTCAACAAGTGGAGTCAGTTTCCCAAGGATCGTCCTTTGGTTGTGCAGAAGTAGGTGGAAATATACATATATTACTTTCTCAACTTTAAAATTAATCTAATCCTATTTATTGCCAGGTATATTGAACGTCCGCTACTGATCAATGACAATAAATTCGACATGAGACTTTATGTGCTGTTAACCTCTATTAATCCACTGAGAATCTACATGTTCAAGGATGGGCTAGCTCGGTTCGCTTCGGTCAAGTACAGTTCAGAGCTTGGCAATCTGGATGAACGCTGCATGCATCTGACCAACTATAGCATCAATAAATTCTCTCAGAATTATGCAAAGAACGAAGATTTCAATGCTTGCCAGGGTCATAAGTGGACCTTGCAATCATTATGGTCCTGCCTAGAGAATCGTGGGGTTAACACAAAACGTCTTTGGGCCACACTTAGGAATTTGATTATCCGTAGTATTATAAGCGGTGAATCGGGCCTAAATCGAATGTATCGACAAAACGTAAACTTTCGGTACAATTGCTATGAACTATTTGGATTTGATGTGCTGCTTGACGAGAATCTAGTGCCTTGGTTGTTGGAAATTAACATTTCACCATCGCTGCATTCAGAACTCCCGCTTGATTTGCATGTGAAGGGACCGATGATACAAGCAGTCCTTAATACCGCCTTATACCAGGTGCCGCCCAAGCTCAACGAACGCCAGCAGCAGGAGATACTTGAGGAACTGCAACTGCAGGGTCCTCTGGTTCATGACAAGCGTATCTTCACCACATGCCTAACTGCCGAAGAAGTGCGAAAGCATAATCATTTCACCAGTCGTGCCATTGAGTTCCGTGAGGAATATTTGGATACCATACTGGACAACCTACTGCCTGACGATGTGCGTTGTTTAATCATTGCCGAGGATGAGCTGGCTCGCTGTAAACCCCTAGAGCGCATCTTTCCCACTCCGGGCACGCACACGTTCCTCCCTTACTTTGAGAACGCTAGATATTACAACCGCCTTATAGATGCTTGGGAAACCAAGTATGCCAAGAACCGTGAAGTTGGTATTGCGTTATTATCACGACTGTGCAAGGATAAATATCATCTGCAGGTTTCCGAGGCAGCCATGGAAAAGGTAAATATATAAAAGCCAAAATACCCTTTTTTACTGAATTAACATATCCTCTTTTATCTGTTACCAGGAACCTAATGTTGCGCTTACTGAAATCGACATGCTGCATGTGAAAAAGGACGAAATTCTGGACAACCCGACCAATCTTCCGATAATAAAGACTGCAGAAAACAGTGAAGCGTTGATTACGAATAATGGCCACAAATCCAGAAATACCGAACCGGTCATTGATCATTAAAGCCAAAAGACTGAATGTAAATAGAACTGGCGTTTATAGCGAAAAATGGCCATAGCCCTTCTCTGTTTGTGGTTTCGTGTATGGTGCATGACAACGGACAAACCAAACTGCAGTCGTTTATCAAATTTACGTTCAATATCAAATGAAATAAAGTTCAAACATTTCTGGTTAATATTTCTACAAACATACAAACTAATTAAAATTATGTTCCAATTCGGTGGGAATATTGGTGTTGGGTTGCTCATGAGCAAACTTAGCTATTGACCCATAAACCGCCCGCCAAAGCACATATAATTACATTGGTTGGTTTGAAAAAATCATCTTTGAATAAAAAGTTGTTTGTTTAAATGTTATTTATTTTAAAAACCGCTCGCCCTCGATAAGTTCATCCCTTATCGCGTCAACCTCTGTTGCAGCGCAGTCGACGCTTTACTATCGACAAAATTTATCGATAGTGAAGAACCCAAATTTTCGACTATTATGCTTGGCCATCAGAACGGTGACAACCCTAAGTTATCGGCAAGGCAAACAATGAATGCACGACGTACGACGACGTCTCGTTCTAGAACGAAAACGCGAAATTGTTATTAAAAAGTGAGCAGGCGTAGAATTACGAGCAAGAACCCGGTCACCACTACTAATGCAAGTGCAAGTGAACGCGACAGCAACAAATTGCGCGTGAGATTTAGATAGCTTCCTGAGTAGCGTCACGTAGACGGCAAGCAACTTGCAAATCGATATTCACACTCACACACACATAAATACAAATACACACCAGTACAAACAGTATGGAAAACACATTAGAAGGCGGCGGCGGCGATGATGGCGAAAATAACATTTTGCCGCTACCCGCCATGTGTCAGGATACCGCCAGCACCACCACTCCCGCCCCTGCAGTCACCGACGAATCAAAGGTAAGACGTATCTCGTAATCTGCCGCCCAATTTTTGCGCCTAATACTTTTCTTATCCATTGCCTACATTGCACACACACACACACTCACACAGACAATGATAAGCAGCGGTAGCGACGCAGAAGTAATGGCAAACAACAACAAAAATTTGCATTTGGAGAATGAAGAAGAAGAGGCCAGCAGCATGTTGGGGACAGAGCACCTCAACAACAACAACAATAATAACAACGACAGTAGCACGAAAACTATACACCAAAAAGAACAACAACTGTCGGAGGGTGCTGATGGCAATGCAAATACCACAACAACTAAAACAACAACAGCAAGTACAACGAATAATGTCAAAGTGACGGAAACAGCGACGACTGTCGAATCAGACAGCAACAAAACGGGTAAGCAGAGGAGCTGCCAAGTGAATTCGTTTTTTTTTCTTTCTGTTCTTTCCCTTTCTGTTTGTTTTTGTTTTGATGCATGAACCAATTTGCTTTCGTTTCTGCCAGAACGCAATCACAAGAAGAAGAAAAAAGATAAGGAACGTGAACGAGATGAAGATAAGCGCCACAATAACAGCAGCAGCAACAGCAGTGATCCACGCAAGGATCGTGAAAGCAATAACAGCAACAAGAGCAGCAAATCCTATACAAATCGACACAGTAGCGGCGACTACAAGCCTAGTTCCAGTTCCTCAACCAGTTCTAGTTCCCGCAGCAAAGATAAAAAGCAACACAGAAGTGATCGAGATCGGGAACGTGAACGGGAACGAGAGCGTGAACGGGAGAAGGTAAGAGAGGTGTAAAACACTCTAAGAGAATTGCAAATACTCTCTTTATGTCCGTATGCATAGAATAGTTACTTACAGTCATGGTGAATTACTACAAGGTGACGTACTTCTAAGTGCTGTAGTACGTCACCTTGTTAATAAATTCACCTGCTGGAATTTGCACTTAATTATAACTTAACAACCTAATGTAATGTTTGCAATCGATAAATTACAGATACCATCGTCATCATCGAGTTGCTCATCAAATTCGCATTCACATCGACGGCGCAGCTCGGACAGCAGTCGCGGCAGCAGCAACAACAGTTCCAGCAAGCTAACGGTTATCAAAGAGGATAAGGAAAAGGGCATAGAGAAAGAGAAGGAATCGATTATTGTGGCAACAGTTGAGCAGCAAATCAAAATGGAGGAACAGCAGCCAATGGAGGAATCCGTACTTACTAACAATAAACCCATAAAGACGGAGAGTGAAATCAAAAAGGAACCGATGGAAACAAAGCCTTTGCTCAATGGTGATGCTATCAAAGCAGTGATAAAATCACGTGAAGAAGTCACGCGACAATTGAGCTTTAATTCATCAGATGCTGTGAAGATCAAGGAGAACAACGCGTCATCCGTTTTAATGCCTTCTCCGGCACCAAAGACATCGTCGAACAACAGCAGTGGCAATCATCATTCCTCCTCATCCTCCAGTTGCAGTGCACGTAAATCGTCATCCTCCTCATCCAACAGTCATCACAAGACTTCATCCTCGTCCTCCTCCTCTTCATCCTCGTCACGGCATTCGTCATCCTTTTCCTCGCGCGATTGTTCCAAATGTTATAAACGCTCCAAGATTCGACGCAGCAGCGTTGGCATTCAATGCGTTCAACATGCTCCTGTTGCTGGTGCCTGGAAAACTGTCCAAAGTTTACCACCGCCTTCAGCGATAAATCGAAAACCGCCCGCTGGTCTCGAAAATCTCAAGTACGGACAATACTTTCAAGTGGAACAGTATCCCAATGGAGGTGCCTCGGTTGTGCATCTTTATCAGCATGAAATTGATGCACTGTCCCCGGATGAAATGGATCAGCTGGTGGATGAGTTTTTCAGCGTGTGCTTTGCTGAGGATGAGCAAGGCTATGCTCATCATGTGATGGGCATTGTACACGATGCCGCACGCTATATACCCGATCTCCTGGAGCACATGGCAGAGAACTATTCAACGCTGACCGTTAAAGCAGGTGTTCTTGGTCGTAACTCCGACATCGAGACTTGCACCATGGCGCAATATAATGAACAGGTGAGTAAGAGAGATTCCTTTCTTTATTAGTTTTCTTAATTTATCTTTCATATTTTTTCTGTTCTTAGTAATATTTGTCGAATCATTTGAATCATATTTAACCATCAAATTTTTTACAGGTGGTGCGCAATTATTGCCAGGGAACATTTCGCTATGGACCATTACATCAGATTAGTCTGGTGGGCAAAGTACATGAGGAGGTGGGTGGCTATTTTCCGGATCTACTTGGTCGCATCGAACAGAATCCTTTCCTTAACAAGGCAAGTATTTCAACTAATTTCCAAGTCGAACTTTTACTAATTAATGAATATTTTAAATAGACAATGCCTTGGGGTGTCAATTCCATACTGCAAACGGATCCACGTCAATCAAATGATGGTCCAATCCTGTGGATACGCGCTGGCGAGCAACTAGTGCCTACGGCGGAGTTAAACAGCAAGACGCCTCTCAAGCGACAGCGGTAAGTTAATACTTATTGTTTTAAATCAATAACTATATTAATTGATAACTAATCCTACCCCTAATCAGCACTTTTGTATTGATTTGTAACACAACATTTAATTGTATGGTTTAGAATAAATTGATTTACTATATTAAATTAAATAATTATTGTTTTTAGTTTTAATGTATTATAGTTTACTAGAACATTATCATTTTTCATTACAAAATATAACGAGAGTATTGTGAAAATTTTAGCTGTCCTCTCAAAAGTCATGACTCATGCATATATAGATTATCTATAGTCTTTTAATTTACTATCTAAATGAATAGTTACCATATGCTTAATATTGTCGACATTTGTGTGCACAAAAAGTGTCGAAAATATCAAGAATATGTGTTAGAATTAATCATAGTTAAATTGTTGGCTAACGTGCTAGATTTAAGATTCAAGAAATTTTATTCGAACTAATCCTGGGTAAATGGTTAACTTGTACGCAAGATTTAAGTATGTATTCCATTGAAAATATTTATTATATTTCCTCAACTTATTTATAATAATTAAGAATTGTATTCTTACCTTACAGCACTCGCATTAATGAGCTGCGTAACCTGCAGTATCTGCCACGTTTGTCGGAGGCTCGTGAAACCATGATTGAGGATCGCACCAAAGCGCATGCGGATCATGTGGGACATGGACACGAACGCATCACCACCGCAGCAGTGGGTGAGTTCTACAGCCAATATAATTATTCACATTGTTCGCTTTTTATTTATCATTTTCATTCCATAAACTTACCTATTTTCCCCACTTCACAGGCATCCTTAAGGCTGTGCATTGTGGACAATCCTATAACCAAAATCGCATCACCAAGGATGTGGTCGCCTTCGCAGCTCAGGACTTTAATACGTTGGTAGAAATGCTGCAATTGGATCTTCATGAACCCCCAATATCCCAGTGTGTGCAGTGGATTGAGGATGCCAAACTGAATCAGCTACGACGTGATGGCATTCGCTATGCCCGCATCCAATTGTGTGACAATGATATCTATTTTCTGCCACGCAATATCATTCACCAGTTTCGCACCGTGACTGCTGTAACGAGCATAGGTAGATCTTTCAATTTAAACAACTTGTAATCCTAACTAATTCTCATATATTTTGTAGCTTGGCACTTGCGTTTGCGTCAGTATTATCCCGGCCAGGAGGTGATTAACGAGAAAAACAATCCCGTTTTGGCCGAGACGCCGCATTACAAAGAGAAACAAACTATATTGCCAAATCCCATCGGTCATGAAGAGCCTGGCAAGAAGACGCCTTCAAAGCGCACTCACGATGGCAAAGCGAAGCGTAAACTCATCGATTTGGATGGCAAGGAACGTCGTTCCAGCGAGAGCAGCCAAGACGATCACTCACCGGCAAGCTCATCTCCCACACAGCAAACCAAAAGTACCAACACCAACAACAGCAGCAGTTGCAGCAGCAACAACACACCTAAAAAGAAACCGAACAAAGACGACTCCAAGATTGATATGCGTAAAATGGTTTTGGATCACACTTATAAGATAAAAGCGGCGGCATCAACGGTCACAGTCACTGAGAAGGACAGAAAGGGGTCTAGCAAGGAAAAGGACAAGTCCAGTCGTGATAAGGATAAAGATAAAGACAAAGATAATGATAAGGAAAAAGAGAGAGAGAAAGAGAAGGAAAAGGAACGCAGCAAAAAGGAGCACAAATCGGAAGTGACAACGCCAACAGCTTCTCCAGCCAAGATGCCACGTCTGGCCAATAAGTCAATACACCAATAGCTGCTAAGCCTCCTGCCTCAACTGCAAATGCAGTTGCCACCGTTGCAACATTGCCACTGCCAGCCATGTTGCCGGTGTTGCCTCTAGTGCCTCAGACACCCTTCATGCATCGCGAAGCATACGTTAACAGTTTGAATCAAAAGGAGCCCGAAATCAAAATACAACTTAAAATGGTATCCGATGAACCGACATCTACAGCAATTACTGAAGTCAATCGCGAAACGGAAGTTCCCCCAGCACCATTAACACCACCTGCACCAGCCTCGCCACCAACATTAATTGTACCCGATCCAGTTGAAGATGTGGGCAATGAACTGATTGTGGAGAGCACGCCACAATTGGTTGTGGATCACGAGGAAGAAGTTATTGAGCTTTGCGAAGAGGTTATACCATTGGATATACCAACGCCGACTCCAACACCAATACCGTTGCCTACGCCGACACCAACGGCAATCCCTCTGCCAACAACAATGCCTGTTGTGCGTATTACACAGCCACCATTACCCACGACAACACCACAAGTTGTTAAGGTTGTGCTGCCAGCTGCATCATTGACACCGCTGGTGGGTCGACTCTCAGCTGTAGTGTTGACGCCTCCATTGCCGCCAATGCCATTGCCACCACCACCGCCGCCGCCACCGCCACCAACAGCATCAACAGTTATTGCAACAGCAACTGTTAACAGAAGTCCCAGCATTCAGAAAACAACCAACAATAGCACCACCACTACCACCTACAAAACGTTCAATTTGCCCTCGCACAAGATCATTCTAGCCGGCAGCAGAGCTGCAGCCAAAGCCACACACGGCGATCTGCTTGGTTCAATAATGGCCAGCATGGACAATAAGCCCAGTATAATAACAAGCTCCAGCAGCTCCTCGTCTGCTTCCACGGCAAATGCAACAGCTTCAGTTGCAACCTCTGCCTCAGTCAACAACAGCAGCAGCAGCAGCAGCAACAACAGTAGCTCGACAACAACCTATGCCAACTCCAATAACAGCTACTGAGTGTGACATCAGCTGCTGCCAAGAGGCTTCTCCATTAACATTATGAATTAATTAATTATTGCAGCTACACACAAAATTGTTGCAAATTGTTTTTCTGTAAATTTGTTTGTTTCGGCAACTTTGAGAGCAACTTTTAAGCGTCTAACGCAACTGAGAACTTTAAAAGTTGACCCGAAAAATCGTTTAATGTATATATAGCAAAAGGGAAATAAGTATATAAAACAGATACCCACAACACACACACACACACCCTATATATATTATATTTGATAATTGTAGAGAATTAAGCTCAAAAAGTACTAAAACCTTTTAGACATGTAGATTTTTAATTTATTATCGCAGGCACTTTAAGATACACAAATTGGCTAACAGATAGACAAACTTTGAGATACTTTAATAATACATATTTACATGTAAGTATATGTATCTGTAAATTGTTCGTAAATTGTGCGCGCACATTGGCCAAGTATTTTTATATTTACAAGTCAACAAAGTGCAAAGGCGCCCAGAGTTATTAATGGTTCTGAATTCATTATTTTCGTTTTCCTATTTACATTTTTTGAAGTGTTTTGAGTGTGTATTAAAGAGCACACACACCCTCACACACATACACATATATATCGATAATTACATATATATATATATTATATACAACACATGTATAATTGTAGTTTTTAAAAGCCAATGCACGTTGAAGAAACAATAAAGATTCGGATCGTACAAAAATTCAAATATATAATCGTATTTCTTTTAAGGATATAAAAAACAATATGTTTAAAAGCTACACATAATACAGCATGCAATAATTATTAAATAATTCCATTTAAACTATGCTTTAAAAGCTTTAGAACCCAAGCCAAAAGTGGATAAAATGATTAAGGAATGCATTCTAAATATAGATTTAGATTTAGAGCTTGGCGCGTAGTTCCTCAATGCGTCCCTGTGCGGATCGTTGCAAATCCATCAGTTTCATGGCGAATCCCATGTTGCCCTGTATCTTAATCTTGCCCTGGAAGAAGGCCTTCTGTGGAGGCAGCTTGCCCGTCAGCAGCTCAAACACATCATCATCGCTGATAATGAAGGTAACATCACATTTTTCTGCAAATAGACAAAAAGGAAATTCTTGTTACCCATGGAAAATATCATTAATCTTTTCGGTACTTACGGGTTCCATTGAAGATAACCTGGCCTTTGCCATGCTTTGCATCAATCACCCAGAAACCAGTCTGTCCTTGAGGTCCATTGTTCACCTTGAAACCGTACACAGCGCGCACCTTTTCAATCAGATTGTCCTTGTCCTCCAGCATTGCCTGTTCCAGCAGCTTCAGCAACGGAGACACCTTAAAGCCCTCTTCACTAGTTGCCATCTTAACAGCCGATGTCAGATTGTGCCTGATGTTACTGGCAGCTGGGAATCCCAAGCGATAGAGACCCACGACGACGGCGCCTCCCAATCCCAGATTATGCTGTAGAGCCAACTGTACATTGGGCACCTGACGCTTCTCGGCCAATCCTCGCAGCTGCCAACAGAGCTCGGCGCACTGAGCCAAGCCAGTGGCACCCAGAGGATGACCCTTGGAGATCAGACCACCACTGGGATTGACCACAAACTTGCCGCCATAAGTGTTGTCTCCAGCATCGATGAACTCGCCAGCCTTACCCTCTCCGCAGAGACCCAATGCCTCATAGGTGACCAGCTCGTTGGCCGAGAAGCAATCGTGCAACTCCACAACCTGCACATCCTGTGGCTTGTATCCACTCTTGGCAAACAGGCGCTGAGAAGCCAAACGAGTCATGTCATAGCCTGCAATCTTCATCAGACTCTTATCAGCGAATGTAGACTCCGGATCACTGGCCATCTCCATGCCCACGATCTCCACAGCTTGCTTCTCCAGTCCATGACGACGCACAAACTGCTCAGAGGCCAAAATAGCAGCTCCAGATCCATCAGATGTGGGACAGCATTGAAGTTTGGTCAACACTCCCTCGACCACCTGAGGCGACTTCATAATCTGTTCCAAAGTGTATTCATCGCGGAATTGCGAGTAGCTAATCAGCATAAGAAGATAAGATAAGCAAGTACAATAAATTAAGGTTTATTACACCCATGGCGTTAATCAAATGCACTTACGGATTATTAACCGAGTGCTTGTGGTTCTTCCATGCAATCTTTCCAAAATGTTCGGGTTTAGTGCCGTATTTCTTCATGTGTTCCTTGCCAGCATTTCCGAAGATCTGGGCAGCCATTGGTCCTGGTCCAATTTCGGTCAAACTTCCCATTTCAGAGATGTGACGTTCCATGGGATTGGCACGATCAAAGTACTATAAATTAAAGAGAGATTAGTTTGCTAAAAGTTTCAATATTCTTTTTAACGTACCTTCGATGACAATGATCCTCGCTCCATCTTCTCAAAGCCAAGGGCCAAGACACAGTCAGCACTTCCAGACTCAATGATCTGCTTGCCGAGATACAAGGCACTTGAGCCCGTGGAGCAGTTGTTGTTCACATTGTAGACGGGAATACCTGTCATGCCCACTTCGTAGACAGCGCGTTGTCCACAGGTAGAGTCACCATAGACGTAACCACAAACAGCCTGTTGCACATCCGTGTATTGCAGCTTGGCATCCTGAAGAGCTTTGGTGACTGCCTCCTTGGCAAAGTCCGGATAGCAAATGTCATTACGGCGACCTGGTTTCTCGAACTTTAGAAAAAACAGAGCAATCAGATTAGTTCTAAATTATATTCCTATTTATATCATCAACAGTTTAATCGGTCCACTTAAGATTACGCTTATGGCTAGAGATTTTGATTACTCGGCAACAACAAACACTTCACATCGATTTCTTCTTTGACCGAAGTGCACTGCAGTTCAAAGTCCGATTGCGATAATTGCTGCTGTAGGAGGGGGGTGTATTAAGCAACTGGTCTTACAGCCTCCCAGAGATCGGGAGTTTTCTTTGTTGTGATTACCACTCTATATATTTGTATGTGTTGTTTATCTTTATGTTTACCTTGGTCATGCCGACACCAACAACATAGACTCGGGTCTTTGTCATTTTGTGGTTGATTTTACTATTTGTTGAGTATTAGCGAAAATAAGTACAACCGTTGCGACTCGGCTTTAAACAATTACTAAAAAGTTAGTTGTTGAAATTGCGACACAATCGAACGATAAACGATAACGGGACACGAAATATGGAACAATCGTTTACTCAGTTTGGCGATTAATTGAACTTACGATTCGATAAGAACTCTTCGAAAAATAATAATACAACATATCGATACATTGTAGTGCTATCGAGCAAATTACTGATTGGATTGTTTTAAAGTTTGTTTACATTGGTTTCCGGAACTATATAACTGTTTAATAAAATGTATCATGGCAAACAACAATAAGGGCAAACGCAAGGTACTGACGCAGCGCCACGTATGCTCTAGGATGAATTTCCTATACCAGGCAGCCAATCTAATGGCGCACAACAGCAACAATACTTTGGCTGCATATTATGGAAAACTTTGCCGGAATGTGGGCACCAAGGCGCTAATGCACATGTAAGTATTTAAATTTTGAGTGAATAGATACAAATCTCATGCATATTGATTTAGGTCACCAGCTTTGAAGCGCACACTATGCAAACGCTGCTCCCTGCCATTACTTCCAGGCGTCAACACCACGCTAAAGTTAGAGGAGCAGAAGCAACAGAAGGTGACCAAGAAACAACGCAATCGTAAATTGCGTAAAAAACTTAAACAAGAACAAGCTGGAAAAGTCCCTGTTCCTAGCGATCATGTAGATGACAACGCTCAATTGTATCTTGAGTGCAGCTTGTGTCAGGCGAAACGACGCTTTAATCTCAACACAAAAAAAGACTGTTGGCTGGAACGCTCGGAAGCGATCGCGCAGACTGTTTCCTTGGAACAACAATCAGGCGAAGACCAAACGGAAGCACGAGAGGAGATGAAATGAAAACAAGCTAGAAATTACTTGACGCTAGGAAAGATGATCGAGAAGTGAATGTAAGAGGTACAAATTATGATAATTTTAAAATAGTTTCCTTTTTAAACTCTACGATCCATCATAAAAAGTTTAAGATTGTTTTAGAGATCATATTCTTACTACAAATTCATAAAATCAAATTGGACTAAGTAAACTAGATACAAAGTAGAAGAAATAATCATGCGAAATCCCATTGCATTGTGAACGTCAAACATTCCAAAATGATTATATTTTAAGCGTTGATTACTTGAAAATAGGGCAAATTCTGTTAGCTGGAAAATAGAAACGTTGATTACAATTTGCACTTTATTTAAAAGGGCATAAACTTACATTACGCTCCAAGTCCTTACACAAATCAGGAATATCATTAAAAAGCTTAAGAATCCGTGAAGTTCCTTGACTTGCACGCACATTCAACTCACAGACTGCAATGTTAATCCAAAAATCCATTATATTAACGAATATGGCCTGCAAGAAGTTAACCATGAAATGTATCGTGACAGAATGCTTCAGACTAATTGTATATACGATCATATAGAATGGAGAGATTATATTGACGCCCAGTAATGATATCATCAGTAAAGTGATCTGATAGTCATAAATGGCAACAAGCCGTAAGTTAAGGCTTAAGAGGCGCTTGTAAAGCTTATGAAGCTTATGAGCTCGGTTGGTTTTTGTAGTTGGATAGATCCTTAGATGATTTACAAGTCGTAGAAGTTCCCGATTTATTATCCAAACCGATCGATAGATGTACATCACGGCCAGATGAAAGTGCATGCTGACAAGAAGAACTCCAAGTTGCATATAAAGTATGCTTAAAACGCCTATAAGCATCCTAAAACTGTAGTCGTGGACCGTTGCCATGATAATCATGGAGATGAGTTCCAGCATAATGCATGATCCCTTATAAACGATATAGTTATCAAAATTATTACAGTCACTTGCATCAAACTCCGCAAAATGACGATGGTGTAGACGAAGTAGCATGTTTAGAATCTTGCCAAATTCTCCACTCATCCACCAATTACGAAAATAGGTCACACAAATGGTTATCAGAAGTAAAGCATTATGTATTTCGTTGATTTGATGGATCATTGGATTACGTTTATGAATCTCCTGTTTGGCTGCTGATTCTGTTGCCCTATAGTTTTCCAAGGCGACCCAAACCATCACTACGTTTAAAATTATGCCGTATCCAACTAACCACTTCGAACGTTTAAGTTTTCTTGTCCTTGAAACGTATTTGAACGGAAATAGACCTAGAACCCAGGAGCTGTAGAGTGTCGCCCACAGGTTGAATTGAACAAATTTCCGATACCAACTGCGTTGAGCTCGACACATTGTAAGTTAATGACGGAAAACTCTTCAAAGACATGATTATGAAATTAATTAATGCGATTAAGATTAAATATTCATAAGACTATTATCAAAGGAAGCGTGAAAAAAATCAATAATTGTACACAACTTAATTAAATTAAACAATAATCAAACAACAACAATTTGCAGAGTTTGTTGGAAGCATCAATTAATCAAATTCAAATTAAACATTCAGCGAATTTTAAATTTTATCGTATAAAAGTATTCTTTCATTAAATTTGTGACAAATGCTCTTTAAGTAAAGGCAATTTGCGTGTTGATTCCCTTTCCTTTCCGAAAGTTTTCGACTTGTCATGAAAAGCCCAGGAAAAGATTAAGACTGTATTAGAGATTATATTCTTATTACAAATTCATAAAATCAAACTGGACCAAATACAGTAAATACAATGTACACGCAATAATCATGCGAAATCCCATTGCGTTGTGAACGTCAAACATTCCAAAATGATTATATTTCAAACGTTGATTACTTGAAAAAAGGGCAAAGTCTGTTATCTGAAAAAAGAGAACATTAAATACATAATGCACTTCATTTAAATAAGTTAACACTTACACTACGCTCCAGGTCCGTGGACAAATCAGGTATATCATTGAACAGCTTAAGGATCCGTCCAGTACCTTGACTTGCACGCACATTCAACTCACAGACTGCAATGTTTAGCCAGAAATCGATTATATTAACGGATATGGCCTGCACAAAATTTAACCCCATACCGATGGTAACAGGATTCTTTAGGCTAATTGCATATACGATCAAATAGAATGGAGAGATTACGTTGACTCCCAGTAAAGACATCATCATTAGTGTGATCTGATAGTCATAAATGGCAACAAGTCGTAAGTTGAGGTCCAAGAGGCGTTTGTAAAGATTATGAAGCTTATGAGCTCGATTTGTTTTTGTATTTGGATAGATCCTTAGATAATTTACAAGTTGTAGAAGTTCCCGATTTATTATCCAAACCGATCGATAGATGTACATCACGGCCAAATGGAAATGCATGCCAACAAGAAGAACTCCAAGCTGTATAAACATAATACTTAAAATGCCTGTAACCATGCTAATACTGTAGCTGGGAGGATATACAATTTGTAAGAGTACCATCGATGTGAGTTCCATCACAATGCATGACACCTTGTATAAAATGTAGTAGTCAAAATATTTACAATCACTTGTATCAAACTTGATAAAATGACGATGGTGTAGATTGAGAAGCATGTTAAGGATCCTGCCGAGTTCCTCACTAACCCACCAATTACGAAAGTACGTTATAAAGCAGGTACTCACAAGGAATGTAATATGTATTTCGTTGATTTGACGAGCCAAAGGATTATGTTCAAAAATCTCCAGTTCGGCGACTGATTCTGTTGCCGCATAGTTTATTAATAGAACCCAAATGGCAAACACATTCAAGATGATGCCGTATCCAACTAACCACTTGGAGCGTTGAAGCTTTTTGGTCTTTGAAATGTATATAAACGGAAAAACTCCTACAACCCAGGAGCTATAGAGTGTCGCCCACAGGTTGAACTGTACAAATTTCCGACACCAACTGCGATGAGCTCGACACATTGTTAGTAAATGAGGAAATGTCCTGAAAGACATGTCTATACTGAAACTATTGAATGCGATGACTGATAAATATCGTCGGATTATAATCAAGGGTAGAGTACAAAAAATCAATAAAACTAGACTTTGTATATACTTAATTTAGGCAAATTAAACAAAAGTCATACACAAATATAACAACGTATTTTTGGAACGCTCAATGAATAGAATTCAAATAATATTAATATTTAATTATTTTCAAGGCAATTGGAGTAATATCTGTTGAATCTCTTAATTAGTAGAATATTTTTAATAGGCTGCATATGTAGATATTAAGGGTAATAAAGTAGATACAATATTTAGGACCTTTTTTAATGTCCACGAAAGGCTTGACATAAATATCTTAATGATATTGTTTACCTAAAATATATGTAGAAATTAATGACAAATTCAAAGATTTCTATATTATACAATTTAATTGGACTATGAATAAATATTTATGTAATATACTAGATATTTCAAAGTTTTGTAGTTTTAAAAACAGTATAATGAAACAATTGTTGAGTTAATATATGCTAACAATAATTGTAATAAGTGAAGTATGCATTATGGAAGGAAGGGAAAATAAGAAAATACAAGTAATCAGGAAAATTTTACACACACATTTTTAAAAAAAAGGCTGAATGTGTCCTGGAATTGGTTTGGTAAATAGCCAGATTTAACGGGAAAAAGCTGTTCTGAATACACCTGTTGATACTGGCAAAACATATTATAGATAACCCTGGTTGATTTTGTTACGTTCAGAACAAGCTCAAATGAACGCACTAGTTAAAGTGAACTACTAAATTTGATCAGTGATTTGTGAACATTTTAACAAAAGATAACAAATAAATGAACATTTTATATGAACTGGCTCATGAACGCAACAGGTTATCACGTCTCGGATTGTATATAAACTGAACACTTGCCTAGTGAACGCCGGGAACAACAGACGCAATACAAAATGACCAAAACAAGGGTTTATGTTATCGGAGTCGGCATGACCAAGGTACAAAGTATAAAGTTGACCTTTGAAATTGCCTGTTACAAAATTTTCATTTTATAGTTTGAGAAACCTGGTCGCCGTGCTGATGTTTGTTATCCAGACTTTGCCAAGGAGGCAGTCACCAAGGCTCTACAGGATGCGGGCATTAAATACGAAGAGGTTCAACAGGCTGTTTGTGGTTACGTCTATGGTGACTCCACCTGTGGACAACGCGCTGTCTACGAAGTGGGCATGACAGGTATTCCCGTCTACAATGTGAACAACAACTGCTCCACAGGCTCAAGTGCCTTGTTACTGGGCAAGCAGATCATTGAGTCTGGAAGTGCTGATTGTGTTTTGGCCCTTGGCTTTGAGAAGATGGAGCGTGGATCATTGTCATCGAAGGTAAGCTAGAAATTTAGATTTCGACTTTGACAGAGTGTAAACTTTCTCTTTATTGTTTAGTACTTTGACCGTGCCAATCCCATGGAACGTCACATCTCTGAAATGGGAGAGCTGACCGAAATTGGAGCAGGACCAATGGCTGCCCAGATCTTTGGAAATGCTGGAAAGGAGCACATGAAGAAATATGGCACTAAACCCGAACATTTTGGAAAGATTGCATGGAAAAATCACAAACACTCTGTGAATAATCCGTAAGTTTTCAGCAAATCGAGTCGAAAGTTCATTTATGGCAGACTGAACTTATCTTATCGCTTATCAAGGGGGCCATCCTCTATGTGAACATTGGTCGTTCGTTAATTTGATTGCTGCACTTTACTTTACTTTACGTTATCTATATCTGTCGTTCTTTTACAGCTACTCGCAGTTCCGCGATGAATACACTTTGGAACAGATTATGAAGTCGCCTCAGGTGGTCGAGGGTGTGTTGACCAAACTTCAATGCTGTCCCACATCTGATGGATCTGGAGCTGCTATTTTGGCCTCTGAGCAGTTTGTACGTCGTCATGGACTGGAGAAGCAGGCTGTGGAGATCGTGGGCATGGAGATGGCCAGTGATCCAGAGTCAACATTCGCTGATAAGAGTTTGATGAAGATTGCAGGCTATGACATGACTCGTTTGGCTTCTCAGCGCCTGTTTGCCAAGAGTGGATACAAACCACAGGATGTGCAGGTTGTGGAGTTGCACGATTGCTTCTCGGCCAACGAGCTGGTCACCTATGAGGCATTGGGTCTCTGCGGAGAGGGTAAGGCTGGCGAGTTCATCGATGCTGGAGACAATACTTATGGCGGCAAGTTTGTGGTCAATCCCAGTGGTGGTCTGATCTCCAAGGGTCATCCTCTGGGAGCCACTGGCTTGGCTCAGTGCGCCGAACTCTGTTGGCAGCTGCGAGGATTAGCTGAGAAACGTCAGGTGACAAATGTTGAGCTAGCCCTGCAGCATAATTTGGGTCTAGGAGGTGCCGTCGTCGTGGCTCTCTATCGTCTGGGCTTCCCAGGCGCATCCAAAGCCAAGTTGTAAACTTTGTTGTGTTTGATTTTGTAAATATATAATTGATGTCTTTTAAATACTAAGTTGAAGAATTTGTATTAATTCCGCTTGGTTTTCCGCTTGGGCACAGGCTTTACCCGCTTGGAGCGACAGCAGAGTCTCCAGAGTCCAATAGAGCTGCCAAGAAGTAACAATAGAACCGAGGCTATGACTAAATATACATCCAAGGAGTAGTAGACGAACCGACTGAGATGCACGGCGCTAGATTGCAACAAGGGGGCACCATGGGTCTCTGCAACATGCTCCACCCACCAGACAGCGGTGTCCAGCGGTGGTTGTTCTCGATTGTTGTATGCTGTGGCAAGTCTCTGCGCATTTAACTTGTATTTCGGATCCAAAGCCGTCGACAATGCCTCAAATATTGACTGTTCGCTTAAGCTTTCAAAGTCCACTTGGATGGCCATACCACGTTGCTTTAGGGAAGCGATATTCAGGAACTGATCGCCACACATCGGCATTCCAACTAGGGGAACACCACTGGAGACACTCTCCGTCAACCCCAACAAACCACCGTGTGTGAAAAATACTCTCACATTGGGATGTGCTAGAATATCGCGTTGTGGCAACCACTTCATGATGTAAACATTGTCTGGTTTATTGGGCAAAGTATCATTTTCCCACTTCCAAATGATCTGTTGCTTAAGACGCGCCAAGGCACGCAGTAATCCATCTCTCTTTGTGCTGCTCAAGGAACTAGTCTTTAGTTGGGATCCCCAGCTGATAAGTATGACGCCATGCTCGGCATTATCCAGTAGCTGCTGTAGTCCATCTTCGAGAGGCTTGGCTTCCCTTATGTGCACTCCACCCACTTCTATGACATTGGGGGGCAGGGGCTTGGGTCCGCTCAGGGAAAAGTGCTGATTGAGCAGGATTAACGAGGTGTTCTTCACCAGTTCGGAGGTAGAAGGTATACCCGGTCCAAATCTCTGAAGCAGCAGCTCATCAGCAGCGGGCATCGACAATAATCTGCAAAAGAATTAAAAAATTGGTTAGCTGTAATCCTCGCTAGAGTTCCTCTAACTTACTTATAAAGCCAGTTGAGTGTGTGTGTTGTCACCCAATTACCTAGTCGTGCCCCAAAGGACATTTCCTGGGATTGGCCCAGAAACAAGGCTGATATATAAGAGGGTATCAAGGGAGCTCCCATTCTCTCATAATGCCAGGGCATCAAGGCGGAGCTACAAAGGGCCACAACAGGTGCCTGTAGTTTATATGCCACGCCCATCAGACAATCCGTATTAAATTGTTCAATTAGTATGACATCATAGTAGCCTGGAGGATTCTTAAGAATCTGCTCAAGCGCCTCCCCATTGAGCGTTTCCCTACAGGCATCCTTGCCATAGGTATAAAGATAAGCGAAATCCACATAAGGGAGTAGAAATGACAGACGACGACCTTCAAATATCTGTGGAAAGAAGACTTAGTCTTATTCTTAGTTACACTAATGGTTAAAATAATTACTACACAACCTTGATATATTATCATGCTAATCTAATTTAATTTAAATTTAAGAAATTAAGTTATTCAACATTTGTAATAGTAAAAAATATTTTTAAAAGCATTAAAAGGCTTGCAGAAACCAGCTTAGAACTTAAAAAACCCAAAGGTTGAAAAGGAAAGAATAGAGTACCTAAATATCACATTATATTTAACAGATATACTCACATTGAAATCAAGTGTAATGCTGAAGTTGACATTGGGCAGTCGGTAGTCCGTGTAGCCCGGTGGTGGCTGAGCATCCGGAAAGGCACTAACCACATCGACGATATGACCCGATTCAGCCAGTCGCCGCATTATCGGGTGAAAGAACTGAAAGTGACTTATGGCCGGATGAGGAAAGAGACCCAAGATCTTTAGGCCGTGACCAAAACCGAAGATAGAAAACACCAACAGCAATTTCCAGATACAATTTCGACTCATTTCAACAAATTATTACAAATTTCTTAAGAGAATTGCGTATACGTAATTTCAGCAAGAGAAATTTTAATATTATGTATAGCAATACAGCTATAATTAACCTCTAGATAATTTTGAACTGTTTAAAATTGTTTCAATGCGCACAGATGTGTTAAGGGCGAGAATCGGACTACAACTGAGAGATTTGTTATGATGAGAGTCTAAGACAGCAAAGAAATTATCACAAGTTCATCCGAAGGGGAGGAGAAACCCGAAAATTGTAGACAGTGAGTATTATAAATGTATATAATGAAATAAACAAACAAGATAGAAATGCTACACATATTTGGGATGACGAAGATGAAATACACTTGCGTATTGAAATAATATAGATATAATAGTCGTATTTGCTATAGTTCCATTGTGATATATTTAGAAATTAAATTGATTAAATAGAAAACGTATAAAATTTGATATAAACAAATAAGTTTCCCTTTAAATAGTTATTGTTTGACGTACTTATCACAATTACAGACATAGGATCAACAAAACATTTTGGGGTAATCATAATTTAGAACTCAGTATGTTGTAGATAGAGATTTAATGACTGAAGATTATTGGCCTATTTACAAAGATAGGCATTCCAGTTGAATTCCTTTATAACGAACACAAAACTTATAAAATTAACAGTAAACAAGTAGAAAGGGAAAGAAAGAAATATAAAAATAGGAAATACTTAGTTAGTTTCCAAGAACATTTTAGTATAAAGAAGTTAATCAAAGAGAATTTTAACCCTATTAACCTTGGTACAAAGCAGTAACTTATCGAGAAACTTATCTATAAATAATCAGTATTATTAGTATGACATTATGATAGATATATAGCCATGTAATAAAGATAATAAACACAAATACCGTTAAGGAAGCTAAGTTCTCTATATTTTCAGAACTGAAATCACTACACTAAAAGGACATACATATATAAAATATCACATAAACTAAACGAAGATAAATCCAGACTTATTCCTGTTTGTTTTTTTGCACTGTACGCTTGCCACGACAACGTTGGATGAGGGACATCCAACTGACAATAACAATGGCCAGAACAGAACCAATAATTAGATAAACGTCCAACGAGTAATAGACAAAACGTGACATCTCCACGGAGGTGGGTTTTATAAGGTGATCTCCATGAGTATACGCAACATGCTCCACCCACCAGATGGCCTTCTGCAGGGACTGCTGTGGCCTGTGATGGAAGGAATAGGATACGGCCTTGGCAGCTTCAGCATGTCTGCAAAGCAAGATAAGAAATGAGGACAATAATCACTTGGAGATTAAAAGAAAAACTCACTTGGGATCCATTGCACGTTTGAGAGATCGCAGTACGCTATTCTCGCTAATGTCCTCGTAATTAAGGAGCACACCCATGCCTCGTTGCACCAAGGCGGCTGCGTTTAGGAACTGATCACCATACATGGGTGTGACAACAGTTGGGACACCACAATAAGCCGCCTCCGAGCTGCCCATTAAACCAGCATGTGTCATAAAAACCTTTACATTAGGATGACAGAGTATATCTCGTTGTGGCAGCCACTTCATAATGTGCATGTTGGCTGGTTTATTGGGCAAAGTATCGTTTTCCCACTTCCAGATTACTTGCTGCTTCAGTCGAGCCACAGCACGCACAATTCCATCCCTTCTCGAAGTGGATAGAGAATTTGCCCGTATCATGGAACCCCAGCTGATGAGAATAACGCCATCTTCGGCATTGTCCAGCAGTCTTTGGAGCTCAGCACTCATTGGTTTCGACTTCTGTATGTGTAGACCACCCAACTCTATGACATTGGGAGGCAGGGGCTTGGGTCCACTCAGCGAGTAGTGTTGATTCACCAGGAATACGGATGTATTCTTTGCTAGGTCACCCACAGAGGGAACATCATGGCCAAACTTATATTGAACGAGGGCATCTGCAGCGGGAATCGAGTACCATCTGGAGATTAGATATTTAGTTTAATATGTAATGTAAATATTTGTTTAAAATATTATTAATCACATATCGAGCTCTAACCGCAAAATAACTAAACCTACTTACGTTAACTAAATGTTTTTAGTTAATAGCTACGTTAACATTGCGGCTAGGGTTAAACATCTTGGCTATAATTTCTTACATCTACTTACTTGTACATTAAGTTCAGTGCGTGGAAACTAAACCAATTGGCCAGACGACCACCCAAGTCCATGTCCTGGGACTGGCCCAAAAAGAGAACTGGAATATGCGAAGGGATTATCGGAGCTCCCATTCTCTCATAGTGCCAGGGCATCATGGCGCAACTACTTAAAGCCACAACGGGTGCCTGCAACATATATGCCACGCCCATCATGCAATCCGTGTTAAACTGTTCCATAACAATGACGTCATAGTAGCCCGCCTTTTTCTTAAGAATCGTTTGCAAAGCCTCCGAACGTAGGGTCAAGTTGCAAGATTGCTTTCCCCATTCGTGCAACAAAAAGAACTCCACAAAGTGATTGTAGAAGGAGCGTTTCTCAAAGAACTGAAAAGTTTTAGAGAAGATAAAAAGATAATTATTAAATCTGACATTTAGATAAATATTTTAGTTGTTTAGTATGTTTTTCAAATTCAATTTCAATTTATCTACTTTGAATAAAGGAAGTTACAATTTCTGTTCGTTCTTTGTTTTTAGAATCAACGAGTTAATATTTTTTAAGAATGTATAAAAGCCTTGTAAAACACTCTTTCTTCGTTGATCTTTTAGTAAATTTTTCTTATTTTTGCAAACTACAAACTTATAGAATATAGGAATTGTGAAGGCATCGAAAGTACACATCTCATTAATAGAGTGTATATACTCTTTAGTGGAAAAAGAGTAAAAGTTCAATGAAGTTTACTTTCGCTTTAATTAAGATCATTATTATGTTTGTTGAATTTACTTTGTTGTTTTGTTCATTAATTGAGACAATGAAATTGCTGCGAAACCAAAAGTGAAAGTTCATTTCATGCGTTATATGCCTTGAGGTCATCCTTGAGCAACATGATATGTATTCCTGCAGCAAAGTTGCTTTTTACAAAACAATATAGATATAGCGCAAGCTAACTTTAGTACGCCAAAGTTTGGATACCCTTGCAGGACCCTGATTTCGAAACGATTGTTCACATGGCATCTATACAATATAGTAGTCCGATATGCACCAAATTTGGTCAGCCGGTTTGAAACTTAGCCAAACAAACAATGTTTGAATAAGATATCTATGATATAGTGATCCGATCCGGGCGGTTCAAACATATGTACTGCGTGCCGCAAAAAGACGGACCTGTACCAAGTTTCATCAATATAGCTTCAAAGCTGAGAGACTTGTTTGTATAGAAAATGACAGACATGGCTATATCAACTCAGCTCGTCGTCTTGATCAAGAATATATATACTTTATGGGGTCTGAAACGCCTCCTTTAATGCGTAAGAAACTTCGTGACAACATTATAATACTCTCTCTGCAAGGGTATAAAAATAGTACTGCTTTGTGAACGCATAAGCACACATAAAGCAGTGCAAGCAGTTCAAGCAGTACATTTTAGAGCTTTAGAATTCCGTTGAGTTAGAAGTAGCTTGAATACTTAATTTTTCAGTTAAATTAATTACCTTGAGGTCAACACTGTTTGTTAGCTTATCCATGCCGCTAAGTGGGAAATCCTTGTAGCGTACAGGCGGATGTTTGGTGGGAAAATGGCTAACCACACTGACATCATGACCCGCTTCAGCCAATGTGGTCATAATGGGTTGAAAGAAGTGGAAATGACTGACGCCGGCATGTGGAAACAAGCCCAACACCTTTAATGGATGACCTGCATCCACTTGACCGAGGATGCAGAGCGTCAACGTTAACGTCAGCGTAAGTAACATATTTGCAGAAGAATTCTGTTTGGTATGTAAAAAATGAATTAAAATTAGAAAAATCGAAAATAACACTTGTTGCTTTGATTATTTGCAATAATTTGACCTTGGCTGCAGCTTGCAATTCTTCTGCGCATGACACAATCACAAAATTATGTAAATATCTAAATAGTTTAGTGTAAAATGCACAATACCGTAAAACAACAGCTGAGGTGACACGTCGTTAATTAAAGCGTGATATGAACGTTCACTTTATTGAGCAACACTTATAACGGGAAGACCCTCCCAAGACGAAGCTCAATTAAATGCGTACTCCTCTAAAAGAAGCGGCAGCGTAGAAATCCACATGTGATTTGGTTGACTTACGACGAGCGACTGACTGACAAGACTGCGAACACAGGTCGCTTGTAAATTAAAAGTTGTAATGGCAATTTGCGACTCTCTCCACACACAACGCAGCGTTGCTGCACCGAAATTTGACTTTGTTAGTATGTGTGTATTTATGTGAGTTCACTGATCACCAGCGAAAATGGCTTTCTACACTCTTTTACTCTCAGCAACGCAGCCATGGCGAGTGCACTTACTGCCAGTGATGCCAATTCGTCATTTTTCCGTACGGATTTGTTCGGTTTTCCGCTGCTTCATCTGGGAAAAATCTCAAACATCCTCTATCCGCAAAACTGTTTTTCTTTTTATATTCCAAAAGGATTCTATACTGTCAATTTTGGAACTTATCCAAATTAGTAACGATATAAGGTCAAAAGAGTTTCCAAATATGAAAACATTCACTTTTTAAAACAAAAGAAAGTTGAAAACACGTCAAAGTTTTGGTCAGAAGAAAAAATATCGAGACCCCGCAGGCATTTTTCCGTTTTCAGAATTGGTGACTTTCGCTCTGACTCTTCTTTCGTTGCCATGGTCAAATGGGGAAATAGAGAGGGTTTTTAGCCAACTTCCTTGATATAAGCTAAATTGAGGAACCGTCTAGGAATAGAGTCGTTAAATGCTATTTTGACAATTAATTATTTCAATTTTATGCATGTGTATATTTTATCTCGTGAAGATTCGGATGGCTCGACCGACACAATTCATGTTAATAGGCGCCATGACGACTTTAAAACTTTTGTATTGAAAAGCTTGTTTTTTAGTTTTACAGCATTTTTCCCCTGTTTTCTATAGTCTTTTTTCCGGAAAAAACAGACATCACTCATGAGCAATTTTCAGAGTACAGTTGAAGTCTCCTTAAATTTTGCAAAGTAACCGATCGGTTACTGCTGATACATGCTGATACATGAAGAAGTATGTACATATGTATGTATATGAATATTCATGTATGGGTGCCATTAAAATATACGCGTCGGAAGCTTTTTGTTTTGGGTGCTTTGCTCTTCAATAACAACAACCGGTTGTGTTGCACGAGACTCATAAACAATCAAAACAATAGTCAAGTTTTTGCTTTATCACCTGAAATATGTACACCAGAATTGTAATGACGTTTGTTATCATCATTCTGTTATAAGGTTGCTGCTACTGATAAATTTGGCTGACTTTACTTAATGATTGCAATTTTACCTAAATCCATTTACAATATGATGGAAAGTCGGGGTAGCTATAAGTCGATCACTCACTGAAAGTGTGCATTTCATAATCACACTAAATAGTGTCTAGTAATCATTACAAAGAGAAATACAATTTAATGATGCGTATAATAGAATAGGTAATCATTATAAAACAATTACTAGGTATTAGATAAATCACGAGTTAATATGAATATAATCCATATCAATTATATTTGCAGTTAGATTATCCGGTATAAAACGATTATTTAACAAATTTTAATAAATAAATATTTATTGTTATTAGAGCTCAAAAAACCCATGAATAGTGCTTTACAGAAGTGAGTTTCTATTTTCTAGATCACGTTTCTGAATTTGATTATTATATTTGCTAAAAGAAAACTAAAACAAATTATTAAGAAAATAAGATTTATTCTTTTCTTACAGACTAATAATAACAATAGAAAATTTCATCAAATGAAATTGATAAGCATATTGCATTGTTTATATTCGGCAAAGTTGAAATACAAACAGAAGCATTATCAATAAACCAATATTCATGTACTTAAATTTAATATTTATTGTTGTTTCGTTTTGGTTTTCGATTGGGCACTACATTTGCCCCATGACCATTTGAAGAGCTTCATTAATTGCCAGAGAATGATGACACACACTAATGTAATGGTTAGGCAGAACACGTAGATGTCGATTGAGTTGTAGACAAACCAATTGATATGCCTGGCCAAACTTTGAGATAGGGGAGCTCCACTTGTTGCAATGACATGTTCGATCCACCAGATTGCCAGGTCTAGAGGTTCTTGGGGACGTTCCCGGAAGGCGATCGTTGAACGTTTCATTTGCGATGCAAAACTGTTGAGATATTGAGAAAGGTTTTATATTTAATATACTTTTATATAATAACAAAAATAGTAACCATTTAAAATACATTTATCATTTTGAATATTTAATATATACTATATTATAGATAAACCTACCTCTCGTTTAGTATGATGTCCAGAGCCTGGCTAAGATGCGGCTCATCAAAGTCTTTAAAGTCTACAATTACTCCAAAGCGACGTTGTTCTACGGCACCAGCATTCAGGAACTGATCTCCATAGAACGGTGTTACTACCATTGGAACCCCACAGAAAACGGATTCCGTTGTGCCCAGTAATCCACCATGTGAAATAAAGGCTTTAACTTTTGAATGACACAACAGATCCCGTTGTGGCAACCACTCGAAGGTATAAAGGTTCTTGGGTTTCTCCTTCCCGGTCGTCTGATTTGTCATGCGCATCACAAAGGTATATCCGGAAAGCTTAGAGATGGTGTCGTAAAGTGCCTTCAGCTTGGTGGAGGGCAGAGTGCTGGGATTGACCATGGAACCCCAGCTGATGTAGATGACGCCTTGATTTGATGCATGGAAAATGCGTTCCAGGTGCTATCGATTGAATTTAATAATTAAAAAGAATGACTTTAAATAGTTTATCATATTTAAGTCAAGAACGTACAACAATTATAAATTTTGTCATATCTAAAAATATTCTACAATTTACCTTAAAGTTTAATTCATTTTACGAGACCATAAAAGTAATTAAATCAAGTTGCTTAAATATAAATCTATAAGTCTGACATTTTCAAAAGAGGACTCAGAATATGAATTCAATTCTTTCTGATTATGTATTGAATAATTTTCTGAAAAATTGTCTCTGTTTCTTCTTTGTCGTAGAAATTTCTGCACCAGTTTATAAAAGCCATGTTTTTTTTTTAATCACACCTGCCATTCAAATGGTATTTAGTTACAAGTGTGTAATAATTTTGTGACAGACTACGTAACGTGCATACGTACATAACAAGACAACGACACTATCAGCTTGGTTAGGTTTTCTATCATTATTCTTAAAGTCTGCTTGTCCTTACTGGGTATCTCTCAGTTGAGTACACTTCTCTGTAGTGTTCATCTTATAATCCTTATCTCTTATGTCGATTCAAATGAATCACCTATTATACCTACCGGGGGCAGTGACTTGGCAGTTCCCATTTGTAGTCCTCCCACCTCCACCACGTTGGGGGCATAGGGACGGGAGCCGGTCAACGAATGGTGTTGATTGATAAGCATAAGACTCGTGTTCTTGACAATCTCATTGATCGTCGGAAGACCGAAGCCAAAGCGTTGACTTATCAAGGCGTCTGTTGCGGGCTGTGTAATGAAACTGAAAGCAAGAGATTAGAGAAAGTGCAAATTGAACTGAAGAAGAAAATCTTTCACTTACTTGTAGAGTGCATTGACAATGTAAAAGTGTAGGAAATTATTGACGCGTGCCACAAAGTTCATTTGATCCGTGTAGGGCAAAAAATTCATGGGCATTATAGGGTTAATAAACGGTGTGCCCATACGCTTGTAATGCCACGGCATTATAGCACAACTGCTGAGTGCTATAACTGGAGCATCTAGTAGATGTGCCACAGCAGCAATACAATCGTTGGAGAAATGCTCCAAGATGATGACGTCATAACGAAGAGGGGAGCTGAGGAGCTGGGCAATCAGTGGAGAGTTCAATGCCACCTTGCAGGAGCGCAAACCCCAATCGTGCAACATGAAAAATGTAGGCACCTTAAAAGGCAGTTGTCCCAACAGTGGCGTCTCCTTTTCAATCACCTATGAAAAAAAATAGAAAGAATAAAATATACTTCACATTAACGATCTTATTTTCGGTTTCTTTTTTCGATGAAGTTAATCAGCTTTTGCCGTGCAGTGTAAATTGCCTATAACACTAATGTTAGAAAAAGCACAACTTTACAACCAACAACTGGGTTCTAAATTAGAACTTCTAATTTCAATAACGTAATTTCTCGCCGCACTTTATTGACGTATGTTTTTAAATTTAATAGTTTTCGCACAGAACTAAAAATGTTTTGTTTTAAAAAAAGCTAAGAACACAATATCTTTTAAAAGTTTATGTGGCACGTTGCAAGTTATTGAAACCCACCTGTAGATCCACAAAATCCGTAAGCAGCGGCATGCCCTCAAATACGTAATCCGTGTAGTTTGCCACTGGCTCTTTAAGTGGAAAATAACTATACATGCTGATATTGTGCCCCCGCTCCGCCAAGGCCACGAACATGGGTTGAAAGAAGTCAAAGTGACTTTTGCCAGGATGTGAAAATAGGCCGAGTATCTGAGCTGCCTCAGTGCCAGCCAAAAGACCCAAGAGCAGCACCAAAGCCATGCCACAAGCCATGTTGATGCCGCACCTTTAGCTACAGATACTTTTGTATCTGCACAGTACTTAAATGCAAATTGGTATCTTAAAGCCAAGATCGTGAGCGGCGTTTAACCCACAAAGCTATTGTTGTGGTTGCAACGGTCAGTTGCTGCAACAAGTGTGGCACGCTGACACTGTTTTAATTATAGCTGCAACTCGAAGCTGGTTCAAATGGCATTTAGCTTGTTTTCCGATTCGATTATGTAAGAATCACCTTGAGTTTTCACACAATCCCTTAGCTGTTACTTGGCACAATAAGAACAATGGAATTTTTGAATAAATCTTCTGTTTATTACTGATATTTGCAACTTGTCTATTAGACGCTTCCCGACAGACTAACTTTTACTTGTTGCCGCGAGTTGACAACAGAGATCCGACTCAAAACTAAAAATAAATAACTCAGACTTAGACTCAAACTCAGACTTGGAGTCGACTCCAATGCACTATTGTCGTGGGGCCCTGTGGCAACTGGAGAAGGAAGGGGCAGCTGTACTTGCCACAGGCTCAATTAGTTGTGTGTGTATGTATGTATGTGGCAACTTCGATTACATTCAAATTTCCAATGATTCAATCATTGTAATTAATATGCAAATTGCATATGTAATGAGATTTACAGTAATTACAACGCTTCTCTCACTCTCTCTCACATAAATATAATACTTTGTATGGCTAGTAAAATATTAATTAATTTCGAGACCGCAAATATAAATAACAATAGTAAATGCAATTACAAGTCTGACTCTCACATTTGTCAATTTTAAATTAAAACAAACCAATTTTATTTAAATTAATTTGACGACATTTGTTTTATATTCAATATGATATTTAATAAGTTAATGGTCAGTTTGTTTTTAATCAATCAATAAACTTTACAATGATGTCTAAGCTCCTTGGGTCTACAAGAACGGGATACAAATTTTTCATCAATCTGTTTTAAGTTTTTAGCATCTAAAGAAAATTTAATCATTTAAATAGAAACTCAGTAACTTAAACTCAATTTAATTTCTTGACAAATTTGATTTTCTGTTCTTATCACAATTCTTATGAATTCTATCGCTCAACCAGAAATCTGATCTAATCGCACCAACTGCATATAGAAGACTGAGTTTTACCTGAAAACAGTTTTTGTTTCTACGGGTAGAAACAAAAATAAACGAACTTATATTATTTACTTATCGGTTTATAAAGAGTGTTTCAATTGTGGACGATGGACTGGAGTATATCCCGTCTTCTTTCAATTTTTGAAACCTACGATTTTATTAATTAGAAGTTCATAAGTTCACGAAGTCATCATTTAATTATTTGTTTAATGTTTTATGATATATTTAATGATCTTTGAACAGAGAACTCGGAATACGACGCGGCGAATGAAGTGAACAAGCTGGGATTGTTTTTAGGACTGACTGCCGAGAGACTCGGCATGTTTATTGAAAAGTAAAATTCCTATATCTAACATATTTCAATCTATATCTAAAGATACAACTAGGGATATTAGTTTAGGCGCTGCATATGATAACGCTTTCTTATCATATGCACATGGTGTGAAAACTCCGTATCTACGGAGGACTGAATTTACTTAGGTCTATGGGAATTATTCTTAATCCAAAACCAGAATTTCCATTGGTCTTAAATGTATAGTTTATATCTTACAATATAAGATTAAACAATATTCGTAATTTGTTCCAACTCTACTTTCTACATTAATAGTATTAATTAGATTAATTAATTGTTATTAATATTAATGATTTAAAATAAAGTCAAAAATATATTATGATACTTCTGAACAAAATAAATAAATGTGTTATTTATTTAAGAACTTACCTATTAAATATACTCCCCATACCCGTTTTTTGTAAAAGTAGCAGTAAAACAATTTCAAACAGCTCCTAAAAAAGTGCCATAAATAATTTTTTTAATTTTCATTTGCTGTCAAACGCACCTTTCTCGTAGCTTACTTTCGTGCTGTCATTAGGAAGAGGAAGTCTTATTAGAAACGCTGCTCCAATTGGAAGCTCGTATTTCTTTCAACTGAGAAAAGGGGAGAGAGAACCTTTCAAGGAGTGACAAAAGTTCTGGCAGTGTTGAAATTTGGCTTATTAAAATTCACTTGGCTGATAATGGGTCGAATAATAACCATAATTTTTGAGATACTTGCAGTAATTTCAAAATGTTGCACAGTGTATATAAAATATCATTGTGAGTGCGCCTGGGGCAAGTCGTTAAAATTAAGGAAATTATTTAATTAGGAAAAATTTTCACGTTCCGCTCAATTAACAGAAACAAGTGAGAAACTTGACTGAGATTTTTGAGAACTTTGACTGGGAAAAACTGGACGATGCTGCCCGATGTCAACAGCTGCGGGGTCGGTTGATGCCTGACAAAAGGGGGTTGTGTTTGTGTGTGTGTGTGTGTGTGTGGGGGGGGGTGGTGGAAGGATGACGTCTGGTAGGAAGTGTTGTGTTAATATTTGCGACACGTCATTAAATGCGCCTTAATTGTGAAAATTTTCACAAGCGAAAAGTGAAATGCCAAAAGCAGCACAATTTACGACACATTATCAAATCAAGTGTGGAAAAACTTTTGGAAAATTACACACAACACACACACATACGAGACTCAACAGCTGGCTGAGAATTGAAAACCTTTAAGTAAGTTAGTTCAACGATTTTCCTGAAAATCGATAAGCATCCGAAATTGAAAACGTATCAATTTATTTTAACGTCTTTGGCTTTCGCATTCCTATTATAGAATTCGCACCATTTTCCTCTCGTTTTTTCCCCCATTTTCTTTTTGCTGATAAACGGCAATAAAATGGAATTTTAAATGATAGCAATCGCATTGAAAAGTCACGAGATAAGTGAGAAAAAAGGGTTAGCAACAGCGCGTGTCCTGTGAAAAGTGGGCGGGGCACTTTTAACATTTTCCAGCCATTTACATTTAATAGAAGTGCATGAAATGATAAGAGTGCGAGTGTGTGTGAAATTTATAACAAATCAATAAAATGACAATAGGTGCAAACTTTATCGATGGCCCGTAAGGGGTGGGAGAGGTCAGGGGAGAGGGTTTAAGGTAACTGCGGACGCCGTTCCATTGTGCAAAATATTTACCATTGATAAAGTGCTGGGCGACCAGGGAAGTTCCCATATACATATATATGTATATACCTACGGGTTGGGGCCTCAAATGAAAGTTTTCGATAAACAATTTTTCGCACGGAAGTGCAATTTGAAGTGAATGCTTCATTTCCATGTCCTGAAAATGCGGAAATTATACAGAGAAAGTTTCTAATACATTTGTTACCGCCAATCAATCGCTTTGTCGTAGGTGTTCTCGATATTGCGTCAAAAGGGGTGGATTTAGTTGCCTATCACTCCCAAAGTAGGAGCTTTGCCTGGCAGGTACAAAACTTTTGCGTCAGATAGACATATTGCTATCTCAAAGAAGTATCCGGAAAATTCTATTAGGTGTTTGGGTTAGTTCGGGTAGTTGGTCTAACAGTTGGATTTTACGTAACCTTTTCGTTTGCATGAAATTTTCTAATTAATTTGAATCATATGAACTTGTTGGGGCTGTTGAAAAATTAAATTCAAATATCACAACGATCTTTATATTATTTTGTTAAAAAAATTCATTTAGTTAGTTAACAAAATTATTTAAAAACGTCGAAAGCGAACAAAAGGTAGCGTGATAAATGGGTTAAATAAAATAAAAGCCTAAAGGTATGCACCAAAAAAGTGTTTCGGTTCGATTCGCGCGCGTTTTAAAAATGAATAATGTAATATTGTTTTTATTTTTTAAGAAACAACTGATTTTTATAAAAAACAATTCAATGAAATTATAAATTAGATCAATTAAAGCGGATTTTTTTAAAATATGTATCGTAAGATTGCAAAAACAAAATTCAAGCATATGTATATGGCGGTGGACTTTTTAAATATTTGTAATTATTTCATAGGCGATATAAAATCAAATAAGAGAAAAAGTTTGTAAAACGTCAGCAAAATAATTAATTTATTTAAATTTGTTTATATTAAGGTTAATTAGTGTACCCACACGGCAGCTCAAACTAATTTTAAATCGAATAGAACACTAAAGTTATATGTATCGTAAGTTTGCAAAACAAAATTCAAGCATATGTATATGGCGGTGGACTTTTTAAATATTTGTAATTATTTCATAGGCGATATAAAATCAAATAAGAGAAAAAGTTTGTAAAACGTCAGCAAAATAATTAATTTATTTAAATTTGTTTATATTAAGGTTAATTAGTGTACCCACACGGCAGCTTAAACTAATTTTAAATCGAAAAGAATACAAAAGTTCTAAAATTTATTATTTTTATACTTTGTTGTTTTAAAATCTAGTATGATTTAAGTTAAATTAAGATTAAACAAAGTGTGAAAAATAAATCGTAATAAGTTAATTAAGAGCGAATTGAAACAAACTTTTCTTTAAGAAATTTATTAATTAAGTATTCTAAGCATAACTGTGTTAAAGAACAACGCACAAATTACTGACGTGAGAAATGTGGCAGCTATTCTGCTCAGGTTGCTATTGCCACTTTCTCACTGCAGGTGTCTTTAATTGACAGCACAAAACTAAGTATTTCTAGCCACGTCACGTGATCTATAAACGCTCCCCTTCACACCTCAATTCCCCTCTCCAGACATACTACATATGCTGCATTGATTTAGTTGTAAGCGGCTTTTGACTTTGAGACATTTGGAGACGTTTACCTAAGGAGTAAGGTGTCGTTTCGTCCTGGTATATCGATTAATAAACAAACTTTGAAGTAACCATCAAATGTGTGTGTGTGTGTGTGTGTCTGTATGTGTATTGTAGCTGTTCTAGCTATTTCCGTGACAGTAATCAATTTATTTTTGGCAGTGCGCCGATTGCGTTTCCGTTCCTTGGAGTCTTGCCGAAGCATTGGAAGAACCTGTGCCTTGGATCAACTTTTTGGCCAGAGCTCTTAAGGTTTCGTTTGGTTTTGGCGTTGCGATTTCCGCCAAAATGTCGATAAATCATGCTATGGGTTAGATGAAATAGTTCAACTTCGAAGACAGCGACAAGAATGGAAATTGTAATGGCAATTGGGGTGGAGGTAGTAGTAAGTGGTAAGGATAGAAACTTTAGGGACAGATCCTTTCAGGATGTTGGCGTGATAGATAAGCCCAAGAGAGAATGGGTTATTCTTCACTGTCTGCTTAATCAATCTTCTTTTTGGCAATTAATTAATTTTGGCCCAAAAGTCGACGGCACGTGACCATCAAAATGAAGTGAAATCTCTTTAAAATCATTTCTCGCCGAGTATTTTTTGATCTGTAATAAAATGTGTTGTCCATTTTCAAATCAAGGGGGGTCAAGTGCTGCTGGAATTGATGTTTCGTTTATGATTTATCGTCCAAGTCATCGTATCATTTCCTCCCCCTCTATGGCTGATACTTAATGGCCAGCATATTGCACAGCAGCCATGCAAAAACCAAAAACTAAATTGGGGTTGGGTTTGGAATTGTTTTATAGCCAACATCGTCGTCGTCATGCTGTCATAATCATCAGAAGACAGCATTCATCCATCGCCCGTTTTGCAACGCCCACATGTGCCTGGGTCTCTTCTATATTCTCTCTTTCCCTCACTCTCTCATTCTCGCTGTAGACAACACTCACTCCAGGCATACTGATGTAATAACCATGTTTTCAGCTTGTAATGCGGCAGCAACAGAGTCCTTGGCTATTACGACATTGCGGGGGTTAAAGTCAAGTCCCGGCTATAACAGGGGGGCGGTTAGGCCAAGAGGGTCGCCGAAGTTCGAGGGTTCCAGGGTTCGAAGGGTGTGCTACTTGTGCGAGTTGTGAATTGTTTTTGATGTTAAATGTGTGATAATTTAATGACTGTCGACGCCTAACGCATCACAGGACTTCGTCCCGTTCGCAGTCTCAGTCTCAGTTCTCAGTCTCAATCTGTGCCTTCGAATTGAGGAAGAACATAAGCAATCTTCACTTGAGCTGAGCGTTTAATTTAGTGGAATAATAAAAACGTTTTTCGGGCATAAAATTCTCTGCGGCTGGAGATGATTTGTGCACTTTTCTAAACGATGTAACAGATTGTCTTTTAATGGTTGCTCTCTGTTTCATAATTGTTCGAGGGTTGTTTTCAGACATATCAATCCAAAAATGATATTACGATTAGCCTGAGGGAAATCCAAACTGATTTATTACTTCCAACAACTGAAGTTGTAACTATGCAAATTGTTAAACTAGAATCAATTGATAAACAGCCCGGAAATACAAGTTTTTTCTGGATTCCGATATCCAGTTATCTTTCCTCTTACTCATCTTAAAATTGCATTGATGTTGTTTCTATGCTATTTAACTTTTAAGTGAGTTTATTCATCAACTTGTCTAGAACCAGTTCGAATTTCTCAATTCGAAATTCATTTGCATACTTGACCTGTGATTTTATTTCCATAGTCACATTTTCTGCTAGTGATTTCTATAATTTTCTTTAATTCGATGAGTACGTTTTAGATTCTAAAACGTTATGTAAACTAACTGGTTTCTTAGCTACTTTTTTGTAGAAGGAAATGAAAAGCAAAATATCTTTTATTGAATTTTTAAATTTTTAATTGATATTACATATTCACTCAATCATCAAATTGATAATAGATATTAAATTTATATGCATTTAATAATGTTGTTAAATTTTATTGTTATCATTATAATCATGTGTATGTATATCAATATTTATTGATACTAACAAGAATTTAAAATTAAACAAAAATATTTGCTCGCCTGGTTATTGGTAACAATTAAATACCTAATAAATTCATTTCGATTTTTTTCTAAAATTCTTAATAAATTAATATTTTTCCAAGATTCCCAATAAATTGACAATCAATTAGTCTACAGGAATGTTTCGTATCTACGGTGGCTCACAGCTTATCTCAAATTTAACGTCTAAAAACATGAAGGAAACATATAAATAAATCTAACGTTTTTTTTTGATAAGTTAAAAAATATGGCTAGCAACCTGTATTTAAATATTTCTTTTTTTTTTTTGGTTAATGTTTTTTTTCATTGGTTTTACTAAACTGTGAGCCACTGAATATAATTGTAGTCACTTAGTTTGTTTAATTCAATGTTGTATTCAACTTAATAATTTATTCCGTCAGTTTTTAGATGTACGTTTAAGTTTGTTTTTCCATTCACTTTATTATTTGATTTTACATTTTATTTATTTGCAATGCTTATTAAAATTATTAAATTACCTTATTTTATTTTAAATTTCAAGCCATTTTTGTCAATGGATCTTTGTTGGCGTTTAATGAATAAATAGTATGAATATATCCATTACCGTTTTATAGCCAAATCTAACCATGCCTTGAGCTTTTTAGCCTTCTTTTTCTATGAGTCTAAGTGAAATTCCGCTCAAAACTAATCAAAATTTATGCAAATCCATGTGAACGTTTGTTTTGGCTTTGGATTTCGCGTTTAATATGAAAATATGGCGCATATGGAAAAAAACTGAATTTGAAATGTGCGAAATGTGGCAAACTCGCACACATACATAAAGAGACACACCCACACACACATATATGCACATACTGATTTGCATATGATGACAAAGTGCTTGCAGACAGCCGCAAACAATGAAAAATGTTTTCAGCCGGCGGCTTTGTGTGGAACGGATGCTAATAATTTAATTTGCCAAAATGAAAAAAAAATAACAAAACAAAACGAATACGAATACGAAAATGGAAAAAGATTTTTCGCAAGCCGGGAAATGTTGCCAATGTGACACGTGACTGCGATTTATGTTTTAAAACAGGCGTCAACAATTAATTTGATATATATGAAATATATATTTATTGCAATCAAAATGCGAGAAACATTATAATGATTATTTTCATCCTCATCCTTATTTTCATCCTCTTTCCTAGCAGAAGTGCAGGGCATTGAACTGCTCCCGATTGTTAGCAACCATGTTGTTGTATTTGTAGGCCGCGGAATTGTAGCTGCTACCGGATCCCGATGAGTTCACGGTGAGCCTGTTATTCCTCAGGAAACTATCGACAGGACTGCTGGATACGGCGTATTTTCCGGATACCATATCCGTATTACGCATGGGACTCAGATGTTTGGCTGGTATGGCCTTGCTGGGTGTACGATTCTGATGGACCATTTTTAAAGAGTTGTTTTTGCAGTTACAGTGGGTACAAAGTTGGGGCGTATGAAGTCAGGGCACGTTGGTTAAAAGTGTCAGGACGGAGAATTCAAGCTGATTGCCGCAGCTGCTAGTGCCTGAAACCTTTTTAGATGACAGATGCTTGGACAGACTGCAATAATAGAATCAATTTAGTAAAGATATGAGAGAGGTTTGTTCAGTTAAAACTCACCTTATATTATTTAGAAGCTTCGCTTTGGTATCTGGTGTCTTCATTGACACATTTGCTTTGTCACTTTTTGGAAATATTTTGATAGCCTTGCTGGTTTTGACCACGTTTGATGCTTTCTTGGTTGTGTGTTAAAAGCGGCAACTGCGAAACGCTTTTATACTCGAAACTCGCCAACCGATTCGATCTTTGATCTAGTTCGTATCATCAGTATCATGCGGCCAGAGCGTGTTTGCTGGCCGCGAAACCTGTTGGGGCCCGACATGTGTATGCAAATCTCATCATATTGTTATGAAAACATTTGAAAACAAACTTTATATCAGTATATTGCTAACGTATATTGGCATGCGTCAATACTGGCCAAAGAAAAAGCACAGAACGACGTCATTGTTGTCAAGAAATGTTAATCGATTAATACATTTTTGTCACAACAAATTTGACTGGGAGTTCCCTGTGGTAAGAATATTTTCGAAAGTCAAAAAATTATTTAAGAGTCATAGGACCTTTCTACTTAAGTAACTTCAATATAGGATGAAAAGTGGCTTCTTTTATTTAAGGACAAAATCATCTTTGTGCTTTTTAGTATGAAACTTTAAAAGAAATATAAAATTGCTTCACAATTTTAAACTTTTTGCTGTACACATATTATTTAAAGAAATTTGAACAATAACAATAACATGAAAAGGAACATTTTAGGAACTTTTTTTTAAGGACATTGCAGCTGCAATGCTGCCAGCTGAATGATTGGCTTCTGCCTCTTTTTACTACGTATATATATATATATGAGCAATCGTAAGAAACCGGTTCAGTCTGGAATATTTTCGTGAACCACATAATGTGGCTACAATTTGTAATGAATAATCTATGTGTTTGTTTCCATTTGCATATTGCATATAACGATGTTTTAAAGGCTACCTGATTGTTAGACACTCAAGTTGTTGTTAAGGCGAATATTAGCTGAAAGTCAAGTGCAAGCATTGACATTTAAGGCGAGAGTATCCAGACGGGCAAAGTACAATGAGTTGTGTTACTGTCAATGCCCTCAATTGAACTAATTATAATATTTTTAAAATTTAGTGTGAATTCGATTTAAAATCATGGACATAAAATTTATTAAAAAATATAAATTCTTAAGAATTATTTAAAGTGTTCAAAATTTACAACGAAGATAAGTTTCTTTAAGGAAACCCAATTTAATATTTAATGTATCGAAATATGCCTGAAAATGTTATGTATCTAAATGTCCTTATTCAAACAACACTTTCAGATAAAAATTTTCAATAGGAAAAGCTAAATTCTAGGGGCTATCGTGTATCAATCCGATTCTAAGACCTTTTCATCAAATGAATTTCAGCTAACTACAATTGCAAAGTTTTGAGTCTTAAGCATGAGAGAGAAATATGATTTCTGGTGCCCAAAACTTCGTTTGCAACTAAGTATTATCTCTATATTATTTCTAATTCTTGTAATTTCGTTATTACATAAGTTTGACAAATAATATTTGCACAGTCCACTACAAATTTCTATAAAAGATATGTAATTACATATGAGACTATTAATAATTTTTGATAAATTCTTCTTAAAATATGTTAAGTATACTTGTAAATAAGTGAAGTATCTGAAATATTAAAAATACGAGAATAAATATAATTTCCTTGACCTTGAATAAATATTCCTAAATAGCTTATAATAAATCGTACTGAATTCAATATTGTTTAAATGTTATATTTTTCTAAGCAAAATACAATTATTGGAAGAGATTTCAAGTTTTACAGGTAGATTGGGGTCTTAAAATGAACTCAACAAGGAAAATAGCTTTGACAACACGATTTTTGTTCAACTTTAAGATTCAGTGATGATTTGATTTTTATTTTCATGCTAACTATTCATCCGAAATTTATTGATTTGTTTTTACTAAAGTGTAGGTGGGATCGGTCGGTCTACAGCTGGATTACTACTATATAACTGACAATAACAGATTAAAATACTACTTAAAAGACGTCAACAGGCTTTCAAGCTGAGTTGTCTTGAATAAAAATTGGCTGATGCAATGAAGCGGGCATTTTTCATCATCATTCAGGCTCAGTTTGAGTATTCGATGTACATATATGTAGTATTCATACATATTTATAAGATTCAAGTGATGGTCATTCGACAAACAAAATAGAAATGCAACAATGTTGCATTACAAGGAAATTTATATCATCTATATAGAGTTCCGATAAATTAATACTGATAGATGATCTGATAGATGAGCCGGCCGGCTGGTAGACAGTATTGCCCCAGGTATTCAAACTTACGTGAGTTTCAGCAGGTTCAGACGGTGCTCAGCTGGTGGAACGAGTAAATATGTATATCTGTATATATGTATATTTGCATATATCTTTATCATTATTTGTAGTGTTGTTTTTGTAAATGTGATAAACCAGTTGGCAGCTCTCATTTGCATTGTCGTCGTCGACGACGTCGTTGAACGAGTTTTTGTCAACGTCTGAGACTTAGTCTGGGCCTTAGTCTGAGGTCTGGGTCTGGGCCCGATACGGAGTCGGGGCTTTCTTGGCTTGCTCACGTTGTTGGCAGCTGTTGCTTCTGTTTCATTAGAATTGTGACGCAGTTTGTAAGTTTTTGCAGTTTTTTGCATTCGTTCATGTATTTAAAGCAGTTGCAGGCATCGTTAGAGGTTCAGTAGAAAGTCGAGTACAGAAGCGAGCGCTACCTATTTAACGGAGGTGCACGTATCGGGGATTCCTTTGAATAAATTAATTTATTTCATTTTTCAAATGTGCAACTTGCAAAATTTTTGTGTCAATGCCAAAGAATAGCAAACGAAAACTTAACAAAAAATTTAGGTAAGTGTTTGTGTTGATCGATTAATCGATAGTTTTGATTAACGCACTTGATCGTCTTACAGATTAGGCATTAGTCTGTCATCCAGCAAAGGATCACGAACGGGCAACTCAGCCAACAATAAGGAATTAAAAGTATTAACGCTGCTACAAACCGTACCGTGAATTTTAAACTCTGCCTACAATATATGCGCAGTTCAGTCTAATTGGAAATTGGAATTTAAAAATTGAATCAAGAAATTTATTAAAAATTTATTGGAGTCAATCTAACCTGAGGAATAACGAAAATTCATCAACATGGTCTACACGGAACGCACTGACAAGTATTTGACTCCCAGCAAGGATCAGAGCAAGATCTCCTCGTCGTCCTCCTCGTCATCGTCCTCGTCCTCGAAGACACAGTCGAGTCACAGCTCGGGTGCCTGGAGCGGTCAGGCCTCCAATGCGGAGAAATGGAAGTACAATAACATGGTCAAGGATAATCGTGATAAGTTCAATGGCATGCACTTCTGTTAACTTGAAGCCCCTACAACATGGGATATTATTAGGGGGAGAGTATGACATCCTTGTGTATTATTATAATGCCTGCAACGTGATCGAGACTTAAGTTCTTTTGTTATATCTGGGTTCTATGGGTTAATTATAGCTTAGTCGTAGACTTGTTATTAATTTGATAATTGCTAAAAAAAAAGCTACAAATTCAAAATTTTGATTATAAAAATTTAAAAAAGATGCGCAAAAAACAAAACCTGTGTAATTTTTTGGCATGAAAGTTAACCTCACTTTCATACTGTACTTCCATGAGATGTGATAAATTCTTAGATATTGTCTTTTTGATTTGTTACAAGCTTTATAGCTTAAATTGGGACTCTCTCTCTAAAGCTTTAAATTGTTTTTGACAAATATTGAGGCAAGTTTGAATTTTTTATCTAAAAATGAGGTTAAGTTAATTATTTGAAAGGAAAACATCTTATACAATATAGAATCTGTTTTGAGATCTTGAGAAAATATATTGTAAGCTTATTTTTTCTAAGCGAATGGTCAGTTTGTGATTTTGTGAAAAAATAAAAATACTCTGAGATTTTTATGAGTCAGGTTAGTTATACTGAGAATATTTATTAAAATCTGATGTAAAAAAATCTATTCTATAGAGATTGGTTAAACTACAGCTAGCCTAACTTAACAAATCTTAGTCATATCTCTATTTCCATTTATTATAATTCCTATCAAATGACCTTGCTACTTGACTTCTATTGGTGTCCATGGCACATTTGCATGAATTGTGGCTATTGCCGTGATTAGCTTATGCGTTTGCACGTCCATCCCTGACTTCTTCCTCCGCTTCATTCCCCGGAACTTGGGACAAAGTGCACTTAATACACATTAGCTACGCTTATTTGACAGACCCGGCCAAAGGACTCAACGTGCCTTACTGCAATATTGATGATGTCTGTCCGTCTTCACAAACACCCCAATAAAATCATCCTCCATCTTCAATACCATACTCATCACCCTCAACTGCGTGTGGCGCGTGTCCTCTGCAGGGAGGAGGAAAGGGGAGAGAATCTGGGGTTGGGGATGGAAACAAGTGTATCTCTAGCTGCTCAGGCATTACCGCAGGACGACGTCCGGGTTCCGTTACGGCAGCATGGTCGACAGCATTTACGCATCGGATGGATTAGAAGTGCGAATTTTTATAATTTTTCAATTGTATTGTTTGCCAATGGGCAGATATATATAAGGTATACATATATAGGATGGAGTTTATGGATTGCTGGGAGTGAGCTGCGGTCGTCCTTTTGACACACGACTGCACAGGGTACAAAGCACGTGGCGTTGGCTATTAGAAACGATTTCCTTGACGGCGCTAATAGAATTTTTCTATAGACATCTACTCACTTTTTTTTTCGAAAATATTTCTGGGTCTTCCGGGAAGCTGTCACTGTGCGACACTTGACGTGTCCTCCGTCTAATTGAAGCGCTTTATTTTGATTCTCCTTTTTTTCTGTTTTCTCTATCAAATATATATATACGTTGTAATTACTTTGTTTCCAAGCGCCGGGTGGTCGCTTCTTAATCCAGCCAGGACAGGACAGGCCAGGATACGGTGTCGGTTTTGGCATCTTCGTCACATTGCAATTAAAAGCACACAGCAGGTGGCATCAAGGACCTTTGAACTTTCTGCTATAAAATGTGAATGTGTCACTTGCAAGGATTCCACAAACGGGCCTGATTTTTGATTCACCCAGAGGAAAAGCAATTATCACGTCATTATCATGGAAAGCCCGCAAAATGTATAAATAGAGTATAGAGATTTTATTTTTATTTTTTTTTTTGGCCCGAAACACGTACCCAAAGGACAATTTAACAGGAGTTTGGTCAAGCAAGTTCCTAGAAAATTTTTATAGTCAATGTTTCACTATCTGCCACGGCTTCTCGACTTCCGTTGACAGACAACCCTTATTGTTGAGGTCGTTGGGCGCCAATACCATTGCGATAACATCTTCCGACACAACATGTCACATGCCACATGCCACGTGGTGGAAAATTATGAATAATTTCCGTAACTTCTGTCGAGACGAGGCAGCTAAAATCGCAGCTTGCAATGAAAAAGTGACATGGCCATGCCCACCGCCCCTTAGAACAGACTGAGACCTAGAACCAGACCTTGCCTCGTGCCTGAAGTGTGGGGCGTGCCGTCAGATACAACTTCCGACATCCGACAGATGTTTTTCCCAATGTGTGTGTGTGTATGTGTGTGTGCGGGAATGCAAAAGCCGTCCTTCCCTTCACTGGGTTCAGGTTCTGTCTCTGATTTGGGCACTTCTACCTTTTGCTTGGGAGTTACGCCCGGTTGCAAAACAATTGACGGCAAATTTCTCGTCGCGGATGTCTCCGCCAGCAGCTTGTAAATTGTATTCGAATTGTGTATTGAGTGTATGTGAATCTGAATGTACTCGAACATCATGTACGGGCGTTGACATTTGCCAGAAAGGTGTTTAGCGGGTTGTTCTCATTCGCAGTCTCTTTCTCGTTGTTGTTGTGCGTGTCACATGGCAATTTGGTGGCAAGGTGTGACGCCAGTTGCCACACATCAAACAGACACATAATCCAAATTTGATTTGCCCCCGCTTTTCATAAATTGTTGTCTGCAATGTGCAAAATTGCTAAATATTTCATGTCAATTTCATGAATTTATTCATACTTCATTCATAATAACAATTGAATGCGGCAAAGTGATCAATGTGCTTGTCACGTGATCTGCGGAAAAGGTGCAAATTCTAATGCTATGATAAGTACTACTTATAAGAATATGAGTTATATTTTGTGAATGTTAATATTATTAAGTTGAACAATTTGTAATGTTAAAATTATTTAAAATCTCAAATGATCGAAACTTATATGCAGAAGTCAGCTTAAAGGTCACATAATTGTCAAAATTGATTATTTTTATGAGAGTATACAGTTCTTAAAATTTATGGAATATATTAACATTTGAAGAAAATTTAATTTAACATACGTTTGATACGTTATATCAAAAAGCTCTTGAATTTTGGATAAAGTAATGAGGGAATCAGAATCAGTTTGGAAAATAAAAAGATTGTCGAATTTGTTAGAAATAATTATTAAAATTATTTTATAAGTATTAAAGATTTAGGAAGTGAAACTGGCTTAAGTTAATTTTGTTTGACAAAGAGACAAACAAGTATCAGACTTACTGGCTTTGAAAATAAGTGTTATACAGCTTTCATTTTCATTTAGAAACAGAAATACAATTTATCAATTGATTATAATTAAAAGTATTCCTGGTATAATTATTTTATGAATCTGACAATTATGCATATCTCTAGGTAATCCACATTGACGTTAAACAAGACTCTACTCATAAATATCACATGACATATCTTATCATATCAAATCGTTTTTAATTCTGTCGTGTCGATGTGGCCTTATGACATATCTGGTTTGGGGGATTAAACTTATGCAAATGTAATATAATTTACAAAATATGCCAAACATGCATTCAAACAAAGGGCGGCAATTACACGAAAATCTCAATTCAATTGAGAACTGAGAATTGAGACGCGGCTGCCAATAAAAATGGAAAATCAACCACCGTGAAATATAAATATATAAAAACAATTTTTGATCCGCCATTTCTCCTCATGCTGATCGACAGCTGTCATGAATGACAATTGGATTGTCGAGCAATGAAATCTGCCCCCGTGGTCCCGGGTCAAACCCCTCGGATACATGGCCAGCTACTGTCACGGTTCCTGCCCTGTTCTGGATCTGAGCAAACATTAAAATCATCTAAAATATGCAATAAAAATATGAGACGCAATGAGACCACAGCATTTATATTTATAGATTCTGAAAAATTAGCGAGGTCATCAAAATCAAAACAAGAAAAACAAATACTACAAATACAACATCGAAGTTGATATGAAAATTGAAACAATGGCAATAGCTCTTCTCTCTGGCTTGAAGTACTTCATTGCAAGAGTGGAGGATACTTGAGCAAAACGCAGAAACGTGGTTGCGTTTTTGAGGATTGCTTTTTGTAAGAGTGAGAATATCCAAGCAAGGCTAAGGCAATGAACTACCGTTTTTTAATCGAGCATATTAGATAGGGATTTAAGAGATTGAAAGAAAGTAGAATTTTGTAATTGCTTAATTTAATTTATGTGATAATAACAATATTTTTCAAGCAAGGCTAATGGTCTTTAATGAAGCGTATGAGATAGAAATTAAAAGCTTTGATGAGCTATAAATGAAATGGAACGGAGTAGGAATTTTATCATTATTTAATTTAAATAAACTAATAACAATAATATTCAAGCACGTTTAAGACAAAGTTGTTTATCTGATTAAAGAGATTCAGAAAGAATGTATAAATTCATAGTAATTTAATTTAATTAATATGAACGATAATTTTTCTGGAATACTTCATAAAGCAACTATGTATATGCTTAAATTCAACAGCAGGACCTTCTAGCCGAAAATGTAGCCTAAATTATCTAAGGATTGTCTTTAATCCGAATCTTATTCTTTTGTTTTTAATTACTTCACTATCCCATACAACACAACTGTAAGCTTAACTAAAATGTTGACTTTATACTTAATATTTATTCTTAAATAATTTTTAAATATCACTTCTAAATGAGCTGCTACTTAAATTCCATAGTAGAGCATCCCTGCAGTCGATGTAGTCTAAAGATTCGACTGATTCTTCGCATTTCGAATCTGTATATTTCTATTTTCGTACAGAAAAAAACCTTTAAATGCAATTATGGTATATAAAACACGCCAATGATATGCTCAAAGTTTCTTTTGTTATGGCTTAAACACACACACACGCACACACTCGCACATACACTTATGTGCACATAAATCGGGAGGTTACATCTGAATGAAACGCGCCAAGAAGCTGCACGAAGCTTCCATTTGATGCACATACTTAGCACTCGGGTGGTTTCAACCTATATATAAAAGAGGGGAGTATATAGATGGAATGTCCTTATGTATAGGACATATGGAGGATATACGTTTCACAATCGCATCATTTTGAGCAATTAAGTGTGTGTATTATCCCTGTAACACCGCCACTGTCAAAGGGCCTTGAAAACACATCAAAACAGACGCTGTGCCTCAGTCCCTTGCCACAATGCGTTGCGCATAGGTCCTGCCACCGGAAGTACATTGAATATGAGTACATGTATGTGTAAGCGTATTTGTTTCTGTGTGTATGTGTGTGTGTATGCTTTTATGCGCAAATTGTGCATTTATGTCGACAATGACGACTCAACTTGACGCGTTGTGAGGTTTACACTCAACCTCAGCCGCTGAGACTCTGCTTCAGCTTCCATCTCCGGCAACCGCAACAGAAAAACAACAACAATGCATTACTTCTACTCATACGAGACTCTGATATGGTTGCATCAGGCAGTGTTGCCAAAACTGATCACGAGTTTTAAGTGAAAGTGGATTGATCAGTTGTAGTTCTATTCCCTGCCTCCTACTTAACCAGATATATGCTATTCTTAATTTCTTGGACTTAATATTTATTCATTAACATTAATGATTAAGTAGAAACTTTACAACTGGTTTTGAAATTTTTGTTAATGTAAAATATTTGTAAACGTAAAATCAATTAATACAAACAAACTATGATCAATGGGACATTCCGCATAAGAATCGGTTTGGTTTTTATTTGTTTTTATTATTTTTAAATGTAGAATTCATTTCTAGATCAAACCATGTTCAAAATGACATTCCACATAAAAAATTTATGGAAGTTTGAAGTCTGTTAAAATGTAAACTACTTATAAATATATGTTGTAGTTATCGTTTACCTTCGGATTTTGTTTGTACAAAAGAGCGCAGAGTTCAGCATGCCTGGATTTGCAGTCCCAGTTGATGTCACAGCTGGCGTCGTAATTGACGTCACTGTTTACCCCTTGTGAAAGCAGCGTTGTTGTGCCTACTTTTAGTCTTTGCATTGTCTGGCTTCAGGAGGAGGTGCACGGCTGTCAAGTCTGTTGATAAACTCGTAACTCCCCATTAGGCAGATACTCCTACTACCCTATCGATAAGGTTTTCTAATGAATTAATGATGATCCTTGGATTAGAAAGGGTAGAGTGGTACGTTTCATATATTTTACTTACCTTTTTGTAAAAATAGATAGAAGAATTTTCAATAAAATTATAGATGATTTAAAAATCCTTTTTTAAACATTCATACTTTAGTTAGCACTTACAAATCGATTAAAATTATCAAAAAGGTTTGGGTATCCTTTATTTCTATCTGGATTAAGGTGTTAAAAAATGTTAACATAAATAAAATTTAAATAATATATAAAAGATTACATTGTAAATATTGTTTTCCCCTTCTCTTTAAAGTTCTTCATTGACAAGATATTTTAAGAATTGTGTTGTATTTTATTTACTAGCTTACATTTTATATTGCAAAAGACTGTCAAATACAAGCTGGCCACAACCACGCCCATCTGCCCATACTGAAGTGACAGTTAGGCCAATTCAAAATTCAATTTAAATTCAATTGATATTTGATTCACAGCATCAAGGAAAACACTTCGCACAATCATATACACACACATTTCACACACACACGCAGCGGGGAAGCCCCATTAAGAGCTCTACATTTGCGCTCGGACTTTTACTTTGTGGTTGCCAATGGGAAGGCGATGAAAAGGCAAAAGTAAAGAAGCAAATGTAATTACAAAGCAAATTTTCGAGGAAAAGTCACAACGAAAATGTGATAATTGAAACAGGGGCTTCAAGCTCGAGACAGAGTTTGCCATAAGAAGAAAAACAATAAATTATGCACACAGCACATAAAAGACACAACCTGCCGGGTTGGCAACCTGAACAAACCCAAAGCAAACCCTAACAACAGGCCACAAATCTAAAACGGGGAAGGAAAGTTACACTAATTGCCCGACGGGCAGACAGAAGGTGGCTCTTTCAACAATGAATCCTGAAGCAACAGCGACAACAACAACAGCGGCATCAGCTTGTTTTTGTTTTCTCAGAGACGTTGTCGTTTTAAGCCCAGAAGCCATAGGACACACGACACACGAGCACATCCCCCAAAAAAGAAGCAGAGCAGAGACGTCCTACACGTTCCGGCAATCTCATAAATAATGTGAAAATTTCATTAAGACAAATTATTGTCTATCAATATGTTGCCACTGAAACGTTTCTGGGCTGGTCACGCTTAAGGGCAAGCTGTTCTCGCTACTACTCTTGTTAATCGCTTCTCGTTTCTTGTAACCAGGTCAGGTAATTGATTTTTATTTATGATGAGTAGTTCTTTTTTATGATATTAAGGCAAATTATAGGCAAATTATTTGGATTACTCATTAATCGTAGCTCGCATTCCAACATAGGCTGCTCTTTCTCTGAAGCTTTCTCTCGTCATTACGCTTAAAATGTTGATCCTTCACAGGAGAATGAAAATGCCTCCCTAGTTTTTAATATTCTCCCTTGCTAATTGCTGTTGCTATTCGCTACTCTCTACTCAATCTCGCTACTCACTACTGTCTACTATCTACTTGTTAATCAGTATTCGCTGTAGTTACTCGCTCTAGCTTCTTACTACTGCATCTTGCTCCAATCACTTTGTCCCTTAAAATTATCATTATTCGTTGCTCATTTGCTGTCTGCCGTCTGGTCATGGAAATGCCCTTTACTTGTTATGCGTATACGTATTTGCGCCTTTGTTTGTATAATAATATTTGCGGCTCATAATTGCATAAATTTTTAAATTGAACATTTTGCGTACACGCCCCCTTGTGACCACAGCCCGAACATAACCCAAACTCAAACCCCAACCCAAACCCAAAACCCAAACCTGAACTCGAACCCAAAGCAATGGAACTTCCACGTCTGTTCATTGTGTCGGTTATTTTGGTTTGCTTTGGTTTTAGCTTAAATACGTTGCAAATGAAATTAAACATGCCCGCGGTACACGACGGTAAATTGAATTACGGCTCTTTAGTCCGTACTGTGGGGTGTGTGTGTGTGTGCAAGTATGTGTACATAAGTCACGTGCTTAAATCGAAACTCTCGAGAGTCATGTGAAATTTTTTACCGTGAGATAATCATCGGTAAAGCAAGGGTTCAACTTCATTCAAGGGTTGTAGTTACAAAAGGTTGCCCAACTCCGTCCCAAACATTATCTAATTGTAAGCAAGACATTTTCAATTTTCTTTTTCCCCAAACCGTAGCTAACACTTGACTTCTTCTTTTCTCTCCCTCTCTTTTTCCTCCAATAGATCTATCTCTTTCTTGCTAATTGTTATGGGTTCTTAAATTAATATTCCCAACTATTCGAGTGTCACACAACTCGTCGATTTACACACACAGAAAAACAGCCGACGGTTTCGGTTCATCAAGTCACAAAAAAAAAATCATCAAATAATTTGTAATAATTTTCGTCGCGTTCCACTAGAAATTGAGCGTGAAATTCGATAAGTGGGAGCGTTTTCTGAAGATTACCGCACATCTGTCCATAGGGAACTCAGTTCTCAAGGAGGTCCAACCCATTGTTTATAAAATAAATAGAACCACAAGTATTACAATTATGAATTACGCGACAAGTTTATGGACATTTTATGATTGCCCATTTCGATTTATTTTGACCGTGGTGCCATTAAAAAGATCGTAAAGACACTTGTCAATGACAGCCTCAATGAATCTTCAAGAATTTCAAGTGGCATTCCAACAAGTGATAAATAAACCATTTCAAACTCTCAAAGTCAAGTGATTTAACCACGAGATGTTGCTATTTAAATGTCTTGCTTGCTAGTGAAGTAAATCAGATTTCTTAGCTTGATCAGAATGTGGACTTGATACTCTAATAGGAATTTGAGCATGTTAAATACATACTCATATATTCGGATATATACATACATAAGGATGTTAATAAAAGAGGCTTTTAATTCCTTAATTTAGTTAAAATCTTGCATCCTACGATGCCTTACAGCTCGACAATTTTTTTAGGAATTGAACATATAAAACAGCTACCAAATTAATATTTTAATTTAATTTTCATTTTATTTATCAACTTATAGAATTTGTTATTTAAGTATACAAAGCGATCTGGAAAAATTCAGGAACCTTACTTTTGCCAAGAAATATATAGTATAGAACTTTGAAAATTTGGAAAATTCTTTAACTTGAAGTAATTTTATATGAAATTCCAACGAGTCATTGTGCTTATTATTCAAGAGTATTTCTATACTACTTATTTTTGTCTTATAGTAATTAAATTAATTTAATAAGAAATTTAAAATTTGAGGAGAATAATTTATAGTATTATACAATTAGTATTATAGTAAAGAACGCAGGGCATGGGTTGACTAATAATAAACTCTTAAGCTGGTAGTCAGGTTTGCAAGACCAGATATACTTGATCTATTAGAATTCAAAAAGATTGATAGCTTTGGTATCATTGTAATAATAAAATTAATAATATGCCTTTGCAATCCTTAAATACATGGGCTGTATGAATAATTATGGACGTTGTTGTTCGCATTTCTCATGGTCTGTGCTTTGAGGACGTCTCACACTCATAACGAAAATTGTTTCGAGTAGTTCTGGGCCAGTAACTTAGTATTTTATACTTATTAAGATTATATGGTTAGCCACGCACACACACACACACACACATAGAACACTAAAGACACTAAGCACGACAAAAAGACATTAAACACGACAACGAAATAAAAAAACAAAACATTGGAAATTCCTTATCAGCACTTCCGCTTTTCGTGACCAATGTCTCGGCCTGTGCGTGTATGTGTTTGTGTGTGCCGCACGTGCCTCCATATGAGTGTGTGTGTGTGTGTGGAGTATCAGTTTCGCACACACACACTCCTCGATGTTTAAGTCATGAGTGTGGTCATGCAAAGGTTATAGAAATGGAAAAGCCAAGAAGTTTCGGCCAACATTGTGTGTGCACCTGTCATTGGCTATTCGCTTGGATGAGGTGGTTGGCCAAAAGACACGCCACAAAAGTCAACTTTGTATGTAGAGTAGAGTAGAGTGGAGGTTATCCTGGTTATCCTTCATTATTCATAAATATGCAAATCGCAAATGCCAAAGGAGTGTGTAATAAATTCTGAACTATGAAGGCCGACTACTTTTGGCCAGCTAAGCATTTCATTTTCTTTGGTTTTTTTTTTTTTTTTGGCTAAGCATGCTATACAATTTGGCTTGTACTCACTACACGCTGGGACATGTTTAACACTCAATCTGTGTGGCAACTCCCAGGCAAAAGGCGCATATGCCACATTACCTCCGAAACAAATTAAATCGTTTCGCATTCGAGTCGAACTGAGCAGGCAGCTCAAGCATAACCAGAAGCAATCCCAGCAGCAGAAGAGCCAGAAGTCACAGGAGCTGTGGCAGGAACTGTGGCAGGAACAGGAGCTGTGGCAACTGTAAGGACATATGCCTGATGCTCGTTAGGGGCTGATATGCGTGGCATGCGGTGGGCGTTGCCACACAGCTTTGAGCGTTGCAATACATATATTCAATTGTGTGTGTAATCTATGAAAACCACACACACACTCACACTCTCTCAGAGAGACATACATATGTCTTGGGAATTTTATTTTTGTGGTTGGCTTCTTCCCAGGATACAGGACACAGAACACAGGACACAAGACTGGATTGTCTGGACATAACGTTGCCTGATTTAAAACAACATAAATCATAAATTTCACCCCCTCAACACCCCCTTCATACTTACATCTAATGCGCACAATCACAGCCTGAACACGAATTGATGGGTTGTCTGAAGGAGGGGGAAAAACAGGAGGGAATACTGGAAGTCGTCGTTTTGTTTGCCCAGCATAAAATGAGTTTCCTTTTCGAGTCTCAAGCTGGTATCCTTCCTTGTCTGTAGTCCACAACTTGACTGAGCAAACAAGCGTATAAATTGAGTTATAATTTTCTTACAGGACATTGGCAGTGTTCTCTCCTTTCCCTGTCTCTATCTTTTTCTCTTTCGCTCCCTCTCTGTCCTTCTCTTTTGTGCTGATTCTGACATTTGCCGGAAGTCCAAACTCCATGTTATTTAAATGATTCCACACATTGTTGCCTTTGGTCTGATAACAACCCATATTTCAGGTCCTATTTCAGACACATGGATTACATCGCAATTCGACATGGTTTTGGGTTTTCCAATTTGTGGCTTATTAACATAATTTTGGTGAAGTCAAGGAAACTATTTAACAAGATGCTAAACAGAGTCTTAAGGAAATTACATACAAAACTTCAAGTGCCTAGCACTTATAGACTCAAGACCACATAGATAGTATGGAATAGTAAAGGTAAGATAAGCACAGATAATGCTGAAAATTTGTTAGTGTAAAACATTGCATATTTTTATTTTTATATTTTTATAAAGACATTTTTAACTTATAATTTTATTTTATTTTCTAGATTGACATAAATTTAGATTCAATTTCCCAAACCTTCTCAATTTTGTAAAGAACACAATATTATTAATTTCTTGGAGACGACCTAGTGGGTCTACCTCTATAACCAATTTGTTGTAATGGATACTTTGGAATCATATACTCCAGTCGCTGATTGCGTCTCACAGCACACTCCTGATAGTCTTTCCATTTTTCAAACTTTGTAGCGTCATGGCACTCTTCGGATTTGCCCTGTACGAATAGTTGCATTCTGAGATTATCCCAGAATGGTCGATGTTTATGTTCTTCCGTGTATACATTGCGCTTCAACCAATTCGTAACCTTCGGCACATTATATATTGTCGATCCTAAGCAAACTGTAGATCGAGGGCCACTGAGGGAGAAGAAACATGTTTTTGAGTTTATTATATACTCTTTAAGAGTGTAAGATTATAAGAAATAATAGGTAATGAATTAAAAAATATCTAGAGTAATGTTTGGGAACTCAGTTAATCTTCTTTTATTTTAGATGACCATTTAAGTGGCTGAAAATATAATTAGGTAACTTTATTATATACTCGTAAAGGGGAGCTTTAAGTACAGATTAATAGTGAAGAATAACTAGGATAGTTTATTAAAGCTCAGATCACTTTGCTCCATGTATGTTAGATGAACATCAAACAAATAAAGAAAGTAATAGGTATGATATTTAATTACTTTAAGATGTCACGAAGATATCTATACATAGTTATACTTTGGATACATACTCAGGGTAATAATTATTGGATGCATTCGAGTCAATCCTAATACGGGGAATGGTAAAGCGACCTTTATTGAAACGCGTATCGCCCCAAACATTGCCATAAGTAGCACCCCACAGATGGTTTTTCCAGTCACCCATGTGATCCTTTGCAAATTTCGGTAAGGCGATGGTAATTTTTGAAGGTTTACCGCCACCATCAGTATTAGTTCCAATATCACCGCTTCCAGGGTCATGGCTACCTTTTGTGGTATCACTGCCTCCGTTGGAATCACTGGAATCACTGGGATTACCGCCCTCATCATCCCTTTTAATTTTAAGATTGGCTAAGCTGTTCCTACCGTCAACATCTTTAAAACTTGGAGATCCTTTTGCAACAATTTCTTTAGCTTTTGTCGATAAGCCTGAATGTAAATGTGGTCCATTGTCTTTTGACTTTGTTTTAACAAGTGCAGATTTCTTTTGGATTTGACTCCAGTTCTGATCGCTTGGCAAAGCTTGTATTTCATCACGATCTTTTCGCATACCTTGAATATGATGAGCTGTAGGATTTCCTTCAAGTGGCAAAGCATCAGTTGTGTCTAAAGATGTCAGCTGTAAATAGGATTAGTTAACTGTGTTAAAAGTATATTCCATTAGGTACCTACGCTAAGACAAGCAATGGCCATGAAACATATAAAATTTAGTTCAATCATTATTTCACGGAAAATTTGTGATTTTCTAATGTTAACTTAGCGAATACCATAAATTTTTATATTAAAATTGATTATTCAAGTTAAAACTTCACTTATGACAACTGAATGAAAGTATAGTAAATTATATTATGTATATACAAATATTTGTGAAATTAAAACGCTTGAATTTTTGTTAAAAAAAAAATTGGAGAGTATCTTATTATTTTACACAAATTTAACCCATAGGTGGAAAATGTCTAATTGGCTATCAAATCTGTTTTCCAAAATCTTTTTTCCCTTTGGTAGGACTTTGTTATTTTTCTCATATTTATTTTATTTAAAAATTAATTATTCCCGCCAAGCTAATTAGCTTTCAAAGCATTACGATTTCGCGCAACGATAGATTAATAATGAGCTAACCAATCAAAGCTTAAGGCACATTTAAAAAAATGTCCTTTCACCTGTTGTTTGAGCACATTTTTTGTGAAAGCCAAGCGAGCCATGATTAATACATTTTAACTAAGCCAATTTGCCAGGCCATCCAAAATCAACTGGCCAACTGGAGAGCAACTAAAGGTCTATCATTGAATAGGTAGAGACGTTGCAAAAGCCTTAACTGGTGGAAATGAGGAAGGGAAGAGGGGAAACAAGGAGGATGCAGAGTCCACTTAAAGCAGCAACTGAATGCGACTAAAATGCGTGCAAAATTGTTGGCCCTGGTGATGTATTCACAATAAAATTATGAACACAATGAAATACTTAATTTTACATACAATTGCAGTTTTAAATTAAATACCCTATGAATATGATAAGCAGGCCACTTGGACTGTCGGTTAACATTATTGAATTTGAGTATTTCATTTCTTAACTATTAAAATATTGTAATTGGCAGCTGATAAACTATATTTGAAAGCTATCAATACTATCTTTCAGTCTCATCGCCTGCTCCCCGATGTTGTTGTATTGATCACTTGTACCATTTCGCACTGTTGACTTCACAAAAAGTGTTAAGAAAAAGACAATTTAATAAGGGGCTTTGAGTTTCTGCCAGATATATTTCTGTCATAATCAGATAACATCAAACTAACTTTTTCTATAATTAAAATTTTAACAACTTTCAGGCTTTATACATTTTACAGGGTATCTTAAAGTATACTTTTAGCAATTTGCTCTCGTTGCTGCTTTTGTTGTGTTGCGCGTATTCCGGCTTGAAATGGCAAAATGGCAGTTTACGCTTGTTTGGCATTTTGTGGCAACGCTGACTTCATCTCCACTCCCCCATCCTACATTCCCCCTCACACATATACAATTGCCCCTCCCTCCAGCCACCTTTACCTGCCCAGGCATCGAGTGGCATACTTGAGCATGTCTTTACATCTCTTTACGCTTGGATATATCTCAAAGTGCCCCACTCGCGGTGGGTGAATCTGGATACAAAATGGCAGCCCCTTTAGCATGTTTACAAATGAGTTGGGTATAGGGTATAAAGAACGAATGGGAGAGCACAGATGTTAAAAGTAATAAACCTTAGCAAAGAAAATCCATATTCAGAAGAATATTAACAAGAATATGTAAAGTGCAGGGTATAGATAATAGAGTATAGAAAAGACCAAAGTATTTTTTATAAAGAATATAAAATAGAATAAACTAAACAAGAGTCGAAAAGTTTAAAGTTAAAAGAAAAACTTTAATTAAGTCAGCGAGAGGTCTTAGGAATATTGTAAGGAAATTAAAAGGAGGCTTGAATGGTTATTATGGATTATTATTACAGTGCAAAGAATTAAAAACACTAAAGTATATAGAACATAGAGTATAGAAACCCAAGCAATGCTAGAAGTATGTAGGATATTGAAAATGAACTAAAGATTATAGAAAGTAAGAGATCCCTTTTAAAATATATAGAGGCAGTAATAAATGGATTCCTAAGTAAAGTGTTATCCCTAGAGCAGTTATCAGGTAGAGGGAATAGAATATGAAATACCATATCAAAACGATATCGACAAACACATGTTCGACTTATTAAAATACTGTACATAGAGCTAAGTGCTCTGTGTGAAGATTAAAAAGTTAGAATTCAATTATGTTTGTGTATGGTTGAGTCGATAATAAGAATTTCTGAAGAAGGTCTGACATAGCGAGATAGGCAGACGAAGTGCAGACGGGACTAAGGAGGACGGACTAGGGTAAAGGGAGTAGAGAGTTGGGAGTAGTCTGTAGGGAACCCACATTGTAGAAATAAGTTGCGAGCTCGTGTATCTTTGTTTGTATTTTTAGACATTTATCTGGCTGGAGAATAACAACTTAGGATCTTGACTTTGTTTTGTCTGGTCAGCTGAATACACTCGGTACTTTCAGTTGTTGCTCTCTTCTCTTTCAAGATCTGTAGTTGTATCTTTTTTTGGTGTCTGAAAATCGATCTGCAGACATGGAAAAAGCGCCAAAATGCGCAAAAGTCACGTAGTCAGCGAAACTGAACAGACAAGGGCCTATAACCATATAAAGGCCATATAGACAACGTAAATGAGTCCAAGACGAAAGATTTATGTAAATGGAAGAGGATGTGAAGCAGAAGTAGGAGGAGGAGGAGGAAAACTGAATGGAATTTTGATGGTTTTGAAAGTGCTGGTGTTGTTTATAGGTGGGTGACCACTGTACCTGAGTGTAATCCAGTGAGCAATTAAAGTGTCACAAGTTCGGGACATGCAATATTTCATGACGCAATGCCCAAGATTATGAATATAAATGCAAATTAGGCACAGTTCGAAGCGGAAGGAAAAGAGGAAGGGTAAGGAGAGGGAGGAGGACCATATTCGCCTGTCTGTTGTGGTCAGTGGGAGGGTGAAAATGGAGTGGAGTTGGGGGGAATGGGAGGGAGCGTGACAATCATTAAAAGTCAAGTCAACGGTAGTGCCTTCGTCGTCGGTTGAACAATCACTGAAAATGACTAACGGTAACCACGATAGTCCACATCCGGGCCACAGTTCATAGCACTACCAGCAGGAGAGGGTAGAAGTACCAGCAATAGGGGTAAAAGACGAGGTACACCTTGTAAAGCTTTTACCTGTCGCCCAATGTACGTTGAAAGAAAATTACGCTCTTATCTCGCTTCCTGTCGTGACACAATTTTCTATCATAGTGAACTCAAGGACTCGTAAGACTCGCAGGACTCGCAAGACTTGACTTTTGTGTGTGTGTGTGTGTGTGTGGCACCAAGCAAAAGACATAAAGTTATTATTGCTTTTTACCATTTTGGTGGTCGGTATGAACTGCAGAGTCTCCCCACCAAATGATAAATGTGTCCAGAGCACGTTTTGACCAACGTCATAATTTAGTCAACATTACATCATAGACTCGTCGTACAACTTTTATAAATACAATATATAGTATTGGCCTAGAAACGAAACTTCTAACTTCTTGAGACCCTGCAATTCTTGCATAATTAGATAGACCCTCCACATGCAAGCCCAGTGTGATTTTTAATAGATTAGCGGGACAAACGAATAATTCTATGAATTTCATAAATACTAATTTGTTATTAAATGTGGACCACCTTCTACTCCTCCTTCTGCTCCATCTCCATCTCCTACTCCTTCTTCATCTATACATCTCTCGTCTCCTCCTTCGTTGATGTAATGAGCAAACGAATATCGAACTGAAAAATCTACCGTACGTGACAAATTGAAAAAAGCGCATCAGTGAAGCGAAGTTAACTAGTGAGACCTGTGTGGAATCAAGCATAGAATATTGGACGACTTGAAACGACGACAGTTTTTTTTTTGATGACTTCCTACGACAGCCACTAAAACCAACAACAACAATGCTACTGCAAATGCTGCTCAATTTTACGAGCGTCAGTAAAAAAAGCATCAGTAACGTCTCAGTCTCTCAAGTTTTCCAGCCTCTCAAGCTTCTCGTGATATCTACATGTCTGGCAGAGGCAACGTCAATGTCCCGTGGTCAGCGACAGCAGCTCTGAGTGTTGTAAGTAATACTATCTAGACACGTGAAATGAGTTATCAACGCAACGTGCAAAACTGTCGTTGCAACAGTGGTGCAGAGTCGATTATATGCTGAACAAAAATGTGTTTCCAGAGATCTAAAATAACTTGAATTTTACAAAAGGGTAAAAATTTGTTGTAGTTCTTATTAGACCTTTTTATTTTCCAGAAAAATTAATATATTAAAACTTATATATATTTTTTAGGTATTTACAAAACAAATATTTAATATCATTAAATTACGAAGCTACAATTAATAATTATTTAAAACAACAGTTCTTCCAACATTTTCTTTTTATGTCTTTTTTGTTTTTTCACTATAGGATTACAAAATAAAGAAAATCTGTGATTTTATAGTAAAAATCGTGATGCTTTCTGACTTCAATTTTATAAACAAAACCACCAGCAGAAGTTTGGATGACACAATGTCAGCTATATAAAATTGAGTAATCATTGCTCAGATTAACTGCATAATGACAAATCTTGTGCTTAGAACCGCAGCATTAGAACCACAGGATTAAGATTAGGCATTATGCTGGATATAAAAATAAAATTGCTCTCTCACATATTACATGTGAGTAGTATATGAAATTATGTATAATCTATATTATTATGTGGTCTCCAAATCTATATATAATCTTCTTTAAAACGCATTGCTGGTTACCACTGTGCGCTGTCAAGGAGCTACTGCTACCCGCAGTCGTAACAGAGAGTCATACATCCTATAGAGCAACAGTGATCGATTAGGTAATACTCTGTAAGTGAATTTCGAATATTTTGAAAATTATTTAATTTTTACTTATAATGTGGCCGAAATATTCAGAAAATCATATGTAGAATCATAGAGAATTTGTATAATAGAGATTAATAATGATAATAAGATATTATAATTATGATTAAGTAACCTTCTTAGGTAGTTTTAATTCTTCTAAAACAAGTATAAGATTATTAAAAAAATTGCAAATGTGGAACTTTACATTTTTAAAAAAAATTAAAAGAGAGACTGTCAAATGGTTTAATATAAATTTTTTGTTTTGTAGACTGTATTTATTTTTATAAACTCTTTTTTTTGTGTAAAGGGTATTAAAACTGATTACCATGACGCAGATCAGAAATATTCTGTGACTGTTCTTGTTACTTTTACTGTTATTGTTATAGTTGTTACTCTTGTTGTTGTTCCCATTTTAAAACATTTTTTGCACGCCCTGACCACGAGAATGGAGAACTGTCGTTGTGATTTCTGGTGGCTATTGTCACCCGACAGTCCCCAATTACCGCATATAGATGCTGTGGTCTCTGCGTCCTCTTCTCTCGTACTCCTCTTGCCCCTGGTAATGTCTATGCCTGAAAGGCAGTGCCTCTTATGGCTCATAACTTTTCAGTTAATGAAGACATAAAACTCAGCACTGGGAGCTGCTGCTGCTGCAGCAGCTGTGGCAATAAAGCTCCAGCTCCAGCAACGCAATCACACTGAAAAAAAAGGGCCAAATTTAAAGATTTTAGTCTTAAACCAGGAGAGGGTCTTAAAAACTCGTCGAAAATATAAAGAAATTTTAAATTTGATTGTATTTAAATCCAAAAATCTAAGAAAAAAATGTAAAAATTTTAAAATTTAACGAGAAAATTTTATAATTTGTAAAGTGAAAGTCCATGCTTATAAACATATTTACTTAAGTATGTTTTCTTAAAAATTTTAAGAATTTTTTAAACTCAAGATATTTTTGATTAATGTTCTTAGGGTATATAATTGGATCTTAAGATGGTCATGTTTTAAGTAAAATATATATTTAAGATAAATAATTTTTTTTTAAATATATCTATTTATATTTTTTAGCTTAACATATTTAGTTTAAGTTATTTTGTCTTAAATTCTTTACTTTAATATTCCTCATTTTTGGCGCTGGTATTTCTTTCAGTGCAGAGGGAATATGCCTGAGGTTTTGTTGTTGTTTGTTTGTTTTGGCAGTCACAAGAAAGTTGCAGAACAGTGTCCAAGATACTCGTGTCTGGCGTTATGTCAATGCTATATATTGTAGGTATCTGCCGAGTGATAAAACGTGTAGGGGAAAACGAGGAGGCTGCTTTATTCCCCCACATATATACATATATACTCCCTTATATACCTCTACATATACAGAAACGCCATTTTGAAGCGCTGGAGTTTGCCGACGTCAACGTCGACGTCGCTGTTGCTGTCGCTATCAGCGCACATCAATGGACCAACGACAGTGGCGACATTTTGGAGCACATTACGCTGGTCAAAAGTGTGTGAGCAGTGTGGCAGAGATGAGTGAGCGGGATGGCCATAGTGAAGAGATACAAGAGAGAGGACTTGCGAAATGAGCAGCGACAGCAGCAGCGGCAGAGCGTCAACGTTTTTGCGGCGACACAGAGATAGAGAGATATGATAACAGCAGCAGCAGCGACTGAGGCAATGACTGTGTCTATGCCACGCCTATGTGCGTGGGTGTGACCAGTTTGCCGTCGGTAAAATTATTAAACTGGCAGCTTTGATTAACTTGCGGCTTACCTAACCCCTATCAAGGACTCGCCGCAGGCATTGTCCTTGGTGAGGCCAACGCTATCGTCGTCGTCGTCGTCGTCGTCTGCGTTGGCATTGCAACAGTTTGCGTCGTCGTTTGGCCTCTTAACACACTTCATTAATCAAAAAACACCAAGGGGCAGCAGCAAAAACAAATTCTGCAAGACAAAAAGCAATTGCCAATTCGCCGCACATCGGCGAATTGAGCGTTCACTCTCTGTCTCTCTTCGCAAAGCTCCACCTACCGAATCAAAGCGCAGACGCACAAAGCACACGCGTACAGATAGCATGTGAGAGCGAGAGAGCAGCTTCGGGTTTTTGGAGCAGTCGATGACGATGACAAACGAATGACAGACACTCTCGTCGCGTCGCTTCTGTTGAGGTTGTTGTTCTTGTTGTTTTTGTTGGGGAGAGAGATAATGGACAAGAGATAAGAGACGTCAGGCAGCACACACACAACCAGCGATGGCGATGGCTACAACAAAACAACAGCAACCATCTAAATGCCCGCCAGTCAGAATCGTTCGTTTTTCGTTTTTGTGCGCGTGTGTGAGTAAATGTGGCTGTGACTGTGTCTGTGTGCGTGTGTCTCTGACTGTGTGTATATGAGCTGGGCAGATGTTAGCTGTGTGGAAGGGGAGCAGTGGAAGCTATTGCTGAAACTTTTGTGGTACTGCAATTTACGATTACCTCATTCTGGAAATTGCATCTCTCTTTATATGTTCATGCACACACATTCAGTCTGTGTATGTATTTTATGTGATGTCAGTTTGTGTGTATGTCGTTTTTCCTGATAATTAAATGTTTGCTAAATTATTTCATATTACCAATGCAATGCAATGCCCCCCACCCCCCAACCATACACACTCTAGCAAACTTCACAGCATACTTGACTTTTTGCTCGCTATTTTTGCGCTGTCTGCTGCCCCAGCAGTGAAATTAATGAGATTTTTCCTATGGGTCGTAATCTTAATGAAAGAGGCCTTCATTCAATCTTCTTATGTGTGTAAGTATTTATGTATGTGAATATGTAGTTATGCATGTGTTTTAGCTCTTAATTAAGGCAACATATTTGAGGTCAATACGTTGCGACTGTGCTGAATATGTGACTTGGCAAATGCGTGAGAGATTTTCATTAAAGGACTCATTAGATGGAATTCTTTACAAAGAAGTCCTAAAAAAATATAAAAGGTTTGTATGTATATAATTTACATTTTAAAAACGTTATACATTATTTTTTGTATTCTTTTAGGTTTTAAGTTTCCAAAAGGCCAAAGACAGGTTTTTAAATACACATTTTACACATTTTTAGGTGATTTAATAGGAGTACCACTTAAAATGTTATCAAGTCGTTATAACGCTATTTTTTTAATTAACTGAAAATCTTTCAATTAAATTTAAATAAAATAAATAAAACGAGAATACCAAATAGTTTTGTCAGAGTCACTACTATGTTCTATTAATAAAAACTATTTATCTGATTTGGATAAGTTTTAGTTTATTCTTCTAACATTCAAATTACAAGGTTACATTATATTTCCGATTTCCGTTGCATTTCTGGGCATTCTAGAATCTTCCATAATTAGCTTTAAAATGATTTCATTCTTAGTCGACTTGCCCTGAATGATGCCAACTGAATGATATAAGTACAAATATATGTATTATAGGTCACCTTGGAATTGGCAAATCTTATTCTCTATAATATAGAGTGGATATGAATGTTTGTAGTTTGTATACGTGGGCTATAAGCAAGATCAAGTGCATTTATAATTAGAACAATGGACTTCACACCACACTCAAATACTGGAATGGATATTACGTATAGATTAGTGGCCGAGTTTTCTCTGGCGCCTCAAACTTACACACAAAACTTAGATAAACACTAATAAAAAGAAAATTGTGAATATTAATAGGGCGCAACACATTTACAACAATTATACGTACCATAAAGCTGCCAAAAAAAATACTATAACAACAAGAAGAACAGCAAACAAGCAACAAAAATTGAACAAAATCTTTGCATATTTTACGACAAGGCAAAACAAATGTTTTTCACTCGCCTGAGTTGGTTTTATTATGAGTTTTCTCGTAATATGAAAAAAATGCGAGAAATGCGCTGAAATTGGAGCGCAGACTTCAGCAGGCAGGTGATAGAACCCTTCTGTGAGGGGGTTTTTATGAAAGGGGGAATGTTCTATTGATTGCAGAGCACTTGAAACGTAGATGGAGGAGAAGAGTGAAGGGGGTCTTATGACAAACGACTGACACGCGGCCTGCGCAGGCGACAAATGCAGCAGGCAAAAGTCAACCCACACTTTCCCATTTTCCTTCTCCCTCCTGTCTAGCTGCCACTTGACTGCCCAACAGGGTGGTCCAACTGACCATTTGTCTGCCCATTGGTTGGGTCAGAGAGGGCTGTTCATTAGCAGTGGGCCCTGTAGGCATGTGCATGGGTTGTCGGGCTTTACTAAGTGCCATAGGCATATAGATAGATGGTAAAGATAGCAAGGTTATGCGAGGGTCGAAAGTCGAACGTCGTGGAGCCAAATGGCAATTGAAGGACTCGAAAACTTAACTGAAGAGCTGTATAACTGTAGAAAAAGTTTAAAAAGTCAAATATGGAAATTTTATAGCAACATGCCTATGTTGTTAAAGGAAATTCGTTAGTTTTAAGGCTTAAAACTGATTCGAATGTGGTTCAGCGTGATAACTCGGCTACTGTTTGTGCAATGTTGATGAAACTTTTAATATAAGCTTAGATGGAGTATTATTGATATACAGAAATGATAACAGGCAGCTTTAAGGAAATCCGTCAATCTTGAAGCTTTTATCGATTCGGCTCTACAGTTTAACAAGACTAATATTAGAGCTGTAGTGCTGAAATTTGGTATTAAAGCTACTGTTTAACCTTTCGACGAGTGTTGATTTTAAAATGTGTGTTAAAAGAGTTATAGCAATACATAATACAATCTTAAGATATATGAAGATTCAACTTCAAAATAATATAGTTTTGGTAAAATAATATAATTCTGGTAAAAAAAAAACATTTGCCATTTAGGGAAATCCTTGAAAGATTAATAACAGATTACTTGTCACCAAATAAAACCGGCATGATATGTATTTTCCGGAATTGTGAAAGTTGATTCGAATTTTCAGGGAAATTTAAGAAATATATGCGGTTCTACAAAGATCTTTTACTGCAAGTACACTGATAAAAAAAATTGTGTTTTTTGACCTATATTCTTAAGCCTAAAGCATTTAGTTTTGTGGGAAAATAATTAACTTTAGATATTCCCAAAATTGGCACCCAGTTTATTGTATCGTTCCGATTTTCTTAATTTTTTCTGAAATGCAATATTTATGATTTTTAGGCCAGTTATTCTGTCAGTGTAGTTACATTGAAAATGGTTTCTATAACACATAGAGACAAGTTTGTGTCAACTTACAACTAAGCAACAGTTCGCTAGGATATAGGCTCCTCTTGTTGTGGTTGTAGTGGTGGTGCCACGGTGATACTGGCCAATGGCCATCCATTGGATGGGGCAGAGAGTCCTGTCGACTTACCTGTGTCTGTGTTGCGTGACTTCATTTGCATGAATTACGTTGCCGTTGTTTTTGCCCCAAGCTCACGTTCTCATCGTTAGTGTCCTTCCACACACACAAACATACACACACATGCTTGCAACACCTACGCGTGCTGTGTAATGTGGTTGGTGGTTGTGGGTTAACTTTTGGTGGACTTGGACTTTTTGCCTGCCCCGCCATAATTGCCACCAGCGTCGCGTATTCAGTCGCAATCAGCGGCCGCAAGCGCCGCCTGCTGACTAAAGAAAAAAAGTTTTGAATACGTAAAGAAAAAAACAAAAAAATATAATAAAAAAAAACTATTGCTAACAACAACAGCAAGTGAAGGAAGAGGAAGAGAAGCAGCAGCAACAGCAGCTCGACATAGACGAAATACTCGTAGTCTTAGTTCTCGAAGTCGACGTCGTCGTCGTCGTCGTAGTTGTTGTCGTTGTTGCCGTTGCCGTTGACGTTGCCGTTGCCGTTGCCGTCGTCGCCGTTGTTGCCGTCGTCAGTCGCGTCTGAGGAGCTTCAATGGGCAGGTGTGTGTGCCACACAGTCGGAGTCGCGTCAAACTTGTTGTTGTTGTTTTTATTATTATTGTTGTTGCTGTTTTTCAGTGTGCCTTAAGTTCAACTTCTTTCTGAAATAAAAAAACGCGCTTTAGTTCAGCTTCAGCACAACAACTTTACAAATACCGTCGGTTTTCGATTGTTGTTATTGTTGTCGATATACACATATATACATATTTTCCAATCACGCCCACCGCCCACCGTCTACTTTACTTTACTTTACTGTGCGACGCGTGTGCATAAAGAACAAAAAATAAATACATTTGTCAAGAATTTTGTGTGTTGGTCACATTTTAAAGTCATCCACAATTTGTGCCACCCCCTAAACCGCCTACCCTTAATTCCCTCATCTCTCTAAAGGCCCCACTTTTCGTATGTAAATTTAAATTGTGTCGCTTCAGTCGGTTCTTCGTTGTGTGTGCTTGATTTAAGTTGTGATTTCTAATTGTACACTCCCATAGAGGACTTATCCTTTTAGTGCATTTCAATGTCAATGGCCTGAACTCTTGAACTCTTCTTAACGATTTTATTATGTGCTTTACCTAAAAACGTTGTGAGCATTAATGACGTCACTTTTGGAGATTATAATGCGATCCAAAGCGATTGCAAAAAAGCTTAGTCAAGGTAAGTTATGATTTCAAATATGATCTCTGTGGAATATCTTTTATATTTTAAGAATTGTCTTGGATTTTTTTGAGAGTTAAGTTATTTTGAGACATGCTTAACTCAATCTAATGGCCATTTCTATTAATGTCTAGTTATGAAAACTTGATAACTTGACTTAAAATCTGAAAAATTTAATTTTAAATTTAATAATATTAAACAAATAACAATTAACTGGCAATTGAATAAAACATCTTGTGACTAGAGTATCATCAAATGTGTTTTATAAAATCAGATACATTTATTGTTCGCTTAAAATTTAAAAATCTAAAATTCGAAAATCGATCAAATTGTAAGATTTTGATATGCTGGAGATATAACTTTTATTATTTTTATGCTGTTTATATTAGATATCTAATCCAATATTTCTAGTTCTAACATTATATGTCCTTAAATTTACCTTAAAGTGTGTAAGCAGGTGCAATTTGCAATTAGATTTGCATACTGAGTATCTTTCAGTCTAGCTCATTCAAACAGGAACATTTAAAAGTGTAAAATATGTTAGGAATTTTGCCATGCACTGCATATTTGTGATAAAATTTCGTGCGTTTCTAAGTACTTAAACTGTCATATAAAATATGACGTGATAATTTATTTTTTGTATTGAAATCATGTTTATCAATCTTCAAGCAACATATACACAATTCTTAATGATATTTTGACATATTTCAAAATTATTTAAATACATTTCAATTGCCTTTTGATTCCCTTGAGACAATGACTAAAATAATTTTATATAATACGGGCTTTTGGGTTAAATAATTTATATTTTAATCATTACTCCAGAGAGACTTGCATTAAAACTGTTTAGCCGGGTCCAAACTTTCTGCTAATCTCCGACATCTGTTTCATGTACTAGAAAGTTAATTTTCTTTTATTTGTGTTTTTTCTTGATGTGTTTCTCTTTTAGATAAGAAAAGCTGACACTCATTGCACATGTTAATTTCCAAAGCTGTGACAAAATCATTAAGTTCTATTTTAAGCAGAGGCCCCAAAAGCATACAGATATATATAATATAAAGTGTTCTTTCTGTGGAATCTGGTTATCAGCTTCCGAAAGTCATTTAGCAACACATATTCATGAGACGGGATATATCTTTCCGTTCGTGGAACTCTGCTTTTGGATCGGATATGGATGGCAACTGTCTGTAATCAACTGACATTGAAAAAGTTTCGTTACGATAAATCAGACTGTAAAGTTGCGAAACAATCATTTTATAAAATACATACATACATCCATATATATTTACTGAAAGATACTCGTATTTTTGTAGGACATTTCAGTATAAATACAATGTGAGTTATCTTTATATTATGTCATTTGCTCAAATAGAATAGAACTATTCTATGATTTTATTATTTATATAGTATACGAGAGATTTCCGTCAAGACCGATATAGAGCATTCTGTAGTGCCCGCTTCCTTTAAATTTTATTGTTTTTGTTTTTATTGAAATGATTCAATTATATTCAATCCAATCAAAATCTGACGCATTTACCCTTGGGAAGTGTGCTTCAATTCTTTGCTGATTTCGGTCAGCAGGATTTAAAGTCAAAAATGCGGGTAAATAACATATGCAAATCCAAGAATATCAATTATAAGCTGTATATATAAGCATATATAGATTCTGATGGAGGAACTGTAGACTAAGAAGTGGGTTTTATCCCATGGGTCGCAGTAATACTATCACCCCACATAATAATAAAGTATATATAGATATTGTGGTAACATGTGATTCTAAGATAACTCATCTGCGGGTCTGATATACGACATACCAAGAAAGTTAATGCAATCCAATGGGATTCACTTTTGATAAACATATGGAATTGAGTAAGGGGTTAAGTATTCTTTTAATCAATAATCAACCTAAGTGCTCGACTAGAAAGTACCCTAATTCTCACCAATAATGTAATATTATTCCCTTTTTTCAAGGAAACATTCAGGATTTGTTTAATGCATATATGTATTAAAAAATTTGCAAGTATTCTTAGAAATTGGATTGTGATTTAAATTTTTATTTTTTGTTGACGAAAAAATTAAGATATTAAAACTATTTCTTCTTTTAAAAGAAACTTTATTCTAAAACAATTGATAGAGATATTAAGAAATAACTATTAGCCCAGTGGAAAGCATATTATTATGCTCAACCCGCTGAATTTAAGATTTACCATACCCCTTTTCAACCATTCCAAGATTACAAGGTAGAAAAAACCCCCAAAATAAAACAATTTGCAAGTACACGACAAATGGCTTTCAACATTTCTTGTCATCGCGTCGTATCGTCATATCAATTAGAGCGATACTTGGCATCGGTATCAGCGTTTTATTACCTGTGAATCGATTGTATTAAGAGCTATTAAAATATTTTCTAAAACTCGCTATCATATCATTCAATTAGGCAAGAAATAGCTCTATATATATAGCATCATAAAACATAACATTTTGTGGCTGATAATGAGTTAAGTGTGAAGACTCTAAACGGACAGCATATACTACAATTACGAGTACACCTATACGAAGCTCTATTCGTATTTGTAGACCTATAGACCTATTCAATTCAAAGTTGTTTCCCAACGCACATTAGAGCCCCATAAATATATCAAAATAAAAGTGTCGCCTTCATAATATTTACAACTCGAGTGCAGATAATGGAAGACGCCTAGAACAAGATAGACCTGATAGACCCTCCATATGTATATTCGCAGTAGACAATGGATTGGGTCTCAGGGTTCATTCCAAGTGGTTCCCACTACACTCTTCCTCTCTCCCTTACTCTATAAATAAATAATTTTTGGCACCCTGACCACAGAGATAAACGCCAGATAAGCAACGGATCAAGATTAGGTTCGTGAACGCTTTATCAGTCAGCTCTAGCATATGCTTATATAGACGCTTTATAGCTGTTGCTATCAAAGCATGGATGCTCCATAAAATTGATTAGATCCTCTACATAAGTTAGATTATATATAAGTGAGTGTGTTTGTGTCTGTGTGGGTTCTTTTCCTGTTTTAAAACTTGCTACCTTAACTTTCGGCCCTTATAAGTTGACAATATGTCTTTGATGAAACTGGGTTAAGTATACAATAATTCCATAATCATTCCTTGACTCGTATTTCCTTTACTTGATGATATCGTCTGTGTTCTGTGAGCAACAGTTTTATTGTATTGTTGCCCCATCGCTAGACCAGCACCTGATATATTTATGAATTTACAATAGCCGAATTATTCTTCCAATTTCGACAATTTATTACCGAATACTTTGAACATTTATTTGCTTGATTCAACGACACTTAAAAGAGGCTACACAGAGCACAACCATTTACTGTCCCTCCAAAAACAAAAGCAAAAGTGTTTCCAAGTATATGTGTGTGAGTGTGTTGCAGATAAAAATTGAAAATGTTGTCTAGATAGAAGAAAAGATAGCCACGAGCAGACCCTGCGTATGCGTTATATGTATACCAACATTTATATGATGGCCAATAAAGTTAAGCACCTTCTAAACTGGCCATAATCAATCGCTTGCTGTCATCGCCTTAACTTGGCCAGGTATTCAATGCATTCAACGTATTCACTTGAATCACTCAAACCCTCAACTCGGTCTGTCAGTCAGAGTTCGTATTGTGTCGCTGAAGTTGAATAAAATTAAACTTGCCTCTCAGGATGGTTTATCTATCGACCTACTACGCGCTGTGACTTGTTTACAACAAACATTACGTCAAGGCAGTCTCTGCCTCTCTATATAGAATATACATAAATATCGGATATCTATCGTATATATATATTCTCGTAAGTGTGAGTAGTTCAGTAAGATAATTGCATGGCTCTTCGACAAGATCGTGTCGTGTGTTTACATTGATTCCAACTTACTAGGAAATGTTTGTATACTCAGAAGTAGTCCTATCCTATATCTTTGTATTGTATACTAAGGGGCTTTACTTTATCGGCGCTACTGTCACTCCTTGTCATTGGACCACTGTTTATGAGTGTGGGACTTTTGTCTTTATTTACAATTGCACATTACATGACAGATACTCAACTGTGATACGACCCGCATATTGATATACGACATGAGACATTCTTAAGAAAACTTCTTTCGTCCTCTAATGGAAGAAGGGTTAGTAAAAGATAGTTTGTATTTTGTGTACATCCTTTCTCAGTTAGTTTTTACTTAGGTTTGGAGAAATACTTTATCTATAGTTTTTATAATAGGAAATTGTAAAGATAGCGTTAACATTTCCATTCATAAAATAGTTATACATAAATATTGATAGCTATTGGCCATTTATCAGATTGTAATTGGCAACACACGTGATAATAGTAGACTCTGGACAGTAAAAAGTTTTACTCATTACAGGGTATTGCATTGCCTCATATATTAATCATTATTGATTTATTGTACAGTTGATGGTTATCAATTTCCAAACGGTTTACAATGGTGTCTTTTAATCAGTTACATTGTCATTTGTCTATGACAGTTTATAGGGTATTATTCACTATGGTAGTTGAAGCTAGTTGAAGAAAGTTCTAAATATAGATTTTTTAACAAACTTAATGAAACATTAAGTTTTCAGATTTTGTTTTTGACAAAAATATTAACTTTACGATCATTTTAGTTTTAGAATTCAGTTTTTGAATGTAATGTTGTGTTTTCTGTATTGAACTTTAAGAACAAATTTATTTTTAATCTTTCTAATAATTTAAGAACTTTTATTTTCACTAGCGCACAGGATTTTCTGTATATCAAAAGTCACATCAATAAATACTTATGCTTAAATTTTTTAAAGCTACAGTAATTGATTTGAATACATTTTTTCCAGGGTAATTTTAAGTCCATTAGAGTTCCATAAATGTTTGTTTAATCGTTAATGTGTTTATTTTCATATTAGAAAATAGATAGTAAGTGGATTGGTTGCATGCCAACCATAAAGCAACAACAACAACGATAACAACATCGACAACAACAACAAGAGAGTGCATAGTACACTTTAATATAGAAAAACGCGATCAGCGTAAATTGAAGAGTATAGGAAAACATGTACGTATAAGCAACAAGGGTGAGGGTTAGGGAGAGAGAAAGAGAGTATAGGAATGTAAGAGAGTCAAGTGCTCATATTTTATGAGTTGTCCCCCTTTAACACCCACCTCCTTCCCTCTTCTGCTCCACTACTCACTCCCCGTCTCGCTCTATTACTTACAAATGCTGTGGACGACGTGCTGCCAACTGTTTATTTCTTTATTTTTGTTTTCAATGATGTTTCTTGTTGTTGCTGCTGCTCCCAATTCGTAGGCGTCGACGTCGCTGCAAACACATCCAGTGCAGCTTCGAGTATTTGTTGATATCATAGGCACTTCACTAGGGTATAAGCTCGTAAGATTCAGACCCTGCACTTGAAAAAGAACTCAGGTTACACTAAGTTTGTCAGAAATTTAAAATGTGTCTGACACTAACGTGTTCGAATCAATTAATTAATTAACTAATTAAACAGCATGAAAACTAAATTCAACTAAAATAATTTCTATAACAATACTTTCATAATATATTATATTCACATCTATAGGGTTGGGAGATCTATTGTGTTAACGTCTGACGGTTAAGCCGTTCACTCCATTACAACTATTTTCTGCGATCGAATCCACTTTTTCTTATGTCTTAGAGTAACTTTTAGGAGAAGTCAAACATGAGAACATCAAATTTGTAGCGTGATGTATACTACAGTATACTATAGGTAGTAGAAGCAAGATTTGTCCTAAAAATTCCATCAGGATCGTGCAATAAACTGCGAAGTTTTTCAGCAAGTTTGGTTCCCCCCAGTCGAGCATGCTCCTATATAGCCTATCCCCATTTTTTTTGTTATTGTTACTGCTCCCTAGACATATTTTGGAGGTTTCAATTTATATTATTTTTTTTAAGCGATTATAAAAATAAAGAAAAAGTTTGTCACCATTTGAAGCGCATTCACTTACTCTCTCTTTCACACTCTCTTCTACTAGCGAGATCTTTGCTCTTCTAATTTCGAGTATGTGCGCGTGGAACCCTATCGTTTGTGTGAGTGTGTGTGTGTGAGTGTTTGTGGATCGTAGCGCCGTCGACTCTTTTAAGGGGGCTTTGAAACTTTAGCGATCAATTGTCCAATAGCCAGTGGAACGGTTAGTATGTGATCAATACTACGCTCTAAGTGTGTGTGTGCGTGTGTAACAGTGCGAGTGTGTGTGTATGACAAATGAGAAAAATTCGCAAAGAAAATATGTGACAAAATAACCAATGATTGGAAATTTAAGCGGTTTTCTCACGTTAATTAAAAAATAAGAGAAAATTTAAGAAAACCCGAAAAAAGGATTAAGAATGTTGTAAAATATTGTGAATTGAAGAAGAATTTACCTGGTCAGCAGAAAATTTGTGCAAGGGTTACACAAGTGAGTGACATTTTCAATTATTTCCGAAACCTCAAATAAGTTGGGTAAAGGCAGATGTCCTCAGACAACTGAGGATCTCCTTGGGTTCTTCCTGGGTTGCATCTTCCGGTGCACATTGCAAATTGCATGTAACAAGGGGCGCGTGCCGGCTGAGGGAAGAGAGATAGATAGAGAGTGAGATAAGTAGAGAGAGGGAGTGAGAGTGAGATTGCAGCTTTGGGTTAGTATTAAGTTACGTGCCACGCCTACCGAGAGCAATGCACATCATCTGCCCATGGTGCACATCCATTTGACCTCGTTATAATTATAGTGCCTGACCCTAACGAGTAGACTACTTCAATTTGACTTGAGAACTTCGCATTGAGTTGAATTTGGATTTTTTCCTTTCCATTTTTGGTATATTTGTGTGCCAAAAGGGACGACTTCCGTTCTTATAACAATGAGAATGGAAATAGCAGCAGGTAGAAGCAGAAGCAGAAGCAGAAACAGGAGCAGCCGTCGAAGTTGAAGTCCTGGCATGTCAATAAGACACACAATTGAAATAACGTAAGGTTTACAAGATCAGCCAAGGTAGATATAACCACTGTACTCACTGTACAGTATGCATTGCCTACACTTGGAACCACTCGGAGAACAATAAACGAGACGACTTTTGATTTCTTCAAGAACTTTTTTTTAGGATGAAAAAGGGGGCAGTCCACAAACAAATAAGTACGAATACGCATATGAATACAAGTCTGTGTATTGGTATTCGCATACGTATTCGTATTCGTATTCATATTCGTATGAGTACTCACAAAAGCTGCTGCTATACGAATCTTAAGATCCATTGTCCTTGTGCAGACAGTTAAAGTCAAAGATCAGCCATCCAGCTGAGTTAATTATAGACGACAGCCCCAGAATTGAACAGAAGACAGAAGAGGAACGAAGTCAGTTTTCAATGGAGGAAGTTGAGGAAGTGTTCAAGTTCAGATTAAAGATATGTGTAGAGGTAAGTGCGGTGAGGGGCAAGTGGGTCAACGCCTGAGGACATTAAAGAAGCACAGTTGGACATTTGCGCGTAAAATAAAATCAAGTATGGAAAGGGAAACAAAAGTATTTTAACGGCAGTTAATCAATAAAATAGATAGTCAGCTGAGTCTTAACTAATATAGTTAACTCTATCTATAAAGTAAACATTGTCAAGGAGTCAATTTTCTGTCTCCACTGTTAGTTTATTACATTGAAACGTACACAACAAGCTTTAATTACATTAATTATTATTATCTTTTTCTATTTGTTTATCTAAGAAAATGTTTATGCGTAGCTAGACTAGAAAGTAAGTTTTCAGACTTACGTCAAATGATCTCCAAGACCTACATTTCTCATGTTCCTTGAAATAATATATGTCTAGAAGATACGCTTTCGCTCTAGACACATTGAAGAAATTTAAACTTATTTAATATGTTGTTTGAATAAAAAGGTTTATATAGGCATGAGTACAAAAATAAAGATTCATAAGGAATATAAAAAAAGTATACATTTTCTTAGCTCCTTATATTTTACTTATATGAATTTGTAGTAATATATACATAAATTAAAATAGGATAATCTATTGTAAGTATATTAAAACAAACCTTCATTGAATATGAATTTAAAGGAGAGGGGAATTTTTTGTCTTAGACCGAGGAGCATAGGAACAAAAAAATAATTTGTAGTTCCGGAGATATTAGGTAAATATGTAGTAATATTTTTTATCTCCGAACCTACTTCTCTCCTGTCTATTATATCAGTTGTGTTAGATTTCTGTATCTTCTCATAGTTATCAATTGATTTGTATATTTATAGCCCTGGGTAAAATCAGTGTAAGGCAATTCCCAACAAGCTATTCCACAATTACATTTGAATACATTTACAAATTTGACTTTTGAGGCGTGTTTGCTGATGAATTATGTGAGTCTATCTATGAGTGTGTATGATACATTAACCCCATTCCCTTTGCTATTGACTTGTAATTCAGACCAAAGCGAAATGCAAATAAAGAACTTACAATCCTGGGCAGGCAATCCTTTCTATCTGTACGCTTCCAATGTTAGCTCGGGGAAAAAAGACAGTGTGTGTGTTAAATTATGTGACAAGGGCGCAACATTGTTGATTATGTTGTTTTAATTTAACGCTATTAGAACCTCAGAAGCCCAGACCCTTTTTTTATTTCTTGCTTGGGCGCCGCACGAACCATCCGACGACCCTTGCAACCTTGCAACCTTGCAACCCTTAGTGTGCTCTCATGATAATGATATTACCAAGTTGCGACGTGCGCCTAATTGACTGCTGCTGTTTGACAAACGCTAATAGATAGAGATACAAATATAGATACATAGATACAGATACAGATACAGGCATGTCAGCTATAGATACGAATTTGCCTGACACCTTTTGTCGAATTCATATTTTATGAGCATGTTCTTTTTTTTTCCATTATCACTTTCGTATTGTTGGCGTAAATTATGAGGGGGCTTGCCCTTAAGTGGCATGTTCCTCATGCAAATAAATAACAAGTACATAAATTTATTACCCCAATCACAAAGAGTTTAACATCTTAAACGTTTTCCCCATGTAATCTAATTTATTTTATTTATTTGCTTGCAATGTGGTGGGAAATCATAATTTTCGCTGGAAAGGATTCCAGATACTCAAGATTTATAGTTGTTGAGTTAAAACTGCGCAATATTAAAATAGAAATCAATAAAATGAATAAATTTTTTAGATAATTTTATCAGCTTTATGTGCTAAAATAATAAAAACAGCATCATAATATGCGGGTTCGAGTAAGAAATAATTAAGTTGGAAATTCCAGAATTATTATCAGCGCGTGTTAATGTGCGTTATGGTATATATAAAAAAAAGGGATCACGTCATTAAATACTTAAGGGAATTAGTATCAGAATCAGTACAACAATTTCTTTCTGCCATTAGGCACCCCCATAAAGCTCAGGAAGCTATTAAAGTCTGCGATAGTACAGTCCAGCAAAGTAAAATATCCAGGAATCTATTATTGCGACGTCAATTCCTCCTTAGAAGTCAAACAGAGGTCAACTAAGTTATTAATTAATTATTAGTTAATTATTAACTATAGTAAAAGCTGAACAAAACAATTTGCAAAAGACAAATAGGTGAGAAAAAAAACTATGTTTATCTTAACATCCATCTAAAGAGTTTCAGAATAAATAGTTAATTTCTCTCACTTTGCAAGTTATTGTGAAGGACATTTTTTTTTTTTGGAAAAAATTAAAATTTCCTAAAATCAAAGTACAGAATGTTTCGATAATCTTCTTCGATTTAAATCGACATATTTATAGTTTAACACTCAATTATTAAACAAAATTTGATTGAAAGTTTTACATTGAATTATTTTACAATTTATGAAGCTAAGTACTAGACGCTCTGCATTAATCTAAAATATATATTTAATTAAAAAATAAGTTTAATATTTATTAATGAGTCTGTGATTTTTAACTTAAATTTTGCCTGTATAGAAATAATGAAAATCTGGCTACTTCTTAAAGTGCATTAATGGGAAAAATCATTTTAAATGTTTTGATCTGTGTTAATTTTATTAATGTGCAATTTTAAAAACTTAACCTAGCAAAAAATAGATAAGGTGAATTAAAAAATTTATTTATTTTTTTCTTTCAAATTTGAACAAATTATTTTGTCACTATGTCACAGGTGGGAATTATTTTCAACAACTTGTTAATTGCTTAAGCCTGCTCAACAAATCAGTTCCTAAACACATCCCCCATTTTCACCTTTTGCTTAACCCCATAAACACTTAGTGTGTGTGTGTGTGTGTGTTTGTTGTGTGTGTTTGTGCTCTTGTGGTTGTTGTGTTTTGTGTGTGGCGGAAACTTTGTCGACAGATACAAAATTAAGTTGCAAACAAAACTCAACAGCCAAAAATCAACCTTGTACATAGCCTAACCGCAGTCACACACACTCACACCCTTTTATACACACACATACACACAGTACACCCACAAGCACAACACAAAAAACATTTGTTGTTGGGGCGCCGCAAAGGCAAAAAAATGTCAGAAAAGAAAAGCGAAAAAAGCGCAACAGAAATGTAAGCAAAGTGAAAAGGCCCCCAGGCCAAAAGGCAACGCAGTCGCTTTCAATTATTGCCATGAGTTTTTGTGGCCAATACACACACACACTCACAAACCGACACACACACACACACACACACAGCCATTAGGCTAATGTGCGCTTATTGCGCACGCTTTGGAAGAGGCAAAAGACGCAGGTGGCAGGTGGCAGGTGGCAAGTGAAATCCACCCCCAACAGAGGAAGGGAAAAAGGAAAACCACAAGCCAGAAACTTGGCACTGTCTGACTGCAAAAGGTTTTTGCCAGAGAGAGGAAAGTGGAGAAAAGCAGGGAGAGTGTGGGTAGAGAGGGGGTTTGGGGGACTGTGGCTGCATAATAGTCCAAAGCGAAACCGCAAAACGTAGCAAAAACGAGAGAAAAGGACAGCAGCAGCCAACAGAGTATCTGTATCTCTCAGCTTGTGTATCTATAGCTCTCTTCAACTGTGTGTGTGTGTGTGTGCATAATGAATGCGAAGATGTGCACGCCCTATTATCCTGTGATGGCTCCTCCCCTCTGCAAAATTACCAAATGCTTCTCATCATGATGATGATGATGATGATGATGAGAATCTCATGTATCTGTGAGATACATAGAGTCTGCTATTGCTGCTGCTGCGCTGCTGCATTCTGATAGGAAAACTGTGGTAGGTAAATAAGAGAGACATTCACTTATATATATATATATATATATCTCACTCTGAGTGTGTGTGTGTTTGCTATCCTTTTGTGGCCAGGCAGACAACAACAGCAGCTACAACAACAAAACAGCAGGAGTCCAATTTCTGCCTCGGGCCACGAAGCGCATTCGAATCAGAAAAAAAAGGCACAGAACGAAGTTACAGTTCGTGCCACATGATAATGAAGTTCATAATGATGAACTGACACAGATTCAGGCACAAACAGAGAAACAGAGAGAGAGAGAGAGAGAGCAGAGAGACTGCACAATTGCAGAGGGTAGTCAGATACAGATACATATAGTATAGTATCTGAGTGTGCTCACATTTTCATCCCCTGCTGTTTGCAGTGTATGTGGCAGATAAACAGCAGCTCGATCATCATCATCATCATCATCAGCAGTTCACTCATCATCATCATCATCAGCATTTGTGGCAGCAACCAACCAAAGAGACGCCTCTCCCTTATCCCATTCCCATTCCCATTGCCACTTCCATTTCCATTTCTCAATTTCTCAGTCTCTGACTGCAGTTGGAACATCATCACTTAGTCAGTCAGTTGGTCGCGCTGTGCGCGCTCGCAATCGGCATAGAAGGAATCGAAATCACAGTCACAGTTTGTTGTTGTCGCTGTTGCTGTTGCTGTCGCAGTCGCTGCTTTAGCCAACGTCAACGTCGACGTCGACGTCAACGTTTTTGCGCTATCGTCGTCGTTGCGCTGCCAGCGTCACGTATCCGTTCGGTACTCAGTCTTGCGAAGACAACCGGCAGATAGAGACGACACCCAAAATCAAATAAAATCAAAATAATATCAAAATAACATCCAAATCTTTTAAAGGAACAACTCGTTAATATTGCAAACAATAATCATACGCCGTGTATGTCAGTCAATTAAACTGATCTCCCGTCTTTCAACGATGTCGTGTCGCGTTTTCTTCTTCATATGATTTTTTGTTATTATTATTATTTTAAATTTACATTTACACTTACATTCGGATTGTGATAATTACAAGAGAAACGCGTTACGGCTACGTAAATCATGTTATTCGATCGATTTGTTATATCAGGTTGGTTCTCAAAAAAGAAATACATTTATCTATTTGGATTATCCGTTTTCTCTGTGTTACTTGTGTTGTGTGCTACAGTTATCAGTTTATTATGAGGAACGCCACGTTTTAAGTTACCATTTGATGTTGTCACAAATATTTGCAGCAATGTGTAAACCTCTCGGATATATTGACTCGACTTGTCTATATAGAGAAAACTGATTCAGTTTGTCTTTCATAGTGTGACAGTGCAGACGTGTGATAGCTTTAAGTTTTCTGTGAGTGTGTGTGAAACAGTTATTCTAAAATTATCATAGAAACAATAACTGACAACTTATAACTGCTAAGTGTGGGCTATTCATCAGTGATGTCTTTTAATTTATTATCCTTTAAACAGTGTTCAATTTATTTGGCTATCAATGATGTAAAATTATCGAAAGTCCACAGTTGTTATGTAAAAAATATAATTAGTAGTGTGACTGTTATTGAATATTAGCAAACAACTTGACTTTCATTGAAAAGTTATTATAAATACAATATCTAAAAGTTGAAAAGTATTAACTCAATGAAGTATTTATTTGGTAACCTTTAATAAGGGTATTTTTTAAAAATATATCAATGATATACAAAAAGCTAAAGCTATTTATTTTCACTAATGTTATATGCAAATTAAGTGACATTTACATTTAGAAAAAGTGTCGAACAGTTTAAATGTCATTAAAGATATGTAATTCTAAAGGTATAAACAACATGATTGTCCTTAAGAATGTAAAAAAATACTCTTTAATTGTATCTGCTGTAACTAACATATAACTAACGTCTTCTGATTACATTTTTCCTCGAATTTGTGAAATTTATATCAGGTATTCAGAGTAACTATTTAAACACTTCAATTGTATCTATTGAAGACTATAACTATATGAGTTCTATCTTTACATAACTTCATTGCATCTTTTTATAGATATTCCTAAAAGTTATTTTAAAATACTTTAGTGGTTCCACAAAAGTTATTTAGGAAAAACAATGCAATTTGTTAAAGCAGCTTTCATCTAAAATGACTCACAAATTGGCATCTTATCAAGACAAGATGCTGACAGCTACCAACAGTTGAGGCTAGTTTTAAAACAAACCCCTAAAAATATAATTAACTAAACTAATTAGCAAAGACTTTACAGAATAACACAAAAGAAAAACACATGTGCCTAAGTGTTTAAGTGAATAATGTAGAGTCATGATAGTCTATAAAATAAAACTGTAAGTGGACGCGTACTCATGGTAATAGTTTTATATGTCAATCGATACTACGAAATGGAATAGCTAGACGATCCTAACTCTAGACTCTAGAGAAGACGAGGCGGCTCTTGAGGGCACTTCAAAAACAATTCTCAGATGAGTGCGAAAGACGCCGTCGGAGGTTTTGAAGATGATATAGTATAGATTTGTGGGTGGATTTTGTTGCTATGCAAATAGCGTGTGCCAAGGAAGTGCGAAAGTTGTCAGGTTGTTGAGGATTGGTATTTGGTTATTTGGTTATTTGGTTATTTGACCACCTTCCATTGTTTGCGTGTGCGGCTTATTTATATGGCAGATACTTATCATCAGGGCAATACGACAAGAGTTCTTATGTTACTTCTACTACCTATTACTGTTGCTGTGTGAAGTGTTGAGTATTTGAGTGTAGAGTGTTCTTCATTGTTGACTGCTCGATATCTTTTTCGGGTTTTCATTTTTATTTTTCGTCTTTTCGTGCTCGTATTCGTTTTCGTTTTCATTTGGCTTCTTATCTGGTCTAGGGGCTAGTAGTTGGCCTGCAAGTTGGACAGGCGTTGTCATATTTTGTCTAACAGCTCAAATTACGATTTAGTTTCAAGTGTTTAAATAAGGCGGTAGGTACAAGCCTCAGACAATAATCACATAAACAAATAAATAAATAAATATTCAATGCGTAATTTGTTGCAACTTTTATGTGTCTCTTTTTCGAACAAGTGTTTTCTTGTTTATCTCTCAACAGTATGTGAGTTCTCTTTGGGTGAGTTAAGGGTCTAGTCACGGTAGTGCTGAAGTGGGTAAAACTCAAATAAATACATGGTCTAAGCAATTTTTAAGACAAAAATTCAATTTTTAAGAATTCAATTCAATGCTTTTATGATTAAATGTAAAAGTAATGTTGATAATATAGTTTCTTTTTATAAGAAAATTTTAAGTGCATTTAAAACTGAATACTTCTTTTGGAAAGCTGCGTTGATTTTTACACTTTTGGACAAAATTTTGAATTTGTTCTTTGTATTACCTAACTTCAGAATTTATAAGAAAAATCCTATAACCTTTAAATAAATTTTTAAGCCTTAATATTTATGTCTTGAAAACCTTTAAATTTCAATGCGGAAAGTCAGTACAATTATAAATTATACTTATACGTGTTAGAAACTTTCTGAAAATTTCATTTTAAATTTAAATACAACAAAACTTGAAATTAAAAACTCTACATTTGCATACATTGGAAAAACTCTTTAAGCTTAATAAATTTTTTTTTTAAATAAGTTTTATTTAGGAAAATAAAATAATAAAGCTTTTGCTTAGCCGTCCATTTAAATTTAATTTTAGCAGATACAAAAGAATCTATGCCTAGTGAAATTATGTTTATAATATGAAACATATTCAGAAGCCATAACGTTCAGTTACATATGTGAATTGCCTATTATTTGTAGCCAATATAGGGATATATCTATCGATGTGTTAAATGTCAGCTCAAATGTCTAGTCTCATTCTGGGGGAATCCATTTGCTTTGTCTATTTATTTGATAAGCAACAGCTGAACAAGTCACATCTTTCAAAATAAATAGAAAACAAGTGCAGAAATTCCACACTTCAAATAAACAATAAATATTTTAAATAGTTTTGGAAAAGGAATTCAGTTCAGTTAAGACGTTGTTTGCACAGGTTGCACAGGTAATTTAATCTACAGGTGAGCTTTAAATACCTCAAATACAGTGGTCACCCCCTACCAAGGCTCTTAGAGATAATCGTTGATCGGTCATGCACAAGTTGAGTGAGTGTTTAAATGATGGATTGATAGAATGATTGCCAAGTGAGTGAAGTGACAATGTGAAGTGCTCGACAATTGCAAAATCACTGAAGATAGAGAGTCAAACACCAAATTAAACAATATGATGACAACACAGATACCATGCATATGTGTTGTTGTCTTTGTCAGAGATATGACAGTCCCAGTTGTGACCAGTTATCTGGACAACTTTCTATTTGTGGACTGACAATTGATAATTGATAATTGTTGTTGCTGTTGTGATTAGGATTAGACCAAAGTCGAAACTTTAATCGACAATCATTAATTGTTAATTTTTTTTGTGTTTCCCCCACTATCGTATCTTGCAACAGGCTCAAACGGCGAGGACTTTGATCCGAGTGTCGTGCGGCATCATCATCATCTTCATCACCATTTGGATCTCAATACTGCGACGCCGGGATTTGTTCAATTGCCGCCGGCGCATTTAGCTGGGAGTCCGTCGAGGCCAGAGGAATCGTTTGCTCGCCACCTGCCACCAACGATATCCCCCTCATCTCCACCGCCTCCCGCAAACATGCAACGCCCACAGTCGTTGAACCAGCGTCTCTTTCGAGATGCCGCCTCCTCTCCGCTCTCAGCAGTAACTCCAGCTCCGGCTTGGAACATTTGCTCAGCAAAGAACTGCTTCTGGACATGGCACGTCTTCGGGATCCCGTCTCCAATCTGGATATACGTGATACTGGCGTCTATGCCAAGACATATCTGCCCCGAGGAACCCGCTACGGACCCTTCCCAATGACCCTCTGCCAGCAACCCAGCGATCGTCAGTTGGCCTGGGAGGTGAGTAAAGTTTTTCACACTTTTAACTTTTATTTTGTATAATTCAAATATCGAAGGAAGTGCTATTCTGCAACTTTTCAAGAAGAGCTCGTCCAAAAAAGGGATACCTGTGATTTTTTAAAACCTTTACTTTAAAAAAGTGCGTAAGGGTCTATTAAGCTCTTTTCATTTATTTAGCTAGCTTTATTAAGGCCTGACATTTTCAACGCAAACCTCCTATTCTCGATCCCTGCTATAAATGTTGAAAATAGAATAGATGTATTTTTATCTGATACTTGTTTGCCTTGAAAAGTATCTTTAAAGTAGCTAAAAAAGTATCTTATCTTTTTCACAGCAGATAGAGAGTGAAATGTCCGTTTTAACAGTTGTTAATTAATCTTTTTCCAAGTACTAATCACATAAAATAAATTCTTAAGAAATGAATACCTTATCGCTAGCAAAACAGTACATCAAAAACAATTGATAATATTATCAATTCCTATGCAAAAATTAAGCTCCATCACTTTACTTTCAACATTTTATAAGCTTCACCTTGATAATATAATTGATAATATAATAGGCAATATAATCAAGATATGCTTATTAAGTTAAAGCCAACAAAATAATACTACCACAAAATTAGTTGCTTTTAGTAGAAAGTCCTTGAACATAAAGTTATCAATAATATTATTAAGCTCAAGCAATAAGCTTGATTTCCTTTCAAGTTACATATATTATATTATCGAGCTCGTAGTTCTATGCTTCTTTCTAAGAAAACCGAACAGATAATATTATCAACATAAAATTGAGAACATATTTAATTTCAAGCTGAGACTATAAAAATGTAACCACTGTATTCTGTAGTTCATAGACTGTCCATAGCTCTAGTTAAGAGTTGTCCTTCTGCCATATCATTTATTTTCCACCATTATCCTTTCGCACATGTGCAATTTTTTGCCTGCATTTCGTCTCCGATTTCGGATCAATTTTTCTACTGGAAATTTAATCCTATCAAAGCTGCGCGAGAGAATTGCACGAAAATTGCGTTTGCAATGAAATTAGATGAATGTTTTTTGGGTGTTTTTCTATAGGAAAAATGAAAATCAAACGTTTGGAAATAGATTTGATTAGCACGGGTTTTGCGGCTCGGTACGCACAATTGTCAGTCAAATGTGCCTAATCCTTGGCCAGAGCTAATTTCCTGGTCACACCGGGCAAAATCCACAAAGTGCACCCTAAATGAGGCTTAAGTTGAGGCCGAAAACCCTGAGGATCCTGTAGCCTGATGATTCCAATTAGTTTGGGAACCCTTCGATTGAGTCGTCAGTCAGTCAACTGACACTTTTGCAGCTACTGTCTGATGTCTGGCAGAGGGACAAGCAGACAGACGGACAGACAATCCAATCAAATTATCGCGCCTAGTCCTGTTGACAATTGTCACAGAATATCTCTACCTAGGAGTGTGTATCTCTCTCTCTCTCTGTGTGTGTGTGTTCCTGTGTCTGTTTTGCGATTCAGGTATTGCAACAATATTATTGTTGTTGTTGTTATTTGATTTGCCACTCGAGCCAAAAGCAGCAACTGACAACTGAAAATTGCCAGTCCTTAGATCTCTGTCTTCAAGCTGATCCCTTCCCTTTTTTTCTTCCTCTGGATGATCCTCAAATCAAGCGCACTTTTCTCATTCACATTTCCGTTTTGACAGATACATTGGCTCTATGTATATCTGTATCTGCAATTGTAGATGTATCTGTATCTGTATTTGTATCTGCCTGGCAATTTGAAGCCCGTTTTCTAGGTGTGAACCCAACACTTTGAGATTATCTCTGGCGCGTAAATATTTTTCTTGCCCATTGACTATGCCATGTTTTTTGATGCTTTTCGTTTGCTTCTTGTGGCCTCTTTTTTTTAATAATAAAAATTTATGAATAGCCTGTGATACAGTGAGGACAACCTGGACATGTTTGTCTGTCACAATCCCAAGATTAGCTCAACAGCAACAACAACAGCAACTTGGCGCTGATCTCAAATAACTGTCAGCCGTCACCAGATTCAGAGTAATGTGTATGTGCTGTGCCTTTCCTTAGTCTTGTTATGTATCTATTGGATATCCTTATGATCTTATCTTTAGTGGCTGCCTCATATTGCAGTTTCCGTTATCCTGTCGTCTCAGCTAATGCTAATCTCTAGCTTGGGTCTTCTCGCTTCAGAGTTCTACATCATGTTTGTCGTACTTTCGTTAAAAGGCAGGCTTTATTGAGCTATTATTTTGTATGTTTACTTTGGAAACTAGTTCAGTTTGGAGACAGTTGTGGTTATTCAAAGTAGGAATTAAGGTAGGAATAACAGATACTTTTTCATTTTCACTAAAATTATTTAACTGAGAATTTTTAGAATTTCCTTGTGATAAGGAACATCAAAGTTAAAGTTAAAAAACATAAAATCTTGAGTAAGATTAAAATAAAAATGTTGAGAGAGGTGAATCATAAATTTGTAACCATTTTAAAGTGGATTTTGTTAGTTTCTTACACTAATTTATTTAGTTGAGATTTGACAGACATTTTCACAATTAGATTTATACGCTATTTAAAGAGTTTTAGGGTGATAATTTATTAAAAACAACTTTGAAACCCCATTATATAAGAAAATTAAAATGGAATATGACAGATAGAATGCTTCAAATGTAGTGTAAAACTCTTTTACAAATGAAACATGGTCTCTTTCTTTTGCTGCATCAGTCGCTCTATATATGCACACTTGACCACACACACTCGCACACACACACACACACACACACACTGTTTGCTCATGTGTAAACCGCAACTTGAGTTTATTTTTTTATAAAATATACTTTGCATATTTGGATTTTTATATAATTCTTTGCATACGCCACGGCGCGAGCACTCGAAGAGTTGTTAACTTAATTTTTGGAGCGTGCACAAACATATGCTCTCATCCCCCGCTCTCTTTCTCTCTCTTTGCTATGACTCTGCAGACTCTCCCACTCAACACACACACACACACTCTCATGCATGCAGACGCACGCCACTTAATGAAACTGAAAAAAAAAATAGAAAAAGAGAAAAAAAAACTTTAAAGCGCCGTTTTTCCATATGACTTGACAGACAAGAGGCTGACGTTGACGTCGACTGAGGCGGCCTAACGGCATACGCAAAGTCATTTAGTTGTTTTTGTTTTTGCTTTACTCTGCTTTAAGTTGTTGTTGTTGTAGTTGTTGCTGTTGGCGTCACAGCGTCTAAGGCGTTTTGCTCATTTTTGTTGTTGCTTTTGTTTTGGTTTTGGTTTTTGCTGCCAAACCGCAGTAAATTATGCGTATTTAGTAGTGTAATATTGTTGTTGTATTTGCCGCTGCTTTTATTTTGCATACAAAAACTGTAGGCGGCTGTTGTTGTTGCTTTTTCTTGTGTATTTGCGGCAAGTTGTTTTTTGCGGCCGGCGAATGACCTTGACTAAGGTAGACGGCGGTAATTGGTGGGCAGAGAACATTGGAGAAAGGGGTGACGTCTTGCTGAGAGTCTAGAAGCCTTTGTGCTTTGTTTCAGTGAATGGGTTAATTTTTGGGCAAAGAAATTGAAGAGCTTTTTTATAGGAAACCCAAAGAAAAGGTAGTAGAAATTCAAAACTAAGTGAAAAATCAGCTGTAAATATTTTATTTTCTAGATTGCTTAATAAATTGCAGTAAAATGCGAAGATTATTTAAGATTGGCTTATAAAGTAGTTTATAATTGAACACTTTGGTAATACACACACAAATAGTATTACTTTTTCACTAACTATCCACTTATTTGCTACCCTTTTCATTTTACCCAGGATAAATTGGAAACTAGAAACTCTTAGTTAGTAGTTTTTTTAAAATATGTAACCATTTTACAACATTTATTACGGTGCAAGACTTGCTTATAAGCTAGTAAATAATAGATAATGACTTAATACAAAATTATACTTCATTTTCACTTATTCACAGACACATTTTGCTATCTTTTTAATTTTACTAGAGAATTTCTTAACAATGTGAAAGTTTAGCTGAAAAGTTCTTTATTCCTTTATTTTTATTTTATACTAAATTATTTCGTATAACAGTGCTCATTTATCTCTTAATGAATTTAAAATTAATTTGAGTAGTAATTTCACCATTAATTACACTACTTTTTCACTAATCTAGCCGCTTAGTTTGCTACCACTTTTAATTTTACTACATTTTTGCAAGAAAAACTACTATTTTTGCTCCCTTTTAATCTAAAAGTAAAGGAACGCCATATCACAGGAAATTTATATCATAAAAATCCCCAAGCCTCAAAATGGTGGTGAGCTCAGCTAATTTCCACGCCTTATGCAAGTTAGCACAGTTAGCACAGTTATACGCTACTGCAGACCATAGATGGCGCTAGCAGTCGTTTTCGTCTTATAACAAACTAAATTAATAAAGATTGTTAATTTAAAGATGTTTTAAATTATTTTTAATGAATAATAATTTTGTTGAATTTTAAGGTTGTTGCTGAACCGCTTTTTCATGGCTGGATGGAACCCTCATCCGATGTGGCCACATGGTTAAAAAAAATACGCTCCGTGCAAACCGATGAAATTGAAGAGGCTAATTTAAGGACTTTTATAATTTCCGGCTATGTGAGTAACAAGCGTTAAATAGCTTTTTTTATAATTGTTAATTTGTCCTTTTTTAAATGATTTTTTAGCTGTGGTACGAAACCAAACGGGATGTGAATGCAGGCGATGAAATTGTGGTCGATGCTCGATCCAAAACACCCACCGATATCAGTGATAGTTGGACGCAGAATAGTTTGGCAACTGCTGCGGCAGTTTCAGCGGCTGCGGCAGCGGCAACAGTAGCCAACAACAACAATAACAACAGTAGCAATAGCAACAACAATAGTCTAATAAGCAACGATGATCGCAGTGATCGAGATAATGGTGAGTACGATGCTGGCTCTGTGAATAATGTCACATACAGCTGGCGAACAAATTAAGGACGGGTCAGCATAAAGAGTATGGGTAGGGGTTGGGGTAGCAGTAGGGACCTGACCTGTCAAAATGCGCGTGACAATGAAGCTGGCACGAGCCTTGCAATATGATATCATCATCAACAGCCTTGTCATCATCATCATCATCAGCATCCCTGGATCAACCACGACGTCAGCTTATGAGGGCTATTGCAGCACCCCTTTGTTAGGGGTCTAATTTTTGGGTAGTTTGCGCCCCTGTTTTTACTGTTAACTGTTTACTGGGCATGCGCCCATGCAATCTGCGGCAAGAACCGCACATGTTTTCATTTGTTATTAAAATGTTTGATAATTTCATTAGAGATCCATCAACACGCACGCATGATCCTTGCAGTCGGCAAATGGCACACGCTTAATTTAATCCTAATCCATTGAGAGGGTTGCAATTGCATTTAACCGACACTGACACCCAAAAATTCTCCATCCCGATCGTGTTTAATTATAAACATGTGGGATTTATGAACGTCTCATTTAACAGTTGCCATTGAATTTTCAATATTGTTTCCATTGTGTTTGGCTTTTCAACTTTTTATCACGCGTCAAATCATTTTCAAAAACTATTCTTATTTTTATTTTGGTTTAATGCCAGCTTTAAAATTTGCATACATAATGGAGATTCGTATTCCTCGACATACGTTACTTTTCAATTAAATTCGAGTAGCCTTATGGTTCAGTTTCCCATAGACGACCCTCACACCTGTGCAACAGTAACTTCTCTTAGCTTGACTCTGTTTTTTTCTTTTTTTGATATAATTTTTAACGTATTTTTGTGCAAGTTTTCACTGTGCCAAGTCACGGCCTGTTGGCCACACGAACTCAATGTACGGTAAGACACAGGACACAGAACCTTCAGGGTCCTTCCATATTTCTACTTACTGTTGAGAGGGTAGCAAAGGACCAACTGTGGTTGAAATGGTAACAAACGACTTAGTAAAATGCTAAGCATGAGTTGACTTTGTCGAGGGGTAGCAGAGGAAAAGGCAGGAGGAAGACTTAGTTTTGACCGTTACATTTCCGAACTGAAAGAATATATTATAGAATTTTAAAATTAATGGGTATTGAATAGTTCAAGGATCAAAAGATTTAATTTAAAAAAAAAACAGTAAAAGGCGAAAATTGGAGTATGAATATTATTTTATAATAAACAAATTATATTTGTTTAAATGTATAAACATATTTGACAGATTGAGCTTAGAGAATATAGAAAAAGAATGAATAAATAGAAGGCAAATTAGGAATGAAATAATTGTAATTAGCAAATATGTATCTACAAAAAAATTATGTTGGATTGGACAAACAGGAGATAAAATAAACAATTGACTTAGTTATAGAATTGAGTGTTTTTAAATTTGAGAATGTAGAAGAAAATATGTAGAATTAAAACATGAATCTTAAGAGATTTCAAAACATTATAGCATCTAGTCCAAATCAGTCGAAATATTAATAGTGTTCATGTTAATAGAGTTTAGACTCTCATTATTCGCTTGAGTTTTCCAACTGTTAAGGTAAACATTTTGAAATAGAATATTTATAGAATAGAACCTGACATCAAATAATATAGTTATAAGTGATGAGTTAAATTAGTTTGGTTAGTTCTAACATAGATTAAGCTAAACCCCAGTCTGTAGTTGAAAGATAAGTAAGTTCGCTTTAAGATCTTAAAAACTGGTCAATTTCAATCCAATGATTATTGGATTATTTGGACCTGCCGAGTATGTAACTGAACTAAATTGACAAAATAGAGCAAGTACAGCATAGAGCACCTCATCAGGGCCCCCTCTCGAAACAAAAGTCTAAGGCTAAACCACTTTTGAGATGCCTTTCAGCTTAACGCGCGGTACAACATCAATGGACCAATCAAAGACTAACAATTGAATTCAGCAAGCGATTGAGTACCTAGAGTTGTGATCAGAGGGAGCACACGCCAAGACCAACAAGACCAAGCCCAAATCGAAAAACTTAACTAACTGACAGTACATACACACACATACACACATACACACTCGCACACTCTCACAGTGACACATTGTCGCCAACAAAGCTGATAGATGATTAATGAGCTGGCATGTTATGCCGAGTTACCAAACTACCAAAGCAAATACCAAAAAAAAAATAAAAAGATATACGATTGAAAATCGTAAAACGAAAACTGAAACTGAAAACTGAAACTTGCCATGTCGCGTCTTCGGCTAAATGATCATCGTGTGTCAATTTGGGCATCATTAGGAGTGTGTTATTTTATTTTTATATCGATAGATAGCAAAACCTAACCCTTTTTTTTTATTTTTACGACGAGCTGGCAAATCGATTAGCAGGCGGATCTAACTTTGATTTTGCCACAGCAGCAGTTGTAAGGTGTAAATAATTCAATCAATCATTTGTCAACAGTTTTTGGCTTCCGTTTAGATTTGAACAGACCGTCGTCATTGATTCAGGGTCAGCATATGTAGACATGCCCACTTGGCAATCATTCCAGTCCAACTACAGCTCCATCTCCATCTCCATCCTGATTGCAAACTTGACTCTGACAATGCCTCCATTGAATTTCCAGTCGAGGAGTAAATCAATCTCTAACACTTGGAAAGACAGCTGCGACTGGTGAAAGGTGTGAAAGGATTGAGAATTGTGTTGCTGTTGCAAGTTGCCAGTTGCAAGTTGCCAGTTGACAAAGGGGAAAAGTCTATGGACATTGATAAGGTTTAGATGAGAGTGCAAATATATTTGGGAGGTGTTACGGCGAGTTAATGCTTGATGTATTAGCTACAAATTGAGGAGGGATTATAGTGAAATTTCTTTAAAAGATGAGATGAGCTAACGTTATAATAAGTTGTCTATAAAGTAAAGAAACCATTTTTAATATTTTCTAAAATAAAAAGAGAAAGAACCATTCTTGAAACTGATGTGTAGAAGTAATTTATAGATCAACCCATGATCAAAATGTCATTCCACATCAACATCAGTTAAGTTTTGACAATGTTATGCAAGTTTACAGTCTGTTTACAAGTAAAATTTGTTGTCACTTTTGACATGATTTTTTAAACCGAAAAAAAAACAACAGAATAAGATTTAAGATGTTATATATTACTAGATTGGGCGCTAAGAGTTAGTTAGAAGTAAAAGTAACAGTTTATAATTTTAACTATTTTAATATATTCCAAAAATGGAAACTTCATAATATAGGATGAAATACCTTGTTAAATTGCATTTCAAACTTTCTCAGGCTGTTCTTATCAGTGGGCCAGCTGACGTTGTGTCTGCCTAGAGAAGAGACCCTACCGACTCTACCAGCCCTACTAGGACCTCCTCCCAGAACCTCCCAGCTATCCCACGCTTTTCTCGAAGCGACCATAAGGTGGCAGTTCAAGTACAGCGCCGAATAAGGAACTTACGTGGGAATCTTTGACTGTCCATATTAAATTTTTCCGAGCATATTGCACACGCTGAAAATTAACTTTTGACCCCGCAATTATGCAGACAGAAGCACATACATATTCATCATTAAGTCGGGCGGTTGCAACTGAACTTACCCCTTAGGGTGGGAGAATGAGATAGAGAGAAAGAGCGGGATGGAGGGAGGGTGAGGGGAGTGCTGCCTTGAGAGGCAACACCTGTGCTGTGTTTTAGGTATAAGGTGCTATATGACTTTTGAATGAAATCAGTCCAACGGAACCGAAGCTAACCGCGAACCAAGAGCGACCCTTGTGCCCTGACCTCCCCCTATCTCTCTCTCTCACTCTCTCACTGTATGGGATGGATGTGTTTGCATGCATAATCTTTTGGTCATTGTCATCCCTTAGGTTGCATTCTTGGCACCGGGTTAAGGGCTGAGAGCACCTGTATGAACAACTGTGTGTATGTGCGCGTGTGTGTGTTTGTGTCACCTGGTGGTTGTCCAAGTGCCAAGTCGATAGTCATTTCCCCTCGGAATTGTCATTGGGCTTGTGTACTTGGCACCCGCGACCCGAGGACCTAAGGACCTCTCAGACCTCTCAGACCTCTCAGACCTCTCAGTAACTCTCTAGTGTAGAACAGGGGGTGCTTTACTTTCATTTCGGAACAATTATCTATTCAACGTCAAGCTATACCCAGTATAACTCTACATATGAGTGCACACGATTTGGTTGCTGCTACCAATTTTGTGTTAAGTGTTTGCGTGTTTACTACTATCTTTTAGTCTATAAGTGTCTGTGTGTCTGTGTGTGTTGGTCATATGTCAGTGCGTCCTGTCCGAGTCCTTCCGCAGATTGTTAGCGAGCAAACAAAACATTAGTTCGGCGGCATAATGCGACCAAAGCAACACACTTGTTCCTCAAACGCGAAACCGAACGGTTGTGTCAAGTGCTCCCTAGACCACTCCAGAAAATAAACCATATATCATCTTAAAACGAACTGAAGATTATTATAAATCAACACGAAGTGAAGATTAGTTAATACATCAAATAATTAAAGTGTGAGTGCTGTGAATCTTCCAAAGATCTTCTTTAAATTTGTGTGAATTTTGCAAAAATCTATTTAATTTTAATTTAGTTTTAATCTTTCGCAAAAAAATGCTTCAAGCTTAAGCAATCTCGACTTTTAGTAACATTAATTTCTTTCATGAAATTCTCAAAATATCTTTTACTTAAAATACAATTGCCCGATTAATACACAGTTCATCATATTGTTAACAGTTCAAACAGCATCTTCGATCTTGACAATTATTTAAAGATATTAAAACAGATTTCTTAAATAAGTTTTATTAATTTGAACTCAATCTTTTACAGGTTCTCAATACAGCGGCGACGAGTTCCCCAAGGAGAAGAAACATTCAAAACTCGGCGATAACGATTTCACAGACGACGAAAACGGTTTCGATATACGCTGTGAGGTCTGTGATAATGTCTATACGGACTTAGAACGGTAAGCTTCCAAATCAATTATATAACTATTCGAATATTCGATCTAAACACTGTTGGGAGAATGTCTTAAAATTGCTTTGGCATTTAAACAGCTTGCCAATAGCAACAATAATCTAAATCAAATTGTGTTTTTTTAGCCAAAAACTATAAATGGTTAAATAGAAACACACAAAAACAAGCTGCCAATTAGCTTCCAACTTACCCATAGAATTATGGGTGTGCATTGACTTGAGGGCGGGAGGTAGAAAAAAACTATTCCCAATTGTTGCTAAATGCTTAAAGTCGCTGCTCGTCGGCGATCTTAATTAAAAGTTGATAGCGATAATATTTAGTGTGGCCAATAAAAGCCCCATTAAATTGGCCAAAGCGCTAACGCGGTCGATTCAACCAGTTGAAAGTGAGAGTTAACCATGATATGAAATGGCTAGTTCAAGATTTCTTGTTGGCATTTTTTGACTGAAGTTGCCATAGTTACTGTCTCTACAGTTTGTTTAAGCAATTCTTGATCCATTTTAATGCTTCTTTCAAAGGATTTATTGGAAATGCAATTTAAAGAATTATAATTGGCATTCTAGAGCTTGCATATGATCTTGAAAAATGTGTTCTTAAATAAGGAATGATAATTTAAAATGCTTAAGAAGATTTCATTACCTTAACAATTTAGTTTTTAATACTTACAAAAAGATTCCCGGACTGCTAAGAAGCTTTATTTTTACAGCTCATTGTTTGATGAGATGTATAACATTTGAATATATCATTTATCGGAAAAATATTTTTATATTTTATTTAAACATTCTACTGAATTTAATAAATAATAAACATCGAGAAAGAAAGTGTAGATGGGAGAATAGTAGAAAGAACGATTGAAAGTAAATTAGAGAATTTATGTCTACATTTTAGCAGTAGTATTATTAAACAAATATTTATTTTATATTTTACACTATTTTGTTTACAATCCCCTTTCTATATATTAATTGATTTCCCTACCTTCCAAGTGACACTACTTTACATCTGTTATTAAATCTATTCCACTTGTAACCTGAAGATCTTTAATCAACTCAAATTACTACAGTTAATGCAAAACTTTTGTACAATATTTACAAATGTTTTCAATTGTAACAACAACAACTACAACAACAACAACAACAGCAACAACAACAACAACACGCAACTGCTCTATTTCTATTTGTATTCCAAGTGCTAAAGTGCGCTTTTGATTTTGATTTGATTTCGAGTGGGTAGGAGAAGGAGAAGGAGGAGGAGGAGGAGGAGGCGGTCTGTGGGTGGGCAATACACTAACAGTTATCAGTCACTGTATGTGTGTGTGATTTATTGAATTTTAGATGAGAAACTGTATAGAGTGAAAGGAGAGACGGACCTGTGTCTCTGCCTGCGTGTTTTTCTCTCTCTGGAGTCCGTCAGGCGCTTTTGCAATTTTATCTGATGTTGAACATGCATACTATGTATTGTTGTTGTTGTAGTTGTTGTTGCTATAGTTGTTGTAAGCAAACAAACGCCCACACTTCAAATGTTGCCTCTGGTGCCGTCAACTCTTCCATGTCGATGACAAAAATCAGAGAAAAAAAAACACACACAGAAAGAAAAAAGGGAAAATGCTAAAAATGTAGTCCGCCTTTTGTCGACGTTGCTCCTCCCACGTTTTCAGTGCGATAATCATCGCACTTTGTGCTCTGCTCCACAATCAAGGACAACTGCAGAGTTGTGAGAAGGGGGTGATGGGGTAGTGGTGGGTGGGGTATGCGTGTGTGGAGGACACTCATTGGCCGCAGCTGTTGCAGCTGAACTAAAGAGAGATCGCTTATCATCAGGCGCGCATATTAAATATTGAACATCATTTGACTAATTGACGCCACCAAAGGAAGGATGGTGGCAAGGGGTGAGGGATGAGGGGCAAGCAAACTGTGGCAAGCAATTGTCGTGGGCGTTGACCACAGTTGGACAACAAACAAAGTTGTCTCCTTTTGGGAGGCGTGTGAACTGACGCACATGACTTTGATTGAAGCTGTCGATTGTCTCGAGTCGCAACTGCTAATTTCATTTGCTGATGACAGCGACACCGATAACAACAACAAAAAAACCATTACAATAAACCTTAATTTCGTTTATAACTCATTTGATATCCCTTCCTTTCTTTGTTTTAGTCTGGATGATCATTTGGTGGGAGCTCATCATTTCAAGCGCGGAGAATTTGCCTGCGAACTTTGTGGCCAGCGTTTCTGTCATCGTCCATTGCTAATCAAACACGGAGCAATCGTACATAATAATATACGCAAATATTCCTGCGAAAATTGTTCTAAGGTAAGTCGAATCGAAAATGATACAAGTATGTTAAAAAAGACTAGAAAAGGAAGAAGTACGGAGGAAATTAAGCAAAAATTTAAATAGAAATCAAAAATATAATAAATTTTTAATTAATGGGTACTTCTTCAGATTCTTTAAATCAAAATAAATTAAATTTGTTTAAAGAAATAAAATTCAGAGATTATGGTAGCATTTGCAAGATATTTTAATAATAATAATAAACAATAATAGTTTTAAATTAATTATTATCCAAACAAAGTTGTTATCGAAAATAATAACTCAAATTTTACACAAATATTATGTTGTAGAAATTATAAAATATATATTAGCAATTTAGTAAAGACTTGAAACAATTGAAGAAACTGGAACAAATATTTATAAAGTTACATAAAAAAAGAAAAATATACAGTTAAGCCTATTAAAAATCAGATTTGAGACATAAAAAAAAATCTGCGGAAAATAAGTAAAGATACGAGGCAATCGAATAAACTGAAACAAAATTTAACTAAAAGAGAACAAAGTTAGATAAATTAAATTAAAATAATTTGAAACAATAAAAGCTTTAATCTTTAGTGAAGATTGTAATGAATATTATAAGGATGTTCGATCATAAACTTGTATGATTTGAACCCTACGAACCACAAAGAAGACTTCTGTCCACTTTAGAACTAAATTTTAGAAATATTAGAACCTTTGATCAGTCTGTAGATCTCTAAAAGTGTGAGGGCAGGCAGCGCCTTAAATGATCATATCATTAATTATTGTATCAGGTCGTTGTGGTATTTGGTAGACAGCTAAAGACTTTTGATTTCAAGCAGATCAATAGCCGCAGGCGCTTCAACTTGGCATTAAATAAATATAACAAAAAACAAAAAAATAGTTAGGAGAAAAAACCTCTTTGGTTACTTGTCTTTTGCCAGTTGCCTTTCCTCCCCAACCTACCTCCCTCCCTTCCCCTATATACTCTACCCTCTTGGATAGTGCCGCACGCGCTGAAGTAATATGAAATTAGGGCGTGTACTCATCCAAAACACTTAAGAGACCATTTGAGCCGAGTTTGGTAATGAAGAAACTTTGTTACCAACTCGAATAAGAGTTTGTTGTTGTTCATCTTCGCGCTGCATTTGAATGCCAATGTAAAATTAAAGGGCCAAAGAAGACAGAAGACAGAGCTTTTGAAGTCTATCCATCGATCCATCGAAGCGATTCGTTACATCCAAGCATCTAACACTTCGTCATTGTCATCGACGACTTCGACATCTTGCAAAGATGTTTTAATGGCATGTTGATTACAATCTTGTGGTCTTGTCGTCCAGTCTCTGAGGCTTTTCTTTTTGATTTTCCCTTTTTTTTATTTTTACTTACATTTCTTCCATTTCATTTCATTTCATTTCGAACGGTATTTCAATCGATTCAACGTCTTGTTGCATTACAGTTAGTTTACTTAGCGCTCTGTAATTGTTTCGGTGGCATGTAAGTAGCACGCATTGTGGTGGGGCCTATACCCAGTATTCCCCTCAGATCCCTCCCTCTGACAGCGACATAAACGGGAGCCACTGAGGCTACAAACAAATGATGATCGATCTTGTGGGGCATTTGCCTAGTACCTACATAAAAGGGCAATACTTTCGCTGAGGTCCGAAAACCCTCTACAAAAAAAAAAGTAAGAAAAAAAAACGGGGTCTCAGCTGTCAGCTTTATTTGTTTTCAAGCAGCCAGCTTAAAGCGTTTCAAAAGGGATTTGCCACGGATCTACCATGTTTTCCATTTCGGCTTAGCTGCACTTCAGTTCATCTGGTATGGGGAAGCTAAGTGACCTGAACTCTTAAATGTAGATGAGGTAGTCGTTACTATAGATTTACGAGCTGTGAAGTAGCTGACACTTGATTGTAAAATCTACAAGATACATTTCTTTTAGTGTATTTGCTTAGCAAACAAAATCTTAAGTATCTGCTTACTCTGACATCACCTAAAGCTCCTTATTCTATTTGTTGAGTTAAGATAGCTGTAGATTTGCCTAAGCAAGAGAGAAAGAAACTTTGAAGCTTAAGATCTTAAATTATTTATGGTATATAGATTTATATTTTATTTAGACTTTCACATTATTTATAAGTTCGTTTAATTTGTTAATTTATTATTAGATGTCTTTGTCTCAACTTGATGAAATTTTTTTGAAATATGATTATTATAAGTTTAGTAGTTCATTCGTTTTAAAATTTCTTATCTTATAAAGAAAATTAGTCTTTTTGTTCTTACAAGATTTCATTTCATTTAATAAATTCTGTTGAATTTACAAAGCATTTTGGAAGTTAACAAGATCTATCTACTTTTTCTGTAATTAGTTTTTATGCTCCAATTGGTTTTCTAATCTTGAAGTTACTTTAAATGTCTTTTTTGCTTACATTTAATATACTTTCAGTACCTACAATTTGTTGAACTAACTGCATACTAAAATTTAGCACAAACTTTGTATCTAATTAGCTTGCAACCTTACAGATACTTTAGTATCTTGAAGTAAGGTTTACTTAGTTAGGCAGCCTGCCAACTGGTTGGAGTCATTTTTTAACCAGTTTACTCTTCTGCCAAGCTCTAGATCTCCTTTCAGACGCCTTGGCCTGACCCCACGTACGCTCCTAACGCCACACAACAGCAACAACAACAGCAACAGCAATGGCAACAACAGGAAAAGCAACAACAATAGCAACTAGCAACAATCGCATTCCATAGGCCAACCTTTGCAAGCTTCGTCTTTGTCGCTGTCTCTGCCACAGTCGGCGTCGCAGTCGTAGTCGCAGTTGACGTCGCTGCCTGCATGCCAAAACACCTACACTTTATCCATGAGTCTTCAACAGTTGATGCTGTGGTTATTGTTGCTGTTGTTTTTGTTGTTGCTGTAACACCATCGTCTTTGGTTGTTGTCGTTGTCTTTTGTGGCGTTTTTCGCCTTTTTGGAGAGTAGTTGAATCTAATCCATTTGATGTAGTTATAGCACGAGCTATTCTTGTGTGTGTCGCCGTTGTTGTCTTCAGTCTTCAGTCTTTTAGCCTCTCGCAGCTCTCCACAGACAACAAAAAAATATTATAAAAAAAAAAAAAAAAAAATACAGACTGACTCGATCATCGTTTGATATGAATTCGTAGCGCATTATGACAGCATGATTAGGCATAACAGTTTCGTAAAAGGCAGCGCGGGTGGAGGTTGACCGAAATCAAGTTTGAAGTGGATACTAAAAAACTGGCTATGCCTCGCACACCTCGTACACCTCATGCCCCATGTCCCGTGCCTCATGCCCCATGCCTTCCATGTACCTCGACTGCCTGCCTAGCTGCCTGACTTGGCTTTACTTGACTTGGCCTGGGCCTGGGTCTGAGCCTAGGCTAAATGAATGCCTCGATCTGTCATTGCGTTAACCCCACCAAAAAGAGACAGCTTTAGCTGTGAATTTGCCTAGAAATTAACTCGATTTCACAGTGACTGTAACAGTGATTTTAGTTGGCAATTCTTTTGATTCTTGGCTTAAAGTTCATAATTTCTTAATTCGATTATTCATTTCAGGAAGGAACTGACAGTGAACTGTGCCTGAAACGGTTATTTCAGTTGGCAATTCATTAGATTCTACATCTTGGCTAAAATTCAAATTTTTGAATATATTATAGAAAGAAAATGTAACTTTAGTTGTTAATTTGTCTAGGGATGGACTGATTTTATTTGGCACTTCTTTCAGCCTTCAGGAGAAGTTCATATTTGTTTATTTATTCTAGGAAGAAAATGGTTCTTAACTGTGAATTTTCCCAGGAATGAAATGAATAGGAATAGAGTGAATGTAAATAGTTAGTAAATTATTCCAGGAAGAAAATGTTCCTTTAACTATAAATATTTCGAGAAATGAACTGAATTTTACACTGGCTATAGCTGCGATTTCACTTGGGAATAATTATTGCCACTTTATGGCAAATTTGGCACAATGTATTATTGTTTTCTGGGAAGGAACTGTGAATTTACATTCTTAGTAATGAACTGGATGTCTCAGTGACTGTAAATTTGATTTTATTTGGCAGTTGTTTACAATTAAATATTTGTGTGCATTTTTTTCCTGTGAAGGCACTGTGACCTTAACTATTTTACTGAACGTTGCATAAAATTTAGTTGGAAATTATTTTAGTTTTACCTGTCGGTTAAATGTTTTATAGATTAGATTGCCTTAATAATTTTTTGAAATTTTGTGCGAAGCTTTCTAGCAATGAACTCCGAAATTTTTGATTTTACCCTAGGGACTTACATAAAGTAGCAGTTATTTAATAAGCGACTTCTGCTTAGAAGCTCTCATATACATATAAATGAGTGGCTTAAATTTCGTTTTATTAATTTAATTTTAATATTAAATTTGTTAACGACCTTAACAAGTCATCCTTCTTTACTTTGTTCAATTTATTTTCCCAATACTTTTACGATTTTGGTGAACAAGTCACTCTTTTATAGAGCACAGCTGGTCACGCTTTAAGACAAGATAGAGAGAGGGGGGTTACAGAGAGAGAGGGGTACACGGGGATGGTCAGGCTACGACAACTGTAGCAATTGATGTTAATAATTGACGAAGGTGTTGTTGCTGCTGCCGCTGTTGCTGCTGCTGTTAGTGGGTGGAGTTGTTGTTGTTGTCGCTATAATTGTTGTTGTTTTTGTTGTTGTTGTTGTTATTACCTTTGCGTAATCTTATAGAGCTCTATGATCTGGAATCATTGTCTAGCTGCTGAGCACTCGCAACAGATCCGTTTAGCGGCCAAGCAGCCAAGAGATGATTGATTAATTTCAGTTTCATTTCATTTGGCACTGGAACGAGAGCAACAACGAGTTTAGTTTTTTTGAAAAACACACACTCACAAAAAAAAACGTATTATATGTACTCATAGATATAGATTATTCATTGTGTGTCTCTCTGTCTTTTGCAGGTATTCCGTGACCCATCGAATTTACAGCGTCATATTCGCGCCTATCACGTTGGAGCTCGCAGTCATCCGTGTCCGGAGTGCGGTAAAACATTTGCGACATCGTCGGGATTAAAGCAACATCAGCACATCCATTCCTCGGTAAAGCCCTTCGCCTGTGAGGTGTGCTTCAAGGCGTATACGCAATTCTCGAATCTGTGTCGTCATCGACGGATGCACGCCGATTGTCGAGTTCAAATCAATTGTAAAAAGTGCAACACGAGTTTCAATTCGGTCACTTCATTGTCTAAGCACAAGAAATTCTGCGATACAACGGATAGTTTTCGTAGTCAACAGAGTCGCCTCCATCATCATCAACATCATCATCATCACCAGCAACAACAGCAGCAGCAGCAACAACAACAGCAGCAACAACCTCCTCCACTTTTGTTGCCACCAGGAGCACATCAACGTCTTGCCGCCGGCAACACTTCAAGCTCAAGTAGTGAATCAAATAATTCTGCCATGGCAACTCCACCGAATCATCTCTTTATGTTGCGTCCAAATGCATCATTTTTTCCGGGATTCCCTCACTATGGATTGCCCAACTTCTTTTCTCCTGGCCTGCAACAGGCGGGCAACTTCCCCTTGCCACATATGTTCCCCAATCCGCAGCTGGCGGAGATGGGACGTGGCCTGGGACCTTTGGTCTTTCCCAATGCTGCATTCCAACAGCAGCTGCAGGCGGCTATGAACATCAAGTCGGATTCACCGCGACTTAAACGTGAATCCAGTTCACCGGAGAATAAACCCATCAAATCGGAGGTTCAGGCATCCGATGAAGAAGAGGAGGAGCAGGATGTAGAAGAGGTGGAACCGTCTAGTTACAAATTAGAGTCCAGCAAAGTGAAACCAGAATCGACAAAACTGAAACAGGAATCGGGGAAAATAAAGCGGGAGTTGAAATCAGACACAAATTCCGCTCAACAGATTGAAGAGGAGAATGACCTCGATAATGATAGGGTAAGTTGATTTTCTATGATATTCCCTTAATCCCATATTAATTGTCGAGTATTGATTGAGAATTTTTATGAATTTTCATTGTAAAACAGTTTGGGCAGCATTTTTAAGCCTTATGTTAGCTCAAAGTTTTTTATTTTTATAAACTTTAAATAGAACTTAATATATAAAATTCAAATTTTGCTCTACTTTCTTCAAGCCTAAAAGCAATATTAAATGTTTTAATACCTCCAGAATTATAAATGGAATATCTTATGGTTTGAATATTTTTTGTGCCAATTTTAAATGTCGAGTTTGAATTAAAATTGGAATTAACACCCATTTATTAATAATAGAGAATGTCTTGTAACGTATTTCTTACGATCAACTTTCAAAATAAATAAATTTGATTATTTAAAATAGTTGCTTAAAAGTTATGGTTTATTTTGATGATTTGTCTCTAGTTTATTAATAAGTTTAAATAAATATTTAAAATATCAAATAAATTACCGAATTCCATTAATTTATTTACAGAAATCCATTGATATTGTGAGCACTCCACCACCAGCGGAAACGGAGGCTGAGGACTTGGAGCCGGAGAAAAGCAGCACGGATCAACCTTTGGATTTGTCCGTCTGTCGCAAGCGTCGCAGCTCTGCTTGCAACAGTTCCACGCCCGCCCCGCTGTCCATATCCATGTCCAGTCGGACACCCACACCCGACTTGGAGGCAGATGAGGATGGGGAACAACTGCAACCGCCACCTGCAAAGATGGCGAAACATAGTTCAGGGGAATCGTCAACCTCACGACAGTCCTACAAGGGCAGCAGTCCGACACATAGTGCCAGTGCCTCGCCAGGACCAAATAATTCCCCCTCACCACCGATCAGTACTGGAGGAGATCTCAGCAGTATGTCGGACAGTGCGGCAGCAGCATCTGCAGCGGATGCATTCTCGGCCATGGTGCATCCGAGGCCAGTGCATCCGGGATTGTTGCTTGAGGAATTTTATCGTTCACGCTTTCCACCGCAACAGATTCCTTTTTTAGGCCGAGTGGGCGGACGGCCAGGTTTTGATTTGCCAGTTGTGGGTGCACATGCACCGATGAGCAGCTCGCGTCATCTGCCGTTTCCGCCCGAGCATAATTTCCGTGAGGCATTCCGTGCCGCCGGATTGCCTGCTGCCCGCCCCCATGTGGCTGCCACATCGAGTAACAGCAGCAGTGGAGGTGGCCGACTCAAGGATCGCTATACCTGTAAGTTCTGTGGCAAGGTATTCCCACGATCCGCCAACTTAACCCGACATCTTCGCACACACACTGGAGAGCAGCCTTATAAGTGCGATTATTGTGATCGTTCCTTTAGTATCTCATCGAATCTTCAGCGACATGTTCGCAATATTCACAACAAGGAACGTCCCTTCCGTTGTCCCATGTGTGATCGTTGTTTTGGCCAACAAACGAATCTCGATCGTCATGTGAAGAAACACGAGGCGGATGCCGGAGGATTAGAGTATAACGATTCTCCGAGTTCCAATGAGGCCAAGGATCGCGATGAGGCGTACTTTGATGAAATCAGATCCATCATGAAGAGGGTCTGTACGCCTTCAAGTTTGGGCGGGGCCGATGGGGATACTGAGGAATATGCCGGAAGTGATGATCAGTTGTCGGTGTCGACGAGACAATCGGCTAACTTTGATAAGGAATTGTTGGCACATGGCAACAACAATAATACCATTAACAATGACAACAACAATAGCAACAGCAGCAGCAACAACAACAATACAAACACTAACAACAACAACAATCAGACAAATGTGGTTGAAACAATTGCCGTTAGCACCTAAAAGGGCATTAACTACAAATATTGTTCTCGTTATTGTTGTTGTTGAGTCTTGTTGCTGAAATTTATGAAAAAAACTTCTATGCTTATTAAAAAATAAATGGGTATAATCCCAACTTCAACTGTAAAACTCTAAAAAATTTACTTTAAACTTTACTTAAGCGTGCCTCCAAGAGGGAAACTAATCTTTAAGTAGTTCGCATTTTCCTTCTAAAAACTTATTTATCAATGTAACTAAAGAAAAATAAAATTAAAAAAATATATGATAAGTTTACGTTAAAAATGAAAAAAACTACTCGTAGCTATGCAATCAATGGAAAAAGACGGTGAAGCAAGCAAAAAAAAGAAAAAAACAAAAGAAAATTTAAAACAATACATATGAAACTTAAAAGTAATTATAATACAAAAAGTCAACATGTTTCAACAAGCTGATATTTCGATATTTATAACTCTGTACACAGGATCATACCTAAATGTAGACTAGCTTATATACACTCGATATGATCTTCTACTTATATAAATATATAGTTATTATAATATACTAAGCTCTAGTTATGTGCTGTAAATTGATCGTATGTAAATAAATATATGTATCTCTAAGTTAGAGGCACTGTCCGGGTACTGTAAGAGAGTATGATGATGATACTATATACGAGTATTGCAGGAGCAAGGATATTTTGAATGTACGAGCACGTATTTGTATTGTATTGTATTGTCTGTGTAGGCTATATAATTAATAATGCAGTGCGAATAAGTTTAAATATTTTTAGTGCTAATTATTGCAATTCTCAAAAATAAATTTTATAACATTTACTTAACGTTTAACTAAATATATAATTATATATATAGATATATGTACATGTATATGAAGGCAAAATGAAAGATCGTTATGAAAAATTAAAAAATCAATAAATAAAACAATCACATCAAAGAATATTGCATTGGGATTTTGTTAGAGGGTGAATTTATAAATGATAAATTAGTTGGATACTTTTGATATAAGAAAATAAAAAATCTGTGAGTATAAATTTTCAAATGGTAAATCAAACAAGAGCTTAAATTCTGTTTCACAATTTTGATGTGACTATAATTTAAAAGAGTCTCCAAACGAAATAGTTAGTTATTCCAAAATCTAAGAAACTAATAAAATTTGCAAAATACATTACAAACGAATACAATCAATTAAAATATAATTGCTTAATGCATACCTTAAGTTGGCATAAATTTAAATAAATAAATAAACTAAACAGCATTTTTAAAATATTATTAACCACTTCTGTAGCTTCCATTTGAAATGTTATTAATTTGTAACAAATAACTTAATTGAGGCTGTTTCATAATTTATTTTCCTAAAAAAAACCACATGTTTCGAGCACTTAATAAAGCCATTAAAATGCTCATCTACCTCAAATGAGCGCATAAAAGAAGACTTTATACAGCCATCAATCCTGGCAGCGCCCAAAACATAATTTGAACGCATTTGCCTACGATCTGGCTTTATTATTAATCATCCGCATAGCGCCAAAAAAAGATAGGAAAAAAAGATGAAAAAAAGAAGAAAAGAAATAACTTGAAACTTATAGCTTTTTAATATACACAGCAAAGGCAAACCGAACCCAAACTCTTTACCAAACCATTCATTCATTTTTACATCCATCTATTCAAATCCATCTATCGAGCAGTGTATCTGTATCTATGTATCTGTATCTGTATCCATCCATCCATCCAGTCATCCATCTGCTCTGAATGCAAAGGCGTGATCGGCAAAGCGAGTTAATTACCCTTCCGGTTTAGAGTGTGTTACGCCTTCGGCGAAATGCGGTTAAGACTATGAACTACCAATATGCCACTACCAATACCATTATCTGTATTACCAATACTATACCTAAACCAATACTTTTCTTTTTTTTTTTGGCTTTTGTTTCTATTTATTTTTATTTTGTTGCTTTGTTTTTTTTTAACTGAATTTTAAGTTGTATTAGCCAAACGCTGTATTGGCATCAATCATTATTTTTTGCTCAGTGTTCAACCTGTGCGCAGAAGGCAGCACCACTGTACAACCGCCCCACCGCACCACTGTACCACCGTTAGCCTTTTTTGGCCAAGACAAAAGATCAGTCAAATAGCTGCGGTTCGGTCACTTTCGATTATGCGAAATACATTTGGCAGTCGGTAGCCAAAATAATATAATCTTCGGCCAGCTACGTTCCCAGTCTCCCCTTACCCCTCAACACCACCTCAGTCCCCCCCCTCTTCACCTGACGCGTTGTTGGCCCTGACCACAGCCAACTTCCACAATTGTGGCACAATTTGAACGCAAAACTGGCCAAATTATGTTAAATTTGTGTAGAAAACAGTAGATAATTGGTAATTGCCTTCATTCCAATGCGCTCCCTTTCCCCCTACCAAAGCCCCTTCTCCTCGTATCAAGTATAGGCCACCAAAAGAATCTAGATGAACGACTGCACATTAGTCGGTTGGTATTGTGGCAAAATGTGGCCTTTGGGCGTTAATTGAAGAAGGCATAATTTGAGCCACAAAATATTTCGTGTAATATGTTGGCCAATTATTGGAGCGCTTGATGACTTGGTCAATGGCATTTGGCATTAGCTGTTGCAAAATTTAAACAATCAATTGTTGTAAGGCTAAACCAAAGCTGTTCAAATTAAAGATGAGGTAGCTTTGTTAAAAGTAAATTATATAAATTAAGTAATTATTGACATTCAGGTAAAATTAATTGGAGAAGAATAAGTAATTATTGAGATTGGAGTAAGAAAAGAGGAAATATATTTAAGAAAAGAGATTAAATTCCAAGACTAGCAACTTAATATTATAAAATCGACATTAATATATGCATAATAACAATTTAGTTGAGAAAGGAATTAAGGAAGTTTGGAAAAGGTAAATTATGGTTTTTTTATACTATTAAGCATTTTATATATTAAGTTCAGATGGTAAAATAGAAAATACTTTTTTTTGAATTATAATGAATGAATAAGTTCAATTGAAATGTTATTGATATTCGGACAAAATTAGTTAAGAAGAGTACATGCGAGTATAATAAAAGTTGAGTTGAGAAAGGAATTTAGAGAAACTTGTAGAAAGCTTCAAATGATGAATTTTTAAGGAAAGTTTTTAAATAAATAGTAATTAGCTTTGTCAATAACTTTACGCATTTTCTAGATTTTATCGAAGCAGCAAAATACATTTTCATAAGGGTTGATTAAAATGAGTTTTTATAAGAATTGTAATAAAAAATATTTCTAATTGAAAATCAACCTAAATAGTGGGGAAATGTAACTAAATTCATAACTATTCATCTTGAAATTTTTACATTTACCTGTTCTCTTTCTCATGATAACAAAAACCTCACATTGGAAGCCTCTAATACTGAGAATCTACTCACTTGAATCGCAGTTGATGATCCTCGTAGATCGTAACCTTTATTCTACTTTTTGGGGAAGGAAAGGAATGTTCAAATGGCGAATCACTAGCACTAATATTTTGTAGTTACCTGATCTATAATTGAGCCTATTCAGGTCACTCACACCTCTCCTCACTGATTATAGACTGGATGCCACAAGTTGCTGCTGCTGCTGCTGAATCTGCTGCTGCTGCTGATGTGGGGCAAAGCCTGCATCAAAATGAGGCAACACATTATGATAACGAGCATGCTTAAAAAGTATGAAAACCTTGAATAAGGAATACGAGTATCTGGCCCTTGTGAACAGATATTGTCTAAGCCATGGCTAAGCAACTGTTTATTATGTGCCAGTTACACAAATGGCCCAGTTACACGCCCCAGCAGCAGCTGCAGTTGCAGTTGCAGTTCTTGTTGGAGCTGCCCCCAAATGTGGCAGACCCAGAAAATGCGCATCAATGCGCACATTAGGCGAATATCCGAGTGCCGAGTACCGAGGACCGAGAACCGTTAAACGCTGCTAGACTGAAACTTGTATCTATAGTATGTGGCAAGTACACAGAAAAAAAGAAAAATCAATTTTAATTTTCAGCTTAAAATTATTGATTGTTATTTGAATTTAGCTTAAAAGTCTTGAATTTGATCTGAATTTTATAAAATTTAGTTGTTGAATTCGAACCAAATAAAGATCAAATGCCAATTCAGTAGACTGACAAATAATTTTTGTAATACCTCTGTCATTTTTCTGGTGAACAGGACTGATATTGATTCTTGATATAATATATTATATTATGTATTTTGTATGCGCCTGAGCTTAACTTGTTTTTATCTCTCTAGTTTTTATATTCAAGTTTAAAGTTATTGTTAGCTTTGATTTTTATCTTTAATCCAACTTAATATGCATAATTCATTGTATATTATACTTGTATGTTTTACGTTAAATTAAGTTAATTAAATATGATACTAAAATTATTATAAAAATTGTTGTGTATTTTAAAAATTATATAAAATATTTTTAGAAGGAAATTTGTATTTAAATCAAGTATTTCGTTTTTGCGTCACTCAACTTTTTCCACCTTTTGAATTGATTTTAATTGAAAAATGTCATTATTTTTTTTCCTGTGTATCTGTGGTGACTTTCGAAAGGCAAACGGATGCAAATGTAGACACAAGCCAAAGGCGCCCAAAGGTGGCCCAGAGTCGAAGATAGTCAAAAGAGACTTTATAGACTTGAGTTGGAAGTGTGGAGAGTCGTCTGGATTCCCTCTCTATATATCTGTTTCTGTCTATAGCATTGGCTGCAAGCTAATGGCACAATTATGGCAACCAAATCAAAGCAGCCAACGGAAGACGTGAATAGCGAACAAACTGCCATGGAATCTAGCCGAAGGATATCACGCGTATCCCATTGATCCATGAAGACCTACACTCTATATATAGCCCTCGAGTTGGAGTTGCACAGTTGAAGCTGCAGTTGATGCTGTGGCAGCATCAGAAGTTGCAGCAGTGGCAGCCAGTTCATCGGTCTAACTGTTGTTCATAACTTGGCTGAGTGATTGGGCAGAGATTTTTTGTTATTTTAGTTTTTTTTCTTTCTTTCTTACTCTTGTTGCTGTTACTACTGAGATGTTGTTGTGGTTGCAACTGCAACTGCAACCAGGGGGCAATCAGTCAGCAGATGTTTTCATTTCCTACAAACGAACTAAGTGAGCACCCAAAGCACCCAAAGGTACCACAGATGTTGTTGCTGTTTGTGGCACAGTTTCGTGTAGCAAATTGCGCTCAGTGGGCCGGCCCCGGGTCCCCCAGTATTGAGTACTCGATCTCCCTCGCTTCCTCTCAGCTTCGTCAGCTTTTGCAGATGGAATCAAATATTGTGCAAACTACAACAAGAGCGTCGTCATTCAAGTCCAAACAGGAGGGGGAGATTTTTTTCTTTTGCTTCTTCAGCGTCAGCGAGTCAAAGCTGCAGTTTTAGTGTAAATACCCCTTGAAACTGACAAAGAAGGGTATATAAATTATAAGTCAGTTTAAGTTTCCAAGAAACATCAATTAGTTCGCATTACAAATTTTAAATTTTACATTTATTGTTGCTATAAATATCAACATTTACATATCATCAATTTAAAATTAAAAGTGTGAAAGGTAAGGTTTTAGTTTGGGATATTAAAAAAAAAACAAATTGATTGACAAATTGAAAACCTTTCAGATTTAAGTTAAAGAAACGTGGCTTTCTAAGTCCCTTAAATAAATACGACGCTGATGAAAAAAAATTAAAACTAAACTTCATACTTAGTATAAAGCATATATATCTATACATATATATATATATATCTACACAACCCAGATACCTCGTTAAATCTATCGCCGATGGTTTCCTAGTTTAAATATTATTAATTTAAGACGAAAATCATACTTTATTTACAAAAATATAAAAGATAGAACATATTTATTACTTTACGGATTTACTTAGAAAAGACTTTATTTATTTATATTATATTTTATAGAAAACAATGAACGTTTGGGTTCCCAAAATCATTACAAATCATCAAAGCATTGATCATCACATATTTAAATAAAAAAATCTATGTTCATAGTTTGTGAGTAGACTCCTTTTAAAGAGCATTTTGATGAATTACAAAAGCTTAAAGCTAAAAAAATTATGTACGTTCTATGATTTATGTATCTGACGTTCGATTTAAAAAATAAAGGATAATTTTCAGCCAGCTCATTTAAAAGCATTGAGAAGTTTTCTTGTATAAAAGACATTTAACTTTAGCTGGCATTAAAATTAAATTTACAGGGTATCTATTTGTCACTCAATCTCCAATGCCATACTCTACTAACTCTTGGCTCTGTGTCTGTGTCATGCGCCTGGCACACGGCCTGTAACTAAATCACACTAATCAAGCCCCAAGTGCTGCTCCAGCTTCAGCTTCAGCTTAAGTTCGAGTTGGAGCTTCAGTTGAAGCTTCAATTCGAGGAGGAGAAACGCATTCGAGGGGAACTAAAGTTTTGGGGAGCTCTCAACTCTTAGCTATCAGCTGAAGCGCTGCTCGTGCCGCTTGTCGTCGCCCCCGAGACGCGTCGAGTGATCACTGAAATTGGCAAATCAAAGCAATTGATACATTAAATTACAATGCAGACGATTTGTTCACGATTCCACGCCTCATGTATTTTTGTTGCTGCTGTTGTTGTTGCTGTTCTCTTTGACTGTTGTTGTTGTTGTTGTTGCTGTTGTTGCTTTGGAGTCCGTCCACGCAATGCAACAAATTTATCACCAGACATTGTCGTCGTCGTCTCTTTTGCTGTTTGCTGGTGTCATCGTCAATGTGGCAGCTTTTGCCAAAATGCCATGCCACAAAAAGAGGCACCACACACATGTGCACCAGAGAAGAACCAGCAACAACAACAACAGCAACTACAACAGAATGTCTTTTGGGGCCAACACACGCCATTCAACACCCATTACGAGCCTGAATTGTTTGCGATGCGATGCGTGGGCTTAAATTATGTTGGAAATGTCATCGTAAGATTCAACACGACAACAAGGGATGACATAAATTTCCACCAACATCATGTTGCCACATGAGCGACGCGACGCGACGTGGCAGCTTCAGCTTCAACTACAGCGCCACACTCGCATCCATGTACCAAAAATGGCAATAGCTCTCATTTCTGTTGTTGTTGCAAACTAGAGTATGCATGTTGGCCAAGTTAAGGTTGTGCCTCAACCTCAGCCTCAGTCGGTGCAGCTCCATCTCCATCTTCAGATTCAGCTCCAGCTACAGCTCCACACACATCATTGCTCTATCAGTTGAGATCTCAGCGATTGTGGCTAAAAACCAAACTTGAAGCTGCCAAAGGAGGAGGCGGTATCCAAGAAGACAACGACGACGATGACGGACATTAGCCAGAGCATCTAGGAGTATGCATGTTGCAGCATAAGGAGGGTGGCTTGAAACTTGCAACATCTCTGGATAAACTAGTATACATAATATTTAATTAAATTTACAATTGATATCTAATCAATAATATAAATAAAGAATACCCTCAGCAAGGGTATAATAAATTTTATTGGTAACAATTATTTTAAAAAGTAATAATGTGTATTTCTTGCTAAAGCTTAAAGTACATTAGCCATATTCGAGTACCTTTTTCTTGTTGATTTTTTAATTTTTTTAAATTAAGTAAGTATTTATAATTAAAGCCATTACATTTAAAGGATGAGTATCGTTTCTGCAAAAGTACAAATAATAATTTAATGAAAATAAAAAGGATAAGCTTACCCGATGTCTATTAATACTAATTAAATAATTCGAATTTATCTTATATTAGACTTCATTCTATTAAAGATCGTATGTATAATAGTTTTTTTAAACATATTCTTTCCTTCATTTGGTGTCAATTAAATGTAGCCGACACCAGAGATTATTAAAGAAAAATATTAAATTAAATAAAAGGCATATTCCAATTAAAAAAAATTAGCAACAAACTAAAAGATGATTGTAATAATGCTTAATTATAATAATATAATAAGTTAATGGCCCAAATTAATTTCTCTCACTCACTCTTTCTACCTGTGTGCTGACCATTCTGATAATACCCTCTTACACTATATATCTCTTCTATTTAGAATGTTCCATCACTATCCTTTCTAAATTTGTTCGTTAATATCTGTTTTTATTTTATTAGTTCTTGTAGAAAGTATTCAGTTCTTAAGTAAGAACTTTTTAAACTCCCCATTCGTCATGATGATCATGTATGTGGCCTTATGTAGTGCAAGATCTGGCCACAACACAACACAACAAAACTAAAACGGATCAAATACACAAAAACACACACAGAGTTGAGGTAGAGGTAAAGTCAGAGCTCCATCTCTATCTGCATCTCCGTTTCTGTCTCTGTCTCTGTTTGTTGTTGTACCTTAGCCCCCATCTGCGACTCCATCAGCATCTCCATGCTCCATCTCTATCCGGCTGGGTCTTTGGCTGTTTGGCTCTTTTGCTGTTCGGCTGTTCGGCTGTCGCTGCAAAGGTGTTTTGCAATTTAACTGGCACCCAAAAGCATCAGCTCGTGGCTTGGGATGTGGATGTGGATCTATCTAAGGCACACTAGCTGGGTCTCTGGCTCTGACTCTAGCTCTATGGCTCGTTTATTTCTGTGTGGTTTCTTCAGCCAAAAGGAATGAGAAAAGGAGTGTGGTAAGGAGTGGGGAATGGGGAACGGGATCGTAGCAAGCTCCACTTCACATGCCACATGGCAACATAAGTAGGCGCGTGGCATTCGTGTGTTGTTGTTACTATTATTGTTGTCGATTATTGTTGTCGTCGTTCTTGTTGTTGTCGTTGTTGTTTTTGTTGTTGTTGTTGTTGTTGCCAGACATATAACAACAACGTAAAATGACAATAAAATGCAAGCAAGAAAACACAAAAAGAAAAAGAAAAGGAAAATAAAAAAATAGGCGAATGCCAAATCCAAATTGAATGCAAATGAAAGCCACAAACTATGCTAAATTCCTGAAATCGCATCGGATTGGCAATTTGTGCTTTCCTTTCCAACTGACTGCCTCTCTAAAGGTGTATGTGTGTCTGTTTATGTAGTACCCAAAATGCTCTCAAAGGCCTCTTTCTTTATTTAGTTAGTTAAAGTCCGAGTACGAGTATGAGTTCGAGTCCGAGTTTGAGTCCGAGTCCGAGCACTCGTCTTGTCTTGGATGATTGCCCAGCTCTGTTTCGTTTTGACCAAGTGGTGGAGGCTTCTTCTTCATCGATTGCAATTGGGTTGCACTTATGATATGCACTCTGTCTGTTCAACATATATAGAGACTTGGCTTAGGAACTAACTAACCTAATGAACATAACTGTAAACGATACTTGAAATTGCTTTCTTCATCTCAACTCCGTTCAGCTTGCAGTTGAATGTAAATGCAGAAATTGGTATTGAAATGATTGCAAATAAACTTCATGTTGATAAAAGGCAATTATGGTTAATCTTCACAATTTCGTTTGCAAAATCTGGGTCATTATTTATTAAGGAAGATATGAATATTTTGAATATATGAAGTCTATCTCATGAAATCAATATAATAAGTAGTAAAGTTGAAGCTAAATTCTAAGTTTAGTTTATCAGAAGACCTGATAATAAAAAATACTATATATACTATAGTATGTACTACATCAAATACCTTTCGAAGTTAAATTAATCGATTTCACTAATTAATTTTTCCGCTAAAGTTAAAAGTAAATTTCCCCATTTACAATTCCTTCGACACATCCGTTAAAAATATAAATAGATTGCAAATAACTCAAAAAAATATTTTTTACAAGTATTTCAGTAGAACAACTTAAGGAAAAGTGATCTGATTTTCTATATTTATCATTGTCATAGGGTTACAAAAAAACATTCGAATATGCAAATATCCGTGACTGTGACTTGACCAAGTTCCTGCATCCGTTCACAAACGGGGGTCGCCCACATAAAGTAGCCGTAACTAAAAACCCAGTTAACAAAAACCTGGTTAATTGCAAATGCTTACTGTCCGGCACTTTCCGGCTATGTCAACGGATCTCAACTCCCCCATCCAATCAAAGTCTTTGGAATTGTTTGTGTGTGTGTATGTGTGGAAGTCTGACACATTTCGCTCTGCACGCAAAATGATATAAATCATTTGTAGTTGTCGGATTTCATGTCGAAATGCCCATTAAATAACTTTTCTAGATAAATTGAGAGGGTCATAAATAAATTGCAAAATAAATAGAAAATAGAAACCAAAATAAAAAAATAATAATAAATAAAACAAAATCCGGAAAAAACTATAAATATAAATATATCTCACTTTTTTCTACCATTTATACAAAAGCTGTGAGTCTTACAATAAAAACAACAACTCATCATTGAAGCGGTCAGTCAGCAACAACGCCTAGTTACGGATATTTCTATCACTCTATACCGACATATATATATGTATCGCTATATATAAAAAGTTATATATATTTATATACCATTGGCAACATATTGTGGCGGCACCTAATATAGCAAAACAAATTTAATTTAAATTACAGGCGTGGTCGCAAGCTCTCATTGTGCATTGCGAATTGTTGTTGTTGTTGTTATTGTATTGTTGCTGTTATAGTTGTTGTTATTCATAAAATATGCAATAATCTACCACAGAGGCGCGCAATATACTTAGATAAAGTTTAGAGGTCGACTTTGACTTTCTAATTTATTTATGCGACGCTTCGTCGTGTTTGCCATTTTGTTCCTAGGCCAGAACTTGGGCGATCAAATAGCATGATGCGTTGCCAGGCAAAAAGATAACAGTTAAACAGCTTCCACTTTCTGATTAAGTAACTAACTAGCTAACTAGCTTAACTAACTAACTGACATTGATAGAACTTTGCCGACCCAGAGAGAAACAAAGCCTGTCTACAGGCAACACCCAATTTCAACAACTGCTTTTGTTGTTGCTGCTGCAGTTGCAGTTGCTGCTAATGTTGCTGCTTAAGTTGCAGCTGAAGTTGCAGTTAAATTGCAGTTGAGTTTTAGCTGAACTGAGTCGAGACCACCAAGGAACACGCCCAAACAAGTCGCACAGCTGTGCATAGACATGGTCTGATCTGGCATGGATTGCAATTGCCTCACCAAAGAGACGCCTTCAGAATTAGAATCTAATTCAATTTGCCTGCCGATTGCAATTTATAATAATAAAACAACTACTTTTAATTAAACCCCAACAAAATTAGGGTTACAAAAACAAATAAAACTTTAAAAACATATAAATAATTAAAGCAAAGTAAAGCTGTGGATTATGCAAAAAGAAAGACAACCAAATCTAAAGAGCCATGAGATATTTTTAAAGAATAAACTAACTTGAATCTTTGCAGAATACTCTAAGAATATTTTGTACATATTATTGCAAGAATATGGTTAAAATTTGGTACAGAAAGAATATTCAAGATACTTCTATTAGCTTTTTAATTTTAGTAATCTTGTTTTAATAAAAAGTTCAGAGCTAAATACATTTTCTCCTTACACTTCTCCTAAGACTTTTGACAAGAAATAATAAAAAATAGAAAATAAAACTGATTTAGAAAAATATTTATCCTGTCCAAATAATTTTGATTAGTTATTTTCCTATAGTTCAATTCCTATGCCATTTCAAGCAGCATTTCTAAACAAATAAATGCGAAAATGAAGACATATTTACTACAATTTATTTTCTGTAAATTTAAGCATTTTAATAAAAATTTTAAGAGTATCCAGTCTTTTAATGCAGTTCAATATTTGTCAGCAAGGCTCTTCGCTATTACAAGCTGACTTTCTGCTTTAAAATCTCAAATCCATTTGAGCTAATCAAATATAAATCTACGCCAAAGTTTAAGCCTCACTAGTAATAGTAAACATTATATTCAAAAGATTTTTAAGTGCTTTCAAAATAATAGCTCAAATGAACTACATCTGAATATGAATCATTAATTAAATAAAAGTGCTTTTAAAAGATTAATATTATACAATTTAAAAATATTTCTTTCATTTTGCGAATGTTGTCAAAAAAGTAAAAGTTAATAATGATTGTCTTTCACTTTTGGAAACATTGTCAATCTCTTAATTTGCCTAAAATCCATTTCAACATTTACAAGACACATACACTGTGATACATTTAGAGTACCTTTTATTTAAAAGCAAAAACCCGCATATGGAGATACATAAATATATCATCTTATCTGAAAAGCCAATCTCAACAAATCGTTATCTGCCTCTGCACAGACAAACGTTGCAATGTTGCAAGTATTTGTGTTGGTTTCTTTACTGTTTTTTATTTATTTTTTTTAAATTCATTTTCCATTTTGATTAAATTGTAACAAGTGCCAGCCCACATATCGTTTTTCCTTTCCTCTTGAGCAGAGCGTGAAAAAAATAGACAGGAAAATAACAACAACAAGAAATGGAAATCATTTACAAATTTATTGCTAATATTTCATGTTATGTGTCGTGTTGCATAAATACAAAAAGGCCAGCCCCAAAAAGCCTAGTGCAACATGTGATATTCAAGACACACAAAACAATTTTCGCTCGCTTGTTAATTGCAAACTTTTGCTTTTAATAGCCATACAAACAAGGAGGAGAACACAGAACACAGAGAGAGAGAGAGAGAGATTGGTAGAAGAAGTAGAGGGAAGCAGAGAGCAATCGAGCCGAGGCTATATTCGTTACTTCGTGTGGTCTAAGACAAATGGAGTCCACAATCAATACAATACACATAGGCAGGGAGAGAGAGAGCGAAACACTGACTGGCGCTAACGGTAATAGGCAGCGCTGTCGACGTCGACGCTGCTTTACTAACAACGCCGTTATGGGCAGTAGCCAATGCAGCAAGAGTCAGTTGGCTTGGGCGGGTGCCCACACCACCAAACACACACCACTCACACACACACAGCTGACAGACAGTCGCTTAGTCAGTCGCGCAGTCAGCGAAAAATATACAAAAAAATTGTATCAAAGGCCGCTGCTGAGAGAGCGCGGGCAGCAGCGAGTTTGTTGCTTAAGTCTTTTGTTTTTAGCATTGAGCGTGACTCGTTTTTCTGTTGTTGTTGTTGCTGCTGTTGTTTTTGGACGACGTGCACGAGACCAGCCGACCACCGACCACCGACCACTGGCGACTGCAAGCAGCGACGTCGACAGCGACGCCACCACACCCTTGACTGGATTGCAAAAAAAAGACAAGAAAATAATAATAATAAAAGAGAGAAAAAAATAGAAATAAAGTTGGCGTTGGTTTTGTGTTTTCCTCAGCTGCTTTGGCATTTTGTGGCTCTGGTTTTGGCTGCGGCGTCAATTTGCTTTAAGCCATTTCGCGCCCGCTTGGACAACTGGACGAACATTTGCTCCTTTTGTAATTGTGCGCAGCAGCCAAAGTCTCGCAGTCTCAGTCTCAGTCGGAGTCTCAGTTGGCGCTGCCTTTGCTATTTTGATCGGTTGCGGTGCTATCTATGCGGTCCGGTTTCGACTCTTTGGGGTGATTCAAGTTTCGCCAGGCAGCGGCTGTGCTTTTTGGATGGTCTTTGGTCTTGGTTTTGGTTTTGGTGTTGGTTTTGGTCTTGGTCTCTGCTCTGCTCAGCAGCGACAGCGAAGGCGGCCAGTTGGCAGCTGCAGTGGGGCGTTAATGTGCTTTGCTATTTTATTTATTCATGCCAAGCATCTAAGCTAGTAAATTGTATTGCTCGGACCTCAAACTCGGACTTGGATTCAGACTCAGACTCAGACCCCAACTCGGGCTTGGCTTTAGCTTTAGCGACAGCAACAACAACAACAACTACGACAGCAACAACAACAACAGCAACAGCAACATCAGCGACAGCAACTGCATTGCAGGCCAGCAGCTTTTGCTTTTCATTGGACCACGACAACAACCACAACAACGACAACGACAACGACGACGACGACATCAGATTGTCATTCTTGTTTTTTGCTTCTTTTTTAATTGAAAGTCGCCAGGCGTAGTTGCTCATACCCTAACTAGGTGACAATTCTAGCTATACCATATTGTTTGCCATTCAATAAAGAAATATTGTGATTGTCTATAGTAAAGGTATAAATTATTTTCTCTTTCCAACCTTAAGAATAAAAATTTTATCCTTGGTTATATCTATCAAATATTAATGCTCCTTAAAAGATGCTGATTTCCAAAAACCTATTTCTTTAGAGAGTATTTAACCACTTACTAAAGAATAAATCATTTTTAATACCAGAATTTAAAGTCTATACATTTTTTAGAAAACCAACCAATAGTGAAACAAATTTTAAGCCTAAACATCTTCAGTTTGTGTATCATTTAAGTTAGGCTGTGAAACTTGAATAAAAGTTTTCTGAAAACAAAAATAAATCAACAAAAAATCTTGAACGATTTACCTGGGTTACTTTATATAACTTTTACCTGTCTATAAAAGAACAATTTGAAATAAAGTACTAAACATGGTAGACTTTTCTCTTCCATTAACATTTTTCCGTTTGAAAATACGTTTTATTTATTTATTTCCATTTGAAAGAGTATCTCAGTTTCGTATACTCATCAGATGTCACTTTTTGTTGCCGTTGCTTGCACTGTCATTAATTTGTTGCTCTAATATTTTGTAAAAATTGGTTTACTTTGGCTATGTCGCTGGCGTCTCTGGGACAGCTGGCACTGGATTCACTTTTTAATGGCTGCGTGCAACTTTTTTGGTGTCCACATCCAGATCGGACACCAAGTGTGGCACAGGAGATGAAGGCTTAGACGGAGGCTCTGTTGTTGTTACACAATTGCGGATATGAATGAGTAATCCGTGGGCTTTGGCTTGATATATGTCCGTTACATATATGTAGCCTCAGCTTAGAAAAGAGAGACAGATGGACAGACAGACTGATAGACAGACCGTACACAATGGGCGCGCACACGTGTCGTATACGTAACGCAAATTTACTTTGACTCGATTCTTATCGAGTTGCCACAAGTGGCCACGTGTGTTGGCCAATTGTCACTGTTGTTGTTATGTAATTGCCAGACGAGTCTGTCTGTCTGTCATTAGGCCAACTTTAATTTTCGCACAAATTTGTAACAGCTTCATGCTGAGCCATAGCCAAAGTTAAATATGGCCAAGACCAGCTGTAACTGAAATTAAAACTGATGCTGGATGATTCATGGTGTGCCATGTCGCGACTTCTAAGACAAGCTCCCACTCTAACTGCTCCTCCTCCTCCTCTGTCTCCTTCTTTAACTGTTGCTCCCCATCCTCCTTCTCTCACTTGTCTGTCTGAACAGAATTCGGTAGTCGTTAAAATCGCATCTAAAGCCACCGTCGGCGATCTTCGACGATCTTTGCAGCGCCGCATCATAAAAACTGCAGATCTTGTACGCCCATAAAAAGCGCCCACAAAAAACTAAAGGAAAAAAAAACCATCTCTACTCCGTTCAAAATCGCCGACGGTATTTTTAATGCTGCTTTGGTTTTTAGCATTGCCCATTGTTGTTATTGCCTTTTAATATGTGCCAACAAGTGTGTGTTTGGTCTGTGTGTCTGTCTGTGTGTGTTTGACTCTGTTTTGCTTTAGGGTCTTATGCACAGCCTTAGGACAGGTCTGTATATGGGTTGAGCACTCTAGTTAGTTGAAACAGATCAGAACAAGCTGTTGGTTATTAAAATTAAAATTTGTCAGAGAGGGTAGCTAAATATTCTAGTTAACTGATTTTGTGTTAAGTAGTTTTTAATACTTTTTGTAGTCAATAAAATTCCAATTAAATTTTATTTGGATATTTTAAAAAAGAGAACTTCTTCCTACGGGCTTTCATTGAATTAATATTATTATAACTTTGATTAAATATGATTGTTTATCGCTTATTTCTTCATCTTTGACAGAAAAGGTCCACGCAAAAACTTCCGCAAAATATGACTTTTTCTAGCTTTTAAGATTCTAATTCAACTCCAAGATATTTAGACTATAACTTTATAAATATATAATTTGAATAAAAAGACCACATATATCTGTCACTTCTAAACTTCACTTAAATGATTCCCCACATTTTAGTTAAAATAAATACTTTCCAAAAAGTAAGTGTCCATAAAAACTGAAATAGATTGTTGAATTGGAGCATTAAGTTAATAAATACTGCCTCATTTAAAAAGGATGCAAAACAATTAAATTTATTAAGCAAATTGCAGCAATTTGGTTAACAAAATCGAATTCGAACTGGTCAAGATTTGAGATATTGGCCATAAGATTGCACAAATTTTTATGGCCAACAAACTGAGAACACGCGATGCAAACATAAAAATAAAATATTTATTCTATGTCTGTCTGTGAATGTGAGTCGGTGTGTTTGTGTGTGTGAGTGTTCTGTGTTTAAGGCAATTAACTAATTAGTATGAATTTGCCAATGTGAAATTATTATATGTACATTCAAAAAGACGATAAGATTTAAGGAAGGCGACAAATTGTGTGTAGATACAGTAAGAACTAGTTATCTCGGACAATTGAAAAGTTGAGAATGATAAAAACTAGAAATGTTGGGCAATTAAAAAAGACTTATTGTTGTGATATAGATATTGAATGCAGCGAGTATGGTAAACGGAATAATTTTGATTGAGGTAGAATAAAAATTCATTACAATAACAAGAACACACATTAAAAGTGACGATAAAAAGTACGCTAGTTGACAAACTCAATTTAGAGTTAAACACTGAACAATTTTTTGAAAATGTGATGATAATTTAATAATAATTATATAAGGAACAGAAGACATTTAAATGTAGAGCATATTTATTTAGTTTCGAATATTAAAGACATCTCTAGAGCATAAATAATAGAGTATAACCAATAGTCACAAACAATTTAGTTTTAAAGAATTAAATATATAAGATATCTTAAGGGAATAAAGAGGATTTGATGTAATAAATATATAGATTTTAAATATTTGGTAACATTTGACAACTATGAGGTTGCACTGTGTTTTTGAGTCTGTATGGAAGTGGGGACAGATCATACGCTCGATTGTCTACAACTACAAACTATAGACGATGTCTCGTAGCAACAACAATAACAAGAACGACGACAACAACAACATTCACAGCTATAAGGCGGTTCAAGTAAAACCAGTGCACTTAAAATATCGCCTCAACAAAACGAAAAGTGACAATTTAATTGCGTCAAACGCAGCATTCGATTGGCAGCGATAACTCGAGAGCAAGCGAGAAAGAGAGAGAGAGAGAGAGAAGAAGACAGAGAAGGAGAGAGAGGGAGACAAAGTTGGGGAGACGTACAGACCAGACCAGACAGTTACAGGTATATATAGATAGATAGATACATAGATATTCATGGATGCTGTCTGCGACAGTCTGCCAGCGACAACAACAACAACAACAACAACATCAGCAACAACAACGTCAGCAACAACATCATCGTCAACAACAACAACAACAACAAGTGCTAGGCTTGTTTAATTGAGAAGCGATCATAAAAATGCTTATGGCTTGTTTATACGCCTCGATTTGCAGCAGTTTGGCGCAAATTCAGTTCACTTCAGCTAAGTTGAGTTTGGTTGTTGGTTGTTTCTTGCTGTTGTTGTTGTTGTTGTTGCCCGTTTTGTTGTTGTTGTTTTGGTACAACATCATTGCCGCTCTACGTTCGATTTATGCATTGCGTGTAAATTATAACCTAACAACATTTATTTTATTACTATGCGAGTAGTCCTCTTTTTCTCCATTTTACAACCACAGCTATGACAGATGGTTGGAGTTACGCGATGATATATAAACATTTATATAACTCAGAAAAAGAAGTTGAGACTTATGTAAGATGTGACACTAAAATATAGTATATCGAGAGTACGTAGAAGATAGTTTAATGCTAACGCGATTAATGAAAAGGTAAGAATAGGGAAATATAACTTACTGCAAAAGATATTAAAGAATTTAATATTATATGTTTTTTTAGTACTATAAATCATATCTAATGGTGTCCAAATCTATATCTATATCATATTACAATTAATCACATAAACACAGAAATCATATTGGAAACTAATAAACGAAATAACATTTTAAAACTAATATATTTAGATATGTTAAACTAAAAAGTAAGCCCAAAGTATCTCACAGTCGAGCATCCTCAACTGAAACAATCTTACATGTCTTATTAGAGATAAGATAATGACATTCTTCAGCTTCTTAGCCTGCATGTTAATGCCATAAAACTTGTCTTATTATGACCCGTGCTAAATGTGTCCACTGCCATACTATGAGTATTATTTATTACTTATTAACTAATCAAAGCTCAAGCCCACATACAATAATGAAATTAAATTATTAACAATAAATAAACTGATTACTCTCACTTTCTGGTCAATTAAAGAGCAGTTATGACTTTTAGGGCATCGAGACTTTTGATAACTGTTATTAAAATTGCGTTGGCCAATTATTGTCGTAAGTGTTGTTGTCTGTATTCTAACATTGTTTCTGTTGTAATTGCTGTTGTTGTGTTGCCAACAAGTTAAAGCTCCCTTTATGGATTTATTAGTTTATTTATAAATTTATTAATCCAACTTTATTTATATTAAACGTCACTTGGCACAATCGGCAATATAAAATATTTACACAATAAGACACATGTTTAAAAGCAGCAACAAATTCATTAAAATAAACAGAAACTAATTTTTACGAATATTATTTTTTTTGATTGTAATAAATAATACGTAAAATAATACAAATTCATTACATTTTAAAATTAAATTTATTTTCTTAAATTTGCTGGTTTCCTATACTTATAAATATAAAGTTTAAAATTAACATTTAAAATTACAAGTAAACATTCAAAAAATGTTTAAATAAAAACTAAAAATTTTAAAAATGACAAAAGTGTTATTACAAATTGGAAAGTTTTTGGAGCACTTAAAGTTGAGTTATGTGACCATGTATTGGAATATTTTGAGCTCTTGTTTGTAGGGTATCCTTCAGTCGTACACTGCCTGCGACTGCACCATACTCACTTGACGCTGTTTTCGTTTGTTATTTATATATCAGGGCGACACAAGTTGGCATCATTAAGTGCGCTCGCCATTCTCTATTAGCCGACAAATTCTTGGCCTTCCCTGTCGGCCAGCAGCTGAAACACGCGGGTCTCTCAGACGGACACCTCTCAGCAGTTGGGTAGGGGCAACATGTTGGCTGGGTAGGGTGGCTTAGGGGGTTAATGCGGTTGAGGGGCAAGAGGACGGGACGGGACAGATAATGCTTGTTCCACAATCTAAATGGCCGTCTCGACACACCTTAGAATTTGAGTGTGTTACAATTTGAAGTTGTCGACAATGGCAACGAGTGTTGTTCTCGTTGTTGTTGTTGCTGTTGCTGCTGCAGTTGTTGCTGCTGCTGTTGCTGACCAACTGTAAGCAGTGAATTGTGAAAGTATCTATTGGATACGACGAGGCGCTGCTTTGGCATCCCATGTGCCACACGACGTATGCTTAATTACAAACAAGCAAGGAAACAATGCCAGCAACAACAACAACAACAGCAACAACAGCAACAACAGCAACTATAACAGCAGCAACATCAACATGGGTGCTTTTAAAGGCTGTGGCTTTGATGGTGCCTGCCCAGCGCGCGCTCTTGTGGCAACTGTTGCTGTTGTGAAGATTAGTCGCAGTGGGTCGCACATTTCGTTTCGCAATCGATTGCAACATGCAACAACAACAGCACCAGTAACAACAACAGCAACAGTGGCGACACACGAAACGAATGTGGCAAGCAAAAGACTATGTTGCTCTACAAAATATAAAAAAAAAAAACAAATAGAAAAAATAAATATATAAGAAAACTAGTTTAGGTGGGACCAATGGATATTCTTTTACTGCTATTTTGTTGCAACTTGCAACTGCTGGCAAGAGGGGCAACTGCAACTGCAACTGCGGCATTCTAATGGCCGCCCAATATGACTAAGCACACTCATCGCACTCCTGCGTCCAACGTGTATGCAAATCGAAACCAGTTTAAGCAGCAACAACAGCAGCAGCAAAAATATAGCAAAATATGGGTCGAGATCTGAAAATGCAGCTGATCGAATTTTTGCATTAGGCGCAGCAGCAGCAGCGGCAGCAGCAACTGCCATCCGGCCAGCACCAACTGTGCCCATGCTGCTGCTGCCTGGCTGATTATCTGCCAAGGAAGGCATGCCAGCAACAACCACTGCAGTAACAACAGCAACATCAGCAACAACTGCAGCCGGCTGAGTTGAAAATCGAACGCTATCTATATCTAACGAAGCAGGGCCATATAGCCAACATTTTGCTATTAGCCAAAGAAAAATACAACACACACACTGACACACACAGCAATAAGTATCTGTATCTATGTATCTGAGCCTGGTCCAAGCGAACGCAACAAACGTAACGTATAATCTAAGAGGCACAAAATCAAGAGTGTGTCTAAGCCATGGCAGCAAAGGCAGCTGCTGCTGCTGCCTGATGAAATGCATTGTAAGCCAAACAACCAACAACAACTAACAGCAACAACAACAACGATCCATGCACGCCTTGGCGCGTACGTGGCGTTGTCGGGGCGGACGTTGCTGAGGCCGTCCCGTCGAATCTGCTCGGTGGCCCACAGGCCACTCAACTCGCCATCGCCATCGTCGTTGTTGTCGTTGGAAGTAAAGAAAAAAAATCTACATTTGTCCAAAATACCACAACTGCAACAACAACAGTAACAACAACAACTGCAACGACGACGGCGATGCTGTTGCATAAAACGCTCCAAATTGCTAACTGAGCGATCCAGTTTAAATTGCAATTGCTCGTTAATGGGCACTAAAACGTGCCGGTGTCGATGTGATTCTGTGCATGTGTTGGTGTTGCCAACAGTTGCCATTCGGCTCTGCATCGTTTTTATATTATTTTTATAGCCCGAAATACGAGCAGCGAGCATAACGCTGATGGCCGGCGTGTGGCGTGCGCGACAACGTATGCGCAATGTGTCGAGCCAGCGCTCATACGCACTGTGTTGCCAGAGGCATCAGCAGTAACAACAGCAACTACAGCAACAGCAGCAACTCTACAACTGCCGTCTGTTGTACTAATGATGGTAATGCAATAACACTATTAGTGCTTAATCTGGCAAATATAGCATTTTTATGAACTCTACAAAATTGGAGACTTTCAAAAATCTATACAAGCCAAATGAACAAATATGTTAATAGTAAACCAACACGTATATAAGGCATAAAATGTTAATTAAATGCAAATGGAGAAGTGGAGACTTTTATAGGTCGCATAGTACATAAAACTATCATAAATGGACACCTTAACTAGTTACTACAAACATCATTACTGGTACAAAGTACAACATTACAGAAGCCAGTTCAAATAAATATATATGAATCACACTTAATGTCATTTTACTCATGTCATGTAAATAAAGACATCATTACTGGTAAACAGTTCGAATTTACAGAAGCTAGTTCAAATACTTAGACTAAGATAACGAGTGGCACAAGTCTCCATATAGAGCTGTTAAAAATATAAATATGAGTTTCTGACTACTTCTAGCAAAGCAGGAGGCAATTGCAAGGTTAATTCTAAGACTTTTCATTGCCCCTCCATTTGTGTAGAGTTTTGAATGTCTCTAAAACAATTAAACTCTTTAACATATTCCTTGTAACTTTGTTAATAGCCTAGCAATGGCAATTAGCTAATTTTTATAGGTTTTTGGCAAGTCTACAAAAATCCAATTGCAGCTAAACGAGCACCTTAGAGCATGACAACATATTTCACAATTACGAAACAATTCCGCCCACTGTTAAATATAAAAACCCGGCAGCTCTTCAGGCCACACGCCGAGGACAATAGAACCGAGCCCTCAGATGGCAACAAACGCGCATGCCAAACACACAGATACAATTGCAATTTGCAGATACAAATGTATCTTAAGCTGCCAGAACGAAACCAGAGCAAAGCCTATAGCAATAATTAAGAAAACACTCGTCGTCAAATGCGGTTCGTGCCTTAATAAACTCCGCAAGCGGCTGCATGTTAAAAATTTCAATAATAATCGAGCAACAGCAATAAAAAAAAACAACAGCAACAACAACAACAACTATTAAATATATATAGATTTGTATGTGGTTAAAATAGCAAAGTTTGCTTTGATGACGTTACTCGTATTATTGATTTAAACATCAAGATAAATTACATTGAAGTCTGCCTTAGACCAAAGAGTCAGCGATCGCATTAGAAGGCGTACAATAATAGCAACAACCACTTTGGACAGCAACAATAACGACTTTTTGGCTGACTGCCGTTGTTGTAATTGCAGATAATTGTTGTTGTTCTTGTTGTTGTTGATGCTGCTGATGTTGTTGCTGTTGCATTTGCAGCTGCCTCTGCAGCAGCGAGAGGGCGCTACAAATTTCCAAACCCCATCAGGCACATTTGGGGCTGGCGCACGATCCCGATCCCGATCCCCAACCCAAAAACTAAAAACTAAAAAACCAAATCCAAAGACGTACAACCAGCAATTGTAACATCAACATGAGATGTGCCTGGGTCTCACTGAAACCCGTGCCTCGGTCTGGGTCTGGGTCTGGGTTTGGGGATCGGGATCGGGAACTAGGCGCTACTCTTTGACTTGTCGCTCGCTCCAAAACGTCGAATGCGTCTAATTTCTTGAGTTTGCTTTTGGGGTTCTCTAACTGAATGTCGTGCCACGGTCTCAGTCTCTTTATTCCCCTCTACCTCTCCCACTTCCTCACTGTCTCTGTAGCTGTAACCCAGTCTCTGGTCTACAGTCTCCAGAGCCGTCGTCGTTGTCGTTTAAATCGTACCACCACAGGCGACATAAAAATAATGAAGTGTGCGGGTGTGGTCGACTCGCTTTTAGCTGGCCCCGTCTGACTGTCAGTTACAACTCGAGGATGATGATGAAGAGAGGAAGAGGAGAGTGGAAGACGGGGACTGTGGTCTGGTCGGGTCTCTGTTATGGCCCAAGCTGAGCTAGCTGGCGATCTGTTTCTTGACTCTTGCCAAAGAGACGTCGAAGCCAACGAGACGTTTTCCAGATTGCTGAATCGTGTTTAGCCCAGCGGTGTGCTTTGCCATCAAACCCAATAAACATTTTCTGCAATCTTTAGAACCCACCAACTATGGAAAAAATATAAAAATATCTATAAATATATCTGGTAGCTGTAATAAAAGATATTATATGGAAACCAAAGTAAAGCAACATTTGGAAAGTGTAATACAGTTTATTTTTAAGTTGTTAATCATATTTTGAAAATTGAATCTGAGTTTCTTTGAGCCAGGTAAAGTTTTTCAAAGCAAGAGAAAAATAAGAAACATGAGTTGTTTAAAATTGTCTAAATATCATTAATTTAATATTTTTAAGTGGTAGTTCCCTACTTAATAAGAGAAAGAACTCTTGATAACTAAATAATAGTTAATAAAATACCTTTATCTCTATATTTTATTTGTGGTACTTCTCTTAGAATTTAACTTTTTAGATGTCATTTGAAATATGTTTACTGTGTTATATTGAACCACTAGACGTAACACACGCCCAACAACTGCAAAAATCTAACGGTATCCAAGGTTGTGCTACGCTTAAAATGTAATTGTTCGACTTAAAGAGCCAAAACAGCAACAACAACATCAACTAGAATAACAACAACAACACGAGACAAAAAAACAACTACAATAAGAACAACTGTAACGACAAGTTTGACTGAGCGCCCAAGTCTCTAATCAAATGCGAGTGGAATACCAGTCGAAAGGCAGGCGAGCTACCCACCTATAAAAGCCATGTGCATATCCAAACAGATACAGATACAAAAGTATCTGCAGATAGAAGTAGAAGTAAATGTGTGTGTGTGTGTGTGTGTAAGCTTCAAGACAAGCGCCGCACTCGCGTTTTTGCGCCTTGACTGAGTGACTGACTTGAGATCTATGCGGGAAATTTTCACTTGAATATTCGACACACTTACCGCAAGAGAGAGAGACGCCACAAACTGTGGCAAGCTGAGATAGAGACAGACTGAGATACAGAGACTGAGACACAGCTGGATGCCTTGGCGCAGGACTGTCGCGCTTGGTCTGGCCAAGTTTGAGTCTCGGGTCTTGGCCTGGTCTGGTCTGACTTGGTTTTTCGGCTGTGGTCTGGTCTGCCTCTCAGTTTAGGGAGGGGCGACGTTGCGACGTTGCAATTCTGGAGGCTATGCATCATCATCAACAACAACAGAGCATTGGCAACATGTTGCAATATTGCCAGCGCTCTGCATGCATAAAATATATATTATGCAACACAAGACACAAGACTGAAGACTGAAGACAGACACCAATACCAGACGACACTTGGCTCTTGTGGCAGTCTCTCCAAGCTCGTGTTGCTGTTATTGTTGTTGGTTATTAGTGCCTGGCTGTTGACAGCATTTAGGTCTAATTGAATTGCCATTGCCTGTTAAACTGTTACGACGTAATCCTGTTGACATCCCAAAAGCCAGGCTAAGAACATTTTTCGGGGCCTGCCTTTGCTCCCAATTCGAATAAAGCACATAAATCTTCAAAACTGCACACAGCATGAGTTATGGCGGGGGTTCCAAGCGACCAGTGTTGCGAAATGCAGCAAGTAGCGCCAGAGAACAAAATAGTAGGAAAAAAATAGCTGCAACTAAAATAGAAAAATTAAAATGACTAGTGCCGTGGCACGATCAAGACCAACTTCCAACTTCCAACTTCAGCTGCTGTTGCGTTGCAGTTGCAGTTTGCCGTTAACAATAACAATGGAACGCTGGGGAGTTACGATCGGTATATTTATTATATATTTTTGTTTTTTTTTATTTGCCGGGGCCTTCACAGTAGTCAGCATTGGGGCGTCTGCAGTTCAACGTTCAAGTGGCATAGTACGCCCTAGAAAAATGAATTGATTCGATTGTTTGCGGCTCAGTAGGCCAAACTTGGCTTATTGTTTGCCATTTTATCTGCCAACTTTGGCCAACAAAAATCACAGTCATTCAACCTCCCCCCACAACAACAAAAAAAATACCAAGAAGAAAAAAAACAACTGATGATACAATCGCGATTTTGACTTTGAAAAGTCAGTTGGTTGCATCGTCAGCCAGTTCGGTGATCCATTGTTCAATATTGTTATTGTTTATGCCCAGTTATTGCAAATGCACTCGAAACAAATTTTGTGGTTATTGCTAAATTTTAATGAAGTAAATTCTTAAAGCAACAGCAGTTAAGATTTATGGACTAACAGCAAAAGAAATCAACATACTTGGCCCTCAATTGCTGCTGATATTGGCCAAAACGTGGCTTTTCACCACCCTTTGGTATCTCCTGTTCCAGCCACTTCATCATCTGCTTTAGATTTTCCGGAGTTCCCTCCAGTTCACCGCTCGCAGCATGTCCACTGTACGTATACATCATATAACCGCACACCTTCAATTCGGTAGCCTTTTGTGCAGCGCGTGGCAGCAAGTTCTTATTATCTGCCACATCCATCACGTAGGACATTCTGTAAATGGCAGTCGGATCGCTCAACTCAATTTCCTTCGACATGTTGTTTTAGTGTTTTTCAGTTCGAATTATAATACAAATCTAACCAAATGGCTAGACTACTAGACGAAAATTTTCGAATTACTAAATAATAAAATATTTTCGTTTTACAAACTTAAGAACTATAACGACTACTAGACAAAAATTTTCAAATTACTAAATAATAAAATATTTTCGTTCTACAAAAATTAAAAACTATTAATTATTACTTCTTTTAATTGGTTAATTAAATTGTTGTTTTCTAATTGCTAATTTATATATTTCCTTTAAAATAATTTAGCCATTAATACATTTTTTTCCAAGACTTAAATTTCAATAATTGCTTTTTATTTGCTGCCAAATTTTCTTATTATTTTCGGTTTAAATTTTGTTATTATAACTAAGCTGTCTTTTTTTCTATTATCAAAACTGTTGTATAAAATTGTATCCAATAATTTAATTGAAAACATGTTCTCTGGAAATTAAGTCAAATTTTCAAATTAAACCTTATATTAATTCATTAATATATATATCAAGCTGATCCGAGTCAGAGAGTACATCGTACATTTTCTTAAAAAATTACGTGAAATTTACAATGTAAATCTTTTATTCGCTTATGATTAATATGTTCGGTTAAATGTTAATTCAAATATTGAATTCACTCATGAGTAATATTTTCGGTTTAAGGTTAAACGAATCAGTTAGTACATCATCAGTTAACGATAAGGACCCAAAGGAGTCAGTTAGTACATCGTCAGTTACCGTTGAAGACCCAAAGGAATCAGTTAGTACATCTTCAGTTACCGATGAAGGCCCAAATTAAACAGCTAGTATATCGTCAAGTACCGGTGAAGACCCAAAGGAATCAGCTAAAACATCGTCAGTTACAGATGGTTGGAACCCTCCAAAATATGTTCAACATAAAGAAGTGGATGAAGCTTAATGAAAACAAAATTGTGGAGGAGCCCTTGGGATATAATATGTATATTTCGGAGTTTATGCTTGAAACGATGCCAAGGAAACTAAAATTTGATTAAATAGTGCCACGGATTGGCATCTCTGAAGATTAACTCTACGAATATTCGCGCAGTGTAGGCAGAGGCAGAGGCTGAGCTCGTGCTGCCGACAACATGTACCATTGTTCAACACTATTTGAGGCTCAATCTCTTAATTAAATATGCGACTAACTAACAGTCAGACTTGGGCTTTGAACTACACAGACTACAACAAACCAAAGATCGTCGTTTAGTGTCGAAATTGTGCAAGTTTTTTGATTTTTCCTGCTGCTGCTGCTGCTGCTGCTGCTGTCGCTGCAAATGTTGTTGTTGTTGCTGCTGTTTTATAGTTTATTGTTATTGTTGTTATTGTAGCTGGTAATCACAGCTCGCGAACAAGAAATTAAATCAGCCAAGGTTATCGCATTAATAAGCCCCCTGGTTTTTGGTTTGGTTTGGTTTACTTTGGAGCTCAACTCAGCTGAGCTCAAGTCTTTGGCTTTGGCTTTTTGGCGTCTAGTCAATTATTAAATTTGCAATTTCCGTAGCTGAACTTTTGGGTCAGTAGACTGATTTAAATCAAAGCAATAATAATTGTGCAGAAAACAAGAAAAAATGAGAACCACAACATTGGCGAAATACCAAAAAGTGTAGACGATAAAAAATTGATAAATGTTCAGTGGGTCGCACCACCCAACAATGCCCCACCTGGCACAACGGATGTGGCACAAAGTTTAAAGTGCCCTGGGTGAGGCCTCCTTGTCTCCAGCTCAAAGCTAAGTGGCTTTCCATGACATTTTATTGACACTTTTTTTACTTTTTGTGGAGTCTCCAGACCTGTTTTTGGTTTCAGTTTCTATTTGTGCTTCGGTTTCTCACTCGACTTAACACTTTTTGACGAAGATGTCTATGCCAGAAATGACGTGTCATCAATGAAGCTTAGTCTCCCACATAAAGATGCACATACAAGCACACAAACACACACACACACTAATACAAACTCCACTCAAATCCAAATCCACTTGATAAGACTGTTTTGCTATTTGTTGTGGGCTTTTCATGTGCTCGGAAATTTAACTCGTCGTAAGCCTGACATTTGAGCTCACAGTGAAGAGAGCATCATCCATCGCAGTCTTCGATGTACTTTTGTGTGTAGGCGTCTCAAAAAATAATAATTAAAAATCATTTCAAATGCGGAAATGTTGCCAGAGCTTAATGCCATCGATGTTCGACAAAAATAAATATATCAGATTACTTGTTTTGGTTACTTCACAAAATCAGAAAAAGAAAACAAAGCTCAAATCATTTCAAGCTGCCTTCAGATCAATAGAGTAGGCAGATGAACAACCATTCGTTGAATCGAATGAATAGGACAACCTGATGGACTTATACAACTTGAGATAAGTTCAATGAAAAGATGGCAGTACTTTGTGTTGTAAATGAAGTCTATGTTATATAGAGTAAGTATTGAAAAATTAAGGTATGGACTAAATTTTTTTCTTTTCTGGAAAAAGTTTATAAACTACATAGTAGGGCTGTGAGAAGTGCCTTAGCTATGGGGCTTTCGTAAATCCATCTTCGTAGAGTCAAGAACTATCGTAATTTTTTGTTTTATTGTTAGATATTTTTTATTGATCCGATTGGAATTTTCTAAGTTTACCCCAATCCTTTCAAGAACGGTTGGATTTAGTATAATTTATAATCAGAAAATTAATTTTAAGATCTGTAAGTACTGTTTTATGGCCATTTCATTGAAATGTTTAGGATCTTCGACTCAACTGAATAAAGAAGAAGTCAAAAAGAATACTGAAAACCGTTACTAAAATCATTACTTCAACAATCAGCAATGTCGCCCGTTGGACAACCCACTTGAAGTCAAAGTAATGACTATATATTGGTGCATACCACACAATTAAGTACCATTTAATATATTGTTACTACACTTAATCACAATTAATTAGAATAGAATTGCACTTGCTTATGTCAGAGATGTTATTGTTGGCCAACCCCGTTGAAGAGTGACCTCTATGACAAATCCATGACAGCCAAGCCATAGTCAAGTGTTTTTTGACACGCCCTGTAAAGACCTGAGGCAAAAGCTGTTCATGTAGTAAGTATTATGAATAGCTCAAGGAAATAATGTGACCAACATTTAGAATTCCATTTTCGCATATTCGCTGTTACTAAATGCAATAATTAAATCGCCTTTGCTCGTACATAGAAAATAAGCACTAAGGCTAATAACAGCTGCCGCCACAGAAGCCTTTTTGCCAACTAATATTTAATAATCCCCTACGAAAAGATATTGAAATACAGAAGAAAAAAAAAACTATTTTAAGACGCCATGCCCCAGAGGCAAAAGGCAAGACTGCAGTTGGGCATAGACTTTGAGTCAGCTTTAGAGTTGGGCAGCTCCTAAACGTTGGAGAGAAGGTCAGACCCCGCACGTTTCATGGCTCGTAGCGCACCTATCGTATAATTAGAAACGAACGACGACAACACGACAACAACAACAACAACAGCAACATTGTATGTATCTGTGTGTGTGTGTGTGTGTGTGTGTGAGAGTGTGTATACATATAGATGTGTGTGCCCATCAGAGCGGGGAGTTACGCAGTCGTCGAGACGGCCGCTAAATGAGCCAATTGTAGAATGCTTAGTGTTTTACATAAGAGAGCGAGAGATACTGATACAGATATAGATATAGACACCGGGAGTATACAAAGAAGTATACGTATATGCTATAAACAATAACAATAACTCTAGCTACAACATTAAAGAGTCTACGTTAAAGCTTAATACACTTACAGGCGCTTTAATGTATACAAAAAATTATTTCACATTACATACTTCTTCTTTTTACAACGTCTATCTATCTAATAATAACTATGTTAAAGATATTTTGAAAGAAAATATAGAAATATATATGAAATAATTTTTATTTATTTTACTTTAATTGTAGCTTAAGCATTAAATAAAAATATTTGAAGAGCTTTCCTTAAAACCGATAAATATAAGAAAAATAATAATAAGTAAAATAAAATATTACGCTAATAATTTAATTTAAACTAGGAATATTTTTTATTCGGACTTAAAAATATCTAAGCAGAACAAGCATATTGTGTCTGAGCTCTACACAAATGGTAGAGATAATATCTTTACATGACATCTAAAGAACTTATGGTCGACTTTGGTTAAATTTCACATTTGGTTTTTTATCAATAAGATTACGGTCAGGTTGCCGACAAAATGACAAAACCTTAACCTTAAAATTAATTCAGAGCCTACCCAAGTATTAAAAAGATATTGTTTGTTAAATTATAAGTGCTAAAGTTATTTTTATTAATAAAGGTATGTATGTAAATCCAAATCAAATATAAAGCTAATGTCCTTTTTAAGGGTTTAGTTAAATATTAATATACAACAACTTTTAAATTTAAGTTCTACAAATTTTATTTCAATGATAAAAAATGGACCTAAGTATAGTGTAAATTCTTATACCGCTATAATTAAAATTTGTAAAAAGTGTAAGTTATATGAGCAGGACAAGTCCTGTAGTTAGTTAGCTGCCAATCAACAAGTAACCACAATAATAAATACAATTATGCACAACCGTTTTATATATTCTAAATAACAATTACCTAGATGTACACCTTATAGCAAGGGTATGCAATAACAACAACATAGATTGAATATTACGCCACGCTTCGTTTATCGTTTATTATAAAACTAAACAATATTTATACAAACATGCATAGCTGGGGGCTGACTGTAACTGAGACGACAACGTCGCAATGTTTGGCATATGATGATGTTAGCGATGGTGGATGTTGGCTATAGTGAATATAACATTATGTGGATGGTGGATGGTGGATGGTTGGCATATCGCACTCGTATTCGACCAGAGCTCCAAACAGCGACCCCTGAATTCCAACTCGAAACTCACTGTCAAAACCCCTCCCTCTCTCTATATCTTGCGTTCTCTCTCTCTCTCTCTGTATTAGTCTCTTTTTCTCTCTGTTCCCCTCGGCTGTCACAGTTTAACGAGTGGCTTCGTTCTCTTTAAGCTTTTGCCGACCCCATGCAAAGTTATCGAAGCGCGCGTCGCTGATACGTCGACAACATGGTCGGGTATGTATTTATATACATATGCTCACTTTCGATGTATTTCATTTTTTCTTTCGTTTTCATTCGCTGTGCGATTTGAAAACGTTTAAATAACAAGCAGCAACAACAACAACAGCAACAACTGGCAACAACTGGAAACAACAACAGCAACAATTGCTGGCGGGCGGGTCTTCTGCGCGCACACACAAAACCCAACAAAACTTTACGAGCTTTTTATTATATTTTGTTGCTTTATTTATTTTTTCTTCTCTCTTTATTTTTTGAGCCAATTATGTGCAGCAGCTGCCGTTGAGGGGTGAGGTGTTAAAGCTCCTAAGCTTTGTCGTTGTCGGTGTGTTGTTGTTGCCGGCCATTGCTAACGCTGTGCTCTTGTTGTTGTTGTTATTGTTGTTGTTGCCTCAGTTTTGTTTTCTATTTTGCGCATAAATTTATCAAACTGTTTATTTGCATGCTTGTTGTTGCTGTTGCTCGTTTAGTAAAAGGCTTAAACCATAAACTAAACGATTTTTAAAGTTGTTCATCGTGTTGCTGTTGTTGTTGTTGTTATTAGTTAGTTGTTTAGTTTGTATGGCTAATTATATTGAACATATCAATTATGCATAAGAGCCATATTTTGAATGGGAATTGGAAGTCGCGTTTATGCTAATTTTAATGCTTGTATTTTATTCGCCAATTGTTATTACAACAACTAAATATTTTAACTATGTTTTTACTTTATTTGTTGCATTCAGGAAATTTTATCTTTCGCATATCTCCACATGATTTATAGTGACATGACCTCGATCTTGAGCGTATGTCTATAGCGTGATTAGAAAGCAAGTAGTGAAAATTGGCAACTGACTTTACCTATTGAGTTGTCATTAAATAGATCATTTTGTCAGTTCAATGGGATGTAAGCAATTAGCTTTTATAAGGTAGTTCATATGGAATCTAGCATGAGCGTTGTGGAAGTGAGTACACGCCTTAAATCTGATTGAATTTTACTTGAAAGTTATGAATATTGGGAATGACTGAGACTTACAAATTTATGAAATATTCTTAAGTAGTAATTCCACTTTTTTAGCATACTAGAATGGTGAATTAGATAAAAACAGTAAAAGAAAATATTTTTAAAACATTTTATGGATATGCCTCAATACCTAAAAAGTTCTATCGGGCTAAAAAACAGACAGATCTATTAATAGATCTATTAGAACAATTATATGCCTGACACTCTATTTATTTTCTTGTTTCTCAGTAATAATATAAGAGATTTATTTTAGCCAACTTCATGTATAACAATCTACTCTAGTTTAGTTATTGTAGTAGATTTAGTTCAGATATAAAATCTAATTTATGTTTTCTTTCTTAATAAAATCTGTAGAAAATTCTTTAACTTCTTTTTTGTCTCTTGTATTTATTGTTTTTTTATATGCCTTATTTCCTTTCCAGCTAATAAATAATAATTTAATTAGTGAAAATCGTTTTTGTATGCTAAGCTATAAGAAAGTAGTTAGTTTGTTATTGAGCTATAGTTAATCATCTATATTATATCTGCAATTTCTAAGCAGACATTATTGCCACAAAAATTAATTATGGGTTGTCGTAAGTTGCAACTCATTAAAAGCCGTGCAGTAAATTTTGATTTGAGGCCAGGGAAAAGTCATAGCACATATCAGCATCTTGCCACTTAGGCAATATCAAACCATCAATCAGTGCAAGAGGCAACAAAAGACTTCCTTGCCACATGCAACACAAGCCACACAAAATCTCATTTCAAGGAGAGAAGAGAAACAAAAAGCCATTAAAAGAAAGACAGAGAGAGAGAGAGATGGGTAGAGAATGAAGAAAAAAATAGTTGTGAACTCATTGACTCAAATAAATAAGAGGACGGCATGGCACGCGGCCAAGCTGCAAGAGATCATCAGCAACAATAACAACAGCATCAGCAGCAGCAGCAACAGTTGCTGTTATAGCAACACTAACAACCACAACAAACAGCTACAATAATAGAGGAACCGCGATTTGCAAATCTATGCCATAAGCTGCCAAGTGTCGGATGATGCTGGATGATGTTGCACGATGATGATGATGTTAGCAGAAGATGATGATGATGATGATGAAGTTGCTGCTGCTGATGATGATGATGAGGAGGACGATGCGAATGAGTCGTCCGTCCGTCTCTATGTCAGTTTTTGGTTTGCTTGGCCATAAAAAACGGACAAACGATCCGGCAGGTACCGATCTTGGGGGTACCTGTTGTTGTTAGCCTTAGTTACTCGCCTAACGGTACAATTTCTACAAGGGAATGTGCTTTCATTTTGAAGTGTTGTGTTTGCAACAAACGGCCTCAGCCATGGACTTGGACTTCAACTCATTCAAAAATCTAAACAACAACAAGCCAGCCAAAATCAGAGAGGCGACCGCTACTGTTAGACAGGCATACAGGCATGTTGCATGCAACAGGCAAGCAGGCAGGCAGGCAGCTGGCGGCAGGCAGCTGGCAGTTAGGCAGTTAGTCACTTCACAAAGTCATTTTTGATTTGATCGATTTCGTGCAGAAGAAGAAGCAGAAGAAGCTGGAGAAGTAGAAGAAGCAGAAGCAGAAGCACAAACAACCAACCGCAGACATGAAGTGCCTTTGAAAGAAGGCACATGACATGGACTTGAACATGGACAGGGACATGGTGGTAGTCCATTGCAGAAGTAGGACAGTCTCTACCAAACCCTTCTCCCATTTGGCCACATGTGTCTCGTATGTTAATCGCCATCAGCACAGCAGCAACATCAGCAGCAGCAGCAGCACCAACTGTTGCTGGCGAGTGAAAGACTTTGTTGAACTTTCCATTCTCCATGTCAGTCAGTTAAGACTTATCTTAAGCTGCCGCTTAATTACGAGCTTACTCTTCTTGGTCTATCGGATATTGCCAGCAATCGTTATATATTGCTGCTGTCTCTACTATTGTTGATGCTGCTGCTGTCGCTGATGTTGCTGCGACTGTTGCCAGAGCTCAACTAAACACGCTCACTTTTATTTTTCTTCATTTTTTCTTCTTCGTTGCTTCGTTGACTGTGTGTGGAACGCATGTGGAACAACGTAGCTTCGGCGGTTTGAGTTCGTGCTGCGTTCGGCTTTTGAACGAAGCGCGACTCGTGCTGGGGCGGAAGATCTCCACCCAGTTTCGGATGCAATTGGAATGCTGTTCCAGCGCCGACTGCGCAGCGACTGCAATTTTCATTGAGTAAAAAACAGTCGCAGCTGTGCAGGATGCTGCCTCATTTACCGTTGCTGTTTGTCTGCCAGCGTCGCTGCCGCTAAACTTGTCTAGGCAGCAATTGTTGTTGTTGATTGTATGTGTGTGTGTGTTGTGGATCGCACGAGCTGTGTGTGTGTGGTGTGTGCTCTACATTAAGAAAGAAGTGTATTAGCTTCGATTTATTGCATCGTCTGTAGACTTCCTCAAAATGCTCGGCTCTCTCTCTCTCTCTGTCAGCTCTGACTCTAAACTCTGCTCTCCTCTGCATTTGGCTTTGCTTCGTTCGATCCGATGTGGATCTCATCGTCTCCGCTCGTCTTTCCAGCTCGTTGTGTATTCATTCAGAGCACCCATACATAGACAGAAGACGGTCGTATAACTATTTTGCGTTTATTATTAGGAAATCGAAAACGCTTTGCACTGTGGCTCTGACTCTGAAACTGACTCTGAGACTATGTCTGACTCTGGAGACTGACTCTGACTCTGCCTCTGACTGTGAAGCTGCTCGCTGGCCGCCTATCATCAGTCCGTGAGACGGTCTCAAAGCTATTGGTCGTGTTGTCGCTTGTCGGTCGTACCACCAGCAACATCACATACAAAAACCAGCCCAACAAAATAAAATCCAAGACGATCGACCCAACGTAAGGCCTCATCTAACGTCACACGTAACGTAACGTAAAAGAAACGCGCGCGTAATACGTAAATATAACGGTAGAATACATGAAAATACCGCACAGCGCATCAAGGATTATTTTAAAAGTGTTAATAAAATTATAATAAATAAACGTCATTGAAGATGTGCAATTTTAAACATTTCTGGATTAAAATAATAAACAATTTATTTAAAAAGATCAATTTTAAAAGAAAAAATAAATAAAACTATTCAAATAATCAAAAACTATTTGATTACGAGTAACAGAAAATTAAACTTTAACAACGTTACAAACTTTCGATTTTTATTGAATATGATTGAAAAATTGTAGAAAACATTAAACAAATTCTTTTCCTGTCTAATAAAACCGAGTCCTCATAAATCTTTAATTGAAAAGTCGTTAAAGATTTCAACTATCAGACGCGCCCAGTAGCTATAAGAAATATGTATCTGAACTATATACAAGTATAAATATTGGTGCTAAATCAATGATAACTGCATACTTAAATGCAATTAATGCAAATTGTGACAGCCGCAAATGCAATGTGAGTTAAGCTGTGGAAAAGCAACAATATCAACAACAATAACAAATAACCAATAACAACAACAAGAAATTGAGCCACATGTGTACAGGCTGATGATGATTATGGGCAGGCATTAAGCAGACAATCCATAATGAAATAATAAAATAAAATGAAAAAAGATTATAGCCAAGAAATGCACCATTTACATATGTATATAGTATATCCTATATAGTATATCATCTACATGTAAATAAATCCCAACCAAAGCGAAACTGGGAAGTTCTAAGCTTGGGATTGGTGTCAACGCGTCTATCGAGAATAATACGACAATTACAGTTAATTAGTATGAACAACTAAATCCATAAATTAGCCACAAAGAAATTCTAAAGATTGTACAAAGTGTAAAAAAAATATAAATAAATTCACCAGATCCTAACTTTAATACAATTAAGTGCATAATTACAAATTTAATAACTGTCTATAACTGTAGCTCCTATAATTTAAGTTTTAATGGAATTTCGTGACAATTAATAAATATACTGCTATCCTACTATCAAAGAACTCAACAGCTCCTAACTATTACAAAATAAAGTATATAAATATCATAATTATAATAAATATACCACGTAAATTTGTATTATAATCATATTCAAATTCAATATATCATACTGTGCTTCGTTAAAAACAAATCTGTTACTATAAAATCGTTAATAAATTCATTTTGATAAGTTCAAATAATCGTAAATCGACAAGTTATTAATTCCGTTAAAAATTATCAATAATAAAAGTCGCAACAGAAAATTTCACATACGCCGTCGGCTATTTGGCTTACAACTTGTTGTTGTTGTTGCACGTATTGGGATGCAGAATGACAACAACAGCAACAACAACACTAACAAGATCAACTCTATATTGCTTTAGCCAATGCCAATGCAAGTTATCAACATCCGTAAAACGCTGCAATATCCAACGGTGTTCAAATGTTGATTTCTTCCTGCCGGCCAACGGATATCCGTGCGGATTTTATAGCTGCAGCAGACACAACAACAACAGCAACATTTGCGACAGCAACAATAACAAGAAAAGCAAGAAAACACTTTACAATTAAACTAGAAGAGGCTAACAAATTGATGCCGCAACAACAGCAGCAACAGCAACAACCACAAACAACTTCAAGCATGTAAGTAGCTAGCAAATGTATCTCAAAGATACATGTACTTGAAAACCACACAGCTTACATTTAATAAGCGCAATCACAGGATCTCGACAAATATTAAACTTAATGTCATCCACAAGCATTTTACAACATACACACACACACTCACACTCACACACACACACATGCAGATACAGTTACATATATGTAGATATATTTATATAGAAAATGTATCTGCTAGATTCAAGGCTTCATCGCTCGTTCGTTCGTTCATTCGTTCGACTTTTGTGTATTGTAATTGATGAATGAATGAAATTGAAGTTCGAGTAATGACGCAGCATTTTCATTTGCAAAAAAAAACAGAGCTCGAATTGAGTTGTTGAACGAACGAATAGAGATAGAGAAACAAATACATTTACAGTTGAAGTTACTTTTTAATTTTTGCCAATCAAAAGAAATAATAAATTATATAATTTTTTGGGTTACGCCTAAATTCACGCACTTTTTGCCAACGGCACGAGCAAACATTTTGCCCTTCTTCTTTCCCTTTAATTAAAGTGGCCAAACAAGTTGCCTTGTTAGAAAGTATGTGCGACTAAAAGTTAAGGATGAAAAATATAAAAAGAACTCAGATAGGGATTAGATTTCCAAGTTAGAATTGACAATTGAAACTTGACAAAAAAGGAAGTGTTATTAATTTGTTATTGATCTTCAACTTGTACGGGGTATTTATAAAGCGTAACAAATATTTAAACAATTACTTAACACAATTCCAAGTTTTCCTGCTAAATGATTTAGTCATTACATAGAGAACTAGAAACTTAAACATGTAACATGGGTATTTAAGAAGTAAAGCCAATATAAACATAGTTTATAAATATAAGAATCGATAACTGAAAGAAACAAAACAGCAATAAAGACACATTTTCTCATAATATTGCATATTTACAGGGCATTTACAAATTATATGAAATATTAAAAGCAATACCATACTCATACTCATACCATCCAAATATCCTAATTGAATTTCACAACCAGCTTCAAATAAGCCTGCTACATATTTTAGTCATTACATAAAGAATTGGAAACGTCAACTTATTACAGGGTATTCCAAAAGTAGATATATGATTTAAATATTTTTCCATTTGCCTTGTCTTTAATTTTTGTAAACCTCATTTCTTAAGTACCTTTTTTTCCGTTGTTTTTCTTACAAGATTTTTATGCCTCTTTATTTTTGTTTCATTTTCGAAAGTGATTAATAGGTTTGACATGTTACTTTTACGCTAATTGAGCGATCAAAATCAAATCGAATTTGCTAAATTTGGCAGCCAGCTGGCCGTCACAGCAGCCTTCACGGTGAAGGGTGAAAGGGTCGGCATCCACATCGGAATCGCCTTCCAATTCGAATTCGAATTCAATTCAAAAGATGGAAAAATAAAGAAAAAAAAAAAAAACGAGCCGTATCCAAAGAGTTCATTTATGCGTTAAATGCACGAAATTTTCGAACGTGCCACAGTTTAGATACAAGCATATATGTATCCAGCAGATGCAGATACAACTGTGTGGTAGATTTACTTACTTATAGGCATTGAAGCGATTAGTAGCGCCTTTCGATTTTCATTTGTGTCGAGTGAATGTTTTGGGCGCGTCTCTTCAAATGGACTGGGGTCAAGATGGGAGGGATTGGGAGGGGATGGGATGGGATGGGATCGGATAGGGAAGGGGGCAAATTAAGCAGGTTAATTTAATTTTAAATAGAAGTTGATGGTTGTCTTGAATTGTCTTGATTTGTCTTGGTCATGCAGTGGCAGTGGCAATCCCAAGTGGCAGATGGGCGTAAAAGAAGCGCCAACAAAAAAAATAAACAGATCATTAATTTTATGATCTTGGAGGTTAGTGAGTGAATGAGTTAGTGAGTGGCTCACCCAGACAGGTTCCGCTAAATGAATGGATCGGATGAAGACTAAAGAAGCTGGAAGTGAACATCATTAAGCGTTCAAATATGTAGTAAAAGTTAACTGAGAAAAGAAATTAGCAATAGTTTTACAATCTATATACATTTTAGAATGTTAGCCTCCTCAGCTCAGTAGATAATTATCTCTTAGATACTTTTACCTGTTGAGAGAGCTCTTGCAGGTCTTTTCTTAGACTTAAATTTTTCCTTTCTGAAGGTAAATCGTAAGAAGAAAATAAAGAAATAAATAAGCTATAGGTAAATTTAAGAGCTTTTAGATAAATCAAATCTTTTGTAAACATTTTATTTTTGCTTGATAATAATTTTCTTTAAATAACACTTTATTTTTGTTTTTTCATTTTCTAAAATCATAACTTAACTTCTTTTAATCTTCCCTGACATCATATTTTCCTATCTTCTTGTAGGATATTTTTTTTAATCATGCTACAGGCAAACTTTTTTTTGTATTATTAAACGCATACAAAGTATTGTAACTGTGCGCAAAAAATTGAGCAGTTTCATGGTCATTTGCAACATTGAATTGTGCATGTGAAAATCGAGTAACTTTCTAACCGTTTTGACTGTTTTGGAAAATATATCACGCACCGAAATTATGACATTTCATCATTTTAACTATCGAACAAAATTTGTTTACAGCATTCAAAATGCCAATTACGAGTGCTGAAACTTGGAAAAATAAGTGAAATGATGTGGATAATCTGCGAATTGATGACTGTCATATATGTAGAGATAGAAAGAAGGAGAGAGAAAGAAAGAGAGACCCATATCATTCAGATCTGTCGGTACTATAAAAAGCCTTTTGAGCCAAGTGCAATATAAGAGATAAAGAGAGAGGTAGAGAGAGAAAAAGAGAGAGAGAGAGAGAGAGGGAAGAGGAGGAAATCTGTTGCAAGGTGAGAGGCATTGAGATGTGCCCACTGTTGTACGTAATCCAAGGCAGTTAATTGCGCCTTTAAACCGGAAGCGATGGATTTGATTGCGTTACACATTTTGTGTACTGGAATGTGCGCTGATTTTTTTTTTCTCAATTTCAATTTCAACTTCATTTTATTATTATTGTGATTGTTGTTGTTGTTGTTGTTCGGTGTTGTAAGCAGAGCAATGACGATGACTTCGATTTGTGACTCTCTCAACGATAACCGCAATCACTTTGAAAATCTAAAAAACAAATCACTTTAGGCTACGCAGCAACTGCAAAATCAACCAACAACAACAACAACAACAATAATAATAACAACACCAACAACAAGAGTGCCTTAATGCCTTGGCATACACTTAATCCACATTCAGATTGAGATTGAAGCTGCAACTGTTGGGGAGTGTCTTGAGGGAACTCTAGACAAACGGCCTCGGAATGAAAGTTGCCCGAGTTTTTTTTTCTTTTTTTTTTGCCGAGTTTGCCTGCAATTACCGCTGCCCGAAATACGCAAATCGATTAAATGAAAAGCATTCGCTATGTGGAAAATAGGAAAATATAGTATATAGTATGCCCCACAGCAAATGCAAGCACACTCCACTGTTGGATCCATAGTTCGATCGATTTATATAGGTGCCCTCGCTCTGGCCTTATGTAAGATAATTTGCAATGCAGCACAGGAGATGAGTTGTATTTTAATTGGAGCGACACACTCAGATACATTTCAATAGATACAGATACAAATGTGGTTAGTATGTAAATGTCACGACGTTCTATTTAGATAAATAGAGAGTGTTGATATATAATGATGAGCATCCTCCGTTAAACAGATTGTGGAATTTCCTCTCTCTGTATTCTCTTTAGAATTAGATTCGATTGATTGATTGTCGCTCCAGAGAATCGATTGTTTTTATTATTATCTACTCATACAGGAAAGTTGGGAAAATACGTATAAATGCAAATCTAATTTGAGAGCAATCAAGAATGTGTATTCGAATGGGAATATCGAATGTGAATGTGTAAAAGTAGTTGCTTCTATGCTTAAAATAATTCCACAGTAGTATATAGAACAGCAGATCATCTTTTATGTAATTTGAACCGGAAGAAACTACTTTTACTTCTGATTTAAACACTCCTCGTATGCGATTAATCTGCATTGTATGTATTTTATATAAATCTTAAAGTTTTATTGAAATGAAACAATTAAATGAAGCAGTTAAATGTGCACAAATAAGTTAATTACACTAAACATTAATTACGTAGCTTCTCTTTATTACTTCAGATGATCTTTTGAGCATTCAAATAATTATCTAAATATACTCAAAGTAAGTTGAATGCTCTATAAATATTCTACTAATGCGGATGTTTCACAGATGATGCGAATCAAATTCCACTTAATAACTTTTCCACTCTATTATTTTGTTAGTTATAAATTAACTTAGTTAACTAACAAGATAAAGTTGGGAGTTGTCATTAATTACTTTTAAATTAGTTAACAATTAGGTACCATATTATATACTATGAACATGGTTATAATTTGTGAAAAGTCTATATTACTTAATTTCAAAATGACGGGTTATTTTTATAATGAGTTTAATTTTTTGTAGATCAGTGAATCGTTGATGTACATTTTTGATTGATGGAATTTTTAGGAAGGTCCAGATAAGTGAAAGGTCTAACGAGTGTTCTTTGTCATTAGCACTTATAACATTGCAGATCTGTAAATCTACCATGACTATATAAGTGATCCATTAATATATTTCAATAGTACTTAAAAGAGTATTTTACTCCACATTGTCTAAATCTATATGTAAATAAAAATGCATTAAATAATCAAAACACTTCTAGTAAAGAATTTGAATTATTGACACACATTATCTCATTTACATTTGAATATTTTCCCACTCAAACTTTTGGCTTTTCTTGAAGTTCGCTGCTTTTTATTATTTCTAATAAATATGTAAAAATTTGGATAATTTGCCAGTTATTCGCATATCTTAAAAAACGCTCACGTTGTAGTCTCTAATAATTCCAATTTGCATACTCATCCAGTCTCAATTCAAGACGAGCTGACACACCTCATTACGAGCTTCATTATCATTATTATTGTTATAATTATTTCCTCTTCTTTAAGCGTTTAACACAATCATTAGCAAATTGTTAAGAATCTGCAATTGGTTTTCTAACTGAACCATCATCAATTAAAAAAGAAGTAAGACAAACCTAAGCGAATCTACTTAAAAAATTTAACCTAATGACTACCCCACCCATTTATAACAACAACAAAAAACCATAATAAAAAAAAGAATAACAATGAAGCCAGCGTACGCGTATTTTGAAAGCAAAAGTAAAGTGTTTTGAAAGTAAACTACACTAATTTAAAGCTGTAAATTAACCAACTAAGCAGCAACAACAACAGCAACAACAATAGCACCAAAAGCAGCAGCAGCAACAACAACAACAATAAGACAAAAACCAAGAGCGCTTCAGGCCTTTGATAACCTTGAATGCAATGAGAGAGCTTTAATTAATTATGTGTGTGTGTGTGTGTGTGTGTGTGATGTATGTGTTCACAATTAAAAAGGTGTAAAAAACCATAGCAGCAACAGCAACAGCAACAACAACAACAACAACAACAGCTGAAGCAATAGCCGGTCTTTTAACAAAACAAAAAATGTTCTATGTCCCCCAGATTGAATAATAAATACGCCTCATCATTGATCAACTTTGAAAAGAGTCTTTGAAAAAATAGGCAAATGGAAGCGGAGAGAAGAGAGAGGGAAGGTTAAAAAACTGGAGCAATTTTCACGCTAACTACACATAAATAAATAAACGTCATTTTGCCAAAGGGCGACAAAATAAAGAAAAATTCATAGAGACTGAGATAGAGACCGTAAGTAATATCCATAAAGACCAAAACGAACCACGAGACGTCATCGTTGTCGCTTGAGATTTGTACTTGAAAATGAGTTGGACGAATGACTTGGTGGGTCTTTCAAGTCTGGGGCTATGCCACTGATGAGTAAACAGACATACTCGTACTTGTAGTACATACAACCCGTTCATTACAATAGGAAATAATCCCACAAATTGCTTTAATATTCACTGCAAATCAAATGAAGTTGTGCCGCAAGCTTCGTCTCACAATGGAGACACCAAACACACAAAAGTCGCAAAAGTTTCTCGTTTTGTCTCTTCGTCTGTCGCTTCCCATTTTCAAGTCAAAGCATTTAACCTTGGACCATAAAACTCTGCAGACAACAACAACAGCAACAACAACAAAAAGGAGACTCACATAATATGTAATCATCGCATTGAATCTCAACTCCCTTTCCTCTGCCTCCTCCTCATATAGCATGTGTGTGAAATTGTAGATTTTTTCGCATTTTTGATACATATACCCATAATGTCGGGTCTCTCCTCTAATTGTATCGCATTTAGTATGGCATATTGTTTGGTCTACTTGCCAAATGATATATGGGCATAAGAAGAGAGGTATAGAGAGAGAAGGAAGAAACCACAGAGAGCAGGTGTACTTGGACTAGTAATTTACGAGTATTTGCCCGAAATATACTTGGCTTTGTGTCTTGGGCTTTGAGTCTCTGGTTCCATTGTCGGAATCCCTAAGTGGGCTAGTTTGTGGGCAATTTTAAAGAATTTGCCCACATTATGAGTATTATGTGGGCTGTGTGGCTAAAATGGTGCCTTCACATGACAGTGGCTCATTTGTGCAGTCGTTAACCACGAGTAGCTGTAAAATATGGGACTATATCCGAGGATTATGCAAGCAAAGCTGGGAAAAAGTTTTTGTGAATTTTCTTCGATATATAAAAAATGTAATCATCTATCAATAATGAAATAATAAATTGAAGATCAAAAAACAAATATGCTTAGTGAAAATATAGAAAAGTGAAGTTCAAAAATCGTTTTGAAAATTCTATTGATGTTAAAAATCATCTTCCTTTCTTTGATATTTATCGAAACGAAAGAGCCCATTATAATTCTACTTTATTAGAAAAATTGTCAGCCCTCTACTTTTTAATAGAACCAATATGTATGACGATCATGAGAGCTATGGAACATTTATTGTATTTTGTAAATTGTAATATACATATATTCTAATGCTGACAAAAAAAAACCAACTTGAGAACAGTTTTCTAAAATCAGAATATTTATAATTACAATAATTATAAGTTCTTAAGCTCTCTTCTCTTATTTTTGCCTTAGAGATATTACAGAAAATCAAACAAGCCTGTAAATATTTTCTGCTCCTCAAGTATCGTTTATAGACGCCTTGCAGAAAAAGTAGCAAAGCTGCAAATGAATTTTTTATTATAGAAAATTTGCAAGATCGTATTTAAGTTGGACCATTATACAAGGCTATAACCCAGCCTTTTATGCCTGAATGTATGCAATTAAACCTGTTCGTGAGTGAAGAATTGGCTTTAAAGATTGAAGATTGAGTTGAGATTGAAGAGTGAGCGATTGCGAGTTGATGACAATCTTCTTTGGTGACCGGAAGGAAAACCCATTTATGCCAAATGCGATGAATGCGGCTAATGCTTTTGGGCAATTTACCAACACTGGAAAACACTGAAAACATGTGTGCAAAGCCGTCAAATGTAATTGCCCAGGCAGCGCTAATTGAGCTCCCAGTCGGGGCCAATTATTCTGCAATGTGCACATAAACATGGCAACAGCCTCGTCCAAACGTGAGAAAGGCGGGCGGAACGCGGGGCGTGGCACTCGCATGGCATTCAAGCCAAGAGGGTGCGACACAAACAACTTGTCAGCAAGTGCGCAGCAGCCTTTACTTTGCTTCGGCTCAGATCCGAGCGGATCGAATCGGATCGGGATGGGTTGCCACTGTATGTTGTATGGGGGTATGAGTTTGAGGAGGAGTCAAAGCACTTGGCGATTGCTGGCAACATCCGCGGACGCGGCAACTGGAGCACTTTCACTTTATGCCAAGCGGCAGCTACAAATGAAATTCGCTCATTGATTGTTTACCGTCTTTAAAATACTCTGTACGATCATAAAGAGTATAATGAACAGGATTAATTGCAGCACATAAATTTCTGTATTGCAAAGATCAATAAAGAACATATTATCTGTAGAGTAAAGCAACAGTTAAAATAAATCTTTCTTTGGTGCGGTAAAAATTGCACACCCTTGCAGACTAATGACAACTCTAATCGTAAAAATCCAAATGTCCCTTTAACTATAACTTCAAAAATAGTTTTCAAAAACTATTTATTTTTTAAGCTAGAATCAATAAAAAGATGAATTATAATCCAAATGACTTACCGAATGAAAATCGAACTCGTTTCGACATGTTTATTCAAGTTTGAAGTCTGCTAACCTTTTGGTCCGGCAACTTTACAAGCCAAATCAGTTTTGAAGTATTTCTAGACTAATTTGGGCTTTGAGAAAAATAATAAAAAATTTTTTGAATTTTAAATATATTTTCAAAAATGAGGAAAGAGATTTTCTGAAAACGAATTATTTTTAAATGAAGCATCAATTTATAAATCAATTCAAGAACATAATGACAATTCGCTTAAAAGCCGGTTTGGCTTTGAGGAAATAATGCAATTTTGAAGTCTGGGAATTCTTGCCTAGAGCAACTAGTAGAGGGTATTTTAAAGTCGCCCACTGCAACTTCATGTTGATGTCGTTGTTCCATTGTCCATTGGCTGACGTTAGCAGCGCACGTGGCTTCAACGGTAGCCGAGTGTCTACAGTTGTTGTTGCTGTTGCTGCAGCATGTGTCAAGCAATGATAGGTTGTTGTTGGGGGAGGATGACGAAGAGAGGGAAGGAAGGGAATGGGAGGGGATCACAATTGCCTGCCCCCGTACTGCAATATAATTAGGCCTGCAGCAAGAGGCAGGCACTCGGACATGCGACGTTTGTTGAATGTGTTGTGTTGTGTTGTTTTTTGTTTTGCTATGTTGCTGCTCGGGATGTGCGCAATTTTTTATGCTTATGATCAAGAGAAGCAAAAAAAGAAAAGCCTTGGAAAAGCCTGGCATGTTACAGTTAGCTTTTTGGCCATTGTTCGACGCCCGCAGTCAGCTAACTAGGTGCAGGCACAGGTTGAGAGCAGTTCGAGCTGAGTTGGGGCTCCTTAAGATTCATATATGTAGGTAGTGTTAGAGGTATATAGAGGTATGCACCCGATGCAGTTATAAAGTTTTGCCGAGCTTACCACCAAAATGGCCAAGACAACTTTCTTCTTCCTCTCTCAGGTGCAAACTGGTTTACTTATGATGTGAATGTTGATACGGTTTCTTTTCAATTTTATTTATTTAGTTTTTTTCTGATATTTTTTTTTTGTATATTTGCTTCTATTTCGTTATTAAAACTGGCGACAAAACTGGCCAACGAGGTGGTTTAGGCTATCGCTTTCAGCTAGAACAAGCTTAACTGGCTCCCGGACAAGTCAGTTGGCTATTGAAATAATTGTATCACTCGCCTCTAACTGAACTCCAAGCTTAACTGAATTATGTGGTAATAAATCGAAATCAAATGAGCTGCTTCCACACACACACACACACATACTCTTTAAGGTAAACAGTTTGGTAGCAGACAAGGTAGTATGCGGCTCAATGAAGAAATAAAAATTTAATTAATTGCATCAAAAATGCTGAGCTGTTGAAAACGTTTAGGCAATCAAATGGAGCAGCTATTTTGGCTCTGATTTGTTAATGTTTTGGTCTTGTCTTGATGAAGTCGTGAAATTCACAATTATTTTTTCGTACTTTAAAGTGTTTTTGCTCAATTAAAAATTTGAATAAAGTTCGCTGTTGTTGTTATTATTGTTGCTATTGCTCTTGACTCGGACTCGGACTCGTAAATACTTTCAAATTTCGCTTGGCAACATTCACCATCCACAAGTGGGTGCCACACGGATCCTCATGCCATGCACATTTGTGTGTCCAAAAATATAAACGATCTTTCATTTCAAACTGACCCAGTAAAAGCACAGATTCTTAAAAGAAAATGCGGCTTAAGAGAAGGAAAGGAAGGTAGTGAAGAAGAAAATTGTAATCGTTTTCTGTCTCTGTTATTTTGCAAGCAGCAGCTTTGTAATCATGTTGTGCGTATACGTAATATTTTGTATGCTTATACAAATATCAAAAATTAAGCAGCAATGTAAAGAAATAAGAAAGGGCGGAGATTAAGATGCATAGAAGAGTATTTGAATTACTAAAAAACTTCACATCACAACACATAACACAGAATCTAAATCGCAATCTATCTTTTGAAGGACCAAAATGATTGTTGTTGTAAGTTAAATATTGCATATTTTACATTCGTAAAAAGTTTACTTTTCAATTTAAATAAACGGACTTACATTTTCCTAGTAAGATCATTTAATCTGTTAAAGTATATGTTTTTTAATTAAACACAAGCTAATTTTGTGCATTAAAAGACAAGTTAGGCTAAAGGTTTTACATCTATCGAGATGATGATAATAAATATAATAGAGATGTAATAACACACGAACGTACATTAAATCGACTATAAATGGAGTATACGAGTAGTACGACAATGAGTACATAAGGTATGTGTCAGGCTTTAGGTATTAACAGTTTTAGTTGTTGGCCAAATGGCTCAACAGAAGGTTGGCAGCAACACCGCCCACAAGTCGAGTTAAAGACCAGACGGATCGTATATGTTTTAGTTTAGGCATTAGGAAGGCTGTCAAATAGTGCAGCTGCTGCTGCTCTGGCTCAATAAAAAAAATGCATCTGTTGTGTTGTTTGGTAAACTGGCCAAAAAGTCAGACATGGCCTGATTGTCATTAACAAATGAGCGCTTTAAATAGAGGAACGTAAAAATGCGCCACTAGGCATTGCTTAACAAATAGTCAAGAGAGCCTGTGGGCAGCGGACCAATTTTGCACCTTTGAAATGTGCTGAAAAATTTCAATTATTTAAGCATTTGCAGTTGCTGCTGCCACAAGGCAACAGGCAACTTGCAACAGGCAACTTGCAACAGCCTGGACTGGTCGTCTGCATGTGTGCTAGTTATATAAAGCTTAAAATAAGAAATAAAAATGTCGAAAACTATAACAAACAACAGGATGCAGCAACACAGTGCAACACTTGGGAAAGCACTTGCCACAGCGTTGAGGAGTCGCGGAGGCTGTACGAAAAATTGTTGCCGATACAGTTTTCGACATTCATTCATTTAGCGACCAACGACCGAGGCTAAAACTGTAAACTGAAAACTCAAACTGAAACCGAAACTGAAACTGAATTTGCGACTGAACTGAAACTAAGCTGAAGGAGGCTGATACAAATGCGGCAACTTGTGTTGGTTTCGTTTTGGGAAAATTGAAACAATTTCCGATGTCACTCTCACTTTTTATTTCACTGACGACCGACCGTCCAGGCCATCGCCATAGTCAGCTCTATAGATATATAGATACGTTGTCAGGCAGGCAGTCGGGCAGCCAATCTAGACAACGAGATATGTAACGCAGACGACAACGCTCCAAGACGTGATTTGGAGATGTGTTTTTGTTTCCAATGTTGCAACTGTAACTGCAACTGCAACTGTTGTTGCTATTGTTGCTGTTGCTGTTGCTGTTTCTATTGCTGCTACACTTGTTGTGTCCAGTGCAATGGAGGAAAAAGTGGTACAGATTGCAACGTCGTAGCATCATCATCATCATCATCATCAGTAAAACGCATCCAACTTGCAACATTTTTCTTGCTGCTGCTGCTGCGGTTGTCGCTTGTTGTCGGTGTCGTCGCTGCTGCTGCTGCTGCTGCTGTTGCTCTTGTTGATGTGTTGCATTTACTGCACATTTTTTCAACGACTTTTAATCTGCAACCATTTTTCTGTGATCATTCACAGTTGAGCAGATACGGCTAAAGGTGAAACTTGCTAAAATTAAATAAAGTCGAGTTTCAATATGCAATTTAAGCTTTGGGAAAACAAATTTGCAAAATCAATTTATTTAAATTAATTACAAATGTAAATAATTTTTGGAGGATATTGCTAATATATTTAGCAATTACAAACAATTTATTGCTTTCAACTAATACAAACTTAATTTAAACCAACAATCAATTTTAATAAATGAGCACAATTTTTTAAATTTACCCAAAACGGTTGTGTTTTTAATTGGTGATATGTATTTTGTCTTAAAGTTTAGTTTTAAAAATAAATCTTAATGTTAGGTCAAACAAATATTTAATGCAATTTGCTTTTAAATATATTTCTGACTGTATAAAAAATTGATTTTTATATACTTATTTTGTCGAATTGTTAAGCTGATTAAAATAAAGTCAAAAGTCAACTTGCTACTGTTTTTGAAGCTTATATAATCACTTTTTTTAAGCTTTAAAAGAATTTTGAGTAATTGAATCTTTAACACATAAACAAATGAAATCATACCTAGAAAGTTATAAAATACTTTCTATTACTTCTATAAAGCACCTGATTTCTCACGATCTGAGAAATTATTCTGATGTGAGTTTATCTTTTAAGCTGCATACTAAATCATTAAAAAAATTGTAAACCACACTCTATTTGCCACACTCTAATTACAAAATTTATTAAAGATGATATTAGCCTAAAAATAATCTTTAAGAGATGTTTAAAATCATTTTTATATACATTTTTACCTTTTAATCAATTAAAAGAAACCGAATTATGTTTCGAGAATGGTTTTTTTTTAATTTCAACTCAGATGTGAATGATTTTCTAAATGAACTCCCAAATGAAATCACTTGTATTATTTTCATTACCTGCCTCAACTTTGCGCTTGACTTCACATATGAGTACCGCTATGTGTGTAGAAGAGTGTGTGCGAGTGTGTGTATGAGTGTGTTTGGCTTTGCGTGTTTATTTGTTGTTGTTTTTGGCGTTTGTTGTGACGATTTTGGTATCAGGTTGCCTCGTTAGAGTTCGAGATAGATGCGAAGTTGAGAGAGTGAATGAACGTGGTGTGCGTGTGTCGAGTGTGAGTAATGTGTGTGTGTGCTGATCCTGCCAACAAACTTTGTCGCCGCATTGCTTGTCAGTTTGTTGTTGTTGTTGTTGTTGAAATGATTGTTGTTGCATTTTGCTTTAGCACTGATGTAACAAGGTTTAATTTTCCATTTCAATGAACGGCGGCTGCGCTTTGGATTTTTACTCTCGTTTTTCATTTGTGCGACGCTTCAATTCAGTTTTAGTTTTAGTTTGCTTTAGTTTAGTTTAGTCGTCACTCGATTTTAGCTATAGTTTAACTGTTAGTCAAGAGCTGGTTGCGGTTGATTATGCTCCTCATCACTTTACTACTCGTGCGACACTCGGACCACAACCGTAACCGAAGTCGAAGCCACTCGCTGATTATGCGATGGTGATGACGATGATTATGCTGTTGGCGTTATAACAAGTAAAAGTGATACCATAGGGAATGATCGACTAGTTGTTATCCAGTAAATAACAGTAATTGGCAACAGAGTTAGATTAGTTGATTTCACAAAATATTGCTATTGTTAGAGTAAGAAAGATCTTGTGAATATACTTTCCATATCATATGTGAAATATTTACAACTTAACTGTTATATCGCCGCCTATCCCTACTTAGAGCATTCCCTTTGTGATGTCTTTTTTACAGGGTGACCTAATGATGTTGCTACGGCTGCCGCTGCTTCTGCTGCTGCTGCTGTTGTTGGCTGGCGGGCAACTTTGGCCGGCTTTGATGATGGGTTCGGTGTGATCCATTTTGAGCATGACCAAGTTAATCTCGCTAGCCGAAGAGTATTGTCAACAGCATTTGTGGGGGCTGATTATGCAGGCTTAGAGCTCCATCTCCAGCTTTCAGCTTCATCTGCAACTTTGCAGCTCCTAAGATAGCAACATTTGCGGCATTTGCTGTCGACATCTTCCACTGGACATTTTCCAATCTGGAGCGCTTGAGTTGTTGCTGCTGTTGATGTTGCTGTTGTTGTTGTTGTTGTTACTTTTGCTTTTATGTGTCTCGTTGTCTGTTTGTCTGCCTGACTGCGTTTTTCGCGGTTTTACAACTTTGATTTCACTTTTCTTTGCAACATGCGACGTTGTTGTTGATGTTGTTGTTGTTGTTGTACCTTCACTGTCCGTTTTTTGAACTGTTTGCTTCATTGCTCTCGTTGTCGTCGTCGTCGTCTTTGCTGTCGGTCTGCTTAAACTTTGTTACTCTTTAATTGGTTTTTTTTTCCTTGCCTCCATCATCTTCTTTAGGCATCCGTTTTTAATGATGATGCAGTGGCCAGTGTTGGCCATAATTGTCAACCACTTTTGCACCGTTAGCCACAAATTATAAACACATGGATGTGCAATTGCATTTTCTGTATAGTTTTCTATAAGCTTTGGAAATTTTTTAAGGCAAAATCAGCACAGATTTACATTGATATTATCTGTGAAGTTTTGTAAGGCGTGTCAGTCTCATTTATGAGATCTATCTGATTTCGACAATCTAAAGCTTTGTATTTTTATAAACAATAAAGTAAGCTTTTGAGGATTTGATAAAGTAGGTAAAATGCTATTAATTTCAAGTGTGATATGCTTTATGAGAAAGATAAGAGATCGCTTTTAACTACACAAGATATGAACAAGAAGATATCAAGTATATTTATGAGTACGATTCAGCTTACAAATATATTAAAATTATAATAAATATATAAAGCGATGGGTGTGTTTTAAATAAAAACCTATAAAAAATACTCGTGAGAACGAGCTAGTAGAATTAAGCATTACAATCAATGCATTCTGACCCAATTTTACAAGGAAATTAATGTATTGTAAAGCTTATTACATTATTTTTTAGCTCTTAAAATAGGTATGTAATAGTAACAATCATAATTGTTATGTTGCTGCTGTAAATATAAAATTTAACATAGTATCAGCTATTGCAAATTTTAACTTATTTTGATTTTGTTTAGTTATTTTGTTGACAATTTTATTATTCAACAAAAATCTTAAATATATTTTTTACTCATTGTTAATTTTTAAAATGAAAAAAACATACATTTTTCCGTTACAAATATTCGATTAATCTAATTTATTTGGCACAATCTATTGATATGTTGTTACTCTCTGTCTCTGTCATACTCTACTTGTCTTATATTTATTAATGTATAACTCTCTCTCGCTTCCGCACTTTTTCTAACACATTTACTCCGCATGTTATTGTTGTCAGCTACAAAGTGAACTTAAAGTTTTCCTAAATAATGAACCTATGAAGCGTTATGAAGTTCAATTTGTAGTGAAATTGCCGGCGCAATTTGTGAAATAGATAAAACTTAGTCAAAGATCATCTAGAGCTGAACTATTATAATAACTTAATTAAAAATGTGCACGGAAAGTTGAACTATGCAATCAAATTGATTATTCTACTCGTATCGCATGTAAGATGCACACTCGACTATTAGCACTCAAGATCATCCAATAATCGTTTTGATTAGTCAGAGAAACGATAGATAGAATTGCAATGGAAACTATCTACAGTTTAACAGCTGCAACTATCTCATTAATATCAAATCTGATACGATCTTGAAACGCTTATGTCATCATCAACATCATCGGCCAACGCAAAAGTTCTCAAGCTCCAAATATTTCTATTATATTTTCGGTTTTTTTTTGTTGGGTGGAAATAATTCAAGTCTTACACATGGCTGGAAGCAGTAAATCAAAGCAGCAAATGTGGCTAATTAACTTTTAGGCCAAAAACGACAACAACAAAAGGCAATTTGTTGTATGCAATAGTCGCTAAATGCTGCCACCAAACCCACGGAAAATGTCTCGTGAAAAATTCTGTTCTAGATATTGTAGCTGCCACAGCAGCAGCAGCAGCAAAAGCAAAAGCAATTGCAGCAGCAACATCATAGATCGCCCACTTGACGGCAGTTGCAGTTGCAACTTACCAGTTGCCAGTTGCCAGCTGAATCTGCTGACTGTCAGTGGCTTTGTTAGTTGTTGCTGTTAACTTGGTTCACATGACTTGCGTGCCATCTGCCAAGAGGCCAAAATGCAGCCAAGAGTCAACTGACAACCTACGCAGTTGCCTTGCACGCACCTCTTAAGTGACGACCTCCAAGAGGGAACCCCTCTCCCCCTCTCACTTTCCATCCCTACCATCATACCCCTCTTTATTCATTTGTGTGTACTTAGATGTTTGTCAGTCTTTTTTGTCTGTTTGTCTTACATAATCGTCACTCTAGATACCGTTAACATTATTCTCTTCGTCTTTTCCGTCCTAAAATAACAATACAATAGAACAATTGTTTAAACTTTGCTAACGCTCGTTGAGGCTTTTGGCATTGCTCCCAAAAAAACCCAAATAACCAAAAAACTAGACAAAAATAACGCCAAAACCAAAATAAGTTGTTGTCTTCAAATTTAGTTCTATTTAAGAAGGCAATTAATTTTTTTTTTAATTTTACCTTTGTCAGCGCCAGTTGCTATTATGAACAATTCGTTTTCGTTTTCCTCTTCGGTTTAAGTTTAGAGCAATGCATGACGTAGATGGAATTTACCCCCTGAGCTATTTAAGGCAACAACGAATAATAAATAAATACTATAAAATAAATATAAAAAAAACTAGCACAGCTGTGAGAAAGAAGCTGTGACGCACCTGAAACTATAATAATATTTACTGTACAAGACAAAAAAAATGAAATGAATTTATGGAGGGTTGATTAGTAAGTATTGAAGAAAAGAAGTTCAAGTTAATAAGGAAATTTCGTTATCCTCAGTTCAGAATATTTTATTATTCACTTCAACATTTTGAGATGTGAAGGGTAAAAAAATTAGAACTAGTTTTGAGTCGATTAGACAGTTTATAGGAGCACTAGAAGTGTCCAAAAGTGATAGAATACGCAAATGACATAAATTGAAACATACTAGTATATATTTGTAACATCATTTTAGATAAACAGTACTTAATACTATTTTAATTCACTAAACTCTTCCATTGAGGAACATAACATATCCATTCTAAGTTCTAAGTTTAAATTGCTATCGTTAACACAAAATGAAATATTTTTATAATTAATTTCACTTATTGTTTTTTTACTTACAGGTACGTAAATGCTGCCTACAACAATTTGAAATCTCGAAGGCAGCAACTTTAACAATAACGATTTAAATAACGCTAATAAGAAGAGAAGAAGACGAACAATTGATAGCAACCACAATAAGAGTAGCAACAACAGCAACTGAGAGGAGAAAGCAGTGCAGCTAATAGCTAACAGTTATGAGAGAGAAAGACCACTCACCAAGAAAGATGCTTCCTAGCCCAAAACAGGGCTGTGTTTACCCTGCCTTAGGATTAATACCCACATCGTATATATCACATGTACCTTATGATCTGTCCGCCTCAACGACGGCGGCAACAGCCACCAGCAGCATGACGACGACAACTGCGCGACACCAACACCAGCAACACCAACATCAGCAACAACATCATGGCAACAAGGCTAAGAGACGCAGCAGCTTTGATCAGCCGCTGGACCTACGATTGGCCCACAAGCGTCGACAGCCGGGGAAGGGTGAAGGGGAGACGCCACAGCCGTTGGAGGATGAGAATAGTAATCTTATTATGTTTGCCAATGAGTTGACCGTCCAGCGTAAGGAGAAGGAGCTAAACAATAATCACATAGCCGCCTCTCTGGCGGATCTGGGCTTTGATATGAGCCGCAAGATGTTGCGAGCATTGCGAGAGGGCGTGGCTACGCCTCCAGCGCCACCAGCTAGCGTTGTGCCATCAACATTGCTGGAGGCGATGACAAAAACTCTGCCACTGCAGTATCGCAATGTATTTGCACCACCAACGCCACAGGCAGCCGTACCACCAGATTTCGCCTTTCGGCATCCTCTTAAGAAAAGCGAACTCGGTTGGCCGCCCAACGAACCGCAGCAGCAACAGCAGCAGCAGCAACTAAAACTGGAGTTGCCAACGCCGACAACAGTTGCAGCTACACTTGCAACAAGTACGCCCACGCCGCATCCACAGTTACAGGAATTCCAATCACGGCAACATTCCCGCAAGGCGAAGCAACGGCAAGCGCAATCGCAATCACAGACTCCGGTTGCCAGCGGCAACACTTTGCCGACACAGCAGCAACGGAACAAGGATCGCTACACCTGCAAGTTTTGTGGCAAGGTTTTTCCCCGATCCGCGAATTTGACGAGGCATCTGCGAACTCACACTGGAGAGCAACCGTACAAGTGCAAATACTGTGAACGTTCCTTTAGCATCTCCTCGAACCTGCAACGTCATGTGCGGAACATTCACAACAAGGAGCGACCCTTCAAGTGTGAGATCTGTGAACGTTGCTTTGGCCAGCAAACGAATCTTGATAGGCATCTCAAGAAACACGAATCGGATGCGGTCTCGTTGAGTGCATTGAGTGGAGTTAGTGAGAGGATGCATTGCATTCGGAGGTTCTGTGAGAATCCCAGTGAAGAGTCCTACTTTGAGGAGATTCGCACATTCATGGGCAAGGTCACGCAACAGCAGCAACAGCAACAGCAGCAGCAGCAACAAGCAGCAGCAGCAACATCAACAACAACAGTCACTGCCATTGGCAACATCACGAAGCTCCGCCTCGTCCAGTTGCTCCGCCTCGCACACGCCCACATCCTCGCATACGCCTACGCAATCGGAGTCGTCGGAAACATTGGCGCAGGAGCTGCGTCGATTACAGGCGGAGCGGGCCAAGACAGGAGATGACAGCAACGATGAACTGCCCACCCAGCTAAAGCAGGAGGAACCAGAGGATGAAGAGGATGAAGAAGAGGAGAAGGAATCCAAGGAATCCATACTACATACGATACCAACCAGAACCACAACAACATCAGAATCACCAACGCTCAAGCAGGAGCCCTAATGAAGTCCTGAAAGCGTAAAACCACCCAATCCTGACCCTGAAGAAACCATTTCCTATACTCGTATGGTAGAACCGAAAGAAAAAGAAAAAGACCAGTAGCAAGAACACAAACTATTTGCAGACCTTATTATATAACTTTTGTCTCTAGCTGTAAATATATATTTTGTATTTTGTAATTTGTAATTTGTATGTTAAATGTTAATGTGTAAATCGAATTGTACAAAAAAGAAGATTGGCAAGTGTATATCATTTTATGTGCGTATTAAATTAAGCATTGGTATTTTGTGTATATACAAAGCGACAAACGACAACAAGCGTCCACTGTTTAATAAAAAGTTACAAGTTTTTTTAAATTTACTAAAAACACAACGTTTTTTTTGGGGACTGGAATAAATAGCAGACGGAATTTAAAGCCGACGTCATTTGATTATGGAAACTTGCGCGCCAATTGAACTTCATGACGCAGCTAACTTCACGCTACGCAAAAAAGCTCAGCTAAAGTAAGTCGATAGCTTATCGATACTTCAAACAAGCGTTTCGCTATGAATAAGTTCAAATGAACGGGTCATCGAAATGAACGAATCAACTTATTCAGTATTTCATTAACTATAACGTTTGTTTTGTTCAATTGGTCAAGGAATTTTTTTACCTTTTTCAGCTCTGAAGTCGCTCAACAGTTTCATTAAAACTATTTGATTTAATTAATTTGTTGAAGTTCAAATGAGAATCTATCGATATCGATATATCAATATGCTCTTTACACCTTTTTGCCATAGCTGGCGCTTTATATTGAAAATTGAGCGACCGTTAAATTTAAAAGTATAGCCTTGATCGTTCAATTCGAATTTGTACCATGCGGTTTATATTGGGTGGGTGCATGTGTGTGTGTGTGTGTGTTGTGCGTTTGAACTTGCAAGCGGCAACAGGTCCGAAAACAAAAAATTAGCGCAGAAATACCAGGGAAGAGGGATAGCACTATTACTGGAGTATTTGTTTCCCCGAAAAGGAAAACTCTATAAGTTGGCCAGCGAATCAATGACCAGACAGGATGTAAATATTACTTTTATTTTATTTAATGTCGACTATGTGCAATCGACAAAAAATTGACCGAGTATAAATAATAAGGACTTTAAAATGTTTAAAAAGAAAAAATTTATAATGTATTTATATATTGGGCAAGTTCAAAATTAAGATCAATTACTCAGACCCAACATTTGTTGCGAGGATTGGGGAAAACCCAAGAAAAACCCAATCAGGTCTGATATCATGTTAGTGTTAGTTATTATGTGTTAGAGAGAATAAGATAGATTTCTTAATGATAAAAGTTGAGGTCTCTTCGTTGAAGACATATTAAAGTCTATTATAATCTGTACATAGCACTCGGAAGGGTCCATGCAGGGAAAAGTTTTTAAAACAAAGATTAAGAGATAGCGATAAAAAATTACGAGTATGTCTGGCAGGAACAGAGAAATTAATTTGACTCAAATATGAAGAATCAAATTCACCAGTTAGTAATTTAATCGTAAACATGACGCCAAGCATAATACGACGGTTAGTTAAAGTGGGTGGATTAATTAAAAGAGTCTACTAGTATAAGGTGGTAAATTAAAGCCTGAAACCCATTTAAGGCAAATAAAAAAATGTTTTTGAACAGATTCAATACGATCCTGGTGGTTGGAGTATTGTAGAGACCAAACACACAAACCATATTCCAGAATCGGACGAACAAGAGATACATAAAGTAATTTAGTCGATAAGGGTCACCAAAATCTTTTGCCCATCGTTTGATGAACCCAAGAACTTGAGTCGCCTTACTGACCGTTAGAGCAACATGTGTATCAAACTTTAGTTTATGGTCAATGAGAATTCCAAGATCATTTACTTTGTCTATTCTAGTAAGGGGTACCAAATCAAGAATATAATTGATGATGTGATGCAAGTGTCTATTAAAAGTTATAACTTTGCATTTAGGACACTTAAGACTCAGTAAATTAAGTTAGCACCATTTAAAAAAGCGATCAATATCTGCTTGCAGTAAATCAGAGTAGGAACTGTCCTTAATCGACAGACACAATTTCACATCATCAACATACATTAAAATGTTAGAGTGTAGAAAATTAGAAGGAAGATCGTTAGTAAAGAGGTTAAATAGCAGAGGGCCAAGATGACTACCTTGAGGAACAACAGACGTTACCAAGACGGGCGGTTTATTGTCCCTCTGGCCACGTAAATTTACCTGTCATGGGTGCAGTGTTAACACAATAACACTGATCAATCACATCAAAGCCTAATTTAGTAAACATTTTGCTGGAAGATGTATTTTCGAAAACTATCTCTGCGGTAACATCATGTCCCAAAGCGGCAATACTTCGTGAAAGGGCCTTGACAATAAGAGAACCAAAACCACGTCGTCTGTAATTATTATCAACCTGCAAAGCAGCCAGTAGACCATCTTGTGTTCTAATAAAAAAAATAATTTAGTTTGCTTATAGAATCATAGTTAATTTATTAATTTACCTCGTGCACCAGGCTACCAGTTTCTGAGTTTTCTCATCAAATAATCCCATACTGGAACATAGGCGAATCTGACGTTGTAAAAAGAACAAAGTACCCTCATGTCTATACTGCCATTCCTGATCAATCAACTGAGCATCTTGCTCAGAGAGTCGTCTCAATTGAAAACCTTTAGGACAGCTGTAAAAAGAGACTTTGAAAGTATCTGGATTATTAATACTATTTTATAACTTACTCAATGGGCAACTGCAAGGCTTTCTCTCTTGATATATGATATAAATTAGCCATGGTCTCAAGATCAATGCCGAGTTGTTTGTCCCGAACAACCTTCAAAACAGTTTGCAAATATCGTGTTCGCATTGAGGTGCAATCAACGCCTCTTCTCCAATCTAGTAGATGCAAAGCTTGTTCCAGCAATTCCATCGAATTGCCAAGACACCCCACAAGCAGTTGATAACGATCCTAAATAATGTAAATTATAATAATATCGTATTCTATGATAACCGCTTTATAATTACCATAATCAGAAATAGACCTAGTTCCTTGGCTTGTTGATCTGCCAAGGTGTAAGCATTGAGATGCTTTAGTTCCGGCTCAACTTTTTTAAACATAATGAAATTGCTGAGAGTATAATATTCTTGAATATACATGGGCCAATCTTTTTTATACAAAGACTGAAAGTCCTGAAGAACTTGAAGGTCAATCGAATGCAGGTTTAACATTTTTGTAACTCAACTGAAAGAAATTGTGATTTGCGTTTTGCTTTATATACAATTTCATTGGTATGATAATAATACGATAATCTTTAGTGTGGATTTTGTAGTATAAAGTATGATACAACTAGATATATCTTTATGGATATGCAAAAAACTTTCTAACTTTCACAGTGACCGGACGTGTTTTAGTTTACTCTGTGTTATTTTTGTTATTTGTGGGTTATTAATATATAAATTATCGTAAATAACTCTGTGTGTATCGCAAAAAGTTTTAGATATTGTGCTGTGTTTTGCATTATTATAAATAATTACAAACTATCAATAACTAACCAATTTATTTTCGCGGTTTAATTGCTGTGTTATTGTTGTAGTTAGCTAGAACTTTTTACGCTCTTTTAAACTCTGACTCTCTCACTTTTGTGTAGTCGTTGTTGCTTTGACCGGCTTCGATTCGATATTAAATAAGACCGGGCTTAAACGGTCTTGCGAATCTTGCCGTGAGGCTGAGGCTGACATGTCAAGTTTATACGTCAAACGAGTTAATAAGTTGCATAATGAATTTCAGATTGCGGAGAAGCAGTTCAATGCCCTTAAGGTGTTGGACGTCTCCTCTAAGTCATCTGATAACACCTACTCTTCTTTTTTAACAACTAATAAAAACGTCTCCCTTCCTCCAGGTAATACCTTTTTTTACACCTACCAAAGATCCTAACATATTACAATCTGAGACTTCTGTTTATCCAACTATTGTAGTTAATGACGCTGATGCCGGTCCATTTTTAAATATTCACTTGCCTTCCATATCTAACACATTGCCTGCGCCTTCTTTGCCTGCACCTGTATCTAAGCCTCTTGTAGCTGTTCCCTTTTGGCCAAATGATTGGCTTTTTAAAGAGCTTACTCTTCATAAAAGAAGTGTCGCCATCTAATCTTTCAAAAAACTAAATAATACTCTGTTGATCGATTATTTGCATGTGGACAAGTTGATTAAACGCATTACAGAATGTCGCACCATCTGGAAAAAATATGACTGGAATAAATATCAGAGAAAATTTAAAGCGGACGTCATTTGATTATGGAAACTTGCGCGCCAATTGAATTTCATGACGGAGCTGACTTCACGCTGCTCAAAAAAGCTCAGCTAAAGTAAATCGATAGCTTATTGATATTTCGAACAAGCGAGACACAAAATACTTAAAGTAGTATCAGAAAGTATCTACTAAGAAAATGTAGTAATTTGTGTTTAAAAGAGTAGCCTTGCATACGAAATGGAATACATTAAACAACAGTTGTTTGGGTAATAGTAATAAACTTACACTGGTAACAATAGATTACTTGAAGTGGACTTCCCACTACAGTAGAGTTGTTCAGTTTAGTTCAATTGAAGGATTAGTTCAATCGCTCACTTTTTGGTGAACGGACGAATCGGTCATGTAGATCATTGGGACTCGAACGAACGAAAGAACTGAACTACTGAACTATAATCATGGATTTAGTTCGTTCAATTGAATTTAGTTGAATGAACGAATGAACTCTACGCGACACAAAGGGGAAGGGACTGATAAGATTTACAATTTTAAAAACATGTTACAACTACTGACAATAATAGCTGATGTAGCTGAGCTCAAGGAGTTGCAAGAACTTTATCTGCAAGAATGGCCCAAACATTGTGTGGGTTACTTTTGGCTGGATAATTATCTGAGATGGTTATCCAAAAATCCCTTGATAAAGCATTTGAAGTTTTTCACGTTAAACGGTGACTGGCGCAGTGATGGGCTTTTTATCTTAGTGGTTTGAACTTGCATATAAGATAATATTTATAAGTATCTAAATATTCATTATTTATCCAACTTGCACAGCATCGCTATCAATTGTTCTTCAGCAATCTGAGTAGACAAAAGACGCCGGAATTGCAGACAGCAATGGGACTCTTAGATTGGACACGGGGCTATAAAGTAAGTGCAATTCACGAGACGCATCATGAGATCTTTAAAAACCTCATAGCTGAACGTCCACTCTGCCTGCATCGAGAGATGAATACGATCATGTATAGGATGCCCTGTAAAAAGGCCAAGGATTTACAAGTTAAATGTCCACCTGAATACTATCTGGATAATGTGCAACTGGAGCATGCAGAGCTCATCAACGATCTTTGGTCAGCACGCCATCCAGGTTCACTGAAACTTATCCAGCTGCTAATTGAAAACAATACAAATGTGGGTCTCTATGAGAAGGAAACAGGTCAGCTCTGTGCCTGGTGCTTGAGGTACAGATACTATACTATATAGATGTAAATTGATTCCATCTTCTAATACCATTGACAGATTGCAGAGTGGATTCTTGGGAGCCCTCGAAGTTCTCCATGCTCATCAGCGTCGAGGACTTGGCTTAGTCGTAGCTGCTGCCATCAGTCAACGTATTGCCAACGAACTGAATCAAGATGTCACAGCCTTAATTAATATGAACAATATAGTCGCTAGTAAAGTTTTTGACAAATTACAATTTACTCTCGAAGAGGGAGAGCACTATTACTGGAGCATTTGTTTGCCCGAAAAAGAAAGCTCTATAAGCTGGCCATCGTATCAATGACCAGACAGAATGTAAATGTTAATTGCCTATCCATAAAGATATACCTAGTTGTATCATACTTTATACTATAAAATCCACACTAAAGATTAACGTGTTTTTATCATACTAAAGAGCTAGTATATAAATCAAAACGCAAATCACAATTTCTTTCAAGTTAAGTAAGCAACATGTTAAAACTGCATTCGATTGACCTTCAAGCTCTTCAGGACTTTCAGTCTTTGTATAAAAAAGAGTGGCCCATGTATATTCAAGAATATTATATTCTTAGCAATTTCATTATGTTTAAACAAGTTGAGCCGGAACTAAAGCATATCAATGCTTACACCTTGGCAGGTCAACAAGCCAAGGAACTAGGTCTATTTCTGATTATGGTAATTATAAAGCGATTATCATAGAATACGATATTATTATAATTTACATTATTTAGGATCGTTATCAACTGCTTGTGGGGTGTCTTGGCAATTCAATGGAATTGCTGGAACAAGCTTTGCATCTGTTAGATTGGAAAAGCGGCATAAATTGCACCTCAATGCGAACACGTTATTTGGAAACTGTTTTGAAGGTTGTTCAGGACAAACAACTCGACATTGATCTTCAGCTCGTGGCTAATTTATATCATTTATCAAGAGAGAAAGCCTTGCAGTTGCCCATCGAGTAAGTTATAAAATAGTATTAATAATCCAGATACTATTCAAAGTCACTTTTTACAGCTGTCCTAAAGGTTTTCAATTGAGACGACTCTCTGAGCAAGATGCTCAGGTGATAGATCAGGAATGGCCCTATAGTCATGAGGGTACTTTGTTCTTTTTACAACGTCAGATTCGCCTATGTCCCAGTATGGGATTATTTGATGAGAAAACTCAGAAACTGGTAGCCTGGTGCACGAGGTAAATTAATAAATTAACTATGATTCTATAAGCAAACTAAATTATTTTCTTTATTAGAGCACAAGATGGGCTACTGGCTGCTTTGCAGGTTGACAATAATTACAAACGACGTGGTTTTGGTTCTCTTATTGTCAAGGCCCTTTCACGAAGTATTGCCGCTTTCGGACATGATGTAACCGCAGAGATAGACTTCGAAAATACGCCGTCCAGCGAAATGTTTAGTAAATTAGGCTTCGAGGTGATTGATCAGTGTCATTGGGTTAACACTGCACCCATGACAGGTAAATTTACGTGGCCAGAGGGACAATAATTCGCCTTACAACTAAGTGTGCTACAAAATGTAATACTATTAATTCAGTTATATTCAATATTTCAAAGGGCTTGTTAAAAAGTAAATGGAATTTGTAAATACTAATGTCTCTTTTGAATTTTTTTAAGAGCAAACAGAAGGTTGATCAATGGTGGTTTGTTTTATATCTCTCTTTTCTCTTTGCTTATGCACACCCTGCTCTGCACAATGGGTATCTTAGATATGCTGCTGGCAACGCTTTTGTAAAAGCATATATACATACATATTTTCCTTTCAGCATCGTACATATTTGTTTTTGAGTACATTCGTAAAAAAACGTTACTATTGTTTTTTGATACATATATAATAAACTAATATAAAAAACTTTCAGCTGGTATATTTATCGAAAAATGTAATGGACTTCCCAAATTACGATCAATCAGTTAATCAATGTAAATTACAAATCTTAATCAAATAGACTTTCCACGTAAGAATTTGGTAAGTTTTCACTAAGTTACAGGGTATTTATTCAACGATCACTTTCTTGACTTGATTTCTCTCCCTTTTGCTCTTACTCATACTTGATTGTTTTCATCTATATACATACCTAAGTATCGATACTTACATTTATGACTGCAACGAAACTCAGTTGATCGAGTAATCGCATGTGGACAAGTTGATTAAACGCATTACAGAATGTCGCACCATCTGGAAGCAATTGGACTCGAGATATTGCAGAGTTTTCAAAAGTGTTACACACAAAATTGGCCTAAATATTGCTCAGAGTTCTATTGTCTAGATAACTTTTTGGGATTCTTGAAAAAGGATCCACAGATCAAGAATTTAAAAGTCTATACCCTTTCCGACCAGAGAGCCAAGGACGAAGCGCTCTTTGTGATTGTGGTTTGTAATTGGATAATTTCATTTTGCCATGTCTAATATATATTTACATTGTTAGGATCGCTATCAGTTGTTTGTGGGCTGTTTGAATAACTCAGAAGCGCTTGTAAAGGAGGCGTTAGCTTTAATTGATTGGTCTTCTGGTCTTAAGTGCAGTTCCGTACCAGCTCGACATATTTCCGATCTCGAGAGTGTTGTTAAAGAAAAACAGCTGAAAGTTGAGTATAATGATGTTACAAATCTATACTATATGCCGGCAAGGGAGGCCTGTCAGCTGAAAGTTGAGTAAGTTTGTAGGACCTTCAAGAACTTTTCCATTTACTCTTTCAAATTTTTTATAGAGTTCCAGATGGCTTTTTTATGGACACCCTAAGAGAAATAGATGCTGATTTGGTTAATGAGGAATGGCCAAATCGTCATGTGGGTTCCTTGTACTTTGTACAACGTCAGATTCGCATGTGTCCAAGTGTTGGCCTTTATTCAACAGATACAAAACAGCTAGTGGCCTGGTGCATCAGGTGAATGTCTCCTGCAATTGATATCCACACCATCTAATGAAGATTTCTTTAAGGTTACAAGGTGGCTTTTTGGGTGCGTTGCAGGTGAGAAGCTCACATAAACGACGTGGATTTGGAAGCTTGGTAACTAAAGAAATCACAAGACGCATAGGTTGTCTGGGGCAGGATGTAATGGCCTTAGTAGGACCACAAAATGTTGCATCCAGTGCCATGTTTGATAAGCTCGGGTTTAAGATAATCGATCAATGTTTCTGGTTGAGAACAGAGCCTGTCTCAGGCGAAGTAACATGGCCTGACGGGGAGTAAACTTAATCTTTAACTATGTTAATTTGTGTACAATACATTACATTATATTATGTATATAATAAATACATATTTATATGTACATATTAAAATACTATAGCTATTGTATATGAATACAACTTTGGTATAAAAATATGCCAATTCTTGCATATGCTATGACTAGGACTGTTGCTCCAGTTCCTGCTGCAACTGTTGTCGGAGGCGATCGCAACGCTCGTGAAGTTGGGCAGGACACTGACGAACACTAGGCTCCTGCACCATGTTTGTTAGGAGTTGAAGGACACACTCGATATCAGATAGCAGATGATATTTGTTCATTTGATATCTATCAAAAAGTAAAAAGCTGCTGGTTATGGTTTGGTCCTTGAGTGCGGCTAATCGGCGGGCGGCTATGAATTCCAAAAGTTCTATAAAATCGAGGTAGTTGATGCCAAAACTGGCTCGCAACATGGTCTGGCAGTGTGCTTCAAAGTTGTCCATCTGTTGACAGTCGGCAATCTCCCTGCGTACAGCCTTCAAGTTGCTCAGTAAGTTGCGCCACACAAGCGACACATTACAGGCATTAAACCAGTTGTGGTTAACTGAGATGGTGTCCGTCACATTCCAAACCTGATGGTACCAGCCACTGGGCACAAATACTGCCTCATTGGCCGTTTGATTGATGGTGAAGTAACGCACTTTGTGCTCATTCAGTTGTGTTTCATCTATGCTAAATGGTAGGTTTCCCAGTTTATCTGCTAGCTTGAGTTCCTCGCCAGGCGGCATTATTAGCCACTTCTTGTGACCCACAATGTTGGTGGACCAGCTAAAGGAGCCAAACACATCCGAGTGAAAGGAGGTCCTAAAAATAGTAACATCATAAGATTTTTTATTTGTTATACCCCTTCCATGGGTAATATAACTTTTTCGCGAAATGTGGCGGACCCCATACATACCAGGAGTTCTTGGGTCCCATGTAAACGAACCGATAATCATCCCGCTTTTCTTGGATTAGTTGTTCATTAAGCCAATCTGAGGCAAAGTACTTGGGCACTTGGTAGAACTCATACGTGGGCAACTGAGCAGCCAGATGCCAGTCCTTGAGGTAGAGATTGTCCTTGGCTACATTGCAATTTGTCTCCTCAACCACACTCGAATTTTTCATACTACGTTGCCATCTTTCCAGATAATCATGGAACTTTAGCTCCAACTTGGCATGACTATTGAAATATGTTGCATTGCAGTCTGCGACAGGCACAACGAAGTTGCCAATGCGGCTCCTGAGGTAGTCGAAATTAATCTGATGATAATAACCAGTTGAACTTGGGCTGAAGTTTGCATTTTCGTTGTCCTTTTCCTCCGTCTTCTTACTGTTCTCTATGCCGGCCTGCGCCCAATTCCGACATTCCCAATTGTTTGACACATCTGTTATAATAACTGGCCAGTTGGCGTGCATAAAACGCCAATAGAATTCGTTGTAAGGCAGTTCTTTGGCGGCGCAACGTTGGATAATGAAATCGCCATCCGTCACCAGATCCTTTAGTGGTTGCAGCGCCAACAGCTCCGGCGCCGCAATCTCTGACGCCATGCCAGACAAACAAAACAAAAACGAAAACAAAAGGGCTTAGATTGATGCAGGGCTGTAGAAAAAGGACAGGGACGTTTGATGCGAAACCTGAGGTGATATCTGTTTCGCAAAGCTGCCAAAAGGTGGCGCGTTTCTGTTTCGCATAGCTCCTAAAAGATGGGGTGGTGTTATGTTCGCAATGCGTTCAAAAGATGAAATTCAAAAAAACATCGGCCCAAAAAAACAATTTTTATCTTTTAGCTCTCTGAATTTTGGATTCTTGAGAATTTATAACTTCTTGGTTTCTATCTATACCTCATTTAAAAAAGTTCGACCCACTGTAGGGTAACGAACTTAATTAAAATGATCTTCTTTATTAAATCGAATTTATAGTTAAATTGGTTTATTTAAATTTAATATAACGGTTAGTTAATATTAATTTCTTTGGTTTTTTTTTAAATTTTTTGAAGTAAGCGCGGAAAAAATTATCAGGTGGCTCTGTTTCGCAAGGCTAACAAAAGGTGGCGCACTTAAGCTTCGCACATATAACAAGTGATGGGGTGACAAACTATACCAAAAATTTCCCGGGTCGCCATCTAACAGGAAATTTACCCAAGTTTGGCACCAGCGACAGCGCTGCCAGACAAAAACTGCTTTTAGATCAGAGCATTCGATACTATCGACACAAAAATGGCGCGCAATTCAAATTATATGTGAGAAATTGTTTAACAAATCAATGAGATTAAGACGGATTAAACAACATGAATTATTAAATAGGCTAAGTAATAGTGATAATAAAGAAATTAATGTTTGTAATTAAAAACATTGGGTTGAATTTAATAATACTGCAATCTGTTTGCCATTTTATTGAAATTTATTCGCTAAACATTTTTCCATTTTTAAGATTTAACTACAATTTGGATTTACATACATATGCGTTATATGTGTTTTCTTATATGCACATTGCAAATGGAAAGCCAACGTACAGAGTTTGACATACGATTGAAAATTTTAATGTAAGTTTCATTTTACATATGCATATACGTGTTTGTATGTAATGTAGGTGTGAGTTTGGTGTGTATGTGTAATTTGCATCAAGTTCCTATATATGTATGTATGTATGTATAAAGTTTACAGATATTTTATGGCTCGCCTTACAGGCAAACATTTTTAGCCTAAGAACTAACGGTCGACTAACAACTTACTAAGTTAAGTACATACAATGTAATTGTAACTATAATAATCATATATAATTTTTGCTAGAAAACTATAGGTTTATAAATTATAGCAAAACGGTGTAGGTAAAAATGCTATTTACACATACAAAACTTCGTATAAAATACGTCATAAAAAAGTTTAACAATAGGTTTTCATTTCATTTGCGTAGAAAATGTACAATTATTGAATTTGTTTACTTTAGTTTACTTAAGACTACGCACATTTGACTAGAATTTTTATTTTTAGGTTTAGAAGGTACAGAGATACTGACAGATTAGTTTTTAATTTTCATTTTCTTTTTCTATTATTGTTTTTGGGCGTAGGCTACGGAAATGTAGGGAGAATATTTATCTATCTGTAAAGGTATAGAATAAGAGTATTTCACATACTTATGTCGTAGAAATTGTCCAACCCAACCTATTTACAGCTCTATACTAAGTATATATGTATGTAGTAGGTGGCATGCACCTGAAGCTTGTGCCACGCCCACTTTTCTTAAAAACTAATTTAGTGTCTTTTACGCTATTTTCTTTATGTTTTTTACAACTGCTCGCAACTGCTTGAAAATTTAACTAATTATTTAATTAACATTTAATCAATGCCCAGTATTTTGTAATATTTTCCTATATTTTTATATTTAAATTTATATTTATATATATAAATTTATATTCATTTATTATAGTATTTAATTTAAGTGTATGCTTTCCCACTTTTCAAATATTATTTGCATTTTACATTAATCTAAGAAAATTATTTATTTTCATATTTATTACATGCTTGATATGTAGTTTTCATATAAACAATTAAATTAATTCAAATTGGTAAACGGAAATGTTAATATTCTTGTGATTCTTCTTCTTTCCTCTTGTTCTCTTCTTTTTTCGGTGTTGGTCCAGTTTGAAGACAGAATTTCATATTGGAGTTTAATTAGGTAGGAGAGATAACCGTTTAATTTGAAATAATTGTTATAAATATAAATTGTATTAAGTGGGTGCATTTCTCGGCAGTCTGTAGATTGTCACAAAAATTAAAATGAAATTCGAAAATTGTTCACAGAACTTAGAAGGAATTTAGCCAAAGACTTGGTAGTATTTATACTAGTATACTTAAAGCTTATACAAACCATAGCTAGGCCACTTATTTAACTAGAATGTAATTAATTTAAATATTATATATTTATTTATTTATCTTACTTTTAATTTTTTTCCTCTTATATTTTTTATATGCACCAAAATATTTTCGTTGCATTTTCGGTCAGAATCTCAAACTATTGTCTGGCCTATTGTACAACCTCTCTAAAGATAGCGTTTACATTTAATTAGCTGGAAGTACAATTATAAGGATCGTCAGTGCGAAAGTTGGGATGATCTTCATAGGGCTTTGTTCCAGCTGCTTTCTTATCATCCCTAATCTTTTCAACCTGTTGCATAACACGCAGAAAGTTCCCTCCAGCCAACTTTGTTAGCTCATCTATGGTCCAACCGCCTCCCAAGAGCTCGGCGAAAAGTGTTGGGTACGAGGAAACATCCTCCAGGCCTTTGGGTGTGCTATTAGGGAAAAGAGAAACAGAAACTTAGTAAATCTAATATGATATATGAAACATTTGTCTGTCTGTTCTAATATCATAACTCCCATTTCTACTCATTACAGGGTACCCATTTAACCTAATTGAGTTACTTAATTGTGTTGATCATTTGCTAAAATTCCATTCAATTATATGCTGTACACATATCGAACTTCATGCACAATTGAATTTGATTTTTGTAATTTAAAAAGGAAAAGGCAAACCGAAGCCAAAATGTGGACTGTGCCTGTATGGATAATAAAGCAGCAACAACAATAGCAAGAAAGGAATTTATGTAAGTCACAACCACAAAATACACAAATAAATAAACAACAGGCAAAACAATGGCAAATAAATAATAAATAAATATTTCTGGCCCCGTTTGAAAGGAAGTACAAATAAATAATAATTTACTTTTATGTATGCTGCAACGTTTAGGCAACGTTTTAAATGACATGGAAATATTACATAATATGGAAATATGTGTGTATTGGAAAATATATACAGAGTGTGCTGATATTCTCAGTAAGAATTTTTAAGTTTGGATTTATTTATTTTTAAAACTAGATCACAATTAAATTCATAACAAAAGAAGTAAGTTTGGATTAAATAAATTATTTAAACGTAAGAATCTTTTAATTTAAAGCATCTCTAGGAAAACTAGAATTTAAAATGCTAATAAATATGTGGCTACAAAACTATCATGAACTTTTACATAAATTATCAATTTAAAATTATTATAATATTTTATATTATAAATTCAATGCTTGATAAATTCAATAAGCACTATATTTGTTACTACCAACTTAACGTTTTAAATTCTGCGACACCCTGTATCTGGTTATTTTATTGGTATAAATTATATTTGAAGAATGCTTGAAAAAGCCATAGCAAAAACAATTCATGTCATTTGCCTTTCCTTTGTAATTTCTGGTCATTTTATATTCTTGCATTGTTGTTGTTGTTTTTGATTTTGTTGATGTTGTTATATTAGTTGGGATTCCTTTGCGGCATGCCCTATTTATTACTTATATAGTATAAGTACATACTCGTACATTTTTCAGAATTTTCCGAAGGGCATTTCAACATTGTTTTGTGCAAATTAAAATTAATCATTTGTGGCTGCGGCTGGCACTTTAAATTCAATTCGCATTTCACATTCCAAATTTATTGCAAATAATCACACATTATAGGAAAATTAACAACACGAATGAAAAAGTATTTGTGAGGGCGAGAATATTGTATACCCTGTAAGTGATATAACTTGAAAGGAAGCTCTACTAAAGGTATTGAGTTACTATTGACAGATAAATATAATTAACGATAGATGTCATTAACAAATTGTGTTAAAATCCAACAAAGAATTTTCATTTTATGTATTTTGATATGGTTTAAAATTGAAAATTATAGCTAGTAATTTTTAGTAATTTCCGGTTTGCATTTTCACATAATAAATCTGAAATGCATGACAAAATGATGACACCCCCTTTGCCAGATTCTACCTAAAAAAGGACTCTAAAAATATACGTTAACGTGACCAGAACTATGTGAATGTGTCAGGTGTCACAGAAGTGCTAGTGCAACTGCCACAGCAGCAACTGCAACACCAACAATATCAACAACAGCAGCAGCGTAAATTGCAATTGTTGCTTGTTTAACGCATTGAATGACAGTCAATGTCGAAAATTGGCAGAGGGAGCCAGAAAAATGTCATTTGAAATTTTGTAATTTCATAGAATTTTAGATTATTTATTGTGTCGTCGCCACCAAGCCTCTCTCTGTTTATGAGTGTGTGTTTGTGTGTGTGTACATGACTGGGAAAGTGGCCTATAAATATTCATAAGCTCAATTTCAGTTAGGTGTACGTCCCTTTTTTTTCCAGCCCGTTGCGAACCAACGAAATGAAGTTCGTTTCGTTGGAAAATTGATTTACATGAATATTGTTGTTGAAAATGTTCATATGCACATGTAAAAACACAAAGTGTGGCTTGTTGTTGCTACATAAATGTGGCATGTAGTAAAAATATTTAATTGAAAAACACACAACAAATGGGCAGCTTTTCATTTCTCTATAGATTGGGTGAATGCAACACAAACAACCAAACAACCAAACCGAACTGAACTTTGCTCTCTACAGTTTCAAGTCGGCCTCAATGTTTGTTTATGTTTTGCCCCCAACGACATGCAATGAAACGTAAATCTATGCAAATTATAATAATGAGGAATTGATAATGATAATGGTTATACTGATGATGAGACCGAGAACAGAAAATGAACACATGTCAGCTACATTAAAGCTAAACTACAAATTAAGCACAGCTTTAAATTTATAATGAAGACCTGTGCTAAAAAGTTGAAACTAATTTGTAAATTATTGCTGGCCCCAGAAATAGGGGAAGTATGTAGTCCATAAGATTGCATAACTAATTCGAGTAGAATATGTTTGACAGCAATAACTAAATGTCAGCAAATACTTAATATTGTATGTTAAAAGAAAACTTCAATTCAAGAAAACTTTGATAATTTATTCCATTTACCAATCAAGTTCTTCAAAGGTAATAGAAATAATAAATCAGTAAGAAAGTTGCGCAGTTATTGGGTTTCCTCTAGTAATGGGTATCCTCTAGCCTAGTTTAATTTAATTTTATTGATTAATAATAGTTTAAAACTGTTTTAAGACTGTGACGACAGCTGTAATTTTGTTGCCGAACAGAGAATACAATCAATTTCTGAAGTGACTGCAAACTTATTCTAGCCTTGGGAAAAGACATAATGATGCCCCGCACTTATTTATTTCCCCCATTTCCACATTCCATTCCCCTTTCCGAATCAATGGCCATAACGAGCCGCAATATGAATCGCCACCCGCAATATGCCAATGTTAAGCTGCAGTACTTAAATAGAATCAATTAATAACTTAAAAACCACCTGGACAGAGGCAGAGATATAAAGGAGGCTGAGAGGGTAAACTCCAATTTAGGGTGGAAGATGGGGGCTGTAAACCGTTGAGCCCTTGTGGCCGAGGAAAATGCGCATTTAAGTGAAATAAATGACTTTTACTTACTAATTAATGCCATCGTAGCCGGCGCCAAGTCCAACGTGATCGATGCCAGCGACTCGCTTAATGTGATTAATATGCGCTGTATATACATATATATGTATGGATGTGTGTGTAAGTAAGTGTGTGTGTGTGTGTGTGTGTGTGTGTGTGTGTGTGTGTGTGTGTGTGCCATTTGCATTTGTTGTTGGTCAGCAGGATATCGAATGACAGGGTTCACCATCATCAGGCCATCATCATTCCCAACCCATTGTTGTTGTCAAGTTCATTAAGGGCCATTGTTAAGTGAGCGCAATGTGGTTTTTGGGGATTGTTGTTGTTGCCACCAGAGTTATAAGCCGCCGTTATTAAAATTTTGCAAATTTGAAATGTGTCCAGCCGGAGACAATGGTATGAAAAGAAACGAGTGAGAGAAAGAGAGTAGACATCAAATCACGTGGCATTAGACAAATGCACAATAAAAAGACAAGAATAAAAAATTGAGCAAAATATAAACTACCTTAAGTCGAAATGTAAATACTCTACCATACATACATATAAGGTCTTGTTACAATTCTTAAGGCTCATTTTTACAAATTCAAGGGCTCTTGAAAATATTTAAAGAAAAATCAGTTACTGTTTTCGAAGTTTCCATAAATCTTGTAAGAGAAGTAAATAAATATCTGCTTTGTCAGTTCTCTTTCAGGAAAATTGGGAGTAATTATTTTGCAAAATTAAATTAAATATTTTTCATTTAGAGCTTGTTCTGTTTTATAGAAGACCTTCAGTTTTATTTGAACCATTATTAATAAATATGACAAGACTGGTTTCGTTTGTAAAACTTTATTAAGAAATAGGCTAATTTATTAGCTAAAATATGTGTAAATAACATTTTCTATATATTATTCTTAAAACAAGAGAAAAGAACTATGACAGTCGGATTAATTTTCTGGTAAATTTATAATATATGAGTACATATTATTATAATTTATAAGAATGAAAATATGTTGCATACACTCTGACAGAGTCATAACACATTTTATTATAATTTATAAGAAAGAAAATATGTTGCATACACTCTGACAGAGTCATAACACATTTAATTATAATTTATAAGATAGAAAATATGTTGCATACACTCTAACAGAATCATAACACTTCTTTATAAGAGTATAAGAAACTGAATTGTGTGAAAACCAGCGAAACAGGAAGTGATTACGTCCGTCATTTTGATAGCACGTCAAAAGCAATGGTGGCAAAAAGAAAAGCCGGCAGAACAAGCTGAGAGGCAATAATGAACTAGCTGAAACAATAGCCATGTAGTCCGTCAGTCAGTCAGTCAGTCAGTCAGTGTGGTGCTAGTGTTGACAGACTTGACAGTGGTGCCACAAAGACCACAGAAAATCAGTGGCATTGATTGATTCCAATGTGACGAGAAAATTCCAAAAGAAACTGCAGCAAAAACTCGTAAATGTTGTCGCTTAATAAAATATTTCACATCTTTACATTAATAATGAATTTAAAAATAATGGGAAACATTTATCAATTTTATAAATAAAGCCACTTACCGACTGCATCCTGTACAGTTGAATTGTCGCTGCATGACAAGAACTTTGAGTAGAAATTGACCATGACGAGACCACCATTTTTGGCCAACGATTGCAGGATATCATCCTGGACATTGCGACTCGTATTGCACAGTTCGTAGGCAGAGGAGTGGGAGAAGATAACGGGTGCCTCGCTCACCTCCAAGGCATCCCGCATGGTCCCCTTGGAGACGTGTGACAGATCCACCATCATTCCCAGTCGATTCATTTCGCGTATGATTGTCTGCAAAAAAAAGAGAAGGGGGAGAAAGGATAAGCGAAAAGTTCGTTAGTCAGTGATTAAAGCTTAGCTTTGGTCGAGTTGTGTGTGGCCTTAAATGGCTTTCGTATCAAAATGCCAATGCCATAAACTAAGCCCATGTCATAAAACATAAGTAATGAGCATTGAGAGAAGAGAGGCAGCACGACATGAGGACCAACAACAAAAAGGACATCCAAACAGTTTCATTATGCATGTACTTTTATTTAACCTTTGACTGTCACGATGTCTCCAAGTAAATTGATATTGCTTTCAGAGCCTTTGTGTATGTGAGTGTGTGTATCTTGTGTGTATTTAACTCTCTCTTTGTCTCGCTGTAATTTGTATTTATGCGCGGATTTATGGTTACGGTGGTGCGTTTGTATGGGTTTTTGGGTGTGCGTGGGTGGTTGTGTAAGGTTTACATAATTACTAATCTGATGCAAGTTTGTGGAAATTCATTTCGTGACACAAGTTATGAGCATATTAATTACACTGCGAGAGATTAATTTAAGCTATGTGATTAAATACTGAATACAGTGCTTTAAAAGTACTTAGTATGGTTTAGCTATTGAACGACCTTCAAATATATATCTAATATAAGTTCGTATGAGCTAATTAAGGTATTTCTGTACTCTTTGGTGAAATAAAGTATGGCTAAAATAACTATTTAAATTAGCTAATAATTAATATAAGATATTAAGAAAGCTTTCAAATATTAAAAGTGACCAAAGATACACGATTTGTCATCATTTAGTGATTTTAGTTTAAGTTGAAGTTAAATCCATCCATGTATATTTAAAAAACCTATTGACAGACTTCAAAGAATTAATTAAGGAACTCTTATACATTTAATAACTTTTTTCTTTTAGTTAAATGATCAACTTTTAAAGGCTCAACTTTTTGTTACATTCAATTTTTTCTGTTTGTTGGCTTTCGACGATGTAATGTAATGCGAAATATTTTGGATCGTAGAAGATAGTACTAATTATGACCTTTTTTGTTGTAAAAGGATGATCTAAAAGGGTTTTTTAATTTAGTTAATTAAGCTTATGGGCATGAGTAAAACTTGTAAACTCAACTCTAGCCTTTCAATTTATTGAAGACTTTAATTTGTGAATGCAACCCTCGTCTTTTACTTCAGTTAAGACTTTAGCGGGTGAATTCAGCACCAGTCTATCGGTTTAATTATAATATTAATTTTTTTTTTAAACTGATATCCCATATTTATTGCTGTTTTTAATGTTACCTCAAATAAGCACACATATATTTATACAAATGCAAACGTTTCGAGTTGGACTTCTCAGTGTATTTTATGTGCGATGCCATTTCGAAGATAATTTTTAATTGCAGCTTGGCCAATATAGACGACAACAAACTGGTACATATAATTATATAGTCGATAGCCAGGGCTGTAGCCAGAGTGTCGAGTGTGTGTTTATTTGGGGACAGTGTTGGCCTTAAATTAGCTAACAAATTGCAATTGGCCGAAATGCTCAATTGCCATGATGTCGATGCGTGGCATTAAAGCCGAGCGTAAACAGAACCAAAACTAATTGGAATCATGTGAATGTGTCTCTGTATATGTACGTATATGTTCCAGAAAATGTGTATTAAATGCTTATTGTCGCCTAATTACGCACACACAGTTACACAAAATGGCAAAATGTGGAAAGGGGGGGGTGGCTTAAGGACCTGATACTGAACGATGTAGGCGTGGTTGAGTGGAGTTCACTCGGCATTAAATCTTAATTAACGGTGCACACAAAATGGCTTATGCAACTGTCAGTACTTATGTATGTGTGTGACTGTGTGTGTGTGTATGCGTGTGTATGTTCAATGAACTGTTTACATTACTGCAAACAGTAAATTAAAATTACCAAATTATTTGGTGATTAATTGCTAGGGCCCAATAATTTGCCAAACGTTATTTATATTTATGTTATTTAATATGCCGAATGTCCAATTAATTTCACGCCTCGCAGCATAATTTGCATTTAATTTAACAACAATGACTACTGCAATCAATACAATTGCCATAAAAATGTAAATAAATATTTAATTTTATATTTATTTATCAATTGCTTTTTAATGTCTTATTTATATAATTGCACTTTTAATTGGTCCTATCACAGTGCAACGTGGCGAATGCTTAATGTACCAATCAAAGGCATTACGATTATAAGGAAACAGTTAAGTATTTCATTGTCAATTGCTCTGTAGATATATATAGATGTTATATATGATGGATTTATGTAAATTTAAGTAACTACAGAGTACTTGCAATGCGGTAATTTTCCATTGCATTGTTCCCTCTTTTTGATGGGAACGTTATTAAGCCAAATTCAAAGCATTTAAATTGCCAAAAGGCAAATAATTCTCTATGAGTGGCAGAACAATGTGAATCACAGGATCTGTTCCCAACTGAGTGACAGGCAAATTGAGGAGCAACTTTCCACAATGCTCATTAATGTCAGGCTTCTCTACTGGAGGGGTAGAGTAAACAGTTTTGTATCGATATGACTGTCAACGGGAGGTAGATTTAGCCACATCTACGACGGCGTCAGATTCAACCAACAATGCCGCTGTCAGGGACATACAAAAAGTGGACTTTGGTCATCGTTCCATCTGTTGACGTTGTCCATTTATTGCTGCTTTAGCCAACATTGACGCCCTTTGTTGGCCATTTCAATGGCTGTCTCTTCATCTCTCCCACTCTGTGGGTGACTTGCTGTTGCACGGGCTACAAAATTGTTATTAATTTTTGAGGGTGTCGTGGTTTTATTATTTGAATGGTTTTTGTGTAGATTAGCCACGATCGCCATTTTATTTTATGACCGTAATTAAATTCAAATTTTTCGACTGCCCAAATATAACTATTATTCAAAAATTTGTAATATCCAATTAGTGAAACTCTGGCATAAATGCACATTTATTGTGGCACAGATTTGTTGCAAACATAATCGCAGCGATAACAATAAATCCCCCGTCCAATTGAGAATTGAATTTAGTTTTCCAAAAATTAATTTAAATTTGTTTAAATCTGCGCAAAAATGGCAAAAACTGTGGAAAATAAATAAATTGCCAGAAGCGAAACAAATGCCAAGTTCCAGACCATCAGACGAGTTGGCAGCCCCATGAAACAACTCCCACACAAAGTGAGACAGAGTGAGAGAGAGTTAGATAGAAAGAGAGAGAGAGAGATAACAAGAGAGATGGAGTGGGGAAACTTATGCACGTGATGGCATTAACAAAAACTCATTAAAAACTTTAAATTGAAATAAAATAAAGTGCATATACATTTATTTATATTTTATTTACTTATAAATGCCCTACTGCATTTTACAATTCCGCGACAATATGCGATAAATGCGGGAACTGTGGGAAATGTGGAAATGTGGGAAATGTGGAAAACTTAAAAAGTGAAAAAGTTGTAAGCTCTGACAAGCACAAGCGAAGCAGCACTAATATTAGTAAAAAGCTTTTTAAATATTGAATAGTTCATAAAAGGATGCAAAGAGTTCACATTTATTTATGTTTTAATTAATTGAAGTTCAAATGCATAGCTTTTTGTTCATAAACAATTTGCATTTGATAAATAATAAACAGATGTTTTTTTTCAAGTGGCTAAAAAAATGTGTTTATTAACTGTATATGGAACATTTATTTTTGATCCATGAAAGGACATTTGAATATGATTTTATTCAAATTTTCTCTCCAGTCGATGATTTTAATATTGCTGTATTTTCATAGTAAAAAGTACACAAAAAAAATGGTCTTGTTTTTGATCTATCAAAGAACATATAAATATATATTTATTGAAATATTGCTTCAGTAGATGTATTTAATACTGCTGTACTTTAGCAAATATTTAAAATATATGAAGATTAATATGGAACAATTTTATAAAAAATATTTATTCTTGGACCATTAATAAACAGATCCATTAAAGGATCCATTAAAGGACCTATGTGTAAAAATGAAATTGTTTAAACATTCTTCCACTAGATAATTTTAATATCACTTTAGTAAAGCTAATATTTAAAATATTGGGATATTTATAAGGAACAATATCCTGGCCGTCAGTTAATCATGAGCTGCTGTCGCCTCAGCGGGGACTTTTCAATTTACAAATAACATTTTCATTGTCAGCCAGTTGGTTTCGCATTTTGCAAAAATATTAAGAATAATGAGAGAGAGAGAGAGAGGGAGGAAGGGAGGGAGAAGGGGAAGATGGAGTTGTTATCTATCTAGTGCTTACGCAGCATCCAAGATATACATGCCCAATGCGGATTCCCCTTCAGCAATGACCTAATAAATCCGTTTTATGTCTTGGCTTGGCGCCGCCTTCCGACTGCCCGGAAATGCCGGCGGCTTTGAATCCGACTCCGTCCACGATTTCGCCCACTTTTGGCTCCCACGCGATTCATATTCAAATTCAAATAGTGGGCGTGGTCGTGAGCCGTCATTTATTGACTGCGCCATTAGCTGCACTAATGATCCATTCAGGCGCAACTGGAGCAGGAAAAGAAACCCAAAGCGACCCCATATTTAAATTCACAGAGGCTGAAGCAGAGGTTGAGTCTGAGGCTGAAGCCAGATTCATTCCAGACACGCACACAAACACATCGGCATTGTCAATATGCTTAATGGATTTTCAAATATTTAAACAGACCGACAACCAACAACCTTGCGGTTTCCCCCTCCGTTTGCTACCCAGTTAGACTCCAACTGTCAGACTATCTGAATGCTCTGCCACTAACTTGTCTTTAGCTTCATTCTCTGTCAGCATTTCAACTGCTCGCCAAAATGCATTAAGCACATTTACGCATTTTATAAATACAAATAAACCAAATGTTATTTGTGTGGTTTCTACTTTGTTCAATCTGTAGCAGACCTTCCTTCTACTAATCAAATAGATTTGATGGGTATCAGTGAATCGGTTAGTTGATCGATTTTATTTCAAAGACATGTGTTTATTTTATTGAGGAACAAATCGCTGATATCGATAGTGTCTGCGAGGATCTAATCATTTAATTAGTTGATTGGCATTCGTTTAATAGTTATTCGACACACTAAATGTGTATAAACTAGCTACTAAATTATTAATAGAGTTTGTAGATTTAAGTTAGCAAATCATTGCATCAGTTGGAATATAAAGCAAAGAGCAAAAAGAAAATACCATGTGATTATATCCGTTGGGCAAAATAAATAAGTGTATATTTTACAGATATCAGCTGGATACAGTTACAGCAACAGATATAGCTAACTAGTGATGCCTTATGGTCTGGCTAGAATGGCATTGATTAGCAATCAAAGAGATAGACGACTACAGCTGACTATTTACCTAAGCTCAATTGCAGGGCATACAACAAGTGCACTTGAGGGTGACTCTTAACTTATGGCATACCCATACTTGTACTCAAACACTCATACTTATATTGGCACTTATAGTACATACTTATTGGCACGCATTGCGCGCTTGAAATAGCACAAAAATGTTACCCTGTTCCCCTTCCCCTTCCCTTTCCAGTTCCAGTTCCTTTTCCCGTTCTACGCTGATGTCTGTCAGAGTCTATAATTGAAGCTCTTAGTTGTCGGAACGGATGAGAAGGGAGATAGCTAAAGAAGAAGGGGAGCAAGGAAAGCAACAATCAAAAAGCAGGGAAACTGCAACTGAAATTACAACCCAGGGCAATCGCCAAGGAGCAGCAGAAGAAAAATATAGAGAGAGGGACAGAGAGACAGAGAGGAGAAGTTGCAGCTGTAACTGCAGTGGCAGCTGCAATTGCCTGAAATAAGATGTAAGAGCCAAGATATAGTCGAGAGCCAAGCAAGCAAAGCAAAAGTAACCCCGGCAAAATATGTGAGCACAGAGTACACTGCAAAATGTTGCAATAAACTGCTTTTACCCAGGTGAAATTAATTGGAAAAATATTTCAGCTATTTTAGCTGCTTTCACGATTCCAGAATTCCTCTTTTTACCCAGCAACTGAAGCAACTTAATTACATGTATGCAAAGACTTGGCAGATTGCTTGCCAAATTAAAGATTACACTTTGCTTCAGTCAATAATCGCTTCAACTTGCCCCCGAAAAGAAATGAGAGACAATTCGTACTAAATTATGCATACGCCATGTGTGACACGCGCCAAGCAAGCCGTGACATGTTTCTTGGTCGAAACAGCTGACAGTCATTGGCCACACCTAACAATATCAGCTTACAGGCTCAACTTCCTGTTGCTGTTGCTATAAGTAAACGACAGTTGACACTTCCTCTGACGCAGGCTGGAAAAGATGCCCAAAAATTAATTCACTTTGTTAACAAGCTGACACAAGGCACAGTGGAACTTAACTTATAAATAATCAGTGCAAAGTTTAGTGAAAGAAACTAAGGCATTGAGCATTTGCAGGCTTAAGGGTCACTATTTAATTAATATAAGTAGTAATATAAGTATCTCTGCTAGCAAAATTAATAAACAGGAAGTTACTTAATCTCTAATATGCTTTTGCCTCACACTCTTAATGTAAGAGCTTTAACACACCCAAGAAACAAGCTTTAATCATTCATAATGTCAGCTGTAGAAAATAGGTAAATTGATAGAACTGGAACTCTCAAACTCTCTCTCCTTTCAATAGTCAGTTTATCTATACAGAACATGGTCAGCTAAAAAATACTTCCAATTTGGATTCAAATTTGTCCACTCATTCAAGAATTCAATGGCCATAAAAATTTGTCATCATTCAGTTTAAACGATAGAATCGCTACTGTAAACAAGAATTTATGATACATTAACATTAATCAAATTTTATAATATCAGTTCTTTCATTTTCCTTTTTCGCATTTGTCACGCTTCCATCTCTAACACGCAAAACGAATCACAGGATATGCAATTTTTTTTTGAGGAAATTAAATTTCCTCCTTGATTCGACTGATAGGCCAAAGCCCATAACTAAAATTTCAGTCATACTCGTAAATGGCAAAAAAATGAATCTCTGGCCACAAATGATAAGCAGCTGTTGGCAAGTTGCGCATACGACGAGTGTTACACGCTGAGCTTTAGTTAATGCATTTTTCAACTGAAAGTGACTTCGATTAGCTTGCTAAAAAATTCATTAAAAACTTTTAGCGAAGCGACAGGCAGACAGACAGGTAGGGGCCAAGAGACCAAAGCTGGAGGCTTCCCTAAGCAGCCAACCTGAATATTTTATAAACTGTCGTTAGTGTGCATGATGCCACGCCTCCCATCCACACCACGCCCGCCCACTGTGAGCTGGCTTAGCACACGGTCTCTTGCCAGGTCATACAATTTGTTGCAAACGGAAAAGCAAAATAACGTGCTGCGAAAAAAAGAAACTGAAAATCTCTCTCTTTCTCGGAGACTGGAAAATGGCTGCCTCGTGTTGATGGCGACGTCTGCGCCCGCAGGGAGCCTCAACAACAACACCAACAGTATAGAGACTGAGAGACAGCTAAGTGTGTCTTGGCTCAGCTTGGCTAAGATAGATGGCCCAATATTAAGTAGGAGGTCAGACAGTTGCAATTGTCAGGCAGGTGGCATGTGGCAGGTAGCCGCTGCAAACTTTGTGCCACGTTACAAAATTACCAATGTGGAAATCAATTTCATCAATTTTCGCTGCTCCCATTGGACGCAGTAGTAAGTTTCCTACATAAGATTAAAGATGAAAAAAACTACTTGAATGTATGACTTGATATGAGGTAAAGAGTTCCATGTGGGAATCTAAAGTTCAAACAGGCAGAGATTAGGAATCAAAGGCTTGCGTTTTATGTGCAGACTCAGATTAAAGCAGCCAGCAGGAAAAAGTACTTGAATTGTTATTAGAATTAAAGTAGTATATTTCAAAACATCATAAGCATAAGAAAACGAATAAATATTGGGGTCATTTAGCAGGTAATTCAATCAGTAATCGCTGCTTTTGATGGATCACTAATCAGAACCTGCTGAATGGACATGATTCATTTTGTACAAATCCGCCTACTTTATGATAACTATTTATTAAGTTAGTCTACTACGTCTTTTAAAAGTATAGACAAATCCCAATGGTTTCAATCATTTTGTTTTAGTTGCTTAAATTGTTTCAATTGTTGTAAATATTTTTTGAATTTGTTTTTTTTTTTAGGAGGTGGAACTTACAGCACAAAGTTAGATTAAAGTTTAGAAGTTCTATAAGAAAATCATTGAAGTTAACTATCGCTTAATTTAAAGTACAAATTTAGAATAAAAATCAAAAGTTCTGTAAGAAATTCCTTAAATTTATCTATCGCTCAATTTAAAGTGCATTTATATTACAAATGTAGCTTGAGAATCATAAGCTCTGTAAGAAATCTGTTAAGTTTGATTATTGCTTAATCGATAAATTGCTTCTATTGACTAAACTCACACTTCTGATGCCCTCTATCAGTCTGGCTAATCACATGTGATTGCAGCAGTAGGAGAAAACCAAAAAAAGAACCATAGACAGACATTCAGTTTACCAGTTGAATGAATGCGAACGAGTTGTTAAATGGATATTGGAGTACTGCTTGGGCAAACATCAAACGAAAACGAAAATTCATGGGAAAAGACTCAAATTGTGTCTTAAGCTTGACTCAACATGCATTAGCAACACGCAGCACAGTATTTGTGGCATGTATGGTAGTATGTATAGGATGAAGACTAGGGAAAAACAACAATCCGCTTTACTGTCGTTGTTGTTACACAGTTGAATACATTTTTTTCTCTGTTTGTTTGTATTGCAAAAGGCGAATACAAAAGCCGTTACACATGTGTCAAGATAATAACCTTCTCTGAGCCGCAGTCGATGCTTCAGTACGCTGTCCCAGTCTTAGTCTCAGTCTCAGTCAGAGCTCCCAGTCCCAGCTCCAATCCCCAATCCCCAGTCCTCAACATCCATAGGCTCAGGGCTGAGCTACAATCTCAGTCTGCTATGTCTGACGACAGGTGCACAAAAATTTCCAGTTGAATCTCGGCCAGCTTTGGGCCAGTGTCACATTTTTAGCCCTTTCATACGTGCCCAGACAATGGCAAAAAGGTCAACACTAGTTGGGCATTAGCACAGGTAGAGTGGGCAGGCCACTTCGGGGTCGTTTTGTGTGAGACAGAGAGTCAGAGGCTGTAGGGATTTGGCCCCTCCTTTGGCTTTGAGTCAGTCCTGTTGTTCTTGGACAGCCAAAAGCTGTGTAAATAGCATTTAAATCCCAGGTATTCTTTGGGTTCGCTTAGCTGATGGTTCAGTTGAGTCAGCCAACATTTTAGCTTGTTAGATTTTCGAGTAGGCTGGGGTTAGACAAGGCTTTATAAATAGAAAGAACCAAATGGAATCGGCTTGTAAAATATGCCAATTCAATTTGACAACGAAACCAGCGGACAAAAATCAACTGAATATTCGCTTTCAACTTTAAGTTTGCACTGCAAAGAACAGTAAACTCGATGTGGCTCAAATTATCTAAGCTTTAGAACCTGTTGCCACTCTCTCTCTCCCTCTCTAAACTCTTCCTCTAATGAGGGAGCTTTTTCACTCATGTACAGTGTCAAAGGTTAAGCCACAGTGGGCAATGAACAGAATTTACATATCATGGATCAAACACAAACCGAGCCCAGTTGTTGGCGCTATATTTTCCATACAGTTCTGGGGCGGGGAGAGGCGCTTTTCCGAGTTGGGAAAGACAACACGCTTCTACATACATATGCATAAATTTTACGCACAACTGAACTGCGATGGTGACGTTGATGTATGTGTGTATCTCTGGATGTATCTCTCTTTGTGTGTGTGGGTGTATCTGCGAGAGTGTGTGTGTGGTCTTATGTGGTTTTTGGTGTTAGCTGGACAGGGTGATAGGTATGCAACGATATGGGTGCGGAAATCTGCACAAAAGCGGCAATGAAACGCACTGAAAAACCAACCAAAGAGCGGAAAGGTAAAGGGACAAAGGGGGGTTTGAAAGGTAAGGGAGTTCAGCGACAGTTAAACAGACAGACAGACAGACAGGCTGACAGGCGTCGCTGGGCGTGCAAAATTCTGAAATGCCATCATTAATCTTTATTTGCGCCAACGACGAACGCGTGAATAATTTAGCTACCTCATAATAAATCATTGCAGCCTCTGCATTAGATGACTATCTCTCATATGTACATGTACATATACATATGTGTGTGTGTGTATGTGTGTCTTGGACTCTCTTTATCTCCCAACGGAAGTGCCGAGTAACATGCTTAAATGCTTATCAAATTTAATGCGCTTTTCCCTAACTCCCAAACTGATGAGCATTAATTAATTGCCAGGGCCACAATGGAGAAAGCCTACGACATGTCATAGTGAACATCTGAACTTCTTAAAGCCCATCTCATTTTTGCTTTAAGCAAAATGAAATTTATCTAATTATTTTTGTAGGCACACAGGTAGGCAAATCTTATGTCTGTTTGTCTCTGCCTTGGCTAATGTACATGCAAGTACTTTGAAAATGGGCACAATTTAATTTTCATAAATGTGCTGGAGTCTCACACTTGAGCAAACAATGTGCAGGCCCTTCTCTGCGTGGGCAAATATTCAAAATGAAATTTGTTTCCATAAGCGATTTCGCCATTATTTCTTAGCATAATTTTGTAATGAAAATAAGCTTTAATATAAACTATTTTTATCTCAAATGTTCTTATAATCCTTAGAGATATTAATTAAAAGTAATTTTATAAATGACCGCTTAAAGTATCGTTATATTCTATGTGTCAGAGATTTAATTTTGCTGATTTTATTTTATTTCCAGTTTCAGCCAAATTATTAATTTTTTGCATATTTCACACAATAAACAAATTCATTCCAAGTATATTTCATGTGTTTAAATTCAATCAAGAAAACTATTTAGTCTAATTATACTATAATAAATCTCTCAACACCTGTTTTAAATACTTGCACCAAAAAGTATGCTACTAATTTATATAAGAATTTCCGCGAATTTTGTCTGTCTACGCGGCGTATACATAACATCGAGAGTGATAGTTCAACGCGGTTGGCGTGGTATTTCAACTGCTTTTACATCTGATTTAATTACGAACCAACTTTAACATTCACATTTTTGAACTGAACGAACAATAAAGCCACAATCAACTGAAATTTCCATAGAGCAAATGTGTGGAGAAATTTTGATTACAATTCAACCGAGAGGACCGGGTACAACAATGTGCTAAATAAGTAAAAATAAACTAAAATTAAATGCGAAAAATGTTTTGGTCACAAGACAATTTTGTGTTGCATGTGTGTTTGTGTGTGGGTGTGTTTTTCTATGTCCGACCTGGAAATTCATTCATTTCATCTGCTGAATAGGAATTTTAATTAAACTATGCAACTGCCTGACAAATTATTGCTCAAAAATTCCCAAGCTGCTGACCAGGTGAACAAGATGCCTCTGCCGGTCTAGCTGGCTGGCTGGTTCCCATTTGAGCAAAATGTTTGGCACTTGCCATCATTGAAAATGTGTCAGTTAGCAAATGCAATAAAATATTCAAATGCACAATCAATAAACGGCACGAAAATTTGTTATACAGCAATTTGGACTGATGCCGCCTGTAGGACTTTTACTCTGTTTCGGTTTTGGCATTTCCTTTTCAATTTTATATCCTTTAATAAATGTGTTAAAAGGGTTTATTGTCTCGATTTGCAACCAGTATTGATAGATGATATAGCCATTTTCAGATGGCTTTTCAATTGATTTTTCGAGTACAAAATTGAGTAACATATTTTGAAAGAGCGTAAGAATTTTATTTGTAGGCAATGATTCTTACAGACTTCAGCCTTATTACTGGTGAATAAAGTACCATATCATTGCATCATAGGGTATTTTATAGCCGTGAAATTAAGCTTATCTTACTTTGATTTTATTTATTTTTTATTTTTAAATGGTTATCTTGAATGATTGCAGTTCGTTGCAGTTGCATTGCGGTCAATTGCAGTGTCAAACTTGCAAATATTTTCAATTAAATGCGTTTACCATACCCCCTCCCTTCACTCTCTCTCTTTTTCTACTGCATTTTCGAATTTTTGGTGCACTTTTGTCTCGATTTAATTGTGTATGCAGAATATGCAGAGGCGTTTGTTTGTGTCACACACAAAATGGGCGTACATCAGGTGGGCGTCAATTTGCACCGATATAAAGTGAATAAATATTTCGACATTTTTTGGGTCTGCATAACAAAAATGGAATCATGTTGTAATTTTTATAGTTGACTGTAACGCTCACATTCAGGTATGCATTTAAATTGCAAATAAATATTTGCATATTCTCTAAGTATGATTCTCGATTCAACAAAGGTTTGTACACTTTATAAAACTAAATAAAGACTTAGCTCTTCGCTTAGTTTATAATTCTTTGCACATACAAAATTATTTAAAATTCCACGTATTTATTTTGTTATCTATTCAAAAGTCATAGGTTGGTATCTTTCATAGTTTAAAGTATTACACTTGGGGCTTATATATAAGACACTTTATGAAATCTGACATTGAAACTTTTCATATACTGAACTTTTAAATCTTTTCTGTGCTCTGAACACTCTCTTGCAGACTCTACATGTCAACTTGCATCTTTTGAAATACTCTTAGAAAGTTTTCATTCGGTAAGAGAATAACCTGATATATATCAATCTTAGGCAATTGTCTGATGTTCTGTGTAAATTTAACTTTAATCAGACATGCAGGAAAATAAGTAAGTTCCAGGTAAAGCTTTCAATTCAGGGAGTGCTATCATATTGTACTATCAATCATGGTAATCAGGATACTGTTAGCACTGTTAGAATAACCCAATTTGCTGCGCTTAGTTGGAGTATAATGGTATAATATAACTGAAATTACCAGAATATGAAGAACAACAACTACAATTGTTGTTGTTGTTCTTGCTGTTTGTATCACATATCAAAACACTCTTGATTTTAATTGAACATTGTTGTGCTTTACAGAGCACAAAGCCCCCAAAAGGCTCTTCAGGTTCGTCATTCTCATTGAATAATTATATTACCATTGTCATAAGGCTCATCAATTATAGTGATGAGGTTGCAGGTGAAGGAGGGATGGATGGTGAGAGAAGAGAGGACAGGGCAGTTGCTGGTTTTCCTATTGTTAAATAATATGCATAAATGTCATTAAATTATTTCTGGTAAATTGATATTTGCTTATTGGATATTTAATGAAGTGTATTTGCAACATTACAAGAGTCTCTTATAATTTGTATTACAAGGATTGGTGATGACTAGGGGGAATAAGGGGAAGAGTAGGTTGTGTGTGGTCAGTTTATGCTCTGAAGTACTGTGAACGTTTCTAATTGTGTAGTTTGGTTATGTTTCCGTTTGCTTGAGCAAGAGCAAGAGAATTAACATACATATAATTGGAAAGCGGAAATTTAACAAGGTAGAAATCAAATTATAACCTTTTGTAACCAGAACAAGTCTCTCTGCTGAAACTGGAGTCAATTGTTTTAAGATGATCAAATATGTATATTCAATTTAATTTAAATATTAATGTGTCTTTAGCAAATTCTTTCAATATTTTGCAATATATATTAATAGTAAATATTCTTGTAATTGGATATCTTTTAGAAAGCTTAATTAATTATTCAAAGGAGATTTTATTACCTACATTTGGTTTATGGCTGCCAAATAAATGTATAATTTATGCAGGCCATTTGAACAAATTATTGTAAATCAACAACAAATTATAATCAAATATTTATTGATTCGACTAGTGGCATATTCTACTCGCAATCTGCCAGCTGCAGCCAAAATAAATATAACAATAATAGCTGCCAACTAATTATGTAATGCAATTGCACAAAACACACTCACACTATTACACACACACAGACATACACACGTACACCACAAAACATGGCGGCTTCAATTTTGCAGCTGCATCCAGCAACGCATAATTTAATTATAAACCTTTTATTTTTTTGTTGCTTTCCAGCTTAGCGAACGAAAGAGGGTGATAATAAGAGGAAGGGGGTAGCCACATAAGCGCTACTAAGCTGAAAAATATTTAATTAAATATTAAACTATAATTTTGTTATAAAACACATAAAGTTTCAAGTTGCCGGAGCTGTTGAAGCAACGGAGCTCACAAAAATTGTTAATGACATTTGGCCATGCAAGTGACACGGGGGCAGGAAGTGACTGGGTGGGATTTGGAGGGGTGTTGCACTACCATAGTAGAGAGGGCGGGGGTGTGACAGTGTCAAAACTTTTTCAGTGGCTGCATGAAAACTTTACGTGGCTTAGCCTGTCTATGTATGTGTGTTGTAAAATGCACAAAAGCATAATTAAATACATAATGAACAAGGTTACAATATGAGTACACACACACACATGCACACACACAAATAATACGCGTATCACATTTTTGTAGCATAGTGTAAAAGGCTTAATAAAATTTGTTTAGCCTGCTGTGAGTGCATGTTGATTTGTGTGTAGCTCATTATAACTACTAACAACAAGAACAACTACTTACAGCGTTGTTGTTGTTTCTTCCGGGTTTAAATTAGTTCTATGCAAATTTGCATGTTTTGTACTCAGTATGTGGTTGTTGTTGTTAGTAAGCATTTCAAAGTGAAGTTGTGCACAAAAGGGATACCTTTTAGGGTGTATTAATGGCATTCATATTCAATATAAACTGTCGCGGTTAGAGCAGATCTTTTGATGAAATTGCTTCATTAAATCTTACCTAGGAATTAGCAATGCTAATTAGGTTAGAGAATATGCAAAGATTTGATTTGACAATGTGTCTGAGCTCATAACTGAATCAAGTGAGTGGAGAGGCTTGGATAGTTACGAAAGTAATGCTTATCGAAGAAATACTCCCTTACAACGAAAGTATCATGAAAGTATAACTATTAAGTAGCTATAGCTTGTAGAGAGATGACTTTACTTATCTAGATATGAAGCAAATATAGGTATTTTAAATTTTCAAAATCAATGTTTGAAGTTAGATTGCAAAGTTGCTCTCTTTATAATCTTAAACAGCAGTTTAATCATTTAAACTTTTTAATTAGAAGCTCTTATAATTCCTCAGTTAAATTGTGTAGCTTTTAATTATTTAATTGAATTTTCAAAAATATATAATATAATATAATATAAAATATATATATAAAAATATACTATTAATATCTTTAAAGCCCTGAAAAGATGTTAGAGAATAGTATCTTCATAAATTTAAATAAAAGGCAGCAGAATTTATAAATTTCCAAATTTCCAATCTGTAGCTCTTTTAATCTCTGAAATCATATACCCGACTCAGATAATTTATTCGTTAGCTAGTTTATTGTTAGTTACTTTATTTGCTTTATATAAAACGCATTTCTCTGATTTTCTTAGGGTGCTAAATCCATTTTGTGAAATAAAACAAGCCAACAAATTGAGAGTGGTTGCTTTGAAATCAGTTCCATGCGTAATTTGGCTTCAATCTGATTTGCAATACTCACTAAATTACTACTTTAATGGCGCTACATACACATATCACTGTCTGTGTGATTTTGTGTTTGAGTGTGTGTGTGTGTGTGCGGGTTAAGCGTGTTTTATTGTCTTATACTATGTAGAAGAAGAACTCATTTAGACAAACGGACAATCTGGAGTTGTTAGCACACATGTTTACAATAAACCAAGGCAGTCAACTTGAGAGCGAGCAAACCAAATGGCAGCTGCGTATACTTGATGTATACACACACCCACACTCAGACAAATACATACACGACAAGGACAATGTGCGTCAAACACAACACACCACATACTTGTATAGTTCGAGCCACAGGAGCAAAGTCAGTCACTTAGTCACTTAGTCAAACGGCCGCTCGTTTCAATTTGTCAGTCATCAGCAGTGCCAAGTGCAGTGTGTCCCAGTATGTGTGTGTATCTGTGTGCTATTTGTATTGTGTGCTTGTCAAAGTCATCGTGTTAACATTAATTAAATCTATAGTCTTGCATGGCATTCTCCATTGTCCTGACCTCCACTCTCTCTATTGGTTTTGATTCGAATTTTTCATTGGTCTTGCAGTATTGCAACTACGTTCTACAGTCTGCAATTGAGAATAATTTAGCAGACGTTTGTCAAACTAATTAAACCCGAGCATGTTTATGTACAATGCGTAAATATGAATGCACGGCTTTTGTTTTAATTGAAAATCTATATACCTGCGCTTTGGGGCAAATCAACAAAAAACATTACATTTGGTAATAAAACAAACAGTGCATTGCATTTGATTGATTGGTTTTGACTTAAATATTAAAATATTAATCTTATTTAAAATATCTCTGCAGTTGTATTATAAATTTTAATTGTTTTGTAAAGCTGCAACGGGATTTATAGTATTAAATAAACAGCTGTGCTCTCTTTTTATTTATTTTTTTGTAGTTAAAGGAATTGTGTGGTTTGATGAATAATTTATTTCAAAATAACAATTAAGATGATAAGATAATCACATCAATTAGAAGTGAAAATGACAATTTACAATTTATAAATAAATATTTAATATTCTAAGAAGTACTTTATGTTATTGATAAATTTTTGTAAAATTAATATACAAGTTTTCTTTAAAAGGTTTTTTACATGACATATATCTGATTTTTTTTCCTTTGATCTAATTTCTAAGAATCTCGGTGCGAGTTTAATGCACTTATCCCTCAGCATTTCAGCTCTCATCTGGTAAATATATACTTTATTTATAATGTGTGGGCGCTCAAGAGTATGCTACATACATGTGCCCAGAGGCTACAGAAATGGCATTAGCAGAGGCAGCGACAGCGACAGAGGCAGCGGCAGAGGCAGCGGCAGAGGCAGCGGCAGCCACACAAAAGGCATTTGTTTAATTATTTAAATTTAATTTCATGTCATACCAAATTAGTGCCACTCATTTTCACTCCAAGCACGTGAAACATGAAAGCTTCTACACATGCATACACTTATTTAAGTGAGTGTGTGTGTGTGAGGAGCTAAAGGCCAACAGTTTTTAACTCTTTTACATTACGTGCCCGACCCGTTGGCTGGTTGAGGATTTGCACCCAACTTGACTTGACTTGTTGTCGCTGGCGTAAATAAATGTCATAATGTTTATACGTAATACTCCCCATATTAGTATTAATATTATTATTATTATTATTATGTATTCGTCCGCTGCCTGTTAATGTGAATGACATCGTGCCCAGCATGGTAAGGGGCAAGGGTCAGGTAGCTAAATGCGTGACTGAATGAGCACAAGTGTGTGCATACAGGTGTGTAATAGACGTGTGCATGCCAGGCTTCAATTGCATAAACACTCATATCCACACTCACATCCACACTCACATTCACACGGCCACTCACCAAACTCACTAAACTCACGTAGACGTTGCATAATTGAATTAGCCAAACAACGCAGCCGACGGCATGCAACAAAATGCCTCAAACAATGGCTAATAATGCAATGTGACTGGCAGTCCAAAAGGAGTGAGACGAGCGCGAAGGAGAAAAGTGGGCAATTGTGTGGCAATAGTCATGGGAATGACTCCTGCCACATGGGGGAAATGAACAATGAGTATAAATACTGGCCCGCCTCCCCCTTTCCCTATCCTGCTTATACTTGTACAATGCAAGGCTTTAGTTGAAAATTCCAAAGGGAAGGAGTGTAAACACCGTGTAATTGGTATAAGATTACACATCGTTTAAGACCAGCTATATTAGGTAGTGTAGCCTATTCTACTTATATAGACCAAGTATAAAGAGGAAAATCAAGTTATAGGGCAAAACTACAATTTGCATAAATTAGCAACTTTTATTTCAGTATAATATAGATAAGTCAATGAACACTTTTTATTTCAGAAAGTAATTATACTCTGTAAATTCTTTCAATCTCGAATTTAAAAAATATGCTCGCATAAACTAATTGTACCATCCCAACTATTTAGCAGGTTACACATTAGTTGATCACAGTTATCGCCACAAATCATTACTTGTGAATTTTTTGGAACATTTCTGCTATTCTTAAAGAGATTTCACAGTAACTTTTTATTAAATAGATTAAGATCCAAATGATTCCTTTTTGTAGTGTATCATGCAGTTCATTCTTAATTGATTTTAATATCTTATTGATATTTAGTGGCTTTTAAATCATTAAATTATTTACCCCAAATTTTAAATATCTCTGTGAGCGTATTAGAAAACTATTAAACAAATTTAAGCGAATAATTCAATGCATTTATCAAACCTTCAATAACATATTCATGTAGAAGTCATATTTTCAATGCAAACATGTATACACACACTCGCACTGACACACACACACAAACGCACACACACATGCAATAAGCAATTAAAATTTGTGATTTAAATACTAGTTTTATGGTCATGTTGAACTTAATATGCTATAAATTTTCATGTGCTTCCGAAAATTAATTGCCACTGAGTTTTTAATTAACTTAAACTAAAACAGCGCCTAAAAGCCAAACCGTGACTAATTTGTAGTCCTCCCCGCACTCTCTCTTTCTATCAACTAGTCACATACACATCCACCAATAGGAATTAATTTGCCACGCGCATGTTTTGTATTAATAGCTCATAAATAAATTTTCCAAAAAAAGCAAGAGACCGAGGGGAAAACGTATTGCTTTATTTGTTAATTTTGCATCTGACTAAAAATTTAAGCATGCGGCATGGCAACAATACAAGCAGCAACAAGAACAACAACAACATAACAATGGCAATTTGTGTGCCACATGAGTTTAGTGGAAAAAACAAGATCAAAAAAATATTATCAAAATATGGGAAACTTTTTCAGCTGCCTTAAATCAGTTTAACCAGTTTTTACTTAACTTTCCCTATTTTCATTTGGTATATACCCTGGCATAGGGTGTGATAATTTCATAACGTTATATGTAACTCATTTATGAATGGTATTTCAACTTGGCTAGGATAAAGAAATTCTATGTTTGATTAATGCTAATCAGAGTTTAACTCTTAATTGTCATGTGATTAATTTGCTAAAGTATTTGACAGTCGATCCCCATTTTCCATTTTACATTGTTTTTCCATATTTTTGCTGATGTCATGGCGAACGCTCAAGTTTTACTATTATTGCTCTCACTGTTGTTATTATTGTTGTTGGCTTTTATTGCTGGCCAAAGCCAAAGAGCTGTGCTGTCATTTATCGATTTTATAGCGGCCACACCTTTGCCACCCCCTCTGACCCACCGCCCTTACCCCACCCACTCTGGTTGCACCCATCACTTTAACGTTGAACGATATCTATATAAATGGAGGCCTCTGTTTGATTTGTACGCATTAAACTGTAATCTGGTCAAGGTTTTTATCGGATTGCGATTATTGTGGAGCATCTTGTTTTGTTTATCATCTCATGTGGCTTTACTCTCCGTACGCTTTTCCAATTTGCGGTGGAAAAATATATATTTTCCATTAGTGCGCAAAAAATATTTTGATTGATTTTTGTTGTTTATGTTTTCTTTTATTATTATTTTTTGTTGTGCTGATGAGTCAGCTTTGGAATGCAAGATCAAAAGATGTAAAGCGGTCTGTCAGATAGATCTATATTTTGGCATTGCAAGTATTTCGAATGAGGCATGAATATCTCATATAAATATACAAAAGATTACGAGTTCGGGGAAATTACTGAATTAGTTGAATTGCAATTGCGATGCCGGAAGTAATATCTTGCATCTATACTATTGTATTTTAGATTATGAACCTTCTTTAAATATCAAGAAAAATCAAAGATTTAATCCATATTAATAAACATAGTTTAATTTAGATTACATATCATGTCACTATAAAATCCGTCAATTATTCATAGAGCTTAGAGAGCTTAGCTTGATTTTAATTAAAGACAAGTTGAGAATTTTAATTCTTTTAATGCGGAATGTCATTTTAATTATTGTTTGGAAGATCTTCTTTTGGAAGAAAGTTGTTTTTTATTTTTTTTATTTTGGGTTTTATTTTTGAACTACTTCTGATGTCCCAAGGGTCAACAGACTTCATACTTGCATAACTTCGTCAAAACCAGAACGATTTTTATTTAGATCAGATCATGGTTTAAATTAGAAATTTATTTGACATTTAAAACTAAAATAAAATATTTTTTTAAATTTTAATTCATCTTTTTACATTTAATCAACTCCCGGTGCCCAAATTATGTACGAACAGGCAAATCCGAAAATATGCTTCCACATTTCGTGTGCCTATGGCTAAAACCTAAGGTCACTTGATCAACTTTTTACTCCTACACTTAATTCCTTTACTACTGATATTTTCAAAGAAAATACTTTACAAATTTAACAAAGTTTAACCCCCACAGCTGAAAACACATAAAATTTTGGTAAAATAAAACACAATTCAATTAGTTTTTCTTTTTTTTCTGGCTTTTGTTTTTGCTTTCGTTTCGTAACCTACTCCAAAGTATCGTATGGAATCGATCAAAAATACATATGCATATTTATTCACATTTAAAAAATAAATTCAATACATTTACAAGAATATATAGTATGTATGTATGTATTTAAATATAGGTTTTGTTTTTGTGAGTGTCGGTGTGTGTGCGTGTTGGGTTTATGCATTTCAATTGTTAGACAAATATTTCTCATTTCAAATGCATAAATGCGAAAATATACGAGTTTATACATAAGTATAATGGTATGAGTGTATGTATTTGTGTGTGTATATTGTATATATAAATAAACAATAGTTTGTATCGAGTTTTGTTTGTTTCGCTCTTCTCTTAGTAACATGAATAAAAAATACAATTCTCAACAGCATTCTGAAGTGGTCTGAGACTTTCATTATATAGAAACGTAACATTCATATATATATATATATAATATTATATTTTCTATATTTTATATAGTAGTAGTTAGATATATATCAACAATTTGTATAAGGTAGCAAGTTTTAAGAGTTAACGTACATATATATTTATATCGTAAACATAATCATACAATTTATTGTAGTTTTAATAGTTAAGAGTTCTTTCTCATTTATAAGTATATAATAACAACAACAATTAGGGCATTCGACATGGCACATAGTACAGTTCAGATTCATTTACAGATCATATAGTATGTATATCTATCTATGGTCCAACATCCATGTGGACCTACAAAAATTGGAAATTTCATTTCCACAAAATGTGTGTGTGTTGTGCACAACAAAAATACTCAGTATTATTGCTTTAAGGCTGTGTGCCAAGCCTCCTGGCCCCTGGTAAAGATCTAGAGGTACTCTATAGATCTACACAGTTCTAGAGATCCTATAGATTAGACAATATATATGAATAGACATAACGTACTCTCATCATAGGCATCAAATGTGGACCACTTGGACATATAGTATTTGTTAACCATAAAGCAGTTCGTTGGCTTCGAATCATTCTCATCAGTTTCAAATGGTTTCGAACCAACGTATCAAAATAAACAAAGATTAAGTTCTTGAAAATCCTCAATCCTTTTTGTTGAGAAAATGCAGAACGTAGTGAAGCACGAGATCGTAGCAGTACTTGTACTCGGTCATATTCTCGACCAGCTGTGGACGGTGTCTCCTTACAGTCTTTACTGCCTGAAAGACATCGACTTCGCCGTGCTGTATGACCTGCTCGATGCACGCATTGGCCGCACAATAAACCCCGGCACGGCTGCGACCATCGGGCGAGACAATACAGACGGGTCCATAGTCTTGTTTGTTGCGCCAGATCTCGACCATATTCATTAGATAGACCAGCGAATTGGTTGAGCTCGGCACCTTATGGCCCATTGGCCAGCATGTTAACTGAAATAGCTGGACGGTACGTGTTGGGGCCTTAACTCCGGCCATCATTTCCGTTAGAGAAACGATTTTCTTATTGATCTTGAACTCCCATTGCTTAATATTCGTATAGCTCTTCGACATGACATAGTGTACGCTAAAAACTGGTCCATATTTCTCCATTTTCGATTTGTTTGGCCAAAACGATGGATATTGTTGGGATTGAGAAGGAGGCTGACATAATACCACAACAGCGGAGCATTCGTGATCGTAGACAAGAGACCAGAATTCTCCGAGCGTATGCTTCATAGGCCACTCGGTGACAATATACTCCCTGGGCTTTGTATACCCATCCACGAAGACAGAGTTGATGTAATCCGTGAAGGCGTTACCCTGGAAACTGGTCAGATAGGGTCGGAAATTATCCGGAGGTACGCAGAGTACATCACGATTCTTCTCCCGATTATCAGCACGATGTCCACCCGCACAGTCACCGATGGTAAACCGTGGAGTTTGTTTACATATCTGATCATATTCGGATTGATACTCATTCATCTTGGTGCCAGAGTTACGACGGGCCTTGGCCTTTAAGCGATCGGAGAGCTCGGAGACGGGAAACCAGGTCTTGCCACAGATAATATGTTCCTCGAGTGTATCATAAATAAACTTGTATTGTTCCACATTCTCAACAAGACCCTTTCGAGACTGCCGCAGCTTCTTAAGATAACCAAAGACATTGAAAGATTCCTCCTCCTCGGCCAGCTCCAAGTTGGCATCGATGGACATGTAGACCCCAGAACGACCTCCTCCATCGCTGCAATGCACCAAAATGGGACCACGCATATCCACATCATCCTCATCCCTGATGATATTGCCCACAACGAGACGCACACGACGTCGGAACTCCAGCAGGGCATTGGAGAAGGGACAGGAGTGGGAATACCATTCCGTGTAGTGAAACTGTAGGATTAATCGCTCATCCGTGACCTCTCCCTGTTCCCCCTTCTTGTACAGCCGAAAGGTGCGTATATGGAAATTGGCCAATTGTTCCTCCCTGACAATATTGATGTGTATATCGCCATAAGTTTCATGTACCTCCATGTTGGGTGGCCAATACTGGACGCACATAACCTTGGCAAAGTCAAAGGTTTTCGTTAACATGACAATGGCACTGATGTTCTCCTGCCAAACCATACGCCAATAGGCATTTACAGTTTCCTCAACAGGACCTTGGGTCACAATATAGGCATTTGGTTTGAGGAGACTGTCCACATAGGAGGCATTCACGTAATCAGAGTCGGCGACACCTGTTAGTTTCTGGAGGACAACACGATTGTAATCATATGGAATGCACTTGGGATTCTGATTCTCTCTTGGTTGTTCTTTTTCAAAGCATGACGACACGTATTTGTCTCCACTTTCGCTGCTGTCTGGAATTCCAGCTTGTAGAGCACAGGAAACTTTCTTCTCAGATCGCAGAGCTTGAGAAAATGCCTCACATCGATGGGTCCATTTGGGATGGTCTTCGACAGGGAATTGTTTTCATCGCGGGCCTCCAGCTTAATTCTCTCAAAGGATAAGAGTCCACTGTTGAGCATGCTCAGCTTTATGGTATTTGGTATGGAGACAATTGCTCGACTCTTGCGTTGTTGCCTCTCCACGTCATCGTAGCGTGCAGATGACCTCGACCTGTGTTTGCCTTGCTTTGTGTTGTTGCTGCTGCTGCCACCTCCCCACCCCTAGACTGCCATTGCCAGCTGTTGTTGTTGCTGCTGTCATGTTGCTGTTGTCAACGTTGTTGCCGTTGCCGTTCTCTGCTGCTGCCGCTGCTGCTGCTGCTGCTGCTGCCGCCGACTCAGTCGACGCTTCTGCTTCTGCCGCAAGTTGCTGCTGCGTTGTCATCATCAATCACAGTAGTGTGAGGGTGTGCGTGTGTGCGAGTGTGCGAGTGTGCGATTGTGTGTGTGTGCGTGCGAGTGTGCGTTGTTTCGTATAGAGGAGGAAGTAACCGATTAGTATTTGTTCACTTGGCTCAGCATTTTCTCTTGGATTAGTATTTCATTTAGCATTTCAATATGTTTTATTCTTATTTTTATTTTGTTAGTAAATTAATTCTGTGTATTTTGTTCACCTTTTAATGCCTTGCGCTAAACGGAATTTGTTATAAATATATGTATATAATGCACACACGAATTGTTTTTGTGTGTTTGGCTAATTTTCTTATATCGTGTCGTGTATATTTTTCCTCTATTTAATTCTATTTTTCTCTATTTCGCCTCTCGTGTATCGCTTTTCTTCACTTCACTACACGACTGCTGGCTGACTGGCGTGTATATTCTTTTTGTCTCTACCAGTTTGCACTTGGCTGCCTCGTTGGGGCGAATTTCGTTTTGCGACTGTCCGAACATTGGGCGATGTTTTGCGCTTTCACCTCAGCACACAGTCAGTTGGAGAGCAAATAAGGAAAATGAGAGGCAGAGGGAGAGATACAGAGAGAATAGCGCCTGGCAACATTTTCACCATGGCCCATGTGACTGGCGCTTTGTGGGTGTGTGACGGGTATTTTTAGAGATGCGGGTGGAACGGAAGGTTAAAAGGAAACATTGGTATGAAAGCCATTTAGAGTGAACAAATAAATTAATTATACGCCTTAACAAAATTGGTTTGAGATTAAAAGGAATTTAAGCCTTGCAAAGTTACATAAATTAGATTAAAGTAACAAAAGAATATGTGAAAAATATAATTGTATTTAAGGTTTCTTATAATCCTCATCTCAATTTAAATGGCTCTGTCTACTTTTATTAGTAAATAAATACTATTTATTTTATTAGAAATGAAAATTTTAAATTAAAATTTATTTTGAAACTTAAAAATGCTTACTTTTATTTAAACTATTAAAAGAATATATGGAAAACATAATTATATTTGTAGTAACCTATAACCCTTACGCCATTTTATATTTATTTATCTATTTTTACTACTGAAAAAATAATATTTATTTTATTAAAAAGTCAAATTTTAAACAAACATTTATTTTGAAATCTAAAAATTCGTATTCTAATTTTAATTATTAAAAGAAAATATGGAATATATAATTATATATGTTGTACTCAGGAACTGTAAATGAAGGGTTTTTTTGCATTCACTTATAAATTGTTCTACTTTTAGGTACAATTAATCTACTGTCAGGTTTCACACGTCGTATGAATGATTTGTGTCAGTGTAACTCATAAATTATCACTTTGCATCTATTGCTTTTATATTTTGTTTTTGTTTTTTTAATATTTAGAGAAATGTTTATACAATATATATTGTTTTGTTTGTTCTTTGTTTCCTTTCGCATATTTTCTAATTTCTAACACTTAAGTAATGAAATATTTGTTATTTATTTAATAATACTTTTCTTATTATTCACCACTGTTTGACGTAGATGTTATTTATTATTATAATGTACATATTCAACGTTTCATTCAGTTGAATTTTTTCTCATATATTTTCACACTGTGCAATTCACCTTATAGTATGAATGAAAATTTCGATTTTCCCATTGCACGCTCATTTCGTTACAGCGAAAATTTCCATTTACCACATCATTTCGCCCTGAAATCCTCTCTCAAAATTGTCTCTCTCTCTCTATCTGTCTCATTTAGAATTTTTCTCTTGGCGCCTGCGCAATGCGAGATTTTCACTTTTCATTACGTAGTTTGTTTTCGCCTATTGTTTTGGGATGTGTAATTGAAAATTCCGTTATTTAAATGAGGAAGTGACGTTGATTTTGTTGATTTCGATTCTCGTTTTTGATTATTTGTGTTGTTTGACAGTTTAATTTCCATATTAAATTGGGATGGCGTATAAAAAAATTATGAATGATATGACCACAGTTTGATATACTCGTATTCCCATTATAAATGACTGCAGTAAATTTACATTTCCTGTTATGGTCAGCTGTTGTTGTATTTGATCTTTTTGTACAAATGTTTATTTGTATTTTGCAATTTTCACACTTACACATTTTATTTCCGTATGCACCTCCTCTAAATAGCTTTTGGCAAGAGCCCATCGCCAAAGAGGAAGCGCAATGCGACCCCATGAAGAACAAACAACAACAGCAAAAACAATAATAACAACAATAATAACAACAATAGCACGGCATGTGTTGAGTTCGTAATGATGTTTGATCATTTATTTGATCATCATTATGATGCTATTGAAGTGGTTGGCGGCTGGCGCTCTCGAGGTAATTTCGAATTTCGAAATAATTACACATACGTTTGTGTCAAAGAATTCTGAAATGTAAACAAATCTTTTGTGTGTGCACAGTGGGCTGCATTCTTCAAATAGTGACTCACAAAAACATTGAGGGCCAATATATATATACAATTCAATAATGCCTTAATTTTTGAAACGAAAATCATCATTTTAGATATATATATCAAGGGAATATGTTTATCGTGAAGGGAAAATAATAATAATAAATATTCAAATATTCTTGCTATGTTATTTTAAATTTATACGTTCTATTAGTCATTTTATCTTTATTTTAAAACATGAATCAAGTATACTATACAAATGCTGATCTACAAATTCTAGCAACCCAATAGTCACTTAATATCAATATTCTAATTTATAGAGATTTAAGAAACACTCCTTGTTCATGCCACAACCTAGCTAGTTGCTCAGCACTGATATAATCTAATTTTCCCCATTTTGTATGCTTAAAATTTATGACTTTTAAAAGTAAAAAAACAAGATATTTGTGTTAAGAAACTAGCATTATTTTTGACTTATATAAATATTTGCAGCGAAAATTGAATTGCATAAAAGAATGTTTATTGTAGTTTTAGTAACAAAGATTATTCGTTAAAGATTATTCCTCAATTACAATTAAAGGCTTTTTCCCGCAACTTATATTATATATTTCTGCTAAAATATGTGATTAATCAATTTGAAGATGGGGTTGGCATTTATTAATAACATCTAAAAGTTCTTTGATATAATCTAAGGATAAGATTTAATCATTATTTCTAATACCAAACTTGTAACAAAATAGCCCATTATATTGGCCACATAGCAACGGTGCAGAGTCGAGGGCAACGGCAGTTAATTTAAGATATTTCTCTACCTTCGAGCCAGACGATAATCTGGCGTAAAGCCGCGTAGCTCTTGTAAATTGCTGTACCCACCTAATTTGAGAGCTGTTGACCCATTAGGGGCACACAAAGTGCCGCCCTCCCTGTTAGCCTAAAATGGCGCCAGCACGCAGCTCAAGCACTTAAATATGCCAGTCCCAAAACTACCCGTCATATACACACTCACACAGACACACACATACATAGATAGGTATACAAACATTTATGGCTAAGCCAACAAAGCGTTGACTGCGGTTGACCGCAGGTTGCAGGACTCTCCTGAGGACAACGCATCCTTAACGCGTCCCAAAATCCGCATTTAAGCTAGACATGAAACAACCGAAACAATAACAACAACAACAACATAACTGAGCTGAGGTCGTTCCACTAATTAGCATTAAATCGGCTGAAAGCAAGGACAACAAGAACAAGGATCTATGAAAGGAGAGAGGCACTTACCTTGCCAAATAACGTGAGTCCGCCATGCTTCATATTGAAGGTCGGCGCATCCGCTGAACTCGAGTCAGCCCATGGTGTATGGCATGTGGATGTCAGTGTCATGTATCGTACACCAATTGCATACAGGGTACGTAAGACAGCCAATGAGCCACCCAGTGAATGTCCACCCTCGACACCGGTTAGAGAGCAGAGTTGTTGGTTCTTGTGCGCATCAATGATTTCTGGAAATGACGAAACAGGAAGAAGTGGGAAAGAAGTTAGAGAAGTTCCTGTGTTGTGTGAGTCGAATTTAAACTTGGACATTGTTTTTGGCAACTAAAGCATAAGTAACAATTGTTGTTCTGGTCTGTCATTTGCTTTGCTGCCCCGTTGAGCTCTCTGTTCATTGCGGTCTAAGTCAGTCAGTCCGTCTCTCTGTCCGTCTGTCTGTCTATCTATCTGTCAGTTTATCCCCAACATGGCATTTGTGCTATGCTATGCAATATTTACGCTTGTCTTGGCCAGCAGCTTTGATCTCTTTCGTGATATTCTATTTTGTTCTCTTGCCAAGCACTTGTCAAAATACTTGCTTATTGTTCATTGTTTTTTTTTGTTTCCTCTTTTTTTTATTTATATTATTTCTTGTTTTGTTTTTAGCCAGCAAGTTGAACAATGTTTGCATAAAGTTGTTACACAAGTTGAGTTTTTGTTTCTACTGTTCGCCTGGTTGAGCAAACTTTCCAATAGCATTCCGCATGAGAGTCATTAAGTATTTCTTTATGTTTAAAAAAATTTAAGTTCACTTCTTTAAGAAATGTACAAACTAATTAGTCTGTACTTGAAGTACATTTCATTTAGAGGAAAAATCATTCATCATCATATTTCCGACGCATATTCTTCCTACTATTTATGTACAGTCTTTTGCATTGACAGTCCGCGTCATTCGGCGACTGACGTCAGCAGCTTTGTAATTGAACAGAAATTACGCACGATTGACAAGCAAAGTTGTCAACGGTATTTACAAATTTTACGACTACAGGGTATTATAGATTGAGTTATAAAATATATCGCTGCAGTAAATGGCTACAGTGACGTCTGTGCTTATACATCAGTCGCCACAGTGACGTCTAAGTAAGAACAGATGAGAGTTGGTTTATACCATAGTGATTGGCAACAATGACGCTTACGTATTGTAGACACAACTGTAACGAAATTCATAATTGTCAAATAATCACTTAGTAAGTACATTTTCTAACAAATTTTAATTTTGTAATGGAACAATATTTAAATGTAGAAAAAATTAAATTTTAATGAGAAATTCAATATCCATTTATAATATCAGATTAGGTTTTGATAAAGTTGTGAAAGTTCTGTTTTATCGAAAAATTTGTTTATGTTGATTGGAACATTTTGTTCAAAATTGTACACTATTTATGTATATATTTATTATTATTTTAGGCTTTCGAGACACAAAGCACCGAGCTGTTTATTGTAGTAGTTGACAACATTAGTATCAACAGTATCATAACACTATCGTGGTTGGCAACAATGGCCTTTGAGTAAGTGGGCTTGTGGACACAGTGGTGTCTAAGATTGTGTGCTTACAAGACTTCAGAGACAAAGAGCCTATTCGGTTAAACTTAGAGAGCATAATACTGTGGTTGTCAACAATAGCAGTGGCTTCTATGTCAGTGAGCAAATTTAATATTTAGAGCAGCTTAGGTACATTTTGAGCAATAAATAAACAGCAACTAATAGCGTTATTAGTGCATAAGTCATATGCAGATATATATGTATGTGAAAACACACTCATATCGATTTCTATTGCAGATTTGTTGAATTTGCATCTAACAAGGAAACTATATTTCCTTAGAAATATGTTAACTGAAATGCAATCAGCTTTTACCTATAATATAGTGTAACACAACAATGCTCTATGATGATTTGAATTCTGATTAATGTAGCTCTTGAATTGTGGTTGTAAAATACCCTTCCTGGCATGGGTATGAGGAAGGAAGGAAGTTCTGGGACATACGTACACACACAGAAAACGATTTAATAATTTGTCGCTGCATTCAAATCAAGCATTGTAATAACATTTCAAATGTCACACACAGGGGGAAAACGAGTCAATAAATTGCCACAAAGGAAATCGAAGGAGGGTGTGGAGAAAAAAGAGGAAACTGTAGAAGGAGCTCAGGTCCAAGGACCAGGACCCGGACAGGGACTCTCTTGGAAGTTTTCAGGCAATAAGTAAATAAGCTGCGTAAAATCAAAAGGGCGCACTTGTAGGTGCTGGTGCTCTGAAGTAGCTGTTGTTGTTGTTAATGTGGTTGTTGCTCCTGCGAATCCTGCAACTCCTGGCTGCTATTGTTGTGGAAGCAAGGCAAGCAAATACCTGCCACAAAACCTGCTCGATGTCGTCGTTGCCGTAAAACCCTAAAATATGGAGCAAATAAACAAATATTCTGGCAGGACCTATAGTGCAGTTGACTTGCCATTCTTGTTGTGGTAGTTGTTATTGTTGTTGTTGCTGTGACAATCGAAGGAGAGAAAGCAAAGGCACTAAAATGTGCCACGTGAGCTGAAGCTCAATTTTTCTATAGAACTTCGAGCATAGGGACAGGACAGGACAGTACAGGACAGGCACAAGGACTCGATTCCAATACTGGTCCAGCATGTAATTGTCTGTGACTGGGCACAAACGGCGACCAAGGCCCAAGCGTAATGTATAATATATGGCCCATGTATCGGATACGATTTGAGGCAATAGAGAAACGAATGCTCCAACACATTTCAAAATGAAAATCCCCAAACCAAAAGCCACTTGACGCAATAAACCAAATGTACCTATAGAATGGCAAATCTAAAGATGTATAATACTATCATTTTATGTTTCGAATCTCGTATACACTTTGCCGATACTGTGTTGCATCGTGTAAGTGAATGAAATGGACTTAATATATGATTTATTCAATTGCTGAGGGATTCGAGGAATTATCTGATAAATGAATGCTTTGTATATGATCTCATTTGAAATCTGACACACATATTTAATTTGAGACACATTTTGTGCATTGAATTTTAATGATTATTGAATTAAATGCGGAGTTAAGGACTAAATATTTAATTTAATTTAATTTAATTGCTTTCAGATTAGAGGAATTTTCTTTGTATTTGATCTTAATTGATTTTTGAGACATATGTTAAGTTTGATACACATTTCAAATATTGAACTTTTATTTGAAACTTTCTTTTATGAGTAAGGTAAACCCAAAATAAAAGATTTAAAGTTATAAATCAATTTTTACCTTATTCTTTTAATTGCTAAGAATTAAAAGATTTATCTGGTTGAAGATGACTTAAGCAAATTAAGCATTGAGTGAAGGATTTAATATTTTATTCTTATTTATAAGTAAGTAAGTTTATAAAAACTTTTAAATTTCTTCGACTGTAGAATTGAAAGCTCGTATATCCGATTATGGAACTAAGTTTAAGAAAAATGTGTCAGCTTGTATCAATATTTTCATGTCTCAAAAGAATTCCCTGTGCAAACAAAGTGACGGTTGATGTATACTTACTGAAAGGGCATTAGAATGTTTCACTAAACAAAATGCAATTTTGCTGTTCAGAGATCTGTGTCTTTCTCTCTCGGCATCTCAATGTAAATTGAAGTTTACACATTTCGAAGGTGGAAATTGAAAATTGTGAATGGAAAGCATTCGCACATCGACACATTGAATAACACTGGGAAATGAAAGAAATGTAAAGTAGCAAAATGCTGGCAAGTGACAGAATTGGCACAAGAGAAAATATACTTCTGGTTAAATCCAGGTTTCAGTTTTTCTTTCATTCTCACTCTCTCTCCATTTATTGTGTTTATGCAACGCGAATGCAATGCTCATTTGTACATCCTGCCTGACTGCCTGGATGGCTTGCTGCCTGCTGTAACTAAGCAGCCTGGATTTAGATGGACGACCGGGAGAGGATTGGGACCAAACATGAAGCTCAGTGACTGACAGGACGACAGACCGACAGACAGGCAGACAGGACGTCAGTCGTCGCGTTGTGTTTCGGTTCGTTAGCTTTGCATTTTTTACAATCACTTTGGCAGCGCTCAACATCTGGTTGAGACCCGGACCCCGGACCCCGGATGGACTCTCGTCGGGGGCGAAAGGAGGCGTGACCATGCCTAGCTGCACTCGCTCAATGGTCACTTGCATTCGCATTTTATTTACACGACATGTGAGCTCAACTACAATTTCAACCAACCGAATTTATTTGCTGTACTTCAAATAAAATGTTGGTTTTTATTTTATGCAACACCAGCTGCAAAATTTCACGTGCCACACGAGCTAGTCCAATGGCCAAAGGGAAAATGGAGGGAATAGGATTTTAGTTTTTGGCTAAGTGAGTCAGTTGGGAGTTTAAATTTGTGCTTGCATCTTTGATTTGGCTGTGTTAACGGTATCTCAAAGGGTTTACTGCAAACTGTAGCTGAGTATCATTTATTGACTACACGAAAATAAATTAATTGCCAGTTTGGGAAAGACGGTACTTATGGTGAAAGTGGCGTGAATAGATGTTCAATATGTAGTATGGAATAATCACGAGAAGCGTATTTCTTCAGCAGAGAAAACTATAAGAAACATTGATTAGAAACGATTACATTTACAAAAACAAATAAAAACGATAAGAAACAAAAATTATGCATGGTATACATTTATGATTAACTTCTAATTTGTAAGCGATCTGTTTCTCAAAGTTTATCCTCCGCAAAATTTATTCAGCTTTGATACTTTGATTAAAAATTGCAGTTCCTGTGCCTTACTTCAGAGCTTCCTTAATGTTACGAATACGCAATTAATAAACATTCATCAATCTACAGTTTATGCTTAGTTTCTAAGCTTAATTTCTCAGAAATGCACTTGCTTTGTGCATGATTTTTCCTTTTGTTTTTCCAGCAATAAAATCAAACTATTGTAGTTCCAGTCAACTGAATCAACTAAGTGCTGAACTAAGCGTTGCTAACATGAGTTGATTACATTTTCAATTTACCGGAAAGTACTTCGATGAACTCTTCAATCTAAGTTTCATCAGCTTATACTATGAAATTGGAGAATATTTTCACAATTTTAAAATTTTCTTATTTTTTTTAGACTCTTTTCTCTTGATTTTTCATTGGAGGATGTGTAATGTCTGAGTTGAGTAATTAAAAACTGTCTACTTGGCTTCAGTTTTTTCTTTTCCCATTCTGTTTTCCTGTCTTCCCTGCTACGCAAATTGTTCACATTCTGTTTGATTCCCTTGCAACTTGAAAAATGGCTGCATTTGCGCAATTTTGTTGTTGTTATCAACAACCTCTTGTCAGCAGTCAAATCAGTCAATAGTTTACAGTCAACAGTTAGTGTTTTTTTATTTTTCGGTGGATAAACATATGCGGTTCTTATCGCAAATCGCTGTTGCTGCAAGTATGAGTATTTTTTGGGGCATGTATATATTTCCTTTGCTGCATTTTGGTGCAAAAACTTTTTCCTGTATATGATTTTTATAGCCGTATGATTTATTGACATTTCCATTTACGGCTGTATAAATGTTTCAACGCAAAATGCCGGAAGTTATTTCTTGTTTGTCGATTTTTCACATTCGTTTTTTTTCTGTTCTCCCCGTTGGGTTTTCCTTTTAGCGCAGTGGCAGCAACAAAAATACTAAAAGATTGCCAAGTCGCCAGTCGGCAGCAAATCAAAATGCAAAACGGAAAGCAAAAACAACAGCAGAAGTAGCAGCAGCAACAACAGCAACAGCAGCATCAACAGCAACAAAAAGTTGAGCAACAATAAGAACAAGTAGAAGGAAACTCAAATGTTCTCCGGAGGACTCGAACATAAGTCAAAGCATGCAACTTGCAATTGCTTGCAACATCAGTTGCGACCCCTTGTGGCAAGAGTCGACTGTTGCAGTTGAGCAGCTAAACATGAACTGCGCCTGCCGCAGTTTTTGTGCCATCTGCTGGTAACTAGGTGAGTGCAGAATATCAAAGGAAATGGCGCAAAAATATGGCACGCGGTAAGCAGTTGCCTCAAGTACAGGTCTGAGCACTGAGCAATAAGAAATGCAACTACAACTGCTGATGCTGCAGCAACCATTTTTTTTTTACATCTACTTCTTGTTATTGCTCATTCAAATTTTTTTTTTGCCATTTTTTTGGGTTTATTTTTGCCAGTCAAGATACTTTTGAAGAACTTGCAAAAGTTTCCGGAATTGCAGCAAATTGAAAGCGTAGGCTGCAAGTTGTTCACATTCCACGACTTCTGAGTTTTGGTATGTCTGGCTTATGCGGCGTATGTGTTATATTTTGGCATTTTCTTCTTTTATATTTACCCTGCGCCGATGTGCAAGTGGTTAACTGCGGTGAATATCGATCAGTTAATCTTTTGATCACATCAATCTGTTCCAGCGTCAATTGCACCGCATCCCGATGTTGTGCCTCGCAGGGCACATAGGCCGCCCAGAACTGAAAGAAATAATAGAAATAGAAACAGAATTGAATAAATAATTGTATCTTTAAAGTTATAAATAGTTATTCAATATATTCTCATTGCAATGTCGCCTTTACTCAACAGTTTCATTGCTAACCACAGTATTCGTACAATAAGTTCGTTTACACGCCATTAAAAAAGACCTTAAAATGAACAACCATCATTATATTTTTCAGTTTAGACACGTTCTCACAGTTTCACACACGAATTGTAGCTGGTGTCCTTTTAGCCAGGTCAACAATACTATCAAATTGTACACGGACATTGCCGTAGTTATCGTTTATTGCAGCTTTTCATTATTTGCCTCAAAATTCCATGTGCTCGAATGGAGGTTCATGGGTGCCACACAGTGGCATTGCCAACCGACTAATGACATGTGGCAACAATAGCAACTACAATAATGCCAACACAATTTCCAAATACCTTATGTAATCGCTTGTCTGTGCAACGGTAATGAACGTACCCTCTCACAGCAGGCAACACATCTCCCACATCGCCAATGGCCATACAATTAACCCGAATTGAGAAAATGTTCATTCACTTTTGTCTCTGATAAAGCCACTTGAAAACAAAACCCAAAAATTTGCAAAAATAACCAGAGTTGTCACAGAAAAATATTACACTGAATATGGAGCAGGATGGTATAAAAAGGTACAAGTAAGCGAGTTGTAGATACTCCGTAAACAAGTCTGCATATCTCCAGATACTAAAAAAGGCAATCCACATATTTTCAAAAGTTGTAATATTTTAAGATATTTAGATTATTGGACTTGACGTTTGAGAGTCTAGTTGTTGTAGATAATAAGAATAAGATTTAGAAAACAATTTTTGGGGGAATTGAAGGACAATATGCAGAAAGTAAAGCACTTTCTGACCATACTTAATCGAACATACCCATAATAAAAACCAAATATCAATTTCGTGGGTATTCAAAACCAAACTAAAAATCAACAATATGCACGTGCAGCTAAAATATGTGTGAGTTTTCCTCTGGTTCAGGTGGATCAACTTTTGGGTTCTGCACAAATGGAATTTGCAGCTATTATTATTACTAAAGGGTGGTTAAGGTAAAGGGGAGAAGGGGAAGGGACTATTGGACTGAAGAGCAATGGTGCAAATTCACTAGTTGAACAATTAAAATAACATAAAATTTGAAGCGCTGGCTTGACCTAGGCATACAAGTTCAATTGGATTCAATTCACTGGAGACTCAAACACATTCTCCCAAATTCCTATAGGGAAGTATACTTTCACCTCTCTCTCTTTCTCTTCAGTTGATCTCCCTCTGCACTTGTGCTAAATTGTTTTTAGACCACAGCAGTCGACTCGCTTATTGAAAAGTTGTACTTGTACCATAGCTTGGCAACCTGGCTAACGTAAATTTACTCTATGAATAACGTCGCCTCAATGTATGCACTTTATCATCATCATCATCATCATTAGGATAATCATTATAATGGAAATGATGATGATGCTTATGGTAACTGGCAAATGAACATTTTCAGTATTTTGCTTTTAATTTACTGCCTTGAAATACATTTTGGGATCTACGTGCTCAGAGTATTCAGCTCTTGGTCTCAGCCACGATTTCTGTTTAGGCTTTTGCCTCGGCTTCAAGTTGCGAGCTCTCAGTTCCCAGTTGTTCGTTCCGGGATTCTGGATTTTGGCACTCGGCCAGCCTGCTCACGAATTTATATTAAAAATTATTTATTGCATTTGCTGGTTTTTTGGTCCTAGTTCTTGTCCTTCCTGTTCTTTCTCCTTCAGGTTGTTGTTGATGTTATTTGTGTGCCGAGCAAAAAGCCAAAACTTTTTAATTGCTCTTTTTTTGTTGTTGTTGTTGCTCCTCTTACTGCTGCTGTTGTTGTTTCTATGACTGTGTTTAGAATTGTTTTTTGCATTTTAAATGCTTCCTGTTCGATGGAGACACGTACGTGCTTTTATTTTTCCCTAATGATATAACGTGATCTAATGGCATGGATTCTTTTTGTCTGCTTATACTTATATTGGGACAAATACGAGAAGTACTCCTACATAAATATGCACTTAAGAAACAACTTTAAGAAGACAAAGCACATTCAAAGTCAGGTATTATTCTGGATCAGCAAATAATTTTACGAAAATCGTCTAAGAAATTTACCGTTTAAAGCCAATTTATTTAAAAATAAGTTTTAATAAGTCTAGAACTCAACTGATATTAACAAGCCAATGCAGATAAACAGTGGGTTAATTAAGATGAAGATAAAGTACTTTAGTTTATGTGTATAATTTATTGTTATTGTTATTGGAAAAAACGACTGTGAAACAATATTTTATCATACTTAGTTCTCAAAAAATTAAATTGTTATTTAATATGAAAAGAAAGTCGACTTATAACTTACAAAATTTATTAAGTCAGAAAATCATAAGTCAATAAATTAATATTAAAAAAATGCATAAATAATAATTGATATTACTTGCACTTTCAATCCATACATATAAAGTATATTCTTGCAGCATTCCCTGCACTTTTAATTAACAATTTATTATTATTGTCATTTTCTGTTTTATGAAAATACACATCAATTTCATTAATTAATAGCTACTAATTGTTATGAATATTATAATAACACTCAAAAGTTGTCATGAACTATTATTAGCATTCTGACTCTTGACCCAATTCAGTAGGCAATATCGATTGAATCTGGGCCACTTCGGAGTACTTCAGAGCCTCAAAGGAGCCTTCATTCGAAATGAAAGCAATTTGAAGTAAATGTTTTTCTTAAGGCTTTTGTGTTAACATTGCGATGCAGATAAGCAAAATGCCGACACTTGCACTTTAAGAACAGACAAACGACAATTGAGAGACACACACACACAGACTGAGACCGTGAATCAGAGACAGAGATGGAATTAGAGAAGTAGAGAAAGATGGAGAGAAACTCGGTTTACTCTTTACAATTTGGTCGCTTTTGTGTGCGTCATTATGACGCGCTTTTTACGTTTTATCATTTCTTTTTCTCTTTTTTCTTTTCGCTTATTCCCCTTTTTTTTACTGCTATGTTGTTTCATTTTTTTGCTCTGCCCACAAATCCGCTTAAAACATTTTTGTAGGCATTAAAAAGTGGTAAGGAGAGTGTGGTGTGCGGTGTGGAGCGTGAAGATTTCGTTGCTTGATTGAAACCGCAGCCGGCAACAAGTAACGCGGCGTATGCGCAATGTTCTGGACTAGGCTTAGCATGTGTGTGTGTGTGCTTGGGTGTTGTGTTCTGTTGTGTCTGGCATTGTTCTACGCCGACAGCTGGCAGCAATTTGGTGTCCTGTGCTTTGCATTTGCAAAATATTTCGCTTATTCAAGGCAATTCACCTGTTGCCCAGTTCTAGAGTTAAGTGTCGCCATCAGTTTCGCCTTACACACTTTGTTTTGCTTTGGAATGAGGGTGTGAGCATGTTTTGTATATATATATTTGCTTGCAAAGTGTGTTTAAGCATGGCATTTTGCCATTAGACGCCCACCTGCAACAGCAGCATCAAAAGCATCACATGGGGCATTCACCAAAGTGTCGTCAACGTCTCAATGGCAACTCGGGAGCTCGTTTGCTGTCCTTGGGCTGTTGCCTTTGTCCTATCAGCAGCAGCAGCATCCGCAGGAGTACCATCATTGTCATCATCATCAGCTTTGTTGGCTCGAAGAATATTAATATTTAAAGTTGTTTGGCTCGGCAACGAACACAACGACAATGTTTCTCCCCAAGGACAACATTTTGGCTTCAAGTTAATTGTGAATGCTCTGGCAAAATGTTGTTGTGTGCGCGTGATTTGTTGTGAATGGGTTGCACGTGAGTTTGAGTGTGTGTTAGTGTTTTTGTGTATGTTTGTGTTTGTGTTTGTGTTTGTGTGTCGTTGTGTCTTGTGGTTGTGGCGAGTTGATGGCGTTGGCATTTATTAAATGCTGAAACACATAAATGCAGCTGTTGCTTTGCGGTTGAAATGGCAAACAGCATGGCAAAGATTTATGTTGAAAACAATTTGTTGTAAAATGCCCTCGAAATAGATTTTCTATTTTCTGTCAGCAATCTCATAACAAAATGCCTGCTCCAGCCTTCTCAATTGTCAATTTGTCTTAAAGCTCTTCATTATTATCGCATTGAAGTTCAATAATGGCATATTGCAGGCAAAAGTAAATTGTTGGTGCTTTACTTTATCGGCTTTATTTAATTGCTTAAATTTTCAGCTGTGGCAGTGTTAAAATAAATTGCCAAATAGTTTTTACTGTGTAATCCATTTTATTAAATTTTCTCGAGTGTTTGTTAAATTTTCTTTTGAGTCAAAATAAATCAATCAATATTGAAAGTGCAACATAAGCCTGCACAAGGATACAAAGAGACATGCACACTCTATACTTAGTTCAATTAAATTTTTAGTCAAATTTTTCTTAGAAATTAAAAATTTAAATATTATTAAACTGAATTTTTTTTTGCTTGTAATGAATACAGTGTGCTATTCACTTTGAAAATAAAAATTGTATTGAAGAAACAATAATCTCTTATAATCTCAATCAGATGAAATGATATATATATGTAAAGGGTGCAATTATTGAAAACTTGTTTATGAATTTCCCTTTGGTCTCCTATTAAATGTCAAAGTGAATCCAATTATGTACTTAAATGAAAATGCAATACATCTGCTGCTTAAAAAGATTCTGTAATCTGGTGCTGACCAAATATTTAAGACAATAATTTCCGGCTACAAGCAGGAAAGAGTACTCGAAAGTATAAAAGCTGGCCAAAATCATTTAACACTGTCGAAAGACCGCAGAAGTAGGAAAAACAAAAAAAAGTGTGTTGTTAACCGCAGCAGACTGCTGTCTATCTTGGCTGGGGCTTCCGCTTTGAGTGTTGTCTAACCAACACTAAATACTTTTTAAAAGTAAATATAAATTTCAAGCCAACAAGATAAGCGCTGTCCAATTGCCTGGTCTTGGTCCAAAAAACCACCAACAACGAGCAGCAACCACTTTTAAAATCCCTTCGCTACATGCATACTGAATGCGGCATTGCACTGGGGCCCATGTCCTGGCCCAGATAACAACACAAAATGGCGGCCAGTTCGTTGCGGGAACATCCGCCTCCGTCTGGCAAAAATTGAGAATGTGTGCGCATTCTATTAGGCTTGGAGTCAGGAGCCAAAAACGAGCAATAACCAGAATGCAGTCAGCCATGCAAGCGGACAACCGTAACATGACGTTTCCGTGTCCGTGTCCTGGCACAGGAGTTGCCACTGCAACTGCGACTGCCAACAGTTGAAGCCAACTTTTCGTCTGGTCTGATTTTTCAACATTGTCGTTGTCGTTGTCGTTGTCGTTGTTACCTGTGCCCCACAATGTTGCTGTGTCTTTTTCTACCTTCAAATTTTTTGTCTGAGCTTCTATGAAAACTCGCGCTTTAGGCTCCAGCTGATCCCTAGAAATTTAGCTTCTGTTGTTACTTGAGCGCTAAAAAGACTGCAACTGTTGCCATGCTATATGCTTTTGAGTACTTTATGGCCTAAACGTGATTTTCAGCTTGTCTATTAAACATTTTGTCGGAATTCTTCTTTCTTTTCTTTTTTGTTCTTTTAAGCTTCGGACTAAGCTTCACATCCACGACACGCAGTTGCTGCACGTTTGGCATTTGGGCAACAATTGTTGAAACATGTTGTCATCCAGTTAGTTAGTTTGGTAGTTGCTAGTTGGCATTTTTTTATTTTTGTTGCTGCTGCTTTCAACTGTTATTGAGCTTAGTTTTCCGTCACGAATTAAGTGTGAAATGTTGCAGTTGGTAAAACTATTTAAAGTTTTCTGTCAGTTTTGCGTGCTCTGAAATTTTGAGTGGGAAATGCAAATTACAAATGAATGTAAGAGCGAAAAAAATATGTAGTTCAAGCACATGTTGTGTGTCATCATTTTTAAAATAAAATAGCATTAGAATACAATTATTTATTTATACCAAAAAAGTATTTATGTAATTGCACAAACTTCAAATCGAAAAATTTGAGAATTATGATGTCTCATCAATTATTTCTGTTCACAAAATATTTGTGTTTATGTATAGAGAAGTTTTAATAATTTTATATTCAAATATTTCAAAATAACAATTTATCTACTGTACTCTTGTACTGTCATTACATAAGTATATTAATTATTATAATTAATTTAAGATAATTTCTTAGCTTACAGCAGCTTAAAGTTTTTGACTTTTGCACCATAAAATTACCGGAAAAATACTTGCTTAATTGCGAAAAGTTGTGAAACGTGCTTTCTTTGTAAATGAAAAGCGCAAGTAAAACGCGAGGAAAGTTCATAAATCAACGCGAAATAAACACTTTTCTCCGAAAACCACTTCAATATATCAAATTGTGCAGCCAATTTTGCAATGTTCCGCCCACATTCACCACGTACCATCCATTTGAGAAGCAAAAGAATGATTTTTCACGTTGGCAAACAATGTAACAAGACGGCTGCCTTTTTGGCACAGAAACCATTCCAAGAGAGGCTTTAAACATAATGAAAATTAACTTTTCCAATGCATTTTCGCACGCGTTGCTTGTGGCACATGGAACATGCCCATGACTGTTGCAGTTTTAGCATTTGTTCACGCGATTTCTCGGTTTGCTCAGCATTTTCACGTCTTGTGCCATAAATTTGATGTTAAAAAACAGTTTGTTTTTTTAGTTTGTGTTGCTTGTCGCACAGTTAACAGGTAATTGCAGTTTGCGGTGCAATATTGCAAAACTTGGAAAGCGGCAATAAACGTGAAAGGTCACAAACTTGGAATAAGTCAGAAAGCTACATTAGTTCCTTGTTTTGACTAATGATACACCCTGTAATCTTTGTGAGAATTAATTTCTAAAGTTATTAAATTACTAAAAGTTATCGATCCTAACTCATGGATAACAAGTAATTTAAGCCTTAATTAACATAAGTGTCTAAGATAAAGCACCATTTTTTACATCGTCGCTAAGTGTATTACATATAATTATTAAAGTGAAAGTATATTAAAAGCTTAATTAAGCTTAAAGGAGAAATATTTGCAATTGAGATTAAGGCTTAAAAGATAAGATTATAAAAGCTATACAAGTAATTAAAATCTAGTTCTGAAGCCTCATAAAACTTGATAAAAGCAAAAAGCTCTTTTTTTGTATGGCTCTCGACAACTTATCAAGTGTCTATTTATTATGTATGTATTTTATTTTTGTTTCTCTCAGTGAATATACTCTTCTTGGCTACCTTTTGAAGGGTATAAATTTAGTGCACTCAATTTAATTACGCTGGCAAATGGCGTGACTTTGAGGGGGTCTTTGGGCTGTTCAGTGGCTTTTATGGCGCCAAAAGTCGATGCTTATTAAAACTTAACACTTTCCGACTCGTGCCACGCCTCCAGCAACCGCCGACTTGTTTTAGTTAACTGTTACCTCCATTCCCTACACATACTTATTGGTATACTATAGAAGTTGTTGCAGTGAAAACTTCTAGATTTTCATGTTCGATGAGTGGCGCAACAACTTACGAGTATTTCAGGCTGTTCTTAATGAGAAGGGGGCATAGCTAATTGAACTTATTGATGTTGCAGGCAAATGTTGCCAAGGGCGTCTTTAAGGACCTTTCACTGCATTTGAAAAATGCACACACAAACAGTTGTGTGTAAAGTATTGCGAAAGGGGTGTTAATTGAAGTCAAGGGAGGGTAAAAGAGAGAATAATACAAATAAGTAGAAATGTTTTTCTTCTTGAAGGAAATGAGTTTCTAGTTAGACTGAGGAAAATAAATACGTAACCATAATTGATTTCTTTAAGTTTATGAAATATATTCCATACATGGTTTACAGCAATTTAAAATTAAAATATTCATTTTTAAATAAGTTAAAGTCGATACTTTTTTAAAGCATTAAAATAGGCTAGGCCTATTTCCAGAACTTGCTCAAATTAGGCTTATATTTGCACTTAAGACCTGACATTAATATCAAGTACTTAATAAGCCATTAAAAAATGAAGAAAAAGTTCTGCTAAAATCGAGCTAAAAGAATCAATGATGACCAATTAGCAGAGACGTTTTTAAGAGCTTCCACGAGCTTGTGTTGCATGGCAAAAATAATTAACGCGTCGGTAGCAGGAGTTAAGGTAGAAACCGGAACAAGAACCAGAAGGAGCAACAGCTTCTTCCAGGTCAACGTAGGGCTTCACAAGAGGGCCATAATTAATTTTTTCTTATTTTTTCTGCTTTAGGTAAACTGATGCTGGCCAGTTGCCGGCAAAAAGATGAGCAAAGTCAAAAGCACAAAGGTTGCTCCGACAACGGGCTAAGCAGCAGTTAGATGAAAGAAAATGAGTTTAAAGTCAGCACGAAAATTATACACTCTTTCCTCAACTATTGTTAAGAATATGATAAAGTTTAGGTTAGTTAGAATGCTTTTTATTTATAGTTTGAAATCTCTTAGAAATTGCATTTCATTCTTGTCTTGTTAACTTTTTAAAATACTTTGCTTGCAACTTGACGAAAAAACTGTTGATACTCACTGTGTTAGCCTGCCAATTAACGCTTAAAAAGCGAGCAACGATAATTATGAAGGGGAAGGTGGAATTGAAGGCACTTACCTGTGCTGAAATACGTCCCTTCTTCAGTCGTGTGAGATCCGTGTGACTCCATTGGCTTCGAGCCCAGGGCGCAACGTTGCGCAAATCCTCATCAAAGCTAGGGGAAAAAATAAAAGAAAAAGTTTACATTAAATATTAATTGCATTTGCTAATGTTGTAAACATTTGAGAAACTGCTGAGAAAAGTGCTGCTCACTTGAAGTCATTGAGTTTATTATGCAGGAACTTGCGTATATTCCAAGGTAAATCGTTATGCCCATCGATTAAAGGCACTTGATCCAAAAGCTGAACAGCAACTCGTAGGCGTTCCTCAAATGGTGCACCTATCAAAGAAATGGAGGGAAGTCATAAAACTGAGTTAGCAACAGCTACTAACTAACTTAGATGCATTAACACGGCACAAAGGCATGTCGAGAGACATTTTGAGCTTTAGCTACGTGTCGTATGCGTTATGGTAATTGATTTATTGTCTATGGTATGGTATGAGTATGTATGGCTAACTGGTTGAAAGCTACTCACTTGCTGCAACACGTAGCGCTAGAGGCACAGCAACACTGGCAGCGCCAATTATCAAGAGTATTGAGCTGACTGCCAACCAATGCTTGGCTGCGTCGAAGCCTGGCCACGTTACGTATACGTAGCGTATACGCCAAGGCAAGTACCAGACGAGCAAGCAGCAAGCAGCAAGCAGCAAGCAGCAACCAGTATCAGCATCAGCATTCATGATGACCAGGAGTATCGATTGTTGTTGTCGTTGTGGTTGTCGTTGTTGTCGTTTTTGTATTTGTTGTTGTTGTTGTTTTTATTGGCAGTTCAATGCCAAGTCGTTTGTTGTGCAGGCATCAGGCAGCAGGCAGCAGGAGGCAAGCGTCATCATCAACGTCGGTTGTCGATTGTTGTTTGGTTGTTTTGTGTTGCATTTTGTGTGTGTGCAAATTGCCGTGACAGTGGCATTGATTACAGCACCAACAGCAGCAACAACAACAATGGTAAGTACATGAAAGAAACGTATAATAAGGGAATATGGTTAGTTAAACGCTTCAAATTGAATTGCTTAGTGGGTTTTAAGAGCAAGGTACTTAACAAAAAAGGAAACGAAATGTGTGTGAAGTGAGTAAACAAAATTCCCATGTTCAATTGCAAATCTCATTATTTGATTTTCGTATACTCGTCTCAATTCTAATTGCAAACCAAATTTGATTATGCAACCCAACTGTTTTGATAGCGTAGCAAATAAGTCAAGTGAGGCGAAAAACTAGCTCGATTGTAAAGTAATCCGTCTGATTACAGAGCTCGACCCTCTACTGATATTATCCATCTCTCTCACTCTCACTCTCTCTCTCTCTCTATCTCGCTCTCTGAGTCCAAAGTAAATTACCGTTAAGCAAGTTGCAAATGAGAAGCATGTGCAACGCTTCTGGCAACCAAATGCAGCTGTAACTAAGGCGAGTTGAGCTGAGTTGCGGGCAGGCATCAGCGATTTGCATAAATTTTACATAACAGGACAACGTCCTGTCTGCCACGCAGTTTTTGGCGGGGACATGCTAACGAACTGCACTTGCAACCAGTCCCCTCTCTGGCACCCTCGATCATGCCACATGCCACACGCTGATGTACGTGATGAGAGAGCGTTGAAGTCAGACGGGCATTGGGCAACGTTTAACATTAAGCGGCCATGTTAGTACATGGGACGCAATCAAACGGCTAACGACTAAATAGAATTGTGCCCATGGGGGTTGCCGTCAGTTGAGGTACCGTGAATTGCCATGAGTTAGTTGCCCGGGCAAGTGCAATGTCAGGTAAGCAGAAAACCAGGGTTACATTTGGCCCAGACGAATGAACTGCTTTTGATTGCAACGCCCTTTGATTAACAGAGGTCCTTTGGGAGAGCGACAAGCAATCAGATTTACAAATATTGCAGCATTGCAATCCTTTCTCCTAAGTGGAAATTTATCTGAGCTTGGCTTCTATTGAAAATAGAGTAAGTCCGTATTTCCATGATATGTACATATAACATTAAAAGTATCTTTTGTGTATTTATTTATAATTGTAACAGAAGTGAATAAAATATAAAAAATGTAAATACAATGTAATAAATATGTTAACAATATAAAGAAATACTTTTTAAATTTAAAGATTTGTGACTTAAACTTAAATTTAAATAAAATGCATACATATGATAATTATAAAACATCGTAAACGATTGACAAACTAAATAAATATATTGTGTACATTTTGTAAAATATTTTGCAGCCCTTGTAAACTTACGAAACGAATTTGTGCCCGAACTGGATGAACCGCGACTTGGGCACTGTCGATGTTTCCAAGGCATGATGCTGGTAACGCTCGAATGCAGTTGATGATGTTTCTGTGGTGTTGTAGGAATGGCGCCTCCTGGCCCAACAGTGGCATGATGCAGCAACGAGTGTGCCACATCGTGCGCATGATAATGATGTGAGTGTGGATGTGAATGCGAATGTGGATGTGGTTGGGATTGGGAATGTGAATGAGAGTGGGACAATGTTTGCGACTCGCGCTCTTTGAGGATTCCACTACTATTGGCACTGTCAAATGAATTCATAGTGAAACTGGATGAGGCAAGTGCCGATGATTGCTGCATTTTCTGATATGGCACACGGCAACCGCCGCCATCAATATCAACCAAATTGCCGAAACTCTGACTATTCATTGGCATTGTCCAGTCCATGCTGTTGGTGTGAAAGATGTGAGCCGGTTGCCCCAATTGTTGCAACACGCCAAGACTCTGTTTCGAGTCCTTATGCTGTTGCTGTTGCTCTGGTTGCACATGCTGCTGCTGCTGTTGTTGATTGCTGGGGAAATTGAGCAACGATTGGGAGAAGCAACGGCAACGTTGCTGCTGAAAGTGAGCCAATTGCTGCTGTTGATGTTGTTTCTGCAGGTAGCGACTATAGTGAGCCAAGTGTCTTGCATAATCGCTGCTCGGCCCGATAGTGTTGTATTTACTCAGTGCAGGAGCAACAATTGCAGCCGTAACTGCAGCTGTTGATGCTGTTGCTGGTGCTGGTGCTGCTGTTGCTGGCACAAAACACAAGCTGGGATCTGATTTTTTCGAGTACGGCGTAAAGATATTATCCTCCTCGTGTGCGGCAAAGGGCGGGGATGCTTTATGTTTGTATTGTGGCTTGTTGTGGGCGTGGCCAGTTGCTTGGCACAAATCTGGCTTGATACTGTTGCTGCTGCTGTTGGTGCACTTAAGCAATGTTGCAGCACATTCATCTAGCGCTGTTTTGGTGCAATCCTCAAGCAGATCACTGCTGCACAATTGTGCCATTCCCAAGCCCATATTGTTATTATTGTTGTTGCTCTTGTTGCTGCCATTTGGCAGCTGCTGTTGCTGCTGTTGCTGTTGTTGCAGCTGCTGCAGCAATCGCAGGCTGCGCATGCTGCCGTTGCGCTTAAGGGTTGGTGGTGGCGGCACTGGTGGTATGACATCAACATCCGACAAGCTGGGCGTGTCACTCTGCAAGTAAAAGAAGAAGAATAAGAAGAGGCATTGCCAGTGGCATAAGAACATGGTTGAAAACAAATTGATAACCTGCAGCTGTTGCTAAAAGGGGGAATATCATATTAAATCAATTGACATGAGCAACTTCCGGCAGCGAGACATGAGAGATGAGTGCGCCCATGGGGACTATTTAAAGTTAAAGCGACAATTTCCGGCACTCAACTTACTAAGATTTAAATATAATATGGTATTCTGAGCAATTTCTTTGTAACTTTGTTAAAGATCAGACTTCCGACAGTGTTTGTATCACATGCGTAAATATTGTTTTATAGACATAAGAAGGCGTCTTCAATTTTATATGTTATATTAAGTTTGATTAATTTAAGAGGAAAAAGTTACATTTTCCGAAAGGATGTGTTAAACAGTTTCTTATCCACAAACCATTCAGCTTTGCTTTTTTTTAAATGTATATCTCTATTGAATTTGCGGAAATTTTATAACCTATTTAAAATAATATTCAATATATTTTGACCACCAACTTCTCAAAAAGTATGCTATACATTTGCAAACTGGCGAGATTGTATAGAAAGAGATTTAGAGAGCAACACATGCGCTTTTCGTTGGCCTTCGGCAACATGAAATTTAATTATGCCACAGACACAAAGCACACTGACACACACATATACGTAGGTACACTTAAACATAGACCCAGAGCATAAAAGACGTGCGAAAAGGGCAAGAAAAAGGTTTATCCTTGGACAGAGCTTACTTCACAGTTTCTCCCGGTTGTCCAGCTCCCCGGTTTGTCCGGCTTGTCCGCTTTTGACCAGTTGCCGAGCTTCCAGTTAGCCATCTAAGTGCGCAGTGCGTTGTTGGCATCCTAATTGAATTTGCTACGGTCAGGCAACGTAATAATCATCATCATCATCAACATCATCAGGCATCATCATAAACTTCATCAAGCTCAGACCGACAGACGGTCAGAAGGACGGTCGCTCCGGGGATTTGAAATTGAATTCAGTTACGGGAAATACATTTGCATTGATTTGCTTTTTATTTTTATGCGTCTGGCCGAAAACGAAACGCATTGACATTAATAAAAATTTCCTTTGAATTTTGATTGCTTTATGTTGTCCTTTCTCTCTCTTACACCTACTCTCATTCTTTTCCCTTATGCATAGCTTGTTATTGTTGTCGCCTGTCTGTCCCGTGTCCATACTGATTATTTTTATTATTTACTTATTCGTGTTCTGGGCCCCTTAACATGGCCTGGGCATGTCCTGTCGCGTCCGCTCCTTAAGTGGAAATTGAAAATTTTCATATTTTCATACTTTCATTACACGGCGCTGGTAATTTTCTTCGCCTGTCACGGGCTAAACTTAAATAATTTATGCAAATATTTTGCGGTGGCGGCTGCTCTTCTCTCTCCTCCCATAACTTTTTCAGCGCCTGGCCAATTCGGTCTTGACGCTGATTTAATAAGACCAAGCCCACGCCTGACCATCTTGAGTCCCTTCGAGGTAATTATATCGGGTGGCGATTTTTGTTTTCAATATGCATTTAACTAACTACTTAAATCTTACACCGTAAGAAGAACAAACAAGTCTGCCACTATTCACAGTTTTAACAACAACCTTCTCTTGGAGATACCCTGCATCTGTTCTTGTTTTAGTTTCTTATTTTTATCCCCTGGAACCGACGACAGGAACTTTTCCAAGCATTCACTAATTAAAGGCAGACAGCAAAAAGTCCCAAGCATCATAAATACGCTTGCTTATGCACTTTGAACTCTTTCACTTTCTTTCCCTCTCCTTTTGATTTTCACGTCTCATAAGCATATTTTAAGTAGGATCCATTCTTGCATATGCATATGCATAACTCCCCCAGGCTTGTAGTTAACTGCGCCCCAAAGTATGCAATATAATGCAACAACGTATGCAACAGTATGCTGTGCATATATATGCTTATTTGGCGTTTATGCCACAAATTGGACGCCATGTTTATGAGCTGCGAGGCAACTAATGACGGCCGAAAGGGGTGGGGAAAGGACGTGGTAACCGCAGGACGTGGCTAACCACAGCTAGCTGCGTTCTTGAGCATTAAATTGCTTGATATATTGTTGGCAAACCCTCATAGCATATATACATATACATATACAAGTATCATGGACTCTACATATCTATTTTCTTTTTTTATTTACAAATCTCTCGCGACTTTTAGCTTAGCTTTCGCATTTTCCAGTTTTTAGCTTTCCATTTTGCATGCGTTTTCGCTCTTTTGAATTATGCTCGTCTTTGTCTCCCTCCTTAAATTTCATAATGCACATTTTATAATAATTTTTCGTCTACTATGCTGCAATTTTGTGCAATCTTTTACCATAATTTATATAAGTATCTGTGTAACTATGTGTGTTTGTCTCACTGTGTGTGTGAGTATTCATCTCTCCCATTTTTTTTCCCAACTTTCTTGCCACAGTTAACGATATTTTTGCAGCTCAGCGTTTCAAATATGCTTACAGTGGCGTCCATACGAGTGTACATGCGTATGTGTGTGACTGTATGCGTGTAATGTTGAGTTATGGCAGTTTTGTAGTTTGTGAAAAACTTTTTTACGCTCGTCTTTCGTAGCTGTTGCTCCGAGTTTCTCTCAGTTTCACTGAATTCCCTCATTTCCTCTGGAGTTCCTCTGGGTTCTGTCTCATTTTTTGACTTTACAGGCTGCTCTGCTTGGGTATTTAGTTAAATGTTCGTAAAATTGAGTGCTGGTTATATTTTACTTGAAGTTTTTCCTTCTCTATCCACTACGCTCATCGAGATTGCCTTTAATCGATTTACCAAAAGCAATAAGCAAAAACTTTTATAAATGCCCAAGTTTGTTTCATTTTCATTTCATTTTATTTAATTTTTCTTATTTCATTTTACTTTTATTATTGCTGTTGTTTTTTTTCTTTTTGTGGAAACTATTTCTGACAGCGTCGTAATTATCCCAGAGCCTAGCTTTACGACTTTATCAATGGTCTTTTGGTTGGGCTGAAGATGTAATTATCTGAGAGAGAAAACTTTGTTTTGGACACGCTCATAAGTAGGCAATAAAAAATTTAATTGAGTGTAAGAACTACAAAAGTTACACATACGCCATGTGGGTCAAGTGAAAGCTGTTGAAATGTTGAATGGGAGGGAAGTGCACTTGAATTTTAATGACAATAATAAAATAGGTAACGTTTGAAGAGCTTTATTAAATTGAAATTTTCTTTGTAATTTTTAAAATATTTTAAAATTGTATATGCTCATTTTTGGAATGAAATAAAACATGTTTCATTTGTTGGACTTTAACTTCTGAATTGAACAAAATATATTTCTGGTTTGTTCTGCATGTAATGACATTGTTTGCATGGTTTAAATCTTCATTCAACTTTAGTTGACTGAACTGTCACATAAATTGCGCATACGTCACGAGGCCCGACATGGGCAACAAGCAGTTGATGAATTTAAAGCCTACGCTTGCAGTCAGCTTAAAACAACTAAATGGCACTAAATGCAATGCATGGCGTAAATAAAAAGCTAAACGACGCTACTAAATAACGAGTATATTTGCCATTTGTAGAGCTTCAGTCTAGGCAGCATCCGCTTGGAAAAGCGCCCACGCATGCAACCAAATTGTAGCCACTACTGCAACAACTCGAAAGTGGAGCAGCAGCTGCAGTTGTTGCACACACACCCTCACACACGAAGTCCATGCCCCTCCAGCTCAAAAGCATACATCAAATGTGTCAAAGAGATTTGTTATGCATGACAGCGGTCCCTGGAACAGGACTGGGCAAATAAGTAGAGAAAAAATGGTAGGGATAATGTGAACATGGTGGTGGTGGAAGCTATTTCTCCGTAATTGAAGTTCCGCTTCGAGCTGCGTGCTAATTGTGACAAATGGTTGCCAAGTCAAAGGATGCTTGACAAATTTAAAAGCCCACATTGAGGTCACGTTTCAAGGACAACGCCGTTTCCGCTGCCTCAGTGGTATTTGAATTAAAAAGTTCAGGTAACTATTGAGAGTAGAAAGATCTTTGTTTTGGGTGCATTATGTAATGCTTTATTTAAATAAAGCATATCCAAACTTCTTCAAAAATTATTTGTTGGTATTGGTATGTGTTTTGTAAGCCGCTATCTACCTGAAATAAAATAGGGGTTAGTATTCCTAAACAGACGTCGTTTCCATGAGAGCCTAAATTCCTTTATATAAGATTAGTTTTCTTCAAGACAGTTAAGAATTCATCGCGGCTTACTTCCCCATCGCCATCCAGATCGGCCTCATCGATCATTTCTTGCAATTCCTCATCGGTGAGTTTCTCACCCAACTCATTGGCTACACGCTTGAGATTATCAAAGGAGATTCGACCGGTGCGATCATCGTCAAAAAACGAGAACGCCTTCATCATGTCTTGTTTGGTATCCTTTTCGGCCATTTTTAGGCGCATCAAGGTCAAGAAATCATTGAACGAAATGCGTCCCGTCTTATCCTTATCGATCTCATCCATCATATTCCTAATCTCCTCCTTGTTTGGCTCAAAGCCCAAAGCACGAATTGCGACTCGCAGTTCTTTGACTTCAATAAAGCCAGTGCATTCCGTGTCGAACAGATCAAAGGCTTTCTTAATGTCAACCTTCTGCTCATGCGATAGGTCAAAGGTCGGCAATGATCGCTTGCTCTTCGTTTTTCGACTTCTTACCATTGAGCCCGAGCTGATTGTTGCCGATGAAACGGCTCCGCTCAAATTTCCTGAATCCATTCTTTGTCCTTTAGTTTACTTTGTTATTGTGTTCACGAAACAAGATAAAATCAAACATTAATAAACAAATATGTTATGTGTTATTATTTGTCGACTTTCCTAACGTTCCTTATTTCTGTTTATTTTTATTTATTTTTTATTTTCTTTTGGTATATGATTGGGAAAAAGATTTATTTTGAAAAGTGTTGTTGTTTACACTCCTTACATTTGGAGACTGAACTTATGTAAAAACTTGTATAGAGCTGTGAAAGGTTTACAAAAAAATAGAGGAAGTGGCTTGCTTTGATTCAACAGGTTTCAGTTGATGTTTGAATGCTTATCGCTAGATAATAACTATGGTTGATTTGTATGGCACAATATTTTATTTATATTTGCTCAACCTCCGATATTAAAAAAATAGTTCCTGAAGCAGTGGTGAAATTAATTATACCATATTTATTTAATTTAATTTAGAAAGGTTTTATTGTGCTAACTATTTGCAGATGTCGCATTTTTATCCTCAACTTAATTACAAATTGATCTCTTTTTATCTATTTAATTCAATTGTAATGAACAGGAAGAACCTTTTAGAATTATAGAGTCTTAACTTGCTATTAATGATCACATTAAAGTAATTTGAAGAAAATACTTAAGTTTTAATGCTAGGTAGACAGTACACCTATATATTTTGCTTTCCTGTTCCTGGACCAAAAATGTCATCACGATTAGAGTATAAACATACAAGTTAGTCAACAAATTGTTTTTACTTTTTATAGAACAAACGCTTGGTAAAGGATCTCGGCAAAGCTGGGGCCCAACTAATTAAAGTAATAAACATATCTAATTAAATGCTGGCCCTGAGTTAAATTCCACTTATTTTTAGATGAGCTTAAGCTAATATAATCTCTTAAAAAGCCCATAAACAGAAATTCCTGGAAGAATGTTTACATCATTTGCATATTATTCTTTAAATTTATTCAGGAAAATATATTAAATTTATAGAAAAAATGTTGTGGAAACTGTCAATGAATATTTGAGAATGTGGCAAGAATTCCGAGTATCAAAGATAGATCTGAGGCAGTGGAACTTAGTCAGACACTTCGAAAGGTGGCAAAGTGGCAGAATGGTAGGAAGCAAATTTCAGGTGCCATGTGGCAGATGCCGTGGCGTCAGTCAAAGCTTTGTTGCCGCTGCTACGTGCCGCGAATTGTTTGCCTATCAAATTTTCCTGCAACAGGCCAAAACAAACGTTGCTGCCCCTGCCAGAGAGCAGCAAAATGCGCAGCACGTGCCGTAAGCTAGTGGAAGGGGCAAGCTAGAGAGCGGGGGACGACTCGTAGATGCTGCTCATGATTCCAATTATATAAACATAAGCTTTTGTGCTCAACTCACCTGCAGTTCACCACCACACAAAGAAGTCAACGATAATTTACGATTACGCTCTCGCTCCAGTCTCATAAGTATCTGTGCATTCTGTTCACAGGTGTAGGTGTGTGTCTTGCGACGTCTCTCCAAACTGTATTCATAAAGTGGACGCGCTGCATCCGGTTGCAATTGAGCCTCATCACCAGCATCGCAGCTGCAAAGCGATTGATTACTTCGTCCCTTGGCCCTCTTCAATGAACCGCGGTGGGAAGCGGAAAATGATGCCGAGGAGCAGCTATTGGTAAGACCACGTTCACTCACGTAATCCGAGAAAGTGACCACATTATGATTGCTGTTGTTGATGTTGTTGTTGATGTTAATGATGTTGCTGCTGCTGGCATCATAGGCTGTTGCTGGTCGCAATGCTGGTCCAACAGGTGCAACACCAGCTTTTCGCTTCGATGGTGAGACATAATAAATGTCATGTTCATCAAACTCTACACTGTTGAGACGTTGTGGTCCCGTTGTGCCCAATCCCAAAGCTGTTGTTGCTGTCGCTGTGCTGCTGCTGGTGCTGGCAGCGCTGTTACCACCGCTGCTCAGGTTGCAACCATGATCCGCCAGCGAGTGTAGCAACAATGGATGCGTCTGTCGATCACGTAGGGAGTGTTGTTTATGGAGACGTGGTGTGGATTGAATTGAATCATGGCCATTGGTACGACGCAGTTCCGTCATCTTGTCACTTGAGGTATTGAAGCTCTTTAAAGTTTAGCTCTGATTCTCCTCTGAGTATCCTTCTAGCGGGGCGTCATCCTGGAGCTTATTGTCATCACTTGACTATCTCATGTAATATTCATGGCTGCCACTGAAAAAGCTGCTGCCATTAGCATAACACGTTGCTTCCAATAGGAATATATGTATATACTCTTGTACTTTAGATATATATTTTTAATTTTTAACACTCCTCGTCGCTTTTGGTTGCCAGCGGGCTAAGCCGGCTAACGATTTCCTTATGTCAATATAGCAAATTCTCAATCCGCTTTTCCCCGGACTAACTGTTTCGATTGTTTCTCGTTTTTTTGTGCCAGTCAAGTCTTGCAATCCTAAGCCAGCTCCAGTTCTCACCCAAATGTTGCTGCTGACAAGAATGTGTTGCTGTCTCATTGGCAGCCGCTTAGCAATTCGATTTGCCTCTTTACCATTTTCCTTTTTCTTCTACTTTTCCTTCTCTTTTTTAGACTGTTTGCTCTGTTAATAGAGTCGGCTTTTCTCGCTGTCTGCTGTCCTAATAACTGCAAAAAAAAGAAAAGATGTGACAGAGATTGAGAATGCGTTAGAAGTGAGTGCCAAAAATTGTGTTCTTTTTGGATTTTCATTGTGTGCTTTATGGCCGTACAAACAGGATAAGTACACAAGTGTGCAAAAGTCTCAGTATATATATAAGTATGTGAATGTACTTTCTATGTGTGCATGCCGTTTAATTGGTTTTGGGTTTTTTTCTAATCTTTTAATATGAGAAAAATTCAATCTTCATCTTTGCCATACAAATTTGACTTTTCAATGTGTACGATTTATTTAAATTTTTGTTTGCTTTTCTTATATAAATGTAATAAATATAGTAATTAATAAATATTATAGAAAGTAGGTAATTAGTAAACGAGCAGGAGAGAAAATAAAGTACCATATGCGCTGCCACAGACTACAGAAAAATATGATTCCAAGAGTAATTAAAGTTAATACAAAAGCTGTGCTTGCATTTTATTAATATTATATTTCAATTTACTATTGAAAAATATATTTTTTAATTGTTATTTTTTTCTAAAGGTATTAATTCAGAGTTATCTTTCGCAGCAGATTCGTTTTGTTTTTGGTATCCTGCTGCCAGTTGAATGATTTCAATTATACAAATCTATTGACTTACTTTAACTTTCTATAGTATTTTTAATATAACACATATCCGCTTTTGTACTGTGTAATGTGTTTTAAACACAACTTTGTCAACTATTTAAGACGCTTATCAGCAGGGCAAATGAATTAACTCATTACATGCGCTCATTAAGCTATATCCAAAGTTGATTAAGGCCTTGAAAAAGTTTGAAAAGAATGTCCCTGCCAGGAACTTGCCCAGCAATTGGTCCTGGCCAGAGGGAATAGAGGGAAGGAAAATCTCCAGACATAGCTTGGCAGACATGAGAAGAGACAAGAGTCTGACAACTTGAAGTGCCACTCGAAATATGCCCAAGACAAAATGTTTGTTGTCGCCAGGCGAAAGCAAAAGTTGCCGTGGCAAACTTCTTAAAAATACTTAAGAAACGATAAATATCACAAAGTATACACACACACACAGACACACACACACACTCGCACATATGATGTACTTAATGTGCGTGTGAGGGTGTGTGTGGGGAGTGGCAAATGTTTTGACTCTTGAAAGTTTGCTCAAGTTGCCTATTTGTTACTCTGCGTGTTGTTCAGTTGTTGTAGCAGTTGTTCTTGTTGTTGCTTTTGGGGGCGTGTGCCATTGATAGCGTTGCCACGCCTGTACGCCCCCCCCCCCTTCAAAGAACTCCCAATGCGACAAATTTGCTATTGTTGTTGCCATACTCATTATCTTTTAACGTTATTATTATGTTGCATACTTTTGAGCTCAAGCCGTCGCAGTTGCTGTTCTCCAATTTTTGTTCTTTCGCTTTTGCAGCTTTAAGCAAATTCCTTAAAATTCCAATTTACAAAACTTTTTAGCCTAGGCAGCTGTTCAATTATATGAATTTGTTGTCAACAGTGTTGTTGCTGTTGCTATTGGGTTGCTTATTAAAAAGTTGCTATCGCTATGCGAAATTTTTGGCAAATGTTCCGCCCCATCGGAATGGCGTCTCAATTTAGCATTGAAATCATAGAAAAAGGACTCAAAGGAGCAAATTCACACAAATTCAAATAAATTCCAACGATTTCAAACGAATTTCGGATGAATTTGTCTGTCAATCAATAAAGGTAACTGCCAAGGCTGCTGCTGCCAATTTCTTCTGTGCCGTCGGAAATTAAAAAAGGAATACAAAAAATAAGAAATGACTCCACAGTGAGTCCAGAGAAGTCGCTTAAAAGTTACCCTCCAACAGAAATCTGTTTCTCTCTTTACTTTCAAGTTGTGCGTTTAGCATGTGAAAATTGGAAGAATATATTATTATACATTTAATAAATATACTTGATTATAATTTAAAATTTATTTCCTTTTACTTCGTCGCATTTTTTCTATTAACTTTATTATACCCTGCATATTTCTTTAAGTAAGAGGTTAAAAAACCCAACACAAGCGTATACAATCAATAACAAATTTCAATTGACAGCTATTGACAGGCCAACGCCGAGATTTACAGCTGTCTCACTTATCTTGAATTTGACAGACATAAATTAAAATAATATTATATTTATTTAAAGGAAATTAATGTTTAAATGTCCTTAAATTTGTTTTATATATAAGAGAAAGTTTGTATAAAGAGGGCATATGAGATTAAGTTTAAGTTATTTCGAATTAAAGTCAAGTCAATTTAAAAAAAATTTAAAGAAAAACCCAGAGAGAAAATTAAAATACTGAGACAATGGAAAAGCCATTTAAGAAACTTTCATATGCCATATAGTTTATGGCAGCTCGGCTAAAATTTGTATTAATTAATTTTGTCATTGATTTTGTACATGAGAAAAGAAAAGACTGTGCGGGTCAGGTTCAAAAAGGGTTTTATGTGTCGGGTCATAAAGTCTAAGTAGTGACAGTGCTTAAAGTTGGCCCAATAACAATAAGGCTGCCGGAACACGAAAGGACAACGACATCAACACACACACACACACAGCGCCCACGCAAATGAAAATCTAATTTAGAGCAACACGCATACATATAGAAAGAGAGAACAAACAAGGGAGACAAATACACATATACATATATGTATATATACACATGCTCAAATGATACATGAGCTCATGGCAGCAGTAAAAGCTTCGGTTCGCCTTTCATTTGCGTTTAAAGACCCAAAAGGACTTCCGCCTGCAGTGGCCTACAAATTAACATGCCCCCAATCTGTGACTCTCTAACTGAGTGAGTGTGCGGGTGTGTGTGTGTGTGTGGGAGAGTGTGCTGTCCCAGCGAGTGCCATGAATTATGACGAAAGCAGCTGCAGACTTAATGGAAAATGTTCTGCTCTCTGAGAGTGGAAGAGAGACAGAATAAGAAAGAGCAACGCACGCAAAGCGTAAATTAGAAAAAAGTAAATTTCATATAGCCTATGCTGCGTATGTGTAATGTGCATATGTGTAATAAGTTGTTCAGCGCGACTCTCACTTGCTAATAAATAAGACACGATCTATGGGATTGGATTTGTTACGGCTATTCACCACATTCACTTGCAACTGTGTTTGCTTTCGTGGGTCACATTTTCGTCGGGGCACTTTTAATTTTTGACACGTATCTCTAGCTCAAAAGAAAACATGTTCTTTGACATTGTAAAACAAGCCGAAACGAGCGGTGGTTACTCTTATTTTAAAATTCCAGCAGCCAACGAGCATAATGAGTTTTCTAGCGGCAGGCCATAAATACATTCGTCGAGTCGTATATTCGGTTACACCAATACTTGTATCTTTCTGTGTGTTTATGTATGTAAGTGAGCCCCATAGGTGGGCTATAAAATTTGTTTAACACCAATGCGGCGCACGCACACACGCGCCAATCAAATTTATTTTATTTCATTTTTTTTTCTCTGTTGTTTTGTTGCCGATGTCGTTTTATGACAGCGCAGCAAATTAATGAAATTTGCGCAATAAATCATTGGCAAAGCGAATAAAAACGCACAGCAAATATGTTAAACAAATAAAAATATGCGAAATAAATGTAAGAAATACATAAAGAAAAAAGAAATTAATAATAAAATACTGTTGTTGCATTGTGGCAGTATTCAATGTGACCAGTAAATTATATGATTGCCATTTAATGTGATCATATGCTGTGGGCAAATCAAAAGTCAAGCATGGCAATTATATAATTAAAATTGTGTGGTTTCATTTAATGCAATTTTATTGCGCTCATTGGAAATGTTGTACATAAGCAAATTAACTCAACTATCATGATTTTTGTGAGCTTTGTGGAGGTTTTTGGACTGAGAGGTACTTTTTATGTACCATCAATTTAGTTTTAAAATATTTTTTGGTATTATTTTACATTTACTTTACCTTAAATAAACTAACACTCTCCTTTCACGGCGATGTTTTGGTAAATTTTCTCTGTTTTAAATTTACATTTACAATTCTCAACAAAATAATAATTTTTATCTACCACAAATTATGGGCATTAAAACTTTTTTCCCACATTAACATTTCTATAAATTTTTAATTGAATCATTTCTATCTTTTGAGACATTTTCCGCTGCCAGCTAAATGCGTCAGCTGTCTGCTATTTTATATTTCCTTGTCTTTTTTCCTCAAACTCTTATTTTACTAAAGACTGGAAAATTGGTTATAAGTCGCAGCAGAACACAGACCAATTCCAATTTCAATCCCAAAGCCATTCACAAGTCATATTTTTGGACTCCAAGTGCGTTGACTGCACTTTTGGTGTCGCGCATAAAACTTTTGCAGCGTCCTTTCTCCTTCTCCCCTCTGAGGGGCGGCCCTGGATACCGCAAAAATAGTCATCTGGCTATGTGCGGAAAGTGTCTCCCTTTTCTCATTTCGCTCTGTCCCTTTCTATCTCTTTTTGGTGCTCTGTTTTAGTATCTGGTAATTCAGCTTGCATCCGTTTCTAAAAAGTTGCGCCAGCTACCAAATTCAAGTGGTTGGGGCCAAAGGCTTTTAGCTGACTTAACACCAGCTAGGACACACACTCTAATATATTGCCAGCACCATTGCAGCCATACTCCCTACAATATATACCCCTCATCCCCCACCCGACGTACCCCTACTTCAGTTTAGTAGCCTCATAAAGCTTGAGCTTAAGCATGTCGCCCAAAAAAAGGGTTTCCTGCTTTGACTTTGGCCAACAATTTGCACAAAAACCGCCCGCATGAAAATTGTGCGTATGTATGTATATGTGTAAGACTGTGTGGGTGTCTGTGTATATGTGTGTGAGTGAGTGGGTCAAAAAACAAGTTAACAATGGCGCTTGTGACTTTAAATAAAGAAATAACTTGCGCATAGTTCAAGTCAAACAATGCGCGACTTTGCGCTAAGAATTTAACATGGATACGCTTTTATATATTACTCTATGAGCCGTGGGCGTTACACTGGGCGTGGCACTCGCTTCACTAACAATGAGCTTTGCTCTGCGTACAAGTTCCTCATTTTTCCTATCTCTCTCTCTATCTCTCTCTCTATCTCTCTCTCTCTCTCTCTTCATGTCGTTTTTATGCCGTTGTCGGTGTCCTTTTTGACAGGCAGCTCCAAAAACTTTAGCACTTAATATATTTCTTCTATTTTTGTGTCTTTTGGCCTTTGTCTATTGCCTTTTGGCTTGGGCCAAGAAGCTTAGCTTGGCTTTTAAACATTGTTGTTTCTATATTTATGGCCCACGCATTTCTACTGCATTTTGACTTCTTTACGTACCTCGGCGTTTCCGTTCCACCTGTCTTCCTCGTTGCAAGTCTGCAATTCACAAAAGTCACCCAGTGTACGAGCTGCAATTGAAAATGAAAAGACAATATATATTTAATAAAAAATGCAAGCTTTAATGGAGGGATTTTTTGTGCTCTTTACTCTTGAGTACAGTGAGAATTAAAATAAATATTTATCTTAAGACATTTAAAAGGTTTTTTGCCAGTTAAGTTTCCCAATATTACCAAATACTTAAATATTCTTTTGTAAAGTGTTTGTTATTATCATTAAGTCTAATATTTTAGTTTGACAAGCTGACATCACTGCATGAATCTGATATGTTAAGTAATCAGCGTTGAGTTGACATCTTTTTACAGATATTTTGCCAAAAATTGACAAATTTAATTTAAATCAATAGCAATCTGCAATAAATCGAAATTCCATCAGATAATTGTCTTCCACAGTTTGAAAATAACATTGTAAACCACATATTTAGCAAATCACTTCTAATGCGCTTAACTTGCAGATGAACAATTTAAAATACTGCAATTATTATGCAATCTCATGTACATATTTTGCATAATTAAACACTGCACACTTACACACAGAAGGCCAAATACATATACGGATACACAGAAGTATAGTACATTCATATAGAATGAATGCAGTTCTCTGAGTCTGTGTGAGATTCCATCCACATTGTCATAACTAATACAAACTTATTTATCCCTGGGGTCCGATTTATATTACTTTCCCGTTAGCCATGTGGCATCACCTCGTACCGCCCACAGTTTTGCCATTTTCAGGCAAGGCGGAGGGCGGTGGGCGGTGGGTGTGGCCAAGGCCCATTGGCACAGTTAGAGAAACAGATGCAAGTGCTAGTCGAGTACAGGAGGTTACAACTCCAAGGTCTCTGTGTGCTGTAAATTTATCAGTGTCAAAAATAATAGCGCGCCCGTTTTCGCTTTTAATAATTTCCCTCGGCAACGAGGCAGCAGAGTGCGATTATTTGGAGCGGAAATTGCTGCTCCTCGAGTCGAAGAGTAGAGGCACAGGCAATGGCAACAGCAACAGCAACAGCAACAGCATCAGCAATAGCAATAATAAAACAAAGTAAACTTTGCTCGATAAACACACTCTGCTTAACTTCAGGATACCCTCTGTAAAGTAAAAAGTTTAATTGAAACTAGGGATATCATAGAATGGCTTTGTGATCTAATGAAGGATTGTAAAGTTTTTTATTAATAAAATGTGGAGAATTTAAATTACTAAATTACGTTTGAGTCTATACATAGAGTCTATACCCTTGTAGATGGTATTATATTTTATTTAATGTAATTTATGATAAATTTAAATGTTATTGACTAATTTAATAGTTTTTAAGTCTTTATTTAGTTGCAGCATGAGGATAAAGCTCGTGTTTAATAAATTTGATTGTACAATAAAAATAAAATTGGACAGTCAGTTTCAATGTACAAAGTCAAGAAGAACACTTAATGCCAAGGCTGCCAGTTCTTTCAAGAAGTCAATGAAATTCTAATAAACTTATAAAGAAATAAAATAAAACTGTCTCAAGATAGTAGAAAAGATACCCTTTAGAATCTGCAATGCAGGGTGCAAGCAGGCTGACAACAGCTGGGCATTAGAACAATGGACTAGCCTCAGTGCATTCGCTGCAGGACACCACAAAATAAAATATATATGTATATGTATATATATATGGAAGTGTATGTGTGCATGTGGTGTGTGTGTGTTTTTTGGTGTGCCATCTAAATAATTTGAGTTCAGAATGGCCGCTGCCTCGCGGCGTTTTGGGTAATGGAATTTGTGCAGCCCAAATGGGAGCTCAGCTTTTGCTTCAAATTTCCACTTTAGCCACACATTTTCCACATTTGCTTTTCGTATTTTTTTGTCGGTTCTTTTTTCCTTTAGTCAACGCATTTGTTTGCGTTTGCTTGTGTCAACATCAAAGCCATCATTAATTTAATTGAATCGCCCTTCGAGCTGACGTTCTATTTTATTTTTATACACTGGCTCTAAATTTTTGTTTGATTTCCTACACACTTTTTGGCATAAAATCATTCTATATTTAATTTATTTTGATGATTCTTTAATACACGCCAATTACAATTGTTCCAGTTATCGGATATTCTCCCTTATTTGGCATTGGCGCCAAAAAGTCATAAATTCAGTTTGTTTAACTTAAATGAAGTTCATAGAAAAAATACGAGTCAACGCATATATGCAAATATTTGTTATCAAAGTCAAATTAATTAAATTCAATTAATTTTTAATGAAATTTAACCTCAATGCATGTGGTAAGAGAAATGCCAGTCATGGTTTTTAATATAGATATTATAGATATTTATATAAGCCTTATATTTAATTATTTTAGAAATATTTGAAAAGTCGAATATCATATTTAATAAATTGCCAGCAGTGTCGACTAAAAGTTTCTGCCACAAAATTCAAGTGCTTTGGCTAAAATTGTTTCCATTAAGATTTCACTACCCTGCAGTTGTGCACATTAGGCAAAAACTTTTAACATAAATTCAAGACCTTCTCATACTCAATGTCATAAATATGGCCATTTTTACATCGATAAGAGGCCCAACAAAACTTCACAACTGTTCTGTTCTCTTCTGTTTTGGGAGGCTGAGAGCATAAAATATGAAACAGCAGCACCAGCAAGAGAAGAAGAAGAAGAACCAGCTCTGGTCGAAAATTGCCAACTTTTTGTTTTTTTAAGCTATTGACTAAATACTTTGGCAAATTCATAAATTGAGGCACATCATAATAGCATAAATATTTAAAAGATGCAAACCAAAAGAAAAATTACTAAGCAAAATGCCCGAGAAAATTGAGTTGAAAACTTTTGCCTTTATTTTTCCTTTTCTTCTTCTTTAACATCAATTTTTCTTTTCTTTACTTCTTTTTTGGTGCGTGCTTGGAGTTTTCTTCATGGGGTCTACAATGTTATTGACTTGATTTTTCAGCCTCATAAAAGAGAATAGCAATAACAGTTGGGATAAGTTGCAATTGACCATGATGGACCGATAGATATCCTGTGAATTATTTTAAATATGTTGAAAATGAAATGCAGCGAAAAACAGAATGTTAAATCTGATAGTTTATTTACAAAATAAGAATAAGCAACTTGCACTTATGCTTATGGATTAAAATGGGAAGGCTCTAGAAAACACTCAGAATTTATATAAAAAATCATTATTAACTTGGAGATCAGATTTTTTAGAGTTCTAAGATTTAGATAACTATATAACTAACTAACAAAAAGATAACTAGGCTGAATGCAATTCACAAGCGGCAGATCAACAATCGATAACTATAGTTTATATACTCTTTAGAGATAAATATTTTATTATTTACTATTTATATCCTGTCTCTTAGCTATGCTAGCCTTTCAACACACTTTCGAAAGTACAGGGTATAATAACAGTTGCAAGTTGGCCAAGTTGCCACGCTTGCTTATTCATGAGCATTCATCAAAGCTCACTTAATGCCCCATATTGGCCAGGGCTTAAGCAGTTTGACCATTTTCTGAGAACAAACTTGGATATTTCAGAGCGTCATGTAATAATCCACATTGATATTAAATGGCCACAAAAACAGATATTCCGCATCAGAAATGCAAAGAGGTGTGGGGAGGGATATCATTAATATGCAACATTGAACTTTGGTGACTCTGTCTATCACCTTGCCTATCGATAAGGTGAGACAGTGAGACAATTAGGGCAGCTGGTGGAAGGGGATGGTTGAGTCCATTATTACACTCACACTAAAACATTCTCATACACACACAAACACACACACACACATACAGAGAGACAAAAAACGACATTAGACTTTAATAAGCCAATAAGTTTGCGCCCAGGTGCGTCGACGTCCTTGTTGCCACAAAAGGCGGCACTGCATTAATATTTATGCTCGTATTACGCTTGATTGTGCCAAGGACTTCAAGCTACCAGTTTCCATTGTTGTTGTTGTTGCTGTCGTTGTTATTGTTGTTGCTGTTGCTGTTGTTGTTGTAGGCGAGACCATGCGTGCGTTATAAATAAAATTAAATGTATCAGTTAGCCTGAATTTGGTTCTAGGCCGTGTCGATAAGTCGACTCTTGGCCATGCCAACTAATGAGATTCCCTTCTTTTGGGTTACCTCTTGAGGGTTCTTAGCTCTTGATGTTTGGGGTTAATGATGTGCCCGTTAACATTTAATGTTCTTGAAGTACTTTACAGCAATGCGTTTATCCCTAAGAGAACCTCCCAAGCTGCGAGTTCCAAGACATTCATGTTAAGTTTCACGCCCTGTCCAGTGATTTGTGGTTATTACTGGGAAAATGTTTACCAAAAACTTTGAAGAAGTTTCCTTAACCATGCGATGATTAAAATGACATTAGAGCTGCGCAATCATTTGCCATCATACTGGCATTTATTGTGTTACCAATCTAATGAGCTGAACAACATTAAATTAAGTCAATAATCTTTACCTGATCAGGCTATGTTAAATTAGCTGCATTATATTCTTATCGAATTAGACACGATGAAGTGACTTCTTTATAAAGCTCTTCTTTTCCTTTATTCTTCTATTTAAAATTACAAATTTTGTATAATAATACCCTTATTTTATTTTAGCTTGGAGTGCCTTAAACTCAAAAATCACGCTTCGGATTTTTCTTATTTTAGCACGTAACGCTCACATTTAACCAGGTAAGCTACTTATCTAAAACTCTATCCAATCATTTAGCTATGAAGTTTATCTACTCAAATTTGCTCAACTGGTTCACACCCCTTCTCTCTCTGTCTCCCTTTTTCTTATTCTCAGCTTACCTCATGCTCTATTTTCAGTTGAAACTCGTTTGTTCCCTTACCCAATATCTTTATCAAAGATTTTTGTGTTACATGCACGCGACTGAAATGAAAATAATGAGTGGAAGAGATGAAAGATAAGGGAATGGGAGGGGAACTGTTGCCTGTCACAGGCTAGGACAGGAACAACAAGAAAAACAATAACAATGCAAGGAATTAACTCGCATGCTTGGCATAATAAACATAACAGTGCAAGCTTTTGTTCTCTTCCCTTTTTTCTTCCCAGTTTTCCACTTCCAATTCCTTTTCCTTTTTATTTTTTATTTCCTCTTCTCACCGCTTTTGGTTTGCCATTGTCTGTTGCTCCTTTTGCTTAACATTTTATGTGCTTCAGCTCGCGTTCGGGCTGTTAACATGCAGACAAGCTAGCATGTCGCCTTGGGGCGCAATACATGTAAGAAAATGGCAAAAACTTGTAGCCTTTCGACTCGACCAAGACCAAGACCGAGACCAAGATCAAGTACGAAAAGGAGATGCCTTTAAGAAACCAGGCTCGGGTTGCACCATGATTGCACGGCCAACATACTCGCAATTAGTGCGAGACTTGGAAGGCTTAAAGGCTTTCGCTGCTCAACTAATTGAGTGGCCATAGATGGGCCACGCGGCGTATGAGCAATGCCCTCTATAAGAATACCAATTAAATTGTTTTATTTGTTAAGCAACTTAATGCGTTCTCATTTTTCTTTTGTTTCTTCTGCCCTTTTCTTTTCTTGGCACAATGCACCACAATCTCAGCCAACGGAATTTATGAGCTCAGCAAATAATGTGGTATAATAACAACCACTTATCTCAAGAATCAATTGTGAAGTAATTGAATAAAGGATATTATGCAAAATAATTATAAGATTAATATGAATAAATAGTTATAAATACAGCAGACCCTGCATTTCTGTTTCAACTATTATTAATTGTATTTTGGTTTTTGTATAGTATATTATAAGTAATCTAATAATAACTCAATTAACTCTACTAGAAATCGAGTGAGCAAGCCCTGCAACGGTGGTGCGTATATTTCGAAAATCTTCTATCTCTCTCTCCCAGCCAGGGCTGGGCACTAATTTCCCAAGTGCATTGTTTGAGAAGGGCGATGGTGCGAGAATTATATCAGTGGGTCATGTCAGAGCTGCCAGCGCATAAATTGACGCAATGGCAAATTGTAGAATAATAAACTTTGAGGAATAAAATGATGAAAAATGAGAGCGCAGAAACTGCATGAAATGAGACTGAATGACTCTATGGCTTGCAAGCAAAAAGGAAGATAGAAAACTAAAGTACAATGGTGTAGAACGACAGGAAAGAAAATAAAATGAAAAGCCAACAAACGCACGGCGAATCATTGAAAGTCTGAATTGTAATACAGAAATAGATATTAAAAGAAAAAGAAATATAAGTGTCTAGTAAAATTAGAGCACACACTCGTAAAATCTGAACCTTTATATATTCTTCCTCCTTTTCCTTCACTCTCTTCCTATCTCCTTCTCATCCTTTGTCCTTCTGTTCATAGCAAAGCGTTCAATCAACGCCAGAAAAAAGTCAACTTTAGTTTTGGCTGATATGAAACAAGCTCCATTATTCATACACATTCTCTCATATACCTTTGCTATCTCTTGCACCCTCTCTTTTCTCCTTTGCTCCATCTCACTCTGTATCTATCATTCATTCCGAGTTACGCAGAAAGCGAAAAAAGTAAAAAAGGCAAACTTTATGCTCACTTGGCCTGTGGCTTTAAAAAAGGTTTTTGCTTTTTGCGGGGAGAGAATTCTGGACTGATGGGACTGTCTGTCTGTCTGTCTGTCAGTCGCATTGTTGCCTTTTGCTGGCGCTGGCTCATTGTGTCTGTCTGGCAGCCATTTTGGCACAACACACCAATACACTCACACACACACTCACACTCACAGTTGGCACTTACGCGCTCTTGGCATGCTCATAAAATTTTATGATTTCGATCAACTCGAGTGCGGAAATTATTAAGAGTCGAATCTGTTTCAACATCCTGCGCACTCTGACGACTGTGTCGTAGGCCCACCTAACTGTATATATAAATATATATGTATTTCTATATGTTTGTAACATGCACTCAGAAAAAACTAATGTGAAATTCGATTTAGCGTAAACTAAGGATTTAGTCAATATAAAGTTAAACTTTAAATTAAAGTTAAATATAAATAAATGTGTTTAAAAAAAACCCTACAATAAATATAAAATGTTAATATGCTTAATTTAGAAATTGCAATATTTAATTTAAGTATATTTTATAGATTAAACATATATTATTTTCGAATTGCATTAAGTTCAATAGTAAGTAGTTATTTCAAATACACCTTGGTCTTTTTATAGAGCTACTAAAAATCACAGAAAAAGGGCTTTTCATTTAATTAGCAATTTGATCATCATATAAATTTTATTTTATTTTCGTTTTCTGTATTGCTTTATCTGTACTAATAATTTCTGAATCAATTATTATTCAATGATAATAATTATTAATTTATGAGTCATATGAATGTCAATTTATGTAACATGCCTTTTTTCTTTGAGTGTATACATACGACTGTATTCACTACCAAAATTTCATATGACAGCTGCCAGAGGGCTAAGTGCAAGGCAGTCGAGCACAGAGACGGACAGAGGGACAAAACGAGAAAGCGACTGAAAGACAGAGAGGGAGAGAGAGACAGAAATTCTGCCTCTGTTGCTCTTGGCAAAGTGCCCGCCATTTTAATTTATATTGTAGCTGTGTTAAAGTTCAATTATAATAAAAGAAAAACATCGCATGTGAATTTACCCCACCATCCCTTGTACTTCATTCTGAGTGCTTGACTCGCACTGTAAAGTGCGTTTTATCTTTTGGCAGGTGGCCTGAGAGCGAGGGGAAGGTCGAAAACATTTCTCGACAACTTTTTTGCCAATGGCCAATTTCTTAGCGCGTTGCGAGTTTTATGAACAACTCTGCAATGAAATTTCCGTTTCCTGTGGCCGCCATTTCATTTACTGGAACGCCTTTCAATATATACTTAGAATTTTCAATTCTTTGGCTTTTTCTTCGAAACATTTGTTGGCGTGATCGTGAATTAGAGTTTTTTTTTGTTGTTTATGATATGTGTTTGTTTAGCACTAAAATTCTGATAGTTATTCAACATGAAGAGCAAAATCAACTAATATTATTTTGATTTTATATGCATTGGATATTGGATGAAAGATTTTGGATTCTGTTTCATTTCTTTTTTGTTCATCATTCTGGTCATTGTTATCTTTGGAGTCATATATTTATGAATGTTTCATTAGTCTATGTATAAGGCTCCAGCTGCATAACTCAAATAGTTCCAGCTTGCAATAAACTTGCAAACCAATTTGGAATATTATTCTACCTTTGAGCCTTTTATTGCCTAGAGCTTTCTTTTTCAAAAATTACTTGGTATTTTTTTCATTAATATGATTGATGATTGTCTTGATTTTAGGATAAAACATTAGCATTTGCAGTTTATTTTTATATTTTTGTGTTTTTATCCATTCTTCTCTATGGTTCTTTTATACTGTTTAACAGTTGAAAGTTAAGTTTTTAGACTGTTTAATATAATTAGCGTTTGCTATTTTAAAACTTCGATTCCTTTTTGGAAACGAGAGCACGACCAAGAGGACATAAATAACTTTGAAAGGGTCGTGACCCAAAAAGTAACCTCGATACACCAAAAATTTCACGCGTTCATGAAGCCAAAACAGTTCAAGCTTAAAAATAACAACAATAATAACGGAAAAGCAAACAAGAGTGTTGTAGATGCAAGTGGATGACCTACAGATACTCTGTGCCTATCTCTAATGTATCCTTACACGTAATTGTTTTCAAAAAACACCTTAAAACAGATGGGTTGAAAGTACGAGCGCTAGATGGCGCCAATGCCAATTTCCCTGCGTCATGTTATTAAATATAGTTACTTGAATAACATTTGTAACAATTATCCGTTTGCCTTGAAATTTTAAGAATATATTAAAAGCGTTACTTCTATAAATTTATATATAAAAAATTATGGGGTCGTAGCTACCTTACTTTGCCTGTTGCGTATATTTGCACAAAGTCATAATACTCTTTATATCCATCTTTTATGGGGTATAGGGTATAAAAAAATAAGCTGAAACAAGTTGTGACCGCTTCACAGCTTCGTGATGGCTGAGTTTCCTCCCAATGCTCCTATAGACGTCGCTAAGCTGACCCATAAATTTTGGACAGCCTTTAACGAGCTGCTGCTCCTCACCTGCTGCCTGTACCCAAGTATTTAGTAAAATGACCACAAAAGTTATTTTAAAAAACATTTTCAAACAAATACAGACACACACCCACTTACAAATACACACATAACACACACACACACACACACACATATACTGGGAAAGTTTTTTGGCAGAGATAAGCGTGGAGCAGCTGTAAAAAGCGCATAAACATGCGTGTCGGGTCAGTTTGACCAACGAGCTGAAAGTGGAGTTGGAGATTTGATGATGAAGTTGATTCAACCCCACTCTACTCTCCTTGATGTGTGCACTTCCGTTTGTTGTTGTTGTTGTTGTTCTTGCTACTTTGAAGGTACTTAGGGCGTTTTGAATTTTTTATGAGGATTTTCCCTTGCCCATAATGTTCGAAGCGTATATTGAAATAAATGTGAGAACTTTAGTATGCACATACATATATAAGCATTATCGAAAGTGTGTACACTATACAGATTTACATATGCATATAGATAGTCTTGCTTGTCTTGCAAAAAATTGTTAAAATCAGAGGTAAATATTGAAAGTTTCTATATTTTTTGTATTAATGTTTGTATGTACATATAATATTGCAATAGTTTGTTGTTATACATTACAAAATACAAATAGCATTAACCTTTCTTTATATATATGCATATTTTATATAACTATAAATGCGAACTTTAATCAGCTGCATTATCAATGGCAGCATATTTCTTAAATAGCTTAAATTGTAAAGTATCTTTACATAACTCTTAATATTATATGTATAGTAATAAGCATGAATATTGAGAATTTAATTAAAATTTTTTCTCTTTGCAGAGTATCCAAGCATTCTGTTATTGCTCTTTTGATTGCTCTTCTTTGATTAATTGAATTGTTTACAGTTGGTCCTGCTGCTACTGAAGGTGCTGATGTTTTCCAAGCACACAGTTAGCCCATGTTTACCTGTAGTGTTCATAATATTCCCTTTTATACCATTAATAATGTTTGGATTACGGCTTAAATAATGAATCTTTAAAATGCCTACAATATTGATCGGATTTGTGGTCAACATGGGCTTTAAATTTGTATGCTCATTTTTAAAGCAGGTTCGTTCTGCGTCATCTAACTATTTACTGGACTTCTACCTCGTATTATATATCGTAAAAAAGGCTAACATGCTTAAATGATTGTTAAAATTACTATCTATATTTAATTTTTGTTTGTCAAAGTATGCATGAAGATGGATTTGTCTATTGCTTCTTACACATACCAACTTATCACGGTCTAATTAACGATTTGATTTATTTTATTTAATGTACAGTTAAAATAACTTATAGAGATTTATATTCAACAAAGCGTCAAGCTTTTGTTTAATCACTTTTTGGTTACATTTGTCATATTTACATGGGACAACTTCATGGGCGTCCTCGGTTATGCGAATAATTGTGGTAAATTCTATTAATGGAGATTGCATGCCATCATAAAAAATAATAATATTATTATTATTGTTGTTGCTGTTGTTGTTGTTGTTGTCAGACTTTGAGTTATGCATTGTTTCGCACATTTGGCGCGCCGATTTATTTTGTGGCGCTCATAAATTTGACTCGCGACTCGTCTCTGCGTTGGGGCTGCTGTGGCCTGTGGCAGAACTCACGTCACGTGTTGCATGTGGCACACACACACTTACACACACACACACACGCACACACACAAATACATTTGCACAGTGGGGCTGGAACGCGGCTTTTGCTGGTCGCATTGCGTCGTACATTGCCACATAGCAGTTGGAATATTATTCATTTTTATTATATTTTGTCGCCTTAACGACCATAAATTGCATTAAAAATGCTGTCATTGAATATAGCCTCAGATGATAATGGAGGTGCAGGTGTAACATGCCAAAGGACCGCTACAGTAAAACGTCATACACATAAAACATGAATTTCATTTGTTTTTTATTGGTTGAATAATGTTGAATAAGCCAAAGATAATGTAATTGAGACGAGTTAAAAGTACATATAAGTTAACAATTTATATTGAACAACCAAATTAATAATTTATTCTAATAAGTTCAACAACCTATTTAAAATTTTTGGAAAATAATTTAAGATTGATTTCTTTTTCATATTTTATTTTGTTTTATTACGAAATTTCACTCATCATAGTGAGTTGGTACTGTAAATTTGGATATACATATATCAATAAATTTAATTTATATTACTAAAAGCAAACAGAGTTTGCTTCATGTGGGTGACAAAGTTTTTATATTGTATTTGAAATTGATGTAAAAATACAGGCAAACAGTGCAAAATAGACGACGATGATGATGATGACAAAATGAAATGGAGTAAAAAATGAATGAGGCAAATTATTTAAAATATATGTACATATGTATAATATATTTTCTTTTTTGTTGGGCTGTGGAAATTCTTGTGCGTCGCATTTGCTTGTTGTTTTATTATTTGTCGCCAACGAGTGTTTGTGGGCGTGGGAGAAGCGTAAAAATCGTGTGAATCGTGAGAATCCCTTATTTTTAGATTTTTATGGCTGAGCAATGCTAATGGCTTTCCAGACAGATGAATTGAATAAGCAAATGCCAAACTGACAACCTAATGCAAAGGCTAGAAAGCTGAATATGTGTGTGTGTGTGTGTGTGGGATGAAAGACTTTTTAAATGTATGCAAGCGGCAAAAATTTTAAAATGTGTTTTAAGCCAAATGCCAAAAAGTTGGCTAAGGCAGAGAAAGCTGAGAAAACTCTGCGACAATAGGAATGGGAAAAATAAGAAAAATAAGAAAATTGGGTAAAAGAAATGTGTAACTTAACCCGCATCAAGAATTTGTCACGATTTGTAGTCATCGTCGTCCTCGTTGTCGTTTGGCATGAAAAATGACCAAGTTTCTTCACGTTGCGTATACGTAATGTTTGTGTGAACGCTGTGTGTATCTCTTCGTCTTGTAAGTCCTGTGATAACTGTATGGTTAGATTTGGCTACTCCTCCCCCTATCCACCCATCTCCCATCACTCTATTTCCCCCTTTGTGCACCACTTCAGAGAGCACTTCACGCTTTCAGCTATTCCGAGCTTCCAGTGAACTGCTTCACACATCGTTTGTCACATTGTTCGCAAGGATTTTTCGTGAGCTCAAAATCTTTGCCCTCTTCTCATGTTGTTGTTGTAGTTGTTGTTATTGTGCTTACAAATAGTGGCAGCTATTGTAAGCGTTGTTATTGTCAATGCCATTACTATTTGCTATTGTCATTGTTGTTCTTCTTGTTGTTGTTGCTAATATTTGTTGTAATTTTTCATCTCATGTTTTTTGAGAATGTGTGTGAAGTTTTCTTTCCACTTTTCTGCTTCATCTCTGTGTGATGTTTGTAGATGTTTCCTTTTTGCCCATTAGCACTGTCAGTATATAGGTGTTCTGTGTGTGTGGGCGTGTCATGTGTAATCAATTTTCCAACCATTTGTGTGCAGCTGCTCCAAAGCACCGACAGTTCGTATAGTTTGTCAAGGTATGTATATCAGAGGCCCCAGGTGTAAAAGCAGTTGAGATACTAGAGAAAATTCGTATTTTTTTGACTTTTGATCTGAATATAAGTCAAAACATCAAAGGAAAACAACACAGAATATGTGACAAAGAGTGCTTGCCTTTACTTTTTAAAGAGAAACAATATATAATATATTTACTAATAGAAATTGGTGATAGTCTTGTTGTACATAGTTGTTAATATTGTTGACATCAAGAGTCTGAGATCGAAAAAGCTTTACTTCATAAACAACTTTCGTGGTGTACTTTTTTTTCAAGTGGGTAAACTTATAATACATATACATATATATAAATAGAAACCAAAGCTTAAAACTACTTATGCAATTATTATTACTCTGTAAAAAGATCCTCGTCTTGTTCATATTGTGAATAATTTTGCATCAGAGTTGCAACAAAGTTATATCCTTGAACCACTCCAGATGCCGGCAAGTTGAACATAACAACTGGTTTACACAGTCAATGTCAAACTGCCGTCTCAATTATCCAACAATTTCAGCAAATTATGCGCCAAACATCCCAAAAAAAAGACGAAAAATGTGTGTACTACAAATTTAATTACATGATAAAGTTTTAGCAACTTTCTCGTAGAGAGAGAGTGAGAGAGATTAAGAAGACAAGACAGAAGCGTTTTATGTGCTCAAATTGAAAATGGGATAAACATTGCGCATATATTTTATGGCACACAGTGCGTATGATTGACATTAAAAAATTAATTATGCAAAGCGCAGACAGACATAGAGAATGATAGAGACAGTCAAATAGACAAAAAGACAGACAGACATACAGCAAAAGTCGTAAACCTAGAGGCAACTTTTGCAGCCAAACGTTGAGTGCGTTTGTGAGTGCTCAGTGAGTGCTGACTGAGTGCATTTGAATGAATGAGTCTGGCGTGAAACACAAAACGTGCAGTGAAATGTGTTTTTTGAAAAACTTTCTGCGTCACTTTTCTCATTTGGCAAATGTGCCAAGCGGGGCCAAAAGCCGTAGCCAAAACGAGGCCAAACAAAACTTTGCCTCTCTTCTCTTTTTCGACCGCCACACACGTCGTATGCGCAATGTCAGCATCAAACGACCCTAAAGTCAAGTTTTAATTGTTTCACGAATTGATTTAAAATGCTGCCGCTTCACAATGCGCAATGGCTGGCATTCATTTAACCAGCTGCCTTGGCTACTTCATTAATATGTCAGGCGTCTGCACCCAAACAAGGCCCTAAATGGCCGCGTTCGTGTAATCAGCAACAAGGAGGCGTGATTGACAGGGACAGCCAAGAGGATACCGAAAGGACGTCAAGGGAATTAAGGCACAGTTTCATTCACTGTCACACTCTCCCTCTCTTCTCATTCACTCTTTGGCATATTTTATTTATGAGCCAACAGCTCGGATGAAGCTGGAAACTCAAGTTGACGCTGGACAGGAGCGTTGTCTGTGATTGCGGCTCCTGATGCTCAGTTTCTTCAAGTTTCAATTAAATACTCTGATTTTTGCAGTCGCATTTTCTCTCCTCAGACAGTGCTTATTATTTTTATTTTTATTGTTATTTTACAAAAAGTCGGAGGCGTGCCATTTAATTGTCGACATTCAACCAGAGACTGAGCCAACAATTCAGCTACACGGCGTATACTTAATTGAGCGTTTTGTTAGCTTAAACTGTTGTTGTTACTTGTTTGTGTTGTTGCTGTTTGTGTTTAATTAAAGGGCGTGGCTAGCTGAAATCAATGTAGTTTATGGCTGGCACAGAGAGCAAATGGGCGTGTGATATGATTATGCAGTCAATTGCTGTTTTGCTAATAAGATTACGTGCAAATTAAAGGGGAAAATCTCCTTGATTGCAACAACATGATATTTTACATTAAGAGTTAGAGAAGTTTTTAATTAATGAAAATTGTTGCATCATATCTTTGAATATACATTGAGCTAGAGATGAAACATAGGCTCTACAGAAAAATTTTGTTTTGTGTGAAGTTAATTTGAGCAATTTCATATTTTTATTAAGTTTAAAGCGCTGTAGATATTATTGTTGTTATAATTAACATTTTCCTTAAATTAACAGAAGTCTCTTCAATCTTCTCCTCTTATTTATACATTAACCATATTTCTTATTGTTAGTTTTGGTTCTTTTAAGCTGTTCCAAATTTCTTTTCATTTATCATTAAGAGTTTCTCAATGATTTTAATAATTTCAGCTTGCAATTAGAAAATCCCTCACACCATATGTTTCTAACATAAGAGTGACTTATTCATTATTCTATATCTATTCGTTTTTGCCTTAACTGCCATTACCTACTACCATATTCTGCAATCTTAAAACCCTTTCTCAATTTCTTGTCACTTCTAATTAACACATTGAAAAATTAATAAACGACTCAACTGACCTCAATTGGAACACGGCAAGGAGAGCCGCAGTCTCTATAGCCATCTCATGTCTTACCACTCCCTCTTCCTCCTATCACTCTCTTCTCTCTCTTTCTCTCTTACTGTCTTTCCATCCTTTCTCAGTTTGAGTTGAAAAATTGAGCAACGAATTCCTAGAATATTTTTAACTGTTCCATTAAAATTTCATAAGGCCAAATGAAACATGAGAAATACATTTTATGTGAACTGCCAGACTGCCAATCAAATTGTAATAAATGCAATTAAATATTTTTGGCTGTTCAACAATTTGTGGAAATAAACCAGAAAATGTCGAACTATGCAAGTACTTGAGTAGGAAACAGATAGAGGCAAGAATATTCGGTTAGTGAATACCCTGGACTTGGAAATTGAGAAAGAAAAGTTGAATGGATCCCTTAAATATTACCGGGTGTATTCTTATTAGTTGAATAGTTCCTGTTACAGGATCTCTTACATCTGTGTTTAATTCAAAACCTTATCGTTAATGGCTTCATTCTTTAAGAAAAATACACCTTAAAAATGCAAGCATTCAAATTTGTAGTCTACCCTTTACTACTTTAAGGGCTGCAGGGTATTCAAAACAGTTAACTTTTGTTACCTCACTTATTCTCACTTACTTGCGGAGACTGTGGATATCCATGTGTCAAATGTTAATGCAGCTCGAGGTCGAACTTTGGATTTGCATTTCGAAGGGGCACTTAAGCCGACAGGCAGGATGTCAGAATGCCAGGATGGCAGGACAATGGGATGGCAAAGGATGTCAGCATAAAAAAGCATTGCACAAATTGGCCTGGCCACAGGCATGCTGTCCATGGCGGCCATTTTGTAATAAATTTAACAAAATGTCGTCGTGTTGTGTTTCCTGTTTGGCACTTTTGTGAAATATGTGTGCCACACACACACGACATCCGCTTGTCACACTCTCAACTCTCTACTTTTCACTCTCTCTCACACTCCGCTATTGTTTATTATTTCAACTATGAGATAAGGCGACCGCTGCCACGCCCCCAAACAAGCCCACATATATTTGCATAAAAAGCGTTCGTGTTCTTGTTGTTCTTATTGTTGTTGTTCCAGGCATTCAGAAATCAAATAAAACAAAAACTCGACGAGCTAAAGAAGAAAAAGATGTAGCAGGGGAAGTCAGTTGTCACAGGAGTCTGCATCATCATTCCTTCAGCTGCTTTATTATTGTTGTAAATTTTTGTTATTTATCTTATAATTATGCAAATGGGCTGAGCCACAGTCAGGCAGGCAGCCAGGGAGCGAATGTCGTCTAAACTTGTCCCAAAATGCGCTGCGTGTGCCACAACACATTTCCACTTTGCATATTTTCTGTGGCACACATTCTGATGTCAAAAAGCCAAAACAACTTAAGACAGTTAACGGATTTTTTCAAAGTCGAACAGAATATTCAAATATTTCGAGTGTATTTCATCAAATACATCCACTGTATGTATTGTGAACATGGACATGTCAGCAAGAGACTTTAAATTGCGACTCCAATTGAGTTGAGTATTTTATAAGATGAACTAGCTTTAGAATTTTCTGTTAGACAGTTTCAAATCGAAATGTTAGTAACATGTTTTCTTATTTATTTATGTTAGTGATTAAAATTGTAATCCAATAAATCAGCAAGCCATCCAAATATAAGATTAAGGAAGTTGTAAATGCTTCTGAGAAACGCTTTCAAAATATGTATCGCTCAACAAAATAAAAAATATAAAAAGAAATCATTAAAAATTTTTATTATCTCTGAAAATAGACAAATTAATAGTAGGAAAATAACATTATGCATCTGAAACCGTAATGCCAGTAGTTTACCACATCAAATACTATTCTCTCTTAAATTACCTCTTTAATTTAAATGCCCACAATTAAATATCAACATAATTAAAATCATTTTCGTATCGTTTCCAGCGAGTTGAATTATAAGCTCAATTTTATATCAAGTTGTTTATTCAATATTTGCTCAGTAACGAGTTTCTTTGCATTTGTTTTCCTTTTGAATTGTTTTCGATGTCGTTGTTTGGGTTTTTGAAATTAAGTTCGGTGTGTGGTTTCTGTTTTGCTTCGTTGCCAAAATAACAAATGTAATTATTATGCCCGGCGACACAAAAGTTGTCCCAGCTCTACATCATCAATAGTTTCATTATGATGATGTTGCAGAAGACGATGATGATGGTGATGATGAGGCCTTTCAATTAACCGTAATTCAATTACATATGTTTAGTCCCAGTCTACGGCATATGGTAGCACAATTAATTAGCAAATGTTGGTCAAGCAGCTAACACAACTCAGGGTTATCAGAGAGAGAGAGAGAGAGAGAGAGAGGGGGGGGGAGAAATTGGTTGGGTTAAAAGAGCATTGGAATGCCGTCTGATTAGCCAGTGGGGCTTTTGTGATTTTCCAATTAACTGTAGACTCTTCCCTTCTCGCACAGAAAAAGGCCAAAAAGCTATCGAATCGAATTTGAAATGCAAATGCAAAAGGACAAAGTCATTGGGGAAATCCACTCGGGGACCAAAGAGAGCCAGTGCCAACATTTGTTCAATATGTGAAAATATTCTCCGACTTTAGGATATGTTTTCTTTTTTCTATATTCCGCTTGCTTTTTTTTCTGACGTAATTCAAAGCCAACTCTCCTTCAATGTCTGCAGCTTTATACTTTTTTCCCTGGATTTCCCCTAAATTAGGCATAAGACAGAAAGAGAGAGATACGTAGCATAGAGAGAGATAGAGAGAGTGAAAGACTGAACTCTGTGTTGTGTTGTGACATGTCGTGTTTATGGGATTTTGTTACTTTTGGGTTCGCCTGAGCTGAATCCGAACGTTTGCTTGGCCTTTTTCTTTAGAAAATGATTTCATTTTATTTTGAATTTTTGTGAAATAAGATATTTATTTGCTTCTTAGTCGCTTTTTGCTTGCCTTTTGCAAATTGTCAAATAAATAGATGGTGGGTTCATTTCGTTGGTTTCCTTCTTTGTCGCTTTGTCAGTTTGTCAATTTGCCCTGAAGTCAATTGCTTGACTCTCTACTCTAGATATTCTACTCTCTTCTGTGGTGGATACCTTGGGTCAGTCCTTCGCCTTTGGTTTTGGCTTCAAATCCCATTCACATTCACATTTGTCTGGCTTTGTGTGCAGTGTATTAAAGATTTGTCGAACGGCAAGAGAGAATTAATTTGCAAGGTATTAAAAAGCAAATTCAATAGAATTGGGGAAAACTGGTCAGCTGGACAGCTGGACAATTGGATCCTAAGTCAAGACTGGGCCTTTGACCCTTTGTTGTGGCTATCTGAGAGACATGTGAGATTTAAGCAGTTTCTTTCCACTTTGCACTGACTGAAAATGTTCATAAAGATGTGATAATAAAATGTATCTTGATTGAAAAATAAGCTTGAACTATGTATGGTCTCTTGAAGTTAAAATAAGAGAGAGATGATAGAGTTTATACTCATACCTTTTTTTTACCAAAACCTTAATTTTGACTTTGTGCTAATCGGAAATTTATTTCCTTTCGTTTAGCTACTCTCCACCCCTTCCAGGAATCGTTCTCAAACTGCAATAATTTTCTGCATTCAGTTCGCTGCTCTCCAAATAATTATCGCTTAATGATGTGCACAAGCACAACAACCACTACAACAATAACTGCAGCAACTTTACATAAATTTTCTGCTCTTGGCACTGGCGGAAAACTTTTCCTTTAACTCCTCCTCCCTTGGACTTTTCCCTATTACAACTGGAAATCAGTTCAACGAACTGCCGCTAAACGATTTGGCTACAAATGGTTTTTTACATACAGCAGCATAAAAAATCATTGTTAATTTAAAATATGTAAAATTCAAGTATTAAACGTAATTGAATTTTACAAAACATTTTGACTGCAAGTAATGCAAACAGAAATTTTGTTAATATCTAAACACTTTTTCTTGAATACTTATTAGCTCCTATATAAAAATTAACTGATAATAATTATAATTCTATTGTTACTAATTTATTATAATTAATGATTTAATTTTCATATTATATAATTTATTTAAATATTTATATATTAAACAAAAATTATAAATAATTATAACTTACAGCAATTTGTAAATGAAACGCAACTCATACCTTTAAACTAAAGCAACTTAAAATACAAATAAATTTATATTTTAAAAATATAAATTTAACATTTTTTAAAGTTATTTAAAAGTTTTTTTTCAATCCACCATTTTATAGCAATAAAGACAGCTTTAGAAAATTACTTGCTTCATACATGTGAGGCATCCAGTATTCAAAAAACTTTTGTGTTGCGAAAAGTTTTCGGCAAAACAATTTAATTTATCAAATTATCTCGAAAGTTTCCAAGATAGATGATATTTATACTGATCAAGAATGTGTGCAACTTAAAAATTCATAGTTTCTATTTTCCGTCTCACTTTTCACTAATTACAGGGCAGTCGGTAGTCTATAAGCATCACTCGTCTGATGATATAATTTGACATAATTTAAAGTCATTAGCCTATTCACACAGAGGGCAGTCTTATCATGGTATATATAATCTAACATCAACATCGTAGAAAGCTTCAAGATAAGATATCAGCAATCACATTATAGGTTTTGTTGCCATTAAGCAACAGCAGCAACGTATTTTTAAAATTTGATGTTTGTTTACAAAATTTTAGGTAATGTATTTTGAAATTTGATTCCACAACATCTCTTAAAACTAGACAAACTAGTTTTGCCATCAAACTTAAGACTGGTATGCAGTTTGAAACAATGTTTACGAAATGCATATAGTGATTATGCAACCTTTGACTAGAGGTATATACTAACTAAAATTGAATTAACAGTTCCAGAGCAGAGAGCGAATAAATTAAAGTAAATTGTTTGTATCCGTTCAAATTGCAAACAAAATCTCATTTGTTTTATTCAGTGTAAGCATTTCAAGCTATTTACTCAGCGACTATCGCTCACTCGCTCAGTATATTTTAGATTATCAGAGGTAAAGTAGAGATAGAAATACTGTAGAGACAGAGCTACAGTAGAGTCAAAGTCAGATCGCCGACAGTTGTATTTCAGCTGTTGAACGTAGTAGAGGTACAAGTAGATCATCAAAATGAGTTACGAGCAGTGGGATAATGATGAGGAACTCAAATACTTTCGGGAATATCTTCGCATACCAACCGTACATCCGGATCCCAACTATGGTGGGCTATACATATATTTTTTTTCAAATTCTTTATTTAAAATTTATAAAAATGCGCAGAGCCCGCTGTGGATTTCCTAAAGCGTCAGGCTAAAGACCTGGATTTGCCCGTATCTGTCTACTATCCCTTCGATAAAGCAAACCCCGTCTTAATTATGACATGGACGGGACTGGAACCGGAATTGCCATCCATTTTACTTAATTCTCATATGGATGTGGTGCCCGTATTCCCAGAGAGCTGGACACGACCACCATTTAGTGCTGATATGGATTCTCTTGGTAATATCTATGCTCGTGGTGCTCAGGATATGAAGTGTTGTGGCTCTTGGTATTTGGCAGCCATCAGGGCTTTGAAACGCTGTGGAGTCAAGCTCAAACGCACCATACACCTGTCATATGTGCCAGGTATGTTCTAAAGGTGTAGATCATCTATAACCTATTCTAAATATGGGTCAGTGCCTGTTTGTGATATACTTGTAAATTTAATGTTATTATATTTAATTAATGCTAACCTACATCACTTAGATGAAGAAATGGGAGGTCGCCGTGGAATGCGTGTATTTATCGATACCGACGACTTTCGTAATCTGAATGTGGGATGTGGAATCGATGAGGGACTTGCCTCGGCCGGAGAAGAGATTCCACTTTACTATGGAGAGCGAACCGTGTGGCGTAAGTAGAACTAAGTAAACTTAATAAATTTAAAATACAGAGATCTACATTTTATTTACAAATCTAATAGGAATGACTTTTACGGCAAAGGGCAATGCTGGTCATGGTTCCTTATTGCTTGATAATACAGCAGGTGAAAAGATAACCTATATTCTAAACAAAATGAATGCATTGAGACAGACACAGGTGGATCGTCTGAAGAATAACCCAGAATTGACAATTGGCGATGTGACGACCGTAAATCTGACTAGACTCGGTGGTGGAGTCCAGAGTAATGTGGTGCCACCACTTTTGACAGCTGGTTTCGATACCCGAATTGCTCTGGATGTTGATATGGCCAAGCACGAGGATCAAGTATGTTTTGGAATATTTTTTGAACAATAGTTTTAGATTAATTTCTTTGATACTTTTACCTCAGTTGTATAAATGGTGTGAGGAAGCAGGCGGCGGTATTGAGATTGACTTTGATCAGAAGCATCCATATGTAAAACCCACTGTCCTTGATAATAGTAATCCGTACTGGGTGGCCTTCAAGAAAGCAACAGATGACTTGTAAGATGAGTTCATTTATTTATAACTTCGTTTAACTAATTGTTATTATTTCAGAGGTCTGGTTATCAAACCACAGATCTTCACTGGCGGCACCGATAGTCGTTATTTGCGTAGGGAAGGAATTCCTGCATTTGGTTTCTCTCCAATGCACTACACTCCCGTCTTGTTACACGATCATGATGAACATATTAACGCAGATATTTACCTGAAAGGTATAAAAATTTATGAGAGAATTATTGCAGATTTGGCTAATGTTTAGTTCACAATATATGCAAAAACAATCAAATTTACAAACTGCTATAAAATCAAAAAATAGAAAATTTAATATAAGTAAAGAAATGGAATAAATATTTTTTTAATATTTTACTAAAACCATTGTGTTCATTAGTCTTAACAGAATATCTTCCACTGCTATTATTAAAGTAGTTCTGCATTGCGATTCATGTAAATCTATCGTTGTTATCGCTATTTTTACACAGCCACAAAAGTTCTCCTCTTCTCCATAATTCGATTGTATTTTAAAGAAATCGGATTGCGGGTATTTCAACTGATCAGAGTGTAATTAAATTGAATAAATCTTTCAACCTGACTTATGACTTAACAAACAATTTACTTTCTGTATTCAATTCTTGATTAAGGCAAAGCTTATGGATATAACTCAATGGACTGAGCTCAACATATATTTAAAGCAGCATATGGTATACCCTGTAAACACACTTTGTCGGAAAAGGGGTACATTAAAACCAGCTTTCCAGTAAAAATAAATAATTTTTAGCTCTGAAAGACTCAGAATGCAATCAAAAAATATTATTCATAATCACAAATATATATTAAATTTGTACGATCCAGGGTATAGATTCGTAAGCAATTTGCAACTAGAGTTTGTTATTTATTCAGCTTTTGAAAATTTAAAATTCATTTAAATTCCCATTAGCTGACGGCCAAAATGACAAATTGAAATGAATTGTGAATTCTGAACTCGGTTTGCCGATGTTTGCATTCGTTTTATACAATTTGCGAACCGGTTGAAATGTGAATTATAGTTAATTTCTTTGGAATTATTTAAAGCGCCGCCAGCTGCCAGCTTGAGAGCTCATCAATTACGACCCAGCGGAGAGGACATCATGGGAATGGGTGGAGTGAAAAAAAACTCAATTAGAGCGCTAATTAATTTATTTGCTTAACAAGCCATGTTTGGCCGCAAACTCATTAAGTTGTCACATGTAATCAGCGTACAGTTTGTCCAAATGAAATAGGGGGGAAAAAAGGGGAAGCCCAAACTCAAAGCTAAAAACTAAAATTGAAACTAACTGACCAGCTCCAGCACAGGACATAGACATGCAGCTCCACAAGGACATGGACAGTGAACAAACTTTGCAACATTGCAGCCGCTGAACTTTTAAGTGAGTGACTTATTTTTTCGTCCTGCCAGCTGCCAGACAGCATGACGAGAAGGGAGAAAGGGATGAGAAGAAAAGAAGGAAATGATGAGTTTGCGAATGTAGATAGTTGCAAACTCCCACCCCGAGAGGAAACTTTTTATCGATGCCAACCAACCAAAGTGTCGTCATCATCTGCTGCCTTTGACAAAATACAAACACAAGGCTTCAACTCAATTGAGGTGACCAAAAGTCTAAGAGGGTTACTCGAAATAGTTCAACAATATCTTAACAAAGAGTGCAAGGAATTGGGAATTGAATTGTTATAATTATTAGCTACATTTCTAAGAAAATGAGATGTATAGTTATAATTAGCTACAAATCAACTGGAATTAAACATTTTCTTCACATAACTTAGAGTCCTATAGAGTTTTAATCAGGTGCACCTAAGAAATCTCTAGAGACTTTGTCTCCATCGACTGCCTTAAATGTAATTTAAATATCGAAAAAATGCATAATTAGATGTACAAATTTTATACAATACATAATGTCTTTAAAATGAACTTATGCATTTGAATTAATTTTAAAAATTATTTTTATTTTAAATTACAAAGTTAGAGTTTTATTATAGCTTTTAACAAATATTTTGACTTGTGGAATTGGATACTACTGTCACGTAAAGACAGCTAAAGACAGTCTTTTGGTTTTCATTTAGAAGGCATCCCTCAATATTAACTAATTGTTATAATTAAATAAATATATTATTTAATCATGCGGCCAAGTGTTTGAGCCACCCTCGCAAAGCACTTAAAAAAGGTGCTCCGCACCGTTACATTATAATTAAAAACCCACAAGTTTTTACTGTCCATCATTAGAAGTTCATAATGACAAGGCAAGTGACACGTGTAAGTTTCGGACATAAAATTTGCCACGGCCAAGAACTATCTCTCTTTTTTCCCGCCCTTTCTTTCCCCTTCAGTCTTTTTCTCTATTTTTCTCTCAATATCTTTAGGGTCTGTTCATGAGAAAGTTTCCTGGCCACAAAATTTAACTTTGGCCATGGATAATTTTGTCAAAATGCAACGTTCGATATGAAATGGAGACCAATATGTACTTGAGGTTGGAGTCGCTTTTGGGTTTTAGGTTTCTGGTTTCAGGTTTCGGGGTTGGGTTGGGGTTAGGGTTTTGTGGCATCTTCATGTGGGTGGCATGTGGTGCAAATTGTAGGACGGGGGCATTGTGTGTGCGCTGCATATTGATGACGTGATTTGCATTTGAATGTGCAGCCTTCATAACGCTGTCGACCCTGGTAAGGGGCAGGGGCAGGGGCATGCAACATGATTGCTGTTGTTGCTCTGGATGTTGTTTTTATTATTGCTGTTGTTGTTGTTGTTGTTGTTGTCGTTTTTGCATATTGCGCTTTGCAATTTTCACACGTTGATAAACTTGTTTCAACGTTGAACAGTTGCAGTCGTCGAACGTGTTGCAAGCTCACCTACTTCACCTGCAGCGGCAACGGCAACCACCTGGCGGCACCTGGCTCCTTGCTGCCACCTTGCTGTCTCCTGTCTGTTGTTTATGTTGTTATCCTGGCTGGCGCTTATTGTTGTCTGCCTCATCATTGGCGTCGTTGTGCCATCCTGTCGTTGCCCGGGCAAATTTGTTTTTTAGCAAATGCGTTTAATTGGCAAAAAAGGATGCCACGTCAGAATACTCCAGCTGCTGCCGCTGCTGATGCTGTTGCATGCAACATTTGTTGCATAATTTCGTCATCAACTGCTGTCACATCCTGTTGCCACAACCATTGTCCTTGCTGCCTAATTGCAGCACCTCTAGTTTGTGTGTTTGCTCGACTTTCCTTTCGCAAATTGAAGCGACATCGAACAACGCATCAAATGCGATTATTACTGTTTCCACGTTTATCGAACTACAAATTGGAAGCACCGTTAAAATGGCAACACATTTTGGCATTTTCACAAACATCAAATACGTTTTACGGCAACCAAAATCAGGCTATTTGCATTCTTATTGGGCAGCGCTTATTATGGAAGGGATAACATTACTGTTACGATAAGTTGGTAGTTCTGATTACTTAAGAGAGAGAAGTTGATAATACATATAAACTTTAAATTATCTATTTTTTTAAAGAAAAACTGTGACAATGCAATTCTCTAATAAAAGAAGGAGCCATGGAATTTTCGTACTTACAAAGTAGACAGCACAAAAAACAAATAAAATAATTGAAAATTTTTAAATTTGTGGAAAGCTCTTATAGGATCACCCTAACGATACGATTATCATATTATACAATACTGTTTTCTCCTTCTAATCAACTAGTCAACACGTGCTTATCGATCTCTGGGAATTCATCTACAAAACACAAGCTGAAAACAACTGATAATGAAATGTTTGCATTTCAGATATTGCTGCAAAGAAATTCTGGTAAACAACTTGTTTACCATTTGAATTGCTAGCTCTTAAGTAGTTCCAATAGATTTTTCTGGTCATAAATATTGCTTTTATTAGTCAATAGTACTGCTGGAACTTGCTTTTCTTACATAACTGTTGTAATTTGAATGATAATTGTGATAAGTTACAATAACAACTTATAAATTCATTTCAAAGCAAGTAAACTATTTATGAGAGGAGCAAAGAAATATTCAACTTAGTTTACAATATAAAAGTACAACGATTTCTTAATCAATTAAAGGTAATATTCAAATATATTTCTATACTCAAAACAAATCAAGTAATTTATTGAGATAGTCAATGAAATATACCACTTAGTAGACAATTAAAGAGCTCAAGGATTTTTTAACCAATTAAAGGTAATATTCATATATTTTCCTCATCATCTATGTGCTTTTGTGCACAGCAGTTTGTCGGTCACAAAAGCATTGTTCAAATCAAATTTTCCCTTTGAGCTTGGACGCTTTTCACCGCAATGCAAAGGTTAAGTCCATGGCAGGCAGGAATTGCCATATAACGACTATTCGCAAAATGCGATACCATGCAGAGCCTTTGTCTGGCGCCAATTTGCTTCACAATGCAGCAAGAAGAAAGGCTCCTACTTGAGCTATCCCCCTCTCTCCCTTCTGCTTTCACTGTCTCTCATTCTCTTTATGTGTCTCTCTCCTGGTTGCAAGAGCACCCGCGGCGTCAGCTCAGGTGTAGCACTCAATAAACAACATAATGACCAGAGCTGACCGCAGGGACAACGAATCGGCAGGAGGCAAGACATGGTTGGGGGTTAAAGGTTGCCACGGACGCTGCTTGAGCCGCATAACTCATGACAAAGAAATTACGGTGCGAGGGCAATAAAAAAAGTTTTTGCCGAGCATGAGCTATGGGACGAGTTGGGACGCTTCCCATTATCATTGGTCGTATTAAAAGTTTTGATGTTGCTCAAATTATTTCGGGAAATTGATGCCCAAGGATTAACTTTGCCACAGACAAAAAAGCAGAAAACTGGAGACAAAAAAAAAGTAAAGGAAATATAATAAAGGACATATTTTGACTGCGGTCGTTCGCAAGTTTGTTTGCCCTCCTCTCTATCTCGTTTTCTCTCTCATTTCTCTCACTCTCTGGCTGTGGGGCACATCAAACAAACAGTGGATCACACCGCTGGGAACTGATGTGCCTGATGTGCTCTGTGTGCCACGCCTACTGACAGCTTGCCACTTCCACAGCCACATGATGATGAGCAATGATGATGAATTCCTTGCCTTTTGCCTTTGCGGTTTTCCTCTATGCAAGGCGATAAATTTGCTGCCGTGCCAGCAAAAAAAACAAAACCAAAAAAAGTAAAAGGAACACTTTTTGTGTGTGTTTACTTTCATGTACCGTACTCTCATATAGTTTCAGTTCCCACGCGCCAAATGCTTTGTGGACTCACCATGCCCAGTTATACATCGGCTTCCCTCGGCTCTTCGGACTGACACACCACTCATCAGCTGGAAGCGATTCGCGTAACTTTCGCCGACCCCATCTCCCAATCCCTTCAACACATATATCCCAAAAAAACTTGATGAAACAGCAACTTTTGGACTCAGATGAATATTAAATACACTAACTTTCTATTTGCAATCTTGAGTTACCGAATATGGAAAGCAATTATTTGATATTATTTTCCAAAATTTAAAAATTTTTTTAATTAAAAAAATCATTTACAATATTGTGTAGAGATATACCAAATTTATATTATTTTTTAAAATGGCTAGTAATACCATCAAAAATTCATACTTTCATAGCACACATAAATTCTGGCAATATTGTATAATAGGATACAAAATAAAATAAACTAATGTTATTAAAAAAAAACATTTGTCTAACTCAAATATTTTAATCCTATAGTTAGTTCATGAAAACGTTCCCTCTTTTATACTAAAAACCAGTTCCTTGACAAGCTTCCCTATGTATTACATCACCAGTTTGTTATTCGTTCTATAAATATTCTGCAATACCTTCAACAAAGTGTATAAGTGTACAGCAAATGAGGAAGACGAAACTTGCCATTCGCTGGTTGCATTACAAAGAAGTTTTCATTTCCCAACGCGGCCGCAGGACATTATTTCTTTTGTTGCCTCCTTCTTTTCTCCCCCTACCACGATTTAGAAGACCTTGCGGCATGTCAGGCCATTCCCATGAATGTCTTTTCCTGCGTGCACCTTCCCCTCTTCTGTTATTTTCTTTTTCTCTTTTTTGGTAGCTGTTTTTTATGTGTTTTTAGTTAATCGCTTTCTGTTGCATTTCCCACAACTTAAGAGATAAAGTTGTAGCCCAAAAGTTACGACAACATAACTCAAAAAACTTAAGATTTGAACAATTACTCACTTTGAAATATTAATCACTTCATAATCCAAATAAAAGTTAAATATATTTGATTGATTGTCTGGTTAAATAAAAGAATGTGTTCTTAATAGGAAGCAAAAGTGATTTCCTAATCGGACTCAAATAAGTTTTTAATACAGTAATTTTTGGTATCTGTGTTTCGATTTGGAATAAATTGAACAGAATTTCAAACAAGTCTGTGAAGTTTCATTATGCTCTGGGAACCGAAGGAATTAAGGACTTAAAGTTACCAAATGACTTTTATATATTGTCCTCATCTTAGTCTTAGTTTACAATCGTTAATGCCCTGATCAAGATATTCAAGCAGGAATATATTTTCAGACCGCTTAAAAATGTTGACTTTCACTTTTCAGCAAGTCTGTGGGAAAATCGTTAACAGGCAATCAAAACCGATGTAACTCATAGAACAATCACAATTTCTTTTGGCCATGCTTAACGTTTCGGCAATTATCAAATCCATTGCATATCTCTCTCTTTTTACTCCCCCATATGGATTACTTTATGGCATTGTTGGCTTTTAGGAGCTATCAGATTCATTTCTTCCATTTCCGTTTTGGTAAATATTCCAATTTTATTGCATTCTCTCCGTTGATCTGTTTTTATAGCGTTGCGCCTACAATGCGCCTCCTTTTCAGAGTCCTGTTCTTTTTGGGGTCTCTCTCCCGTTTGTTTTTTCTTTTCTTAGCCATGTTCGTTACGAGGTGCTAAATCAAGTTAACGTTTAAGTGGCCGTTTAGTGCCTATGTTGCTGCAGTCCTTCCACTCATTTTCCCTCCCTCTCTCCCCCTGTTTATTATTATTTTCCTTTTGTCATAAAGAGTTTTCTTGCATTGCCTTTTGCCGCTTTTTATTGACTGTAAACTTTATATTTTTAATATTTCCTTTATGCTTTTTCTTTATTTTCGTTGTTGTTGCTGTTACTTTGCAGCTTGTAATTGTTTTTTAAACAAAGTTTATAACTTTTATACAGTAACGTAACGATTCTTTATATTCTCAACTGCTTTGTTGTTCCTCAGCTTCATCTTGTTATTCTTAGGGGTATTTTCCTTTCTTCCAGCTTTTTTTTTGTTTCTTGAAATTTTAATTTGCTTGTCTGCCTTTTAATGGCAGTTCTTATGCAGTTTTTTTTGACGGTGTGTGCATTGAAAAGCGGAAAACTTCAATTGCATTTTCCTGCTTTTGTTTTTTGCTTAAGCGTACCAAATACAGCAACAAAGTAATTAAAAATATGGAAATTCCCTGCTGATTTTTTTAAGCACGTTTCAATTTGGATATGCACGAAAAAAGATACAAGAAATTACACTTAAAATGCTCTTACAAGAAATGATAATTAAAACTTTTCTATGTACTTTGTAGATAGAAGTCCATGAGTGTAAAGTTAATAAAGCAGATTGGCTTTGTTTTTTAACGGAAGAGACAGGAGAGAGCAAAATATAAATATTTTAACTTTTCAAATTAACATTGAAAAAGAAGCTGAAATTATCTTAAGCAAGTGAAACATATACACGATAGAGCCTTAAAATACAAATACAAATCTTAACCATTTTTTGTGAGTAAAACAAATTAAATTGCAAGGAGCTTAAATAAAATATAAGAAAACCATCTTATAGTTATTTTAAGACTTGTATTCTTTCTTGATAGATAATCTTCATTAAGTTTCTTTGAAGGTCATAAATTACAGCACCTTTAACGAGTTGGCAATTCCATCCCCCTGTTGAAATTACTTTTGGCACACGCAATTTCAATTTCGATTTCATTTCAATGCAAGTGCATTTCAATTGCATTTATGTAATCAACAAACAGAGCACAACCCAATCAAACACCCAACCAAACAGTGTTACACCCCAGTACAACCACATACACAGATATACACACAAAAACACACGCACTTGCAATGAAAAACTGTAGAATTGTGTTGCATTATTGATGCTCTCGTTGTTTTGAGTTGAATGAACATATTTTGCCTTGACATACATTGCATTGTTTAGCAAACAAGAGTGTCAGGACCTCACCCTTTCAACGCTTTCTGTACAGCCTCCTAACGCTCTCTTCGACCTCTCCTCTTCCCCATCCCCATCCCCAGCCCCATCCCCCTCTTTACGCTCAACACACATGTACAAGCGCTTGAGCCCATTGAAATCTCCTTCCCCTGTGCACACAATTTTTGTTCAAATAACACGAGCTTGTACAAGAAAACCAACAGTGGCATCAACATCAACAGCAGCAGCAGCAGCAGCAGCAGCGGCAGCAGCAACTTGCAACAACTAGCAACAACAATAATGACATTTTGACTGACAGACGCAACAGTAACAGAGGCCCAAAGACAGTTGGACATCGGATTAAGAGAGCGAAAGAGAGAGATATACAATGAGTGAGAGTTCTATACAACAAAAAACAAACTTAGAATTCTTAAGTCTTGAGGCACAACTTAAATATACTCTGCAATAAAAACAGAACAAGTATTCTTTCAACAATTAAAGACAGCAAGAGTTAATCATTATGATGTCTCTCTAAGCCGGTCATCACTTTCATGCATAATTCAACACTGTATCAACAACTCAAACCTTATTATTTAATAACTAATATACCCTATTAAGTGGATGAGTTTGGGTATCCGAATGGCGCTTACAAGGCGCGCTGACGACGATGTTCAAAACCTTGTCGGGCGCTTGTTTGGTTAGGCTCTTGTTGTTCTCAGGTTGTTTGTTATATGTGTTGATGCTGTTGTTGTTGCTGTTGCTACTGTTGCAGTTGTCGACATTGAAGTCTGTTCACAAATACTTAACTTGACGCTCGCTATTTACACATACTTGTTGCAAATTGTTGTTATTGCAATTAGAACTGAGAGATGTGGAGAAGGAAATTGTGTAGATAGTGAAAGTAAAAAAAAGGAAGTGAACACGATAGAGGAAGGATAGAAAATGGATGAAAAAGGATTTCGGTTTGGCTAGCTAATAAACCAAGTGGAGGTTTTTCAAGTTCCTTTATGTTCCAAGTAATTTTATTGAGTTAACAATTGAAGATAAAAATAAACATTTGTTGGCAATTGATGGAGAGATTGAAAGTTTGCCTTTATCTAAAGTATGGTTGTTGCATAAAGAAAACTTTAATTGACAAGTTGGAAAAGTCGACAAGTTTTCCCGAGTGTATGCAACAAACACAATTTAAACTTTTGCAATATACAACTTACTTTATTCGACAATATATTTAGATAATTATTTGACTTGCAAATGGGAAAAATTTCAAACATTTAAATATGTTTATTCCATTGATCGACATTATAAGAGGTTTTAGTGAATTTTTGATAAATTGCAATGAATTGGGAATTGATTTGACAGTTATCCATTGGAATTCTAAATATATTTTAATAGTTTTTAATGTTCCATTAGTTGAAGATGACAAAGCCAAGCAATTGCAAAAATGTAAACAACATTTTGCTTTTGTTTTTTGTTTTTATTGTTGCTAATTGATGCTTGAATAACCTAAATGGAATTTGATAGAAACCGAGTTCTGGGCTAAAGTTACGGCCAATTACAAAAAGCAATCAACCTTAAATATTGTTTTGACTTATAAATTCGTAAATATTGTAGGATATTGTAGCTATAAAAGTGCTGAGCCGTAAAGGATATTCGTATGTTGGCCAAGAAACTGCTTCTACATTGGGCTGGCTGACTGACTGACAGCTGCACTCATTGAGGCAATTTGCTTAAGTTACAAATTGAAATATTTGCATTTTATCTTAGAAATGCAAATGCTTCAACCCATGGCGTATACTTTTACTCCCACTGTTTCTCCTACTGTTTCTCCTACCGATTCTCATCCTGTGCAAAGTATCTGTGCAAACAATGCCAAACAAATTGGCTATTCAAATCCGCAGACAACTTACGCTCCTCCTGCCCTTTTACACTCCTCCACACGAGTTAAGGTCCTGGGAATGGGTTCACAATTTATGCGTTGGCCCCGACGCTGAATGCATTTTGCAATTTTCATGGGCTGCCAGCCATTTTTTGCCTCTCTGCTCTCTAGTTGGCAAGGCTGGCAGCAACAAAAAAAAAAAAACCCATTAAGATTACTTTCTATGGCCAGATTTGAGTCGCCTACATCTTTCCTCGAATGGTAAGTGAGACAGCAGCGCAGCGTCAAATGCAGAACTCAACTCTTCTCAAAGCAGCAGAAGAGAGGCCTGATGAGATTTTTGCTTCCTTTTTTTTTTTGCAGTAATACACATGCAAATAAACAGCAGAGTATGCAGGGTATGTGGGGCATGTGGCATGGAATGTGTGGCAAATGCAGTTGATATCAAACGAGCTACGTTGATTCGATACGGGGGCTATAAAGAAGACGATTGATGAGCTTAGAACAATGCAACTGGGGCAGAAGAAAAATGTCTATTTCATCTGTTTAGTACTTAAGATATCACCTGGACTTTTAAATGCCTGCAATTAAAAATGTCCTTAGACATACACGCACGTTTTAATTTTGCAATCCCACCAGTGCACAGTGGTTGATTTCATAGGCCAAAAATAAAAACACAAAAGTTTGAAATTGGTCACTCTTTGTCGAAAAAGTGCTGCTTAACATAGCAGTGAAACTAACTGTAATTTCATTTTTGGTCTCTCTCATTCGTACGCGCTACGAATAGCGAGAGAAGAGAGGCAAAAAAAACACGTGGACGTTGCAGTGAACGCAGCTTGAAAATTAGCTTTCACAAAAAAATTAAATTTTAATATTAAATCGTGTCTAATCATTGTCAAATAAAATGAATATTCAAAATAAAGGTATGTACTATAAAACTGTGTATTTTTTATGTCATTATGTGTTGTGTTATTGTTTTAAAGTTAGTGTCTCACCAGTGACCTGCCGAGTGGTGTATTTTTGTGTATACATAGATTTCAGAGAAAGAAAAATTTGTGATACCTGTCTTACCCTTTAATGAAACTTATTTATTAATACTAGTACATGTTTTCTTAGTCTATGTTTTTAATTTGAGCTGCAACCTTTTGCAACTTTCTGACTTATTATTTACCCAACGAATGTAAAACGATTCTTTCGAAACGTGTTTTTGAATTGTTAGAATAATTTTTTGTATAATATATATTTTTGCATTGTTTATTTTAATTTTGTATAATGTATTATAAAAGCTACTATATATTTGAACATCAAATTTTTATTTTATTTTGTATATAGATAATAAAATTAAAATAAAATATAATATATTAATAAGGGAATTCCTTACCCTGAAAGTATGCAATTGAATTTAGGTTTTAAAATGTTATTTTATAATATTTTCGGGCTTTAACGTATGGTTTTTGCCTTTGTTTTATAATTTTCTTAATGCTATTGGGCCTTTTTAGTAGTACAGAAATTTTCAGATCTATATTCCAACTGGAAGTATTTCTGGCCGCTTTTTCCTTACAAGATCAACCACTGTGCAGTGGTGTCAAGTCGGCCTCTTTTGGAAAGATCTCTCCCGTTTTAAGAGGTTTAAAGAATTAAATTAAGGAAAAACACTTAACCCAACAATATTCTTTATGTTTTGTCTTCTACCTGTTCTGATCGGGTTATTACATTAAATTTATTTTAAAGTCCTTCTTGTTTATAAAGGACCTTATTGTATTAAAAGCACTAATTTCCAAAAAAAAAACAATGTTAATTTAGACATTCTTCAAATACTTAAATCTATCCTATTACAAGCTACTTCTATAAATTATAAATGGAAAATGAAAATAAGGAGTTGAAGGCAAACTGAAGTTAAAGTTAAGGTAAACTTTTTTAACAAAGAAAATAGCTCAACTATTGAATATTGATAGACACAAATGCATCATTTGAATAACCACCATATCTCTATCATTGACGAAGTTCGATATGAATATTTTCTACCAAATTTTAATTTTTACAAATTCAACTTTTGTTATATAAAATTGACTACACTATTTTCTGACCTCAAATTATAATTTTATTAATAAATTATTTTCCAGCTTTTTTTGGTCAGCTTATCCAGTTTTCGTGTTGAGTAGTTGACATCACTAGCGCACATTTTCTTCCTTTTCTTTCCTTTCTTTTCTCTCGTCACAAGAGTCAAAGCGGAATTGCCAAAATTTTCGGGACTGTCCGCTGCATTAACTTTTTGATCATTGCTTAGATGACTTTGCAGTTTTGGCGCTCTCTTGTGGTGGCCATTTTGGGAACATAATCGGACGGTGGCCATTTTTAATTGAGCGTAAAATTGGTGTGAACATTAAGGCAAATTAAGCACTAAAGATTATTATTATTGCTTCCTCGATGGAGCATCGAAAAGTGTTCATATTTGATTAGCAGTGGCTTCTGCCAAGGTGCAGTAGAGAATTAAATGATATTAAGCTATCTTTTGCTTTATTTTTTCACTTAAAAAGAGCATTTGAATTTCGCTTCCTTTATAATTTCCATTTTTTTCAAATGCTTTTTCTTTTCCTCATTCTCTGCGGATGGCATTGTTTTTGGGCAAATTAAAAACTTTCGCGGTTGCTTTGGTTTATGCTCTTTTTCGTTTCGCCGCAAAACATAAAGACAAAAATTTTCAATTCAAAGGCAAATTGTCTTTTATTTCAAGCTCATTAGCTTTTAATGCAATTTCATGCGGCTCAACGCGCCTCAATTTTTGCCACGCGTAAATGTCCACAGAATGAGAGGACATTCAGATAAAAAGAGAGAGAGATAGAGGGAAATACATACAGACAGAAAATACATATTTATACGTACGTAAAACGTCGCACATCATTTGCATTACATTTTCATTTCATATGTGCAATTGTTGTTGTACCATATGTTTTGTGGATTTAGAAAATCGACTTTTGTCGTCATGAATTAAATTCTTTTCTCCATTTTTAAAGAGGCAGGAGAAGAAGAGGAAGGTGAACAAGAAGGAGAACACAAGACAAGACGTTCCTACATTTTATGTAAATTTTCTAAAATATTTATGGAAATGTACCATATTGTGAGAGGCTGCGTCAAAATGGCAGCCAAGTAAATACACATTTACATATGTGTGTGTGTACATATGTCTGTGTGAGTGTTGTATATCAGAGACAATCACACACATACACACAACATACACACAGACAGTCCAGAGAGAACAGACATCAGCATAAATTTTAAATAAATGCTACAGAAAGGGAATATTAAATGCTGTTTGTTGTTGCCTCTTTCTCTCTTTTTCGTGCTCATTCTTTGTGACTAAATGCAGCTTTTGGCTAATGTTCCTTAAGATACTGTAAAACAGCAGCACCATTTTTTTTAAGCAATATCAAAACGAAAGCTGATGCCAAAAGGTTGCCCTGCAACCTATTTAAAAGGTCAAAGCAGTTTAAACAACAGATCGAAATTAAGAGGCCTTAAGTTATCTCTGATGTTGTTATAATTCTTGAAAGTATCCTTAATATCGATGACGTTTGCATATTTCTTTCATCTTCTATCAACATACAAACCTACACATTTAAATGAATACTTTGCACATATGAATATTTAGAGTTTCAGAGATAGAGACAAAGTCCAACACTTTATTTGAGCTGAAGTTGCAGTTTTCCCTTTGTTGAATAAAAATAGAGTAAGAGACAGTGAGAGAGAGGGAGAGGGAAAGCAGCGGTATGCAAATGAATTTTCCAAGTGCCATGGCGACAGTTTTATTGAGCTTATCTGAGCTTCTCTATTGTGGCAAGAGAAAGAAAAAGAATATGGAGACTGACAATTGGCGTACGTGACGATAAAGTGAATGCTATTGAGAGTAGTTCATAACAAAGCTGCAAATAAGTGAAGCTTTTATGCATAAATAGGCACGTGTTTAGCTGATCATCAGTGCTTTCAAAAGTTCACATAGTATAAAGACCTGCCAAGTTATGTAGACAGTATAGTTGAAGGTGTAATGTCAGATAAAATACATATTTTATTTACACTTAATTCTCTCAGTTGTAGGAACTGTTTTCTTTTAACTGCACTTAAGTTTAATTGAATACCAATTGTGTGGCAATTAATTATTGCTTTGTGTAAAGTTTCTCTGCTTTTGTTGATTTGCCTTGCCATTCTCATCAGTTTGCTTTGTTTTCAACTTCTCTCAACCTTAGGGCAAATGCAAGACTTGGATTACATTTGAAATGTATTTTAATTTAACATCATTATTCACCCACTTTGTTCTATGTCAATATTTCTCACATCTAATAAAGTTTTACATGCTATCAAAAGTTATTCCATCTTAAACTACTATCAACAGACGATGCCACGCCCACTACCTGAAATAGTCTGCCCTTCTGCGTTCTGTGTACATTCCTTTACTTCGTATCAGTCTAATGCGCTTAATCAAATGTTTATCTTTCAGCAGAGCAGCTCTGCCCTTTCCAACCCCCTTCTCATCGTAGCATCCAATTTTCCTACGTTTGCGCTCTTTTCGTTTTCCTGGTTTTTGTGATTTTTCTCATTTATTTTCGTGCGCATAGATTATGTAAATTTTACTACTTTCACTTCGACATTTTCATTATGTCGAAAGCGGGAGACAATGTCTGTCTCTTTTACCTTACTGTCTATCTCCCTTTTTCTCTGGGAACGAAGCTTGAGCTAGTGAAAAATTACGCTCTCATTTTGAAAAAGTCAGAATTCGTATTTAAAATACTTGCACATAATTTATTTTCTCGCGAATACAAATCATTTCATTTTCGTGCAAGTCACGACGGCCCAAAAGTGTAGCATATCTTACGGCGCCATGCCATTAAAGGGAACACCGAACCCAGATCCCAGCATAGAGTTCTCAGTTCCCAGTCATCCTGCCTGCCTGACAGCAAGTCCATGCCTCTGATGATGGTTATATTACATTAACTGCAGCCAACAACAAAATAGTTCCGTGTGCCAAAAGTAAAATGAAAATAAAATGTAGCCTAAAAAAATAAGAAACGGTGCTTGTGTGTGTGTGTGTGTGTGTATGTGTGAGAAGGGAAGAAGGCACAGAGTGTAGCACAATGAATATGTAACTAGGAGGAAGTCAAGGGTGCTCGACAGCGAGATGCGCTGCGTTTAATGTCTATAGTAATTTGGGTGGAAAAACAACGATGTAAACTTTAGAGTGAGGGCATAATATTCTAATAAGCTTTGGGCACTGCGCCATCTAGCGCTTGAAAGCGGCATTAAGTGATAAATGCGTGCATAGTAAAAAGATGAAAACTGCACATTTAAAATAATATTTTGATGAGCTACAAATTGAGGAAAGGTAAACGTTTAAATAATATTTGTAAAAGCCAAAGGAATATAGTCAAATTATTTTTATTTTATAAAGGATTAACCAATGCAATCTCAAAGCCAATATGCTTATATCTGAGAAAAAGTGAATTTTTAAAATAATATGCTTTGATCCATAAATTTAGAAAGATATATATATAAATTTAACTAAGTCGCAAAGTTAATATGCTTTGTTTTAATATATAACTTGGAATAATTTTATTTATTTTAGCAACAAAGCAATGAATATTTATTACTTATTTCTGGGATGTTTTTAGGTCGACAATTTCAGGAATATTCATTAATAAACAATAGTATTTTTACTTTACCAACAAAGCCATGAATATTTATTACTTATTTCAAGAAAGACTTTACAGCAAACGGGGTCAGGAATATAGATTAATTCATAGGAGAATCTTTTAGATATTTAATTAAATTTAAAAATTAATATGCTTTATTTTTGGAGTGATGAATTTATGTTTGTATTAAGAGAATAATTTTATATTTACAATAATATTTTTATGAGGAATATTTATAAAATGTTTCGGGATGGATTTTTAGTTTAACACTTTGAACCACAAAGGTAATATGCTCGGCATCTTAAAGCTTATCCGTGCTTTTACTGGGGAACCAGAAACCCAGTCAAGTGTGGAGTAACATGTGCCAAGCATTTTGTTACGCCCATTACTGCGTTGTTATGTGGGCGTCTGTTTATGTGTGTGTAAAAGTGTGTGGGTGTGTGTGAGTGTGGCTTAGTGGTGCTCTCAGTGTTGTTGTCGGGGTGTTGGGTTGTGATATCTATGTGCTTATATGTGGGATTGTCTTCACACTCATTAGTCTAGCGCTAAAGTTGTATTTATTTTAATGCAGCCGACGCGGCGTATGCGTAATTAAATTTCATGTACCGACACAAATGAAACCAGGTTGTCTGAGAGTTGCACAGTGTAAATAAACACTCTCTGTGATGCGGGCTGCCCTATAGTCTAGGCATTTTGTATTAGTTGAGCAGTAATTGAAATTGTGAAAAGTTAACTGTTTGGAAATCCCCCGCATCCTATTCTCCACATTTACACAACTTGCAGGTTAAAGTTTTAACAAAAGCTCTTCAACAGCAAACTGTCTATTCAACTTGTTTGAGTGACAGTTTTGCGTTCAGGTCAAAGTTCAAACATGCATGCATGAAATTTGTGCCCAGCTTACATTTTGTTTGCATAAGGAACCTCCTTCAGGAGGAGCCGCAAACCAAATCAATCTCACAGCTGCAGTACCCTTAACTGTTATCTTATCAGGCATACAATCACTGTTGTTGTTTTCCCAGCTTGTTATTGTTGTGGTTGTTGTTACTGTGTAAATATCAACAACTGTCTGTCTGTCTGTCTGTCTGTCTGTCTGTCTGTCCGTCTGCCCCGTCTATCTTCCCCGTCTGGCTATCTGTCTCCTCGTGACAGACACCGGGGTTTCCACTCAACGACCAGCGGATCGACACTAATTGCTTGACCTTTTTTGTAACGTCTGTTGTTGGGGCTGCCACTGTGTTGACCTTTGAACGCGAGTCGACTTTTGCATGCATTGACGCAAACCACAGACTCTGACCCGCTGTCGACGTCAACAACATTGACATGGATAACCACTTAGAGTAAAGTAGAAACAGGCGAAAACCTCAACAATTCAAAAGTCCAAAGCTCAAAATCCATCTGAATTGAACAGTTTGAAAGCTGTTAACTTCACAAAGTCTGGCCTACTTTGTTAAATTGTGAAAACATTATTTGCTTTTAATGTTAGTCATTCTCAAGTGACCTGAATAAAATATTCTATTTGTCGAAATTTCATATATTTGAAAAAATTTGTGTACAATTTAGAAATTATTCAAAGTTAAAAAAAACTTATCAAATTTCGAGATTGAAATCTTGTCTTAAACATATTCCGTTTAAATAGATTTGATAGAAAATTTAAAAGTTTGGATTAAAGAATTTTTCGAGATTAAAGGAAGATATTTTAAGGACTCGAATTAATTTTAGTTTTTCTATATTTAATAGAGTCATCTCTGTTTTAATTTTTTTAATGTGTAGCTAAAGAATCAAAATCACAATCAATAAAGGAAAATTGCATGGGCTTGGATTATTTGTAGATTTTATATATTTAATAGAGTCTCAAATGTGTTCGTCTTTTTTTTAAAACTAATTTTCATGATTTATCTTTATAAATTGACACAACTTTCAATATTTCTCATATGACAAAGCAATCACAATCTGTTGTCAGTGTGGATGTGACATCGACAGGCAACGCAATCAACATTTTGTCAGTCATTGTGTTAACATTCATTTGTTGCCCCACAGCGTGTGACATTTGCATATTTATTCTTAACCCAAATCTAATAAAAACATTGCAGCAAAAGCGAATGCATAAATCAAGGAAAAAGCAGGAGAAACCAGGAGAACTCAGGTGGAGAAACAAAGGGAACATCAAATGCCAAAAGCCAAGCGCAATGTGAAATCCCACAAGTGCATAAATTTTAAGCATTTACCCAGGGTTATGATGCTCCCACAACCTGCAACTTGGAACCTGCAACCTGCAGCCTGAACATTCGCACAATCTCCTTCACACACACACACACACACACACACACACACATTCACTGGACACACCCCTACACACACACTCAACCACTCTGACACACACCTGGTAAGCCCCCAAGCCAACATTCTATACATATACAAATTTCTGCAGAGGAACAAGAATATCAACTTTAATGTGCAACGCGGCAATGAAAACAGATTCAAGATGCAACATGTGTGTAAGTCTATGTATTGGTGTGTGTGTTTGTTTGTGCTTCTTGCACCTGCTGAGATTTTTGGACATGCGGCGCATACCTCAACGCCAACTTATGGCCACATTTTTTGCCTGTTTTTATGCAACTTTTGCCATTTCTTGAACCCCCTACTACTTATCCTTGGGGGCACTGAGATTTCTAGGGACATAAAAATCCCAAAAAGTGCTGCTAAACTTTCGCTTGAGCAAATAAAAATGTGCCGTGGCAGCTGCAGCAGTTATTTTATTTTTCTAGGTGTAGGGAATTGTGGGAGAACGGAGAAAGGGATATGAACTCTCTGCCATTAGCCTGTGCCTCATGTCAACTGGAGTGGCAATAAGTGCCATGCATATTGTCGTAACCAGGTGACGCCACACAACCTGACAGCATAAACTGCAACTTGGCCTAGAAACTTGGCTTATTGGCAGCGTCTCTGACTCCCCATCTTTATCACTCGTCTTGCGATAACAAAAACCACTTAAGAAATGTTTAAGCCGTAGCGTAAAGTTTTGCTTAATCTTGTGGAACTTGTTAAGTTTTAATAACAAGATTCATCAGTCATTAAATTGTCAAAGTATTTTAATAATATAATAGTACCCCTTGTGATTCCCTTTCCCTTCTGAACAGTGCTGATCCACTATTGTAAACCTTTTAAGATTATTTTATTTCCTTTTGAAACATGCTTATAAGAAAATTGTGGAAGTATTTGTTCATTACAATACGGTATGTTCTACATGTAACTCAATATATAATCTAGTTCTGAATAAGGATTCATTCTATATAATTTATTTTTTACTCATCTTATATCCTGTATATTTTAGAAGATTTCTGTTCCATTTTAACAAATTTGTTTCATTCAACAATTATATTTGCTTATAGAGATAACACTTTGTTTATCAATTCAGTCAATCTGTAACTATATTTTTATAGATTTTCTACATATTTTACAAGAACTGTCAATTCAAAAGTTGTAATGTAAACAATTTTTACAATTTCAGCAAGTTTGTTTGGCTTTCTACAATATTCAGTAGCCCCCGTCATTCACTTGTAGTAGCTCCCCTTTTCCTATCAACAATACATGACCAATTCACACGATTTTCCTCATAGTTCTTTTCATTGTACTATATGAATGTGTGTTTCCCCTTCTCGATCCTTCCGGCAATTTACGCGCTAGTAACGATTGCATTGCAATTGCTTGACCCACATGTCATAAACAATAAAATATATTAAAATATATACGCGGCATATGGGGAAAGGACCCATTTAAAACAGGACAACAAGCCAACACAATGAACACAATGCACCACAAGGGGCTCTGCCTGAAAATTTAAACAAATTTTTACACATTTCCTGTTGCCCATTCTCGTTCTCATTGTTGGTGTTGTTGTTGTTATTATTGTTGTTGTTGTTGTTCATATCGCTGTTGCTGTATTTCGTTGCGTTGTGCTGCACTTGCAGCTTGACACAGTTCTCTACCACACCCATTTATTTGCAATGTCAACGAGAGTGCAAAAATTAAAAAAGAACATTGCTAGAATGTTGTAGATAAAAGTGCTGAGCCATGAGATGCGCTTGAAAGTGAACTGAATTTGATTTTAATATAAATTAATGAGCTAACGACGACAAATTGATATACCAATATAATATAGGAGGATGAGGAATCATAAAGATTCTTTGATATTCCCGAGAATGTTTTAAGATAAGCAATTGTGTGTTAAGTAATAAAACGAGTTGATGTTAACGTTTATTTCTTAAAAGAAAAAGTGTGTAATAATACATTAAATTGACTGCAATTCAAATTAAAATATTTTAAAAATAAAAATAAAATTCTATTCTGAAAAATAGGCTAATTTCGTTATGTTTGATATATTTATATATTACTAACTATGTCATATATTTTTGAAATGAGAATTTCAGCATCTCTCTCTATATACTTTGTAAATACAAATTTAACTTGTTTGTGTTAATGTATTCACTTGTTCATTATTATGCCCTTGATACCCATGTGTTCTTATCATACAGGGTATTAAAAGTATCCATTCTAGAGGCTCCAACTTGTTTCGGTGTCTCTGCTAATGGCCAGTACATGCTGCAGCCCATGAAATTTGCATGTAATTTTGAATAGCAAGAGGAAGACGAAGAATAAGTTGAGAAGAGGCGTGGCATTTCATGTATTCATTATTTCGACCAAAATTCAAGTTCTATTAGATACTCGTACTGTTGCTGTGGCGACCTTGTTGCAAAAGACCTTGAACCGAGAGCCCGTTGGTAATTCAATAGCGTTCCATGACAACGCCCTTTCGTTGTCACTGCAATTTTCGGTAATGATTTCTTTGGCTAATTAGCAATGGGCAATGGGCCAATGTCAGTTGTGGGAATGGCCAAATGGGCATGACAAATGGGAATGAGGGACTTTTAAATTAATTTCATTGGCCGCTGCCAAGTGATCCAATTAAAGCCAAAACTGGTAGACCACGTTCTGTATACTGCATTTTATTGGGTTTTAATTTCCGTTGTAGCCGCCTTGAAGGTGCCACACACACACACACATACATTTCAATTCTTGTGCAACCGCAAGGCGTGTGTGAAAATTGAAATGTCACCCATATCCCCATTTCTCCTTTACTTCTCTCTCTCTCTTTCTGATTTTTCTCTCTCTCAATCTCAATCCCATGCAGCATGCCATGTCGTGGTTCGCTTTTGCTGCTTGTCTGCCGTTGACAGTCATTGACAGCGACGAGGATGGGAAGGAGAACGAGGACGAGGACGAAAGCGAGGACAATTTTAAAGCGAGGAGGGCATTTGTGTTAGCCACATTGCATGCAGGCAATGTTGCATGCCGAGCTGCACTTAATGCTGACTCAACGCTATATAAGTTCTTATTTGCCAGGCGACTTGGCTTCCCTCGACTTTGCCATGTTTCGATACTTTCGCTTGGCTGAGAAACTCGTGCAACTTAATTTGTGCCCTACATCGGTCATAGCAGACACAGCAAAGACTCTAAAAAATATATGCAAATTTTAAACTTGTCTTTACAAAGAGAAATAATTAATTAGAAACAAAAGACTGTGTGAAAAACATAAACTCTCTTGTAATTAATAGTAGGGACTAGTGTAATAAATTAGAAGAAATCATTACACTTTTTACACCATTAAATTAAAAATAGTAACAGGTTTTTTGTATACTTAAATATTTCTTTGAAATCGAAATTTATTTTTTAAGTAGAGTCCAACATACAATTATTTTATTGCCAACTCAATAGATTGCAGAGTGTTTACAATTCGTTTTAATCTCAAATAGATTTTTTATAGCCAACTACAAGCTGTCGCCGAAGCCAACAACTTCCCCGTTTGCCCGCAACATCTTTAGCTGCTTTTTAGCACAAATCCTTTTTTGTAGTTTAAAACGTTTTCGACAGGATTTAGTTGCATGACTTTTTGCTTTTAACATTTTGCTTGCTAACATTTCTGGTAGTGCTGGTCAGTCCTTAGGCTCCCTCCCTTTAAGCCCCCTTCTTAAACTTAGCCACTGGACTGCTGAATGTCCTGAAGCTGCTCTGATCCTGTTTCTGTACCAGACACGTAGCTCTATGGGCAAACGTGCGCGGCATTTCCAAATACAAATACATGGCCACATTTTGTAGTTACCACCCACTTACTTAACTACCCCCAACCATACATCCCTCTCACCTCTCTTAACCCCTTTCCACTTATAGATTTTCTGCTGTTTTGTTGCAGTCTCAATAAATTGTGCTTTCGGTTTTATTTGTTGACCATTTCGTTGCGATCGAATCTTAAATTCGATATATTTCGCAGTTACGATTTGTTTTGGCCATTTTGTGGGCCAGTTACAATCAGTTGTTTTGGCCAGTTGGAAAAATCAGTTATTATGGGGTGCCTTAATTGTTGCACTGTTGACACTGTTGAGCCAGAGCCCGAGTAAACCATTTAAAGTCCAATTGCGACTAGGAAAAATGCTCTGCAGATACTACTAACTGCTAACTGCCAACTGCCAACTACCAAAAAGCAACTGCCGCCATTTGCCTCTCACAATGTTTGCGGTAAAACTTTTTGCCCAGCTTTGTTAATTCGGTCAATATTTGCGGACGCACGAAATAAAAATGAAAACTCAGCGCAAAACTTTTCGCAGCGCTGTCGCAATGGCCAAGTTAAAGCAAAATAATGAAAAAATCTATTTAACCCCTTAATGGTTGTTGGCCCAAACTTATACCACACTTTTTCTCCTCTTTCTTTTTTTCTCTGTGTTTTTCATTCTGTACTGTGTGGTCTGTAGTTTGTTTTGCTTTTGCGATGGAGAGCAGGAAGCAGGAAACTTTAGAACTGTTTGCAAAAGCCGCCCACTACAACAGTTGGATATATACGATATATATGCTATATTTTCATTTATATATGTATGTATATATAAATGTATGTACAATGTGTACACACCATGTGCATACACAAGCAACAGTTGTGACAGCTGTCAAATACTGTGTGCACTTTGCTGAGATTCTTCTTTAAGTTGTTAAGATTTACAGAAAAATTGTGCTCTGAGTTCAACCTACTCACTTAATGCTGCTGAGCAAAATTTAATAGCTTAAGTAAATTAATTCACTAATCATTCACATTTTAAAAAAAGGTTAATTTTTTACTAACAGAAAACAATTGACTTCTCCAACACAAAACTTCAAAAACATTTTGTTCCATTTTAACAATATATACACAATTTATTTACGAGCTGCATTTACTTTTTTTATCACAATTTATATATTCGTAAAGTTTTTATAAAAGAGAAATTTAATATTAAAGATACTTTTGCTAAATAAATAATTTTATTTATTTAATATTTGTATTGCTTTTTATTTTGTTTAAACACTATTTAATTGAGAGACCGTTTGAAGTGTTTTCCTCTTAGCGCTAATTACAAGTCGAGTTATTTACACAACTTACCTGTTAAGTATTCAGTTTGGGAGCCACGCTCCAGTTCTTCAGCTCGGCTCAGCTCAGCTCAGTTTGGTTCAGTTCAGTTTTTGGCTCAGCTCTGGGAAAACTGAAAGCAAAGAGCAAAGTTTTATTTTCTTTATTTGGCGTTAGTTAAATTTGTTTGCAAATTATTTGCTTTTCTGTTTGTTGCTTTTATTGTTAAGCTGTTGCGTGCAAAGAGCCTTAAGTTAATTAGCCTTAGTTAAGTTTCAGAGTTTTCATATCGTTAAGGAATTTAGTAGTTTAATTTTAGTTCGTTCGGTCCACTAAGTAACTAGAGGTAAATACATTCAAATTTCAGAGCTAAAATTGTATATACAGATAGTTGGAAATACGTGTAGCAGCTAAAAATGTTGTACAACTTATATTTAAATTTGGGAGAATCCTCTTTTTATTTTTAAAGTATAAACCTTTAAGAAATGGAACTTTTAATATTCAATTAATAATAAATGTTTATCTTATTACTTTTTGCCTTAAACCGCTAAATATTATCAACAGAGTTCTATGAATTTTTTGTCAGCTCAGATTTTTAAGTGGCGACCTCAACAACTACAGCAACAACAAGCAGCTGACCATAAATAATCAAATCTTATACACAATCTGCAAACAGATTTTGCGTTTCTAATAAATTTCACTTTGCGACTAACCAAAATGCCACGAAAAAACGAAAGGCAAGAAAAAACTAAATAAATATGCATACAAAAACGAAGATTGCCAATGAAGGCTATCCAGGCAAAAGCTTTTTGCCAGACAAGAAAATATAAAAATTTATATTTATGTCAGGGCAACGTACAATATAGAATATATATATGTATGTATCTGTGTTAAATCTGTGAGCTGCAAGGCAATTGTTGTTGTGTTGGTTTATTGGAAATTGCGTTAGTACAAAACTATACAAAAAGGGAAGAAAAAAGTGAAGAAAAGGCAAACAACGAAACAGCGAAATAGAAGCGACGACAAATTATGGTTCACCGACTTTATAAGCGATTTGTATACCCTATGCTAGGTGCATTTTTAAAGAGGGTATAGCAAAAGCAGAGCTGTCTAAAAATGTTAAAGCATTCAATTATAGAAAAGTTTTTAATACTTCAATTCCAATATAAACTTACAAATCTTTATATCTTTGGTTGTTAATTAAAATTAAAACATCTGTTAGGTATCCAAAAGTCAATCAACTTAATCTGAATAAGAACATTTTATTTTGTCGAATTTTCTTGCGGCTTTCAGCTTTCTATCTTTTTTCATGTTTTGTGTCTGTTGTCAAGGACGGACTTCATATTTATGCGGTGTGAAAATGTGGTTAGAAGTCAATAACATAATAAAAACGTTGACGTTGCCTTGTGAAGGTCGCACGCATCAGTGGAACAGCTGCTGAAAGATGATGTGATCCCAAAAAGAGATTGTCTATGCCAAACTTGAAGGCTGACTTCGAATTGCTAACCTTAAGGCAATTTCTCTCTCTGCCCTTCTATCTGTCTCTCTGTCTGTTGTCTATCTGGCGAGAACAATGCGAAAACAAAACTTTCATTGCATAACAATAGGCGCAATGGCGTGCCACAAGCAGCATTTAAATATAAATACCTGCAGCTCGAGCAGAAAAACCACCAGAAAGCCGCCGCTGGCCAAAAGTGAAAAGTTTTCTGCGTTTTACAGGCAATTTTCCCAACTCTCCTTGTTTTTCCCTCTCTCTCTCTCTCTCTCTCTCTTTTCTCTTTTTCTCTCATTCTCTATTCATTTATCTCTGTCCTGCTCACTGACATTGCTGCTGAGTGTGGCTCGTGGTCGTTGGCACGTGAAAGAAAAAGTGCAGGTGGCTTTTGCTGGATTCGCGTGGCCAGCAGAATAAATAAACTTCAACTTTTTGCCGGCCACAACAAACACAGCATCGCCAACAACAACAGCATCAAATATCTAGGGAAAAAATCTAAAAATGTAACAATAACAAATGAGAAACTGAAATGGGCACAAAAATTGAAAAAAAGAAGCGTAAAAAGTTTTATTTATTATTTTGGTTACAAGCAGAGCGTGAAAAATTTGTTAAGCTTTAAAATGTTGTTTTTTCTTCTTTCTCCCTCTTTCAACGTATCTCACTTTTTTTGTTGCCGGTGTTAAGGTGGCAAATAATTGCGAACAAATATAAACAAGCTGCATCAACAGCCAGGGGAGACAGATAAAGCAGATGGCAAGAAATTAGGTTGAGAGCTGGAAGAGCATAGTAGGATGAAGCTGATAATGCGGAGAGCTATACAAATTAGGTCAACTGAGGATAATAGGAATACTATAAGAATATTCTTTACATAGATTTATGTTCACTTCGAAAGTCCGCAATATATATTATGAATTGTACTTTGCAAGCACATGTAACTGAAAAATTCGTGACTTGAAAATACTTTTAAAATCGTTAAGCTTTAATTTACGAAATTTTAAACTTGAAATACTTAAAATAGTTAAGATAATTAAAAATGTCTTCTGTCAAAATGTTAAAATCGGAGCTTTACATTTCTAGTAAAAATATTTAAAACAATATGTATATATTTTATAGATTTCTATATCCCTTTTTGTAGTTTCGTCGGGTGCTCATTAATTACTGTCTATTTCTGCCCTTTACTTATTTCTACATCGTCTTATTTTCCCCTAAGCCCTAAGCATTGTAGCTTTATTTCCTCTTATATATCCACCTGCTTTCATTAGTTTACCTGCCGTATCCGACCTCCCTCGTTGCTCCCACTAAACAGCAATTGCTGTGCCACAAAATAATTGCCTACTTTTCAGAGGGCGCAGAAAACTTCATTTGAATGCAAGGATTTTCCCGTGGGAGCAAATGTTGTTGCCAGAATTTTCTTCTTTTTGTAAAATTATACAAATTAATTTGGGAGCGACAATTGTAGAGTTTCGGACCTCCTCCTGTTGCAGGAGGCTTCACATTTCCTGATTCCCTTTGCCCCCTTTGTCCTGTGCCCATTTCGCGGGCATCGCATTAATTATGCTCAAGTGTCCGCTGGGAATGTGGCCAACACTTGTTATGTAATGACTTTTGCTGGGTTGGAAAGCGGGGAACAGGCTGGGGGGGCGTGACATTCTGTCATCAGCGTCGCGTTGTTGGACAAGTTTTTGATTTGATTCTGCAAACTGTTGGCAGCCAATGGGGATTTGTATGCTGCAATTTAAAAGCGACCGAGACAGAGAGAGAGAGAGAGATCGAGATAGAGAGAGAGAGAGAAAGGAAGGTGAAATCCTTTCGCTAAATAAACCTAAGCGTTGCCAACCCTGGTAAAAATTTATCGGCGCGCCAACTGCAAGGCAATATATCACAGATTTATGTCAGCATCATGAAAATAGCACTCGCAGATACAGAAACAAATACGTATACACATTTACGCACACACACACACACATACAACAAAGACTACGAACAAACTATAAAAACACAGCGAAAGTAAATAAAGAAATAAAAACAAGGCCAAAGCGAAAACAGAAACAAAAACAATAACAACGAAATCGAGCCAAATGCGGAAACGACAATATTAAAGCTCAAAACCAGAGAAAACACTAAAAACAATAAAAAAAAATATAAATTCGTGAGTTTTGTTAAGAATTTATGTGTGTGTATGTGTGTGTGGTTGTGCAGAGCCCTTGGCAATTGGTAAACAAATTGTAAACCTTATCACAAATTGTTTATTAGCGTTACATTGATATATTGAGGGAGTGAGCAAATAATGAAATACACAGGATAAAACTTTAGTTATTAAGTCAAGGTATATTTTAGAAAGTTGACAGCACAATTTACTTTACTTCTGCTTTTTTATTTAGAGAAGCGAATAAAAAGAAGAGCATCAGTAACAGTAGAAAAATCTAAAAAGATTTGAAAACATTGTGTAATAAACTTATTAAATGTGAGAGACACTCACTAGAAAATTTATACACAAAATATTTTACTTTATATACTAACAATAAACTGGTGTGCTATTTTGTGTCTAAAGAAAGTTTATCAGAATATATAAATAATGTTCTGTTCATAAAATATTCTAGTTAAAATCCTTGCAATCAATTTCATTAAAAATATGCAAAAATAAAATAAGACTCTAATATGTATGTAGAAGCTCCTGCTGTCAATATATAATTTGAGTCTGTAGGTAAAAAACAATGTGTGGTCATCTGTTTTGTTGGCCCTGTTTGCATCAGTGGTTAATGACACAATTCAATTGCAATTTCCCAGTCTACAAGGCAGCTGTGGATATGGGCAGTAAATGCCAGGCGAACCCACGCAATAAGGTGCCACCTGCTGGTCAGTGTACAGAACTGGGATTCCTTTGCTTTGGGTTTGGTGATGGCCTCCACATGTCCTTTGGCTTAGGAGCTTCTCCTTTTGGCTTCTATACATTAACGCTTAACTTGGGCAAGCACAACACAACAACAACAACACCAGCGATAGGAATTACAACTCAATTAACATACTCGGAATACTGAAAAACCCACAATTATAATAAATTAAAAGTATGACCCAACCAATCCCCCAAAAATCAGAAATTACTCACCTTGTAATTTCACGACTTGTTGTCTTTTAAATGTATTTTATGTTTTATATTTTGGATATGTCGAATTTGAAATATATTACATTTTAACGTAAACTGAAAATTAACTTAAATTTTACTTCCCTTTTGCATGAAAATATGTTTCAATTACAAGATAATTGATTAGAAACTCAATACTGTTCTGTAAAAGCAGAAACTCTTATATGCAGCAGTTGCTGTCAATCAGCCGTCAACCTTTGCCCCTTCTTCTATCACACCCTCTTCTTCCTTTTCCGCCACAGTTCCTGCCCCTGCCACAAGCTTTTCCGGATCTGTGAAGCGTTAATTTACGCAAATGACAAAAGCATGTTGCAAATGGAAAGGCTGTCTGTCAAAATGTGCTTAAGTGAGGTAAATGCATTTACAAATGTTTTTTTTCTCTTATTGTTTTGGTTTTGTTGTTGTTCTTTTGGTCATTCACCTGACACGAAGATTAATAATGATTCTGCATAATTACTGAATAAACGGAAGCAAAGTAAAAGAGGGGAACGGAATTGTAACTGTTTGCAGTTTTAACGCCTGCACTTGACACTTGAAGTACAACAATAAATTTAAAGTCAGTCTGCAGTGAAAGCAGTCAAACACATACACACATACACACACACACATACACACAGAGAAGCGAACTCTAAGCAGAGTTTAGGGAAAACGAATGAAAACTATGCGCTTGTGATTTATGCGTTCAAAGTTATAGAGAACTGGAAAAACCCAGTAAACCCCAAAGATGGCTATGCAAAACTTCAAAAACAACTGTCGAGGCGCAGTTACAGCTGAAGTCGAGGGTTGGCGGTTAAGGGTTAAGGGTCGCAGGTCGCAGGTCGCAGGCATTGCCAAAGCCGCAGCAACATTGCGGGCAATAAAAAATTGTCGCAGGCCAAGAGACAAGGATTTAGCGATATAGAAGTACATATAGCATATATAGAAAGCCACATGTGCTGTAAACCAATTGAATGTGCCGTAAATTGGGTCGGACAGGCACTACGAGCTGAGTTCTAAAATCAAAGACAGCTGCATCGAAAAGAAACAACTAAGAGTTGAGAGTGATAAGTGGAGAGATATCCTTGATATAAACATATCAGACTAGAGATCAAATCAGTTAAATTCTTGTTGTTAAGACTATATTTCCCTTTGATTTCCTTGATTGAGCGGAAAAGCCAATATTGTATTAACTAGATTTGTATATTTTAGAAAACATATTCATATACTTTCACCTTCATTTATTTTGAATACAAGTTGAACAATCCGAAAATTTTTGATCTAAATTTTAGAAAGCCCCATGAATTTTAATCTGCAGTCGGAAAATCTTTTATAGAAAATACAGAAGAGTGTCATTAAATTTAGATATATTTTGTACTAACGCGAAGATACATTTTGAAATAGAAACTATTACACATTTATTTTAAAAGCTATTCTCTGCTATAGTTAAGTTCATATAGCCTTCATTTATTTATTGCAGGGTATACGACCACAACATCCAATTGCTAACTCCTTGGCCCACGCGGCATTTGTGGCGCAACAAATCTTTGAAGCGTGGCAGGCATCGATTGGTTGCCTACAAATTGTGTTAGTGCGGCAAGGTGAACGAACATGTTGCAAGTGTGGCACATCGAACTCAGGCTGCACATCTATTTATCAATTTGCAATTGAACAAAAAGTTTCGCTAGACAAAAGAAAAATCACATAAAATTACATTTTATTGATAGTAAAACGAAAGTAAAGCTTTGGCAAACAAAGCGCAAGCTGAGATGAGATGAAAATAAGTAAAAGAAGAAAAGCAAGTGGAAAAGAAAAGCCTCACTAAATTACTAAACACACACGTGTGAGGCTGCTGAGTTGCAGCATTTGAGGCAACCTTACTTTATGTTTTCTCTCCATATTTTTTTTTAGCTTTGCGTTAAGGCTGCAAAGTTTTTGCTGGAATTACTTTCAATTCTAAACTTGGCCAAAGTCGTTGAAAAGTTGGCTACTGCAGCGAAAGGCTAACGTAGCCGAAAATAAATGTGCTGTGAAAGTCAATCAAGTGTTGCAATTTGCAGCGAGTGCTGCTGCATCGACTGTCTCACGGGCTTTTTTGGGTTACCTATCAAAGTGGTTAGTGGCAAGTTTTTATGCAGCTGCATCATCTGCATGTGAAGGGGCAACATTGCAACTGACAGGTAACGAGAGGCAAGACGAACCTGACCAAATTAATAGCTAAGTCCATTGAGCTTTTGGGGCAGACTTTTGGCATCATTGTGCATAGCTAATTGAAGGGTAAAGAAACTTGAAGTGAATACCAACAGAAATAATTTGCATATTTCAATTAAAGTCAAATTAAGAAACTTTATTCATAAAGAAAGTTGAAAGCAGATTATTAAGTATAATTAAGAATGATTATTTAAATAAATTGACAGTAATATATGCTGAATAAATCACTGAATAAAAAAAACATGTTGAAGCTTTTCTTGCTGCACATACACATATTTAAACTTAAAATCTATATTTGCTCTTGTGGAACCCAAAAAAATGGTCAAAATATAACTCTTTTATCTCTCTTTCTTGCTAGATACACAAAGCAAACCACAGAGCAAATTGAAGACTCAAACTCAAGTCAAACAGTTGCTAAAGCCTCTTCTTTTATCTTAGCTTTTCTATTTTACGTATTCTTATCTATTCACATTCCAATATCATTCTCTTCTTAAACCGCTTTGCTTGGATATTGTTTTTTTTCTTGGCCACATTTGGCGTTCAATTATAAATCAAGCATAAACCATAATTGAAAGATCAAACGCACAAAACTGGGACATGTATTTGAGCCAAGTCTATGTATGTGACAGTGTGTTTTTGTTCTTGCTGCGCATTTGTCGCAGCTTTCATGATAAAAATATACAAACGCACACATAGAAATCCAATGGGAAGGCGTAAGCGAAAAATGTTGTGTGCGTTAATAAATTACAACAATAATGACGCCAAACATGATAACAACATGCCTGATAGATGGCTGGGGAGGGTATATAATGTGCCTGTGACTGTGATTCTGTTCATGGGTAGGGGTTGAAGCGTCTGAGGGGGAGAGACTAGCGATTGTTATTGATCATCGCAATATTTTGGGCATTAAGCAGACGCAAGTCAAGCCAAACATATGCAGCCAACTGAGTGGACAAGGGAGGTGAGAGGAGAATGTGGTTATGGCCAGTACTCCTTGTGTATGTGTGTGTGTGTGTGTGTGTGTGGGCCAGGCTTTTATCCATTTGACTTGTTTGCGCAGACAAGGCAAAAAGGATAACATTGTCCTGTGGCTTCATGACAGGATAGCATTGAGGCAGCCATTCAAAGTGCTAAGCCATTAAAGCATATTAGTTTTTGCCTCGTTGTTGTATCTCCACAGTATATGTATGTGAGTGTGCGTGTGTGTCCATGTGTCTGTCACATTGTCTGTCTATTTGTGTGTGCGTATTTTTATTTATTTCGGTACATTTTTGTTTACGCTCGACTGAACAATAAAAGTTTTAAAGGATTGACATGCTTTGTTGTTGTTGCCAGTGCTGTTGTTCACGGTTTTTGTTGTTTTCCACCATTTTGTATTTTGCATTGCCTGCCAGTTGTTGGGATTTCTCGTTACGAGCGACGCCAAAAAGCATGCAACAGTTTTTAGCACAGACACGCAGACCGTGCGTATACGCAATATTTGGTCATGTCGAAATGCTAGTTAAATTTAAATATCAATGTAATTGAAAGTTATGGCAAACCTAAAATAGAATTGCCGAAAGTTTAGAAATTCTTTTTATAAACAATTGCATAAGAAATAGTTTAAAAAGCCTAAGGTGAAAATTTATTGTTAAACTTCTCTGTCTTTAAGCCCATTAAAAATCATCTAAAAGCCATTAAAAATATAGTTTTCTTTAACTAGAGCAAAAAACTGAATCAAATCTAAGCCGAGATAACCCATGAAATCAAAGAAAACTATTACCTAATTTAATATGTGCTATCTTCATTTACTTCAAGTCGTTAAACTTGTAATTGTAATTATGTGCGAGTGATTTCTAGTCTGTAAATCATAGATATCTGTGTAATTAATTTCCATTACGCATACGCAGCATGGGCCATTAGTTAATTAGCAAATCCTATGACTATAGTTTCGTAGTCATTGAATCTTAATTAACTTATTTTTAGTTATGTTTACGTTTCACTTGCAGATTTTTTCAAATTATTCAAATAAATGCGCAATCAAAATGAGATTTAAACCAAAACTATGCACTTTAAATTCACATGAAATTTTCTTTCATACTTCAACCTTTTCAAGCTGAATACCAAGCTGCCACCCAATGAAGGTGCCTTAATCCCCCTTTGGACTCCCCTCCACCACAATTTCCTGAAAATTAGTTATGCAATCAACTCTACAATGGTAAACACAAAAAACAGCATTCAATGCAATTTATTTTCGTTATAAAATTGCAGTTTTATTACAAAATCATAGCTGTGAAAAATCTGGCGCACGTAGCAAGCAAATATATAGTATACACCATTCATTATTCGTAGGGGCTTATATAATTTTACGATGTATGTATATATAAAATATATAAAAGTATGCGTACTACAGAATAGAATCAATTAAATATCTCGTAGATTTGAGCAAGGGTCAACGAACAAAAGCTCTTCTGCTCTATTAAAATAGAATAAAATAAAATATGAACACAAAAATCTATGTTTATCAAAATAAAAACTTGCTATTGATTATCTTATACAATAACAGTACATTGTAAAATAGCAAATAGGAACTTATTATAAAAACAATCCTTCACCATATCTATTCTAGCCTTTAGTTACAGAGTATCTACTAAGTTAATCACATCAGTATAACATTCTTAGCTATTTGTCGTACATTTTTTTCAGGAATTTGTTTGGAAAGTTCAAAAATTTTATTAAGCTATTTACCAACCAGAGAGATATTTTTTTTTGTAGGTTTTAATGTGCGCAGCTGCACCTGCAGCCCACGCGGAGAATTTATGTGCTTAATATAGAGAGACACCAATAAATACGATAAACTGGCCCGCAGGCAGCTAACAAATCCCAACAGCTGCCAAAATGAACCCATTGAAAATAGTTCATCTTCTCGTTTTTCGGCCATTTTATCAACTGAAGGCGCGCTTTTAATCCAATAGCCCATAATAATTTGTGTAAATTTATTTGCCAGTGCTTAGCAAACGAGGACAGAGAACACAGGACACACGCCACAATTGTAACTCTATAGAAAATCAACATCACGCATACGCCACCGATCCAGTCGAACGGTTTGTTGGTCGCTTGTGGTCACGGTCAGATAGCGTGTAAATAAAATAAATTGCAATAAATAATCTGGCCATGTGCCATAAATCTCAGTTAAATGGACATTTGCATCTTGAAATAGTCGACAGCCGATGCCGCCGCAGGAAAGCCACAAAAAAATTGGAGAGTAGAATGACCAAAGCCACAAAAAAAAAAAGAAACTCATCTCATACTTGCAACAAATCAGCAAAATGATAAAATGCCTCGAGACACACACGACGAGCGGCTAACATGAGATATACTGGCCAAGGTCGTTGCCAGACACTGAATCTGTCAGGCCTTCGCATACATAAATACTTATATACGAGCATATACTTATTTATGGTAAGTTTATCACAAGAAACTTATATTTGTTTTTTTTAGGGGAGAATAAGTATATAGTTTATCTTTAGTAACCACACTTACGGCTTTTATTTGATTCTAGGAAATTGCTATCTTTAGAATGAAAGATCTAAATCTTTTTTAAATATAAAGAATATTAGATGGCCTTAGGAAATTGTATTATGTTAAACTAAAGCTGGTCCTTAGATAAGAAAAACTAAGCTGAGTGGCTTAAAAATGTAAAATTCGGTAATATTATATTTAATTTTAAATTATTATTATCTACGTTAATATTTTTGGAGTGATTGTTTTAATTGTCTTATTATTTCCTTTCATCATGTTTTAGTAATGAATTTAAAAGAAGTTTATTTATTTCAATTCAGTATTAAAGACACTGACCAGCGCAAAATTAAAGCAATTATATTCAGAATTAATTAAACAATACCAAATAGTTTCTTGGCTAGCCTTTAAGGCGACTGTAGTAAACTGAATCTAATCCGCAACGTAACTTGTAAGTCATTGTTTGATCTACATATTTTTTGGTGATATATTTGCATAATATATATGCGCATATCTACCAAAATCTGTTTCTTAAATATAACCTTATAAATGGCAAAAGAATTGCAAATAGAAAAGGAAAATTGCAACTAAGCTACATTTTAATCTGTTGCTAAGTGTAATCTATAACTTGGCTTTTTAAATGCATCTGAACACGCAAAGCAACTTCTCACTTAAATCTCTGTCAGTTCTGTCGAGCAGAGTTCTCTCTTTCCCTTTTTCACATCTACCCCCTCTCTTTCAATCCCTTTTCTGTGTCTCCGCCAAAGGGGCAGACTTAAGTACGTGTTGATTATGGCGTGGATTTTGTACTTGACGTTGTTGCTCTTGCTATTATTATTGTTGTTGTTGTTGCTGTTGTTGTTGTTGTTGGTGGTGTTGGTAATATTGTTGCTAGTGTTAATGGCGACAGAAACTACATGCAACTGCAGAGCAGACATGAGGCAAACTTCTAGACCATTTACCATATTCCACAATATAAGCAAACGTAGTTTTTTATGCAAATATTTAAGAGCATCATCGAAGCAGAGGCGAAGAGTGCAACACCCAGTTGCAGTTGCAATAATGCTAAATTTATGTAAGTGTGTGCGAGTGTGTGTATCTGTGTTATCTACTGGTGTCTGAAGAGCCTTGGTAGCTGTAAGCCATATGTAGATATATGTATGTATGTGCATGCGTGTGTGCGTGTTGGTGTGTGTGTGCACAACACTCGACGATAAAATCGTCATGTAGTCGTAATGTCTGCATCAAATTGCATTTGCCAAACCAACTACCCCATCCCAGCCCCTGCCACGCCTAAAGTGCCTTTGGGGGCATATGTGACGACGTCGTCGTCGTCGTCGTCGCAATGTGTATTTATGCATAGTTTAATGCGGTTCAATGTCTGGTAAGGACATCAAAACACGACACAGGGCAACGACGCTCTGCACCCGCTGCTAAAGTCATAATCATAATCGTAATCATAATCAAAGTCAGAGTCAGAGTCATCCGGGGATTCAGGAGCCAGAAGTCAAGTGTAAAGAGCCAAGAATAATAATCAACAGGCGCACAGCATCAAATCGTTGAATAGATATTTTTCTTACTTTATTATTTTCAAATTGAATTGACATGTCGTTAGTACGAATCGTAAGAGCATCAGCCAAATCCGATTTTGTTTAAAATATCATATGGAATTTGCATTCGATTTGTGCTCAGGCCTGCACTTGATAGCCAAATGCAACATAGAAGAACTTAAGCACAGATTAAGAGGGTACTAAGGGATGGGATTAAGCTAGAACTGCTGGTAGCTGTGGCTATTTGGGAGAAGTAATAAAATACAAGTAGAAAAAATAGAAAGAAGGCTAATTCAACTTACAAAATTGAAGAAAATTGAGTTTCTTTGGAATTTAAAGAAGAAAATTCATTTTATATGTTATCCAACAGCCAATACAAATATTCTTCTAATATGCTTAGCTTTACCATATAATATCTCTATGGATTTGAGTATACGTAATTTTTCGGGCGTCACAGCATTGACAGCATTGAGATTTGAAGGAGAAGCACTTAATTTGAGCAATCAACACATGCAAATTACATTGATCGAAATAAGAGCAGGTCCAATATTATTTCATTTCAATAAACAATAAACCATTTTCTGCAGCTATAACAGGCTATCAATAACAAAAAGTGCTTCAGTTTTACACACACACACACGCACACTCACTCTCAAACATTCACACATCAACTGCCACTCGATATAAGTAAGTCAAGGCACATGGCTAGAAACAATTGATTATTGTATGTCATAAACACTAAACCCAGAACCATAGCCAAAAGCTGAAGCTGAAGCAGAACCAGGACGAACCACTCTACGCTCGAGTAGAGAAAAGAAGAAATTTTTGGTGCCACAAACCACACACACAACACACACACATACAAAACTGTCAAATGCAGCGAATATAGCTGAGCTACACTCGACCCTGGCTCGAATTGTCCGAAAGCAAATTTAAATGTTAATCAACTGCCGAAAGAAAAAGAAAAAATATATATGTAACAAGCATGTTTAAGACTACGAAATTCCCTGTAAATAACTCATGAATAACAGCAAAACAATCTATCACTTGAAATAACATTTGTTCAAAATTAACAATCATTACTAAATAATCGAATATAAAGAGGATATAACATTTAATTGAACTTGTATCCGAATGTCATTCTTGAGATAGACAAATCGACTTATAATTAGGAACTTTCAACCTGCATTACCCTCTCTGCGATTACAGGGTATAAAAAGATGAAATTGAAGAGAAGCTGAGTATTTCGCATGCATGCACATGAAAATGAATTTGATATGGGTGGCTGATGTGAATGTGGATGTGGAAACGCGTTTGGCGCCCGCAAATGTAATTGACAGTTCCATTGGCAAGTGGTAAAAGTAGAAGGAGGAGAAGTTGAAGGCGGAATCTACTTAGCATAGCCCAAAGGGTTCCGTCAGCAAATACACAAAACCATGGAAAATAAAAACTCAGCAACCGGAGCGCAAAATAATTTTTATCAAGATATAAATTAAATTTATAAAAGAAAATTAAAACAATTGTGTTTTTTCTTGCCACACTCGTCACAGTCTTTTCCCCGGCTTGCATTAAAATTATAGTCGTTTTTCAGCATTTTTCAGAGCATGATTCCCTGTTTTTTCTACCTGACTGACAAATGTACCACTTGGTTGCTCTCTGGAAATTTTCAATTTTTTTTGTGGCTTACCGTGGACTAAGGGGGTGAGTGAGTATTTGCGAATGTTCTGCCCAAAGCCATAATTGAGATATGAAGCCCCAAAGAGAAAGATATTATACGTATGTTGTACAAATACGAGTACTACAAATGCATTCCAAAAATATATATTTTCATACATTCATGCTCGGTCAAAACAAAAATAATAAACATAAACCATGGAAAAACTTTTTGGTTAATGCACTCAGCTTGGCCAATTTTACAGTTTTGCCAATTTAAAGTGACACATTTTACACTTGATCGAATTTCCCCTATGGGGTTTTATAGTTTTGTAGTAGCTTGTTAAAGACAACTTCGCATAAACTCGTCGAACTTATCAGACTTTTCATGTTTACGATTTAGCATTCCATATTTCAGAGCAATAAAAGAATTTGTATTTCTGAACTTTTTGAGCGTTTTCTCCATGCGATTTTTCCCATCATGGCAGGATGTGCGAGTGACCTCCATTTTTTCATTGAACCAGTTTATCAATCTAATCAAGAAAATGTTACACAGAGTTGCAAGTTTTTAATAAAGGTTTAACTTACTTCGAGGACATGTTGCGTGTAAAAAGTTAGAAAGAAAATTCCGAGAATTAAATAGTGTTTGATGTTCTAAAGCAATGAGAATACTACTACTAATATATTTAATACTGATACTGGTTGACGGAAAATGGAAGAGAACTTCGATTTAATAAAATTTAACTAGTTTCTTCTCTTTCATCCATTTTCCCTTTAGCTAATCCGCCTTGCTTTCCCTTTCTCATTCGTATTTTTGTACTAACTCTTCTTTTGTTGGGTACTTAGCAGTCATTGCACGCTTTTCTCTGCGCTTCTCATTCACTACCCATAAATCTGCCGCCTCTCTACGTGCTTCTCATACTCTGTACTTACAACAGCAGCTGTTCAGATCCCTTTGCTAATTCATTGAATGTTCTCTCATTATTTGGTCTTTAATTGCAACAATTTCCTGATTTGATGGAACTTTTTTCTCGTTTTTCCTTACTTCCATTATCTACCTCATGTGTATGTTTGGGTCATAAAAAAAACGCTCATAAAATGTGCCAGAGCATCGCAAGTCGTGCATTCCGAGTGTTTCAGTTTTATGCCAATCCCCTCAGGCATGCACTGCCACGCCTCCCTCCCTTCTTCGACCAACTGCCGACAGTCAAATCAATTGACGGAAAATAAAAACAAAATGAAAGCAAATACAAGTACAGACACAAATAACACTCTACAAATACAAATAAATCGCAGCATTTCCGCAATGCTCATGTTCTCCCGCTTTTATGATTATTATATAAATCTGCTGCCCCACTCTGACCTCGCAATGTGTCTCAACCCCTGGTCCCTGACCCTCCCTCTGAAATGTCATAAAAAAAAAAGTAAATTCAAATAAAAAGCGAGCCCTGGCCGGATTTTGTTGATGATGAAGCCAAACTGCGCGCTTCATTGGTCGTCCATCAGTGAAAGCTGCGTCAAATGGATATATGGACTCATGGACTCATGGACACATGTGCCACATTTCACAAACCGTTTATTTTGCCCCTCTCTCTCTCTCTCTCGCCTAACTTTAACGTCCTAAGTTGTGGTCAATATTCAAATGTTGACTTGACCACTGGTCCACTTATTAAGCCATTAAAGCATAATTTTCTGTTTACCAGCTGCAAATCCAAGTGTTGCTTTGTATTGCTGCCTAGTGGCATGCCTCCTGCCTCAACACCCTACCTCCTCGGCCCCCTATCACAATGCGAGTCTGAGCCTTATGAATTATGAAAGTTTTGGTTGCGTCAGCCACGCGTGCTGGCCATAAACGCCTGGCTTTATGACCCACAGAGCCACGCAAATTGAAAGTGAAAAGTTGAGTGCAGAGTGCAGTGTGTGTGGCAATGTGGCATTGCCTCATTTGTGGCATGCTTTGAGGTGAGCTAAAGCAAAACAGAGCAAATAATCAGCAAAAATAATCTCCAACTCGCATTGCTCTAAGCAAAACAAATGTGCATCATTGAGTTCTTATGTTTCAATGGAATTCCGTTTGTGCAAATCCTTAATCTTTTGAGAAAAAGCTACTCTTCTTTCATTTCCAAGAATATAATACAATCATACTTTGGTTTGACATTAAACCCTCAGGTTGTTAAGTAAAGATGTAAGAAACATTAAGTACAATATTATAACTTTTGTGTCTCATATTGTTAATACGATTTGTAGCAAATTTATTACACTGCAATTTGTATTCTGATTCTCAGATAGTTGCTGTAGCAATGTGAATATGAACTTTAGAGTAAAAGTAAGAAGAGTTAAGTCGACAGAAGAGCCTTTCTATCATTCCTATTTCTGTCTCTCCGAATTTCATTTAATTTGTATTTTTTTATGCTTCTTACATGAAGTGAAACTCAATTTCAACTGCCCACACATTTGACATGCACTTTACATCTTAACAGAGTGAAATCTCAGTACAATTACCAACTCCCGCACCATAAACCAATGCCAGATGATATACATTCTCATTTTATTTATTCATTTGTTGATGACAGTCGTGGGAGAGTAATGCAAATGAATTAAATGTTGCCTCCCATCCATGTTTGTTCTTGTTCATTCTTTTTTTTATTTATGCTATATTTGGCAATTAAATTTCATTTGTGAAAACGCAAAAATCCAAAGGCGCTCAACAAGAAATGAGGAGAGGCATCGACATCAGCGAAAGGAGCTGTTGAACAAATGAAAGCAAATGGAAGGCGGCAACAACACAAGTGGGCGGGGCCAGAAATAATAATGGCGTTGATTTCATTTCATTTCTCCATCCCAGTCATCATTTGTTTCTTTCCTCTCTTCTTCTCTCTTTTACTTTGTTTGTCTACTTGTTAGCAGTTGCCCCGACATTAACACGTTAAAAATCGTGCTGCTTTCCTTTCGTTTTTTATTTCTTTTTTTTTATTTGTACTACTTCCGTTTCGCTTAAAGTAAGACATAAAATACAAAAAATTCAACGAGTTTTTTGTCGCCAGTTTTTTGACACTCCAATTTTCCGTTTGTTTCATTATTTGTTTGCCAATGCTTACGGAAATCATTCAGATCATCTATTTTTTTTATGCAGATCTAATGATTTGACAGTAAATAGCCCAAAGGCTAATGTAGAAAAAATATAAAGAAAACGCGTAAGACATATTTTTCAATTTTACTCATTGATTTGTTTGCTCTTTGAAAATAATTTAGAAATGGTCTTGAATGCGTTACCCATTAATCTAGTTTTTTATATTTTTTTTTCGGTTTCTAGATAAAGTTAATATTTCAAGAATTTAACAAAGAATTAGTTTAATGTCATAGGAATCATTCTTTATATATTCAATAATTTTCCATCTGAATACAGCAGTCTATACAAATTTCGCATTCAATTATGCTAACTAATTAAATTATAATTATATGCAACAATAAAATTAGCACGTTTCAAGTTCCATTTGAGCAAACAAAGGGCCCCCGTGGTAAACAATTGACTGAAATAGGAGATACGCCCACACATTACGCATACGCAGCGTGAGTAGCGCAAGTGGAAAATTGTTGGCCAAAAGCCAAATACTCGAACGCAAAACATATTTGAGCCAACTGAAAAAAACAAACAAGAAATATCGAAATAAATCCCAGTTTTTATGGAGCGATGCCCAGAAATTTCCTTCCCCTACAGAGCAAAGTACAGAAATCAATGCGTGACTGACGTTTATGGAACTTTTTAGAATACTCTAAATTCCAGAACTCCAATCGCTGGCAATTGGCCAGCACCAGACAAAAACTTTATTTCACTGCAAATTTTAGCAACAATTTTTTATACGTGTTATTTAAAGGATTCTTTTTTTTAGCTGAGCGAAAACTAAAAAAGAGGATGGTTATAAAATTTTATGTCAATTGAAACGTTCACTGAAAGCATATTTCCTTTATGGCTTTATTTTATTTACCTACTACGACTTTGGTTGCAGCTGCAGCTGCAGCTACAGCTGGAGAAGCAGCTGGAGTTGCAGTTGCAGCTACTTGTGCTACTTGCTACTTGCTGCATTTCCGCATTGCGCACCAAGCACATTATTCATTGTGCCTGGCGCTTTGGGAGCACTCGAAAGTGCAAGAGCAGATAATAATTCTTACATGTCGCAGAGTTGCGCCGAGTTCTTGGCCACTCGCTGGTCCTTTCGCCAGTTTCCTTATCATGCAACACGCCCAGGCACTTCCTGTGGCCAGACATTCCAACTAAACAGAGACAACAAGAGTAGAAGAGGGAGAGAGAGAGGGGGATAGCTTTGCTGGTCTTGTTATCAAGAATCGTTGTCACTGCTCAAGTGTCGTGGCTTGTAGTTTTTTTTTTTTGCTTGTTCGTTCTTTTCTCCCCATCTTTTGTCTTTTGCGTCTTTTGTCTTTCAGTTATGCATGTGCGTTTCCTTTTGGCTGGCAAAGTCCTGGAGCTTTTATGACGCGCCAACTTGCCGAGCCGAGCCTGTTTGCCATATGAGCCCCTAAGGCATTTGGCAAAGACAACGGGCGTCATAAAGTGGCGCAAAGTTACAGTCAAAGCTACAACTACAGTGTTCACTTGTATCTTCAGCTTCTGCTTCAGTTTCGAGTCTAATACTTTGATAATCCTTGAATCCTTGGCTCTGACTCTGACTCTAACTCCAGATTCAGCTACATATGTCGAATATGTGCTGCCACAATAACTTTTGATATGGCAGAGTACTCGTTATCCTTATCCTGCTTATGCTAGCCTCGATATAGATATGGAGACAGTCAGTCAGCTTTGTTACTCGAGCTTTATCGCATGCTTATACAAGTATTAATATCTCTCTGTCTCTCTGTGTGTGTGTTCGCAAATTATATGAGCATGATAATATTATATAACACTGACTCGCACAGCTACAAATGCCAACAGCTCTTCTGTATCTGTGTCTGCTTAGGTCTTTGCTTATTTTTCTTCTTCTTGACAGGCCACTCACTGGCATGCAGTTCACTTTGTCTAGTTTCAATTTCAATTTGATTTCATTCTGCTCAGCTTCAGCTTCTGCCGCAGTGGCATCATTTTTAGATTCGCTTATTTGTTTGACTTTATTGTCAGCTTCTTTATCCAACTAGTTGTTCCATTTGCAAAGCATCTTTGTGACTTTCTTCAAGTATAAAACTTGATTTAAATGTTGCTTTCAAATGTATTAATATAACTAAAGAGACGCATAAGTATTTTCATATTTAAATTGGACTTTTAAAGGACGAGCCTTAACATTCTATCAACTGTGGAGTAGGAAAATATTGCTGGCTGTCAATCATATGGCAAATATTTGTATGAATTATGGAAGATGAGAAAACCGCAGCGACCACACAGAAGCCCAGATGCTTTTTGCGCAACAGACAGACAGACAGATGGGACTAATTGCAAATTGATAACAATTTCAAACGCTAATCAGTTATGATGGCGTCCCGAAAGAGATGCAAGAGTGTGTAACGAAAAGAGATAGGACTAACGATTGACCGGAAGTGCACAATTTGTGTTTCATTTGTTATATCAACACATATATGTGTGTAAATTTAGAGCTTATTTGCTTGTTGATTTCCAAGCGATTAAACTATTAAATTTCCAAAATTTTGCAATACTGGAGGCAGGAGCTGATATCAGTATTGACTGCATTTGAGTGGACCACGTTGTACAAACAATTCGATTGGCTTTACCTATTGCAGGTCATAAATTTAATTGATAATATTGTTGACACATCTAACGGCTACAGTTACAGAACTGAAATGGGACAGCTTAGGACATCAATATTTGTAGACGGATTTGCAGGCAAATATGGCTTGAATATAACCTGGCTGTGAGTGTTTGACAATTAAATATTTGGCCATGGCTTATAAATATTTTATGAGATCTCTGTTAAATTTATATATGCTTGCTCGTGTACTTATGCATAAATGTATGTTTATTTGAAGAACTCTCCGCTGACTGGCACTCAAATTATGCATAACGCATGAGAGGCACCTCAAGAAGAGACAGAGGAGAAGAGAGAAAGATGGAGAGAAAAAGAGAGGGAAAAATCTGGTAAGAGAATACTCATATGTTGTATAACTTTACATAGACAATTATTTAGAAGTGCACAGCCACAGAATCGCAGCCAGAAATCTTTCCATCTGCATGTGAGAGTGCCAAAGTCTCGAGCTTAAGTGACACTAACAACTCAGGCGTAAAAGGGGGTTGGAAAAGGCGGGAAGAGGAGGGAATTTGGATGGAGAATGATTCAGCAGGTCCAGGATGAGGACAAAGTCGAAAACGAGGTTTCCTCTTGCGTGTTATGTTTTGGCTGCTGAGAGCAACTCAATCTAAATGCGGTACAATGACATCTAAAGTGTTTGGGCTGACTTTTTTCCCTTCCCTACTCGTCCCTTCCCATCAAGTAACTCCCTCTATCCTACAAGCTTTGCCCGGCTCTGACATTAGTTCTGCTTTCTTTTAAATGTGTCACGTAATTTCACTGTGCTCGACTCGACTCAGTGCCACAAACTATGTGCGATGTGTGGAACTGCGGGGACTGTCAGACAGTAAGACAAACAACGATTGTATATAGCCTGGCATTTAAGTAAAATGTATGTAGAGCATTTTAGCCAGAAGAGAACAGTTCAACTGCGTGGTTCCACCTCAAATGTATGTCACTCGACATTTAAAGATAGTTAACAGTTTGTAGAACGATTGCAGAGTTTAACTTACATACGAAATGCAATAATTTTGAAGTGAAATCATGTTGCAAGAGAAATAGAGTATGATAAATTGGTCTGCAATTTCATTGGACACAAACATGAATAGATGCGCTTTATCTTCAGGAAAAAAAGTCCTCAAATGTGATTAGTCTATGCCAAAACTCCAATTAAAAATGTTGTAACAGAACGACATAATACTTATTAATAATTCAAGTGAACAAAAATATGTATGTTTTTTTGGTTTCAACTGAATAAAGTTAATAAAACATAGAAGGACATCTCTCCTGTTACATAGGTAAATTAATAATTAAAGCGAGCAAAAATAAAATTTTGTTTCATCAATTTCAACTGAATGAAGTAACGAAAATAAATATTGCCATTTAGAAAAATAACCATCTCTCAAGTTACATAACTAGCTGTTAGTTTTGCATTTAAATGTACTTTAGTTTTTTCATTTAATTTCTGCTTTCCATTTGTTGCATAATCCCTTACACGTTGTGCGAAAAACCCCTTAAACAAATTGCAGCGCAGCAAAAAAACCACTCGGAATGTAAAACACACACATTAATAGACATTACGGCCAATGTATAGTATGTATCTAAAAGCCTCAATGTGCTATCAATATTAACTCTATTCAAATGCAGTCGCCGAACTCGGAAAAAACGCACATACAAATCTCACAAATCAGCACTTAACGTTAATTACTATGTATTTTTTTTATTCCTGCTGATGTGGACTTTAAATTATTTTACAGTACTTCGGGGGAAAATGCAGATTAATGTAATGCACATACACACACGCACCCACACACATATGTGGCTTTAAGTGGGAGGGATTTGCAACTTTTGTTGGCAATTGGCGACAACAACAACTGGGACAAGTGCAGTTAAGAGCCTGCAATTGACATTAACTGTGGCAACTTTTGTTCTTACCTCAAATCTACCCTATTCTAACTCAAATTAGACATACAAAAAACTGTGCTACAATTTGTTGTTTGCGGAAAGCAACAAAAAAAAATGTATGCAAATTAGTGCAAAAAAGTTAACTAGCAAAAACGCTGGAGTTAGCAAAAGGGAAAAGTGGAGTCAAGTTGATGTTGTTGACTTAATTGTGCACGCATTAAATTGCTTAACTAAATGCCACTTCATTCAGACTAACATTTCCCCTGCCAACCTCTTCAAAAATTTGTGGCCAAATTTAAACTTTTGCCTTTGGAATGAAAAAGTATGTGTGACATTTCGTGTGTTTGGATCTGTGAGCTCTCAGGCGGCAAAGGATTAATTGCTTAACCAAAAATGAATAGACAACAGAAACAAACGGGTTTGGAATATCTTTAGTTTCCTTGTTGAAGGTTAAACATTTCGGTTTTCTGTAGTCAAATTAGGTTACCCTAGAAAGAGATAAACATGTAACTTAGTATAAAGTCTAACAGAAAACTCAACTCTTTATTTTCACACACCAAATATGGACCATAGAAATTATATTTCCTATAAGCTCCGTCAGGGTATTTAACATTCGTCACTTTATAGAAAAGTTTTCCTTCTTTTATTCGCTTTAATTTGGTTAAGTTTTTCCGTATTGTATTACACAATCTACACACACGTGTCTGCATTTGTTTGTTTTCATTTCGTTTTCCATTCTAAATTTCGTAAATTTTCCTTAACTATTTTTGTTGTTTTTGCCCTTGTTGTTCTCGTTGTTTTTTGCTGCTATTATGCTCAGTGTTAGTATTGTTAGTTTCGTTTCCACTTTACATCAAAACTACTGGTGAATACTTATGCCTGGCTGTTGGCTAGGCTAGGAATTGTACAATCCCCTTCCTTCTCGAATGCCCTAGTCCATCTCGTTCCCTCATCATTACATTTCATTAAGTTTCAAAGGCAGTCGGAGTCAGCGTTGAGTCTGGCGTCATTTCTGCTGCTGCTTTTGTGTTTATTAAACGTTTTCGGGGCGCGTGTTCATTCAATTTGTTTGCTGTTGTTCTCGTTGTTGTTGTAAATGTTATGTATACATGCCTGCGTCTAAATAAACAACAAACACAACAATACTCGTATAGCAACAAGGGCAAAACAACACATGAAGTGCTCATGCTGTGCTCGCTATGCTCTGACTGTTGTTGCCTTTTCTTTCATATTATATCTGTTTTGTTCTTGTTGTTGTTCTTAATGTTGTTGTTGTTGTTGCTGAGAACGCTCTTGGAAAATCATTTTAATTGTTTTGTTTAAATAACAGACAGAGCTGGCAGGCAGAAACCAGTGTTAGCGAGTGAAACATGCAGCGTGTGTCTTGTAGGCGTATACTTAATATGGCGCATACGCCACGTGTGCCTAAGTATGCGACTGTGGATGTGTGTATTTGTGTCTATGGGTGTTCCAAGCGTGTTTTTCTGCATGAGTGTATGCTTCTTTAATTTCTGGTATACGTGTATGCTGGAAAGGTGTCACGTAAGAGTCCCAATTTCGAGTACGTTAACTATATGACTAATCTTCAAAATAACGTATGCTGAATAATTGATATAAATATTTCTCTTAAGTTCGAGAACACATAATTATGTAATAATTATTAAACTATTGGTAAAAATTAAACTTTAACTAATATGGCTGTAAGAAAAGACTATATAGTTGTTTTTTACTAAATAATATGTTTTTATTCTATTTAAGCTCAACTAAGTGATCATCTTTTTCTGCTAATAGACTTTTGCCAGAGTAAAAAATAAATATTTTTCTCTTCCAATAGTGAATGTTAAAATTAAATTCTGTGTCAAAGTAACAGCATTAAATATTCGATTTTCTAATTCATATATTTTTGTTTAAATATGATGCTTAGATATTTTGTGTGTTGTTGTTTTTCTGTGGCGCGTTGAATTGGAAACTTAACCCGAAGGCGTCAAAGTATAATAGAAGAAAGTGTTTTTGTGTCTGACAATGAAATTGTAAAGTGAAATGCGATATTATTTTAAATAGATATTGTGCAAGTATGTGGGTGTTTCAGCTATAGAAGTCTATGTCTTAACCTTTGACCGGACAAGGCCAAGTGCAAAAGTTTATCAATTCCCTTTGGCGACGGCGGCAGGACGATTATTGAAAATGCTTTGTGCAGGACACGTAGCAAAGGAAAAGGAATAAAACTTTTTACCACGACGACGTTGGCAGTACGTGATCGTACTGAAAAATGGCGTAATTAAAAGCCAAGCAAATATGTTTAATATATATTTTTAGAAAACTTTGGGCCGTCTGATATGATAAATCCACTTAATCCAATCCAACAAACAGAATTGAAACGATGCGTGCGTGCAGGAAAAATGCCAAGTTTTAATTGTGAAAGTTTAGCTGAAACTGAGAGAGAAAAGAGAAAGGGCAGGAATCTGGATTGTTGGATAGGGAAAATCAAGGGAAAAGAGCAAATGCAGTCCACATTCGTAAGCCCGTAACTCACAACGAAGAACTCACAGTATTCACACAGCAGGTGTGGCAAATTGTGTCTCACATTAAGGGGCAACCTACAAACTACGCAATGGCAGCTTTCTGATATTCCTGTTCGTCCTGGCTGTTGGTTGTTGCCTGTCGACTGGCTCTCCTGTCATTCTGCGTTACTTGTCATCAACTTCATGCGTTTTGACATTTTTATTAGTTGAATACTCCTTAGCAGCACGCTCCATTGCTTCAGAGAGCTGAGAGCTTCAACTGCCCTGCTTTGGGGGCCTGAGGTTCAGACATCTAATAAGTGTTTACTACCCAATGAGGATGCTTTTCCAGTGCTTTAAAACATCATGGGGAGTGCGTGTGTGTGCTGTAACAATTTGCTGCCCTGCTGGATGCTGCCTCCTCTTATAGATGCCTGGCAATATTCCCAGTTTCCCAGTCGATAAAGAATGAACAAATTGTGCACGATTCACATTTTTACAATTTCTTGGTTAACTCTTATTTTTTGTTCATACTTTTATTTGTCTAACAGAATTGCTTATACTTAAACATAAATCGTTCGTTTGTAAATTACATCAGATGATTAATGTTGAACACTAGCAAAATGATTGTAAATATTTAAGACAATATTATGATTATTTTCAATGCCTGAAATAATACGATAGACTCTTAAACTGTTTATAAATATCAATGCAATAATCACATTAATTATAATAATTAGCTATTTGTAATTAGCTTCTATCATAGTTGTAAAAAGTTTCAAAATAATATTGTTAAATGTGTATCTGTTCTGATTTCATGTTAAGCAAATACAAGCAGTTTATGTCGGCAAGTGTATTTTCATTTGTTTTGCGGTTTTAATTTATGCATTAAAACCGCTTTAATTTGTTAAACAAAAATAATTGAAAGAACAACATAAGCATTGAAGGAAAACGACAGATGTTTTAAAAATAAAATAAAAAAGAAAATTCCTGAAAAACATTATATCCATTTTCACCATTTACAATTTCATTTATTTTTTTTTGGTGAAGCCAAAAACCAATTTAATTTGTGCGTTAATGGAACTGGCGTTAAATTATTCGTTCCTTAAACTGATTGAGAAAAACTGCTATTATATTATATTTACATTTTTTTTGCTAATAATTTTTTTGTTTCTTTTGTAAATAATGTTAAAATTGATGTCAATATTCCGAGATCTACCTTTGTAGTTCTTTTTTGAATGTTCCATAAACTTGCTTGTGTTTAATTCAACAGTTAACATAAAGGATTTAAAGAGTCCTTTAAGTGCCACAAATGCCGTAAAAACTAAGTTCCCAAATATAAATTTCAACTTATTTAATATAGTTGCAAAAATTCACATGTCCCAAACACCACATAAATTTCCCCTAAGTCCCTCAAATATTTCATATGACTTACGCTTATCAAGAATGCCTAAAAATATTTTATTGAAAATGTTTTGAAATTGTTTCGAAACTATTAAAAACTTGCCCAAGCAAATTACTTGCGATGTATATTAAAAAGTATATGAATTTGCAACAGAACTATTTTATTCTTCATTTATAATGTGCTCTGCAAAAGTATGCTTTTAAAGACACAATTTTTCCAATAAAGAGTGCTCAACTAAAAGACACCCAGCACTAAGAGGATTTTTAGAATATTCAAATACATAACAACATATCTAAATAAAGACATAGACTGATATACCCATCTTAATAGCAAATACAATTCTTAAATAGATATACCTTAAATAGGCAATAAAAATTAATAATACTCTGTTTTAAGCATTTGCAATGGATAGGTTATAATAATGGTTTCAACTTAGACAAAATTGTTGACAAACAGAATTCAACAAAAATATTAAATTGTTACATAAATCCTGGAAGATGCCTTGACAACTTGCTAATGCTAATGGAGTGCCCAGAGTCAGAGTCAGAGTCCTGAATCCCAAGTCCAGAATGTCGAGAATCCAGGCCAAGGCCCCGTGCTATGGATCTTTCAAATTGCGTGAATGTTTATGATGCACAACAGAAAAAAAAGCGAAAACCATATAACGTCAATGTCCATTTGCAAAAGTTGTCCCAAGAAACTGATGGCAATTGGGGGAGGGAGGTGAAACTTTTAAGCAGCTGGCGTGCGTCTAAAGGTGACCCAAGTTAGGATAGGTGAGAGTGTGGGAGAGGAGTGTGTCGGGGAAAGTCGGTCCAGTTCTGAGTCCAAATGGCAGCGAAACTTTTAAATGAAATTTTTGCGTTAAAGTTTTGTCAGGTAAGTTGCGCCCGACTGGCCTCGACTCGACTCGACTACGATGCGAACAACCTGGCTTAGGTCAGGCAGCAAAGTAGCGGTCTACCGCAGTCACACACCCACACACACACACATACGTACACACCTACACACAGCTGTATTGTCACGTAGCTTGGTGACAGATTCTAACAGTCAGGCAAAGGCAAAGGCAAATACCATTAAAACAACAAACGGCAGCAACGCAACTGAAACAACAGAAACAAGAGCAACAACAGTAGCAGCATCACATAATGGCTACCAACGATTCCCAGGATACTGAGAATACTGCGGATGCTGATGATGCAGGTGGATAATACACCTTGCTTCCCCTCTGCTAAGTCTCACAGCAAAAGTTTCATTTTAATGTCTCAGCAAGTGTCGCCATCATCTCTTTGTTTGCTCATGTTTACTGCTCTCCCAAAAACAAAAAGAGACCGAAAAAAAATACAAAAAGTAAAATTAGCAACACATGCGAGTCCTTTAAAAATTGTTATACAAAAAAAAAACACCTCTTTGAGAGCGCTGCAGCATTTGAAGTAATTACAACATTTCTTTTGCATACATGGTTATAATTCTTATGTGCCTTTCTCTTTTATATGCATTACGCTAATGTTTTTAAGCTCCTGCACAAATGTTGTTATTGCCCAAAAAAAAAAAAAGAAAGAGAGAAAAAAGATGAAATTATGACACTCTGATTCGGTTTTGGGGCTTCTGCTTTGGGTGTTTGGTTACGGCTCTAAAGCCGAAAGCTAATGCGTTTTTAAATATGCTGCAGCGGATGCTCGGTTGGCATTAATTAACAGTCAGGACTCTGGCAGCCACAGTGCTTATTGTGATGACTTTCAAAGAGAGGGGGAAACAGAATAATGTGGGAAAAAAATCGGGTAATGGCCATAACGCGACGCTTAGTTTAATGTGCTGCAGACTATAAGGCTTAATATGAAAGGTTGGCGTTTTCAAATGGGTTCAAAATGTAAATACCAAAGATTGATAATAATTCCATAATAGCCTAATTTGATCATAGATATATTTAAAGAGATTATACTTTTTACTTTTTTATTATTATATTCACAATACATTTATTGGCAAATATTTTGTACAAGGAATTTATTAAGCTCTCTGCACGCTTAAACCACAAATAAATGAATACATTCATTAGAATTCCATTAATAAATAAAGGAATGCTGACTTTTAACAGAAGAATGCCGAAGTTTGCAAACAGTTTTGTGGTCATTCAATATAAACTGCTCATCTTTGAGTGTGTACTTAGTGGTGAGAGTATATCAAATATTCAACTTACCTTTGCTTTCTCTTTCCTTCGATATCTTGTTTTCTTTTCAGCTAGCACACGGCGTATACTTAATGTTTTAATTAAGTATTATGCTCTTGGAACACATACACAATCACGACACACAACACACTTGGCACTAAATGTTTTTTTTCTTACTTTATTTCAATTTCCAAACGCGTTTATGTTTGTTTTAGCTGCTGGTCGACAAAAAATTCTTGGAACGGTCAGCCTGTAATAAGCCGCACTTGTAAAAGACACACACATAAAAACACAGAGACACACACTAGCACATGGTTATAATGTATTTGTTGCGCTATTGGAGTCTTTTATTTATTTTTTATTTCACTTTTTTTCTGTGTCCTTAGGAGAGTTCCCGTCGTCGTCCTGTGAGTTTGTCGTGAAAGGCAACAGCTTGAAATGCTATTAAAATATAATCTGCTGATAATCTGCACTTAATTTCGTGCTCCGGTCGAAGAGGCTGCAGAAATGTGTGTATGGAAAGTCCGTGTTTCGTCAGCTGTGTCGTTAGTTCTTCTACTCGCCGCCCACTAGCGTTGTCGCTTTAGTTGTACCCTTTAATTTAAGTTACTTGGTTTTGTGGTCTCTATTTTTGGATTTATTCACTTCGTTACTCTTTATCTATATATGAGTATTATTGGTTCTTGTTCTGTCGTGTTTCGTTTATTCGTTTTGTAACCTTTTCATTTCTCTCGTGTTATGAGTTCTTTTTGGAGTTTTACGCTTCGCTGACTTTTAATGTTTGCTACGTTGTTCTTGCAACAAAAGCAGCAGCAACAACTACAACATACAACAATAAGTTCGTTCATGTGCGTGCGTGTTGATTTCCTTTTACTGTTACCTTTTGATATACTCGTCCTTTTTTGTAACTTTCTTTCTTTCTCTCTCTCTCTATTTCTCTCTTTTTTTCGGCTATTGAGTTTTTCAAATTTATTAAATTTTCTTTTCTCTTCTTTAATCAAATTTCCACTTGATTAGAGTGACGACAATTTCGTTGATTTCCTGTTGCTGCTACTGTATAAATGTGTGTGTGTTTGTGTGTGTATTGTGTGTGTGCCAAAGTGAGCAAATGAAAAGCAGAAAAAGTTTTTATTAGTAAGAATTTTTTGTCAATTGTCAACGTTTTATTTGAAATTATTATTAAGTGAGGTTTTCGTAAATTTATAATGTTTATATATAGGAACTTAATATAGGTAGTTAATATTTTTCAGATATTCATTATTCAAAAATGTTGTCAATGAAATTGATTTATCTTTATTTATATTTCCTTTGAAATGTATTAAATTCGTAAAAAGCTTTAGTGCACTAAAATATTATAATATTATATTATTATATTATTATTTACAACAAAGCTTAAGGAATGATTTAATCTAAATGCTTTTTCAAATATTTTTGAAAATTATTCTCCTTTTATTTCTTAAAAGTTGGTTCTAAATAAAAATATATAACGAGAAACTTAACTTCAAATTCAATTATATTTCTCAACGTATATCATTGTATTTTAAATTTCAGATGTGGCTTGGAGCTGTCTGTAATGTGACTATAACCAAGAACCGCAATAAGAAAGCATCTCTGGCAAATGGAAATCAGCTTATGGCAATCTCATTTCCTTTTAAATGTAATTCGTTGCTTTTAGCATGTCACATTTTGCCAGCTCTCACTTAATTTTTATGCCTGCTATATTTGTACATTTCGGTAACTGTTTTTAATTTATTTTTTTTACTTTTCGCATTTTCTCTATCCCAACCACGAGATCCTCTTAACGTGGCCATTGCTCCTTTGCTTTTCGACTGTTTTCGTAATACCCCAAAATGCAACACCATGGTATTAAAAGGCACCCATACCCGCACACACATACACACAGACAAAAGCTCGTACCGACATATCAAAATGAGAAAAAAAGTGTGATTTTATCCATTTTTTGCGTTGATTTAATTTAAAGTATTTTTGGCTGTTTGTTGCCTGTTTGGCTCTGCATGAAATTATAATTGTATATTCGCTGCTTGCCGCAGACTATAAAATATTTAATTTCCTTTTCGCGTCTGAGGTTGATGTAATTCCTTCCGGTTATTTTTTTCTGCCTGCCAAGTGCCGCATCGTGTTTCTAATTTGTGAAAAACCTATTTAGCCACAATTTCCGCATGGCCAATATACACAGCTCGTATCCCTGGCTACATTTTCCATCAATTCCCTCCCTTACCGTAGAAATTCGTTTTTTCACATTTTCAAAAAAATTTAATCACTTTTCCTGCCTCTTCCTCAAACTGTTGTTCCCTGTCAGGCTTTTGGTTTGTTTCTGGCATTCATGCTTCATTTACTTTTGATGGTTTATACACTTTGTGCTTTTAGAAAGGCATTCGATTTTTGCCACAAATGCGTAGACATATAATATAAATAATCATTAAAAGAATTGATAAAAGTCATAAACTTAAGGAACATTAAATTCTCCTCGCCTTTGAACGACAAATATTTAAAGATTACTTGCAAATTTAAGAAACAATTATATAGTATATCTGCACTTTACAAAAACATACATATTTGATTCAATATTTAATAAATTCATTTTGCTTTAAATAAATTACAAAGCTCATACCATTGTTCTGAATGCGATGTTAGTTGAATTTGCGTTATTCAATGAATTTAATAAAACTGCAATTATTTCACAGTTCAAAATAATATCAAAAATATGTTTTTTGTATTAAGCTGGTAACTGAAAGAATTTCACTTAGCTATTACTGAATAGAACTAACAGTATTTCATTTTTCGAATTAAATTATCGTACATTTTAGGTTATTAAAATCCTATAAATTAAGCTATCTAGGTAGGCAGTTTCCATGAATGGATAATGACGTACTCGTGTCACTTTATAACTCAATTCCAGAGAAATGTCTTATATTTTCATTAATTTATTTGCTACACTTTTCATCTGAAGTGTATTTCAATAAAAATCATTTGCGACCGCAAAAGAAAAATCACGACGATTCCTCATTCCGCTTTTTAAGCTAATGACTAATTAGTTTGATGTAGACACATTTTATTAGCTCTTGACTCTACTCTCGGTGTGAAGCTCAAAGCGGGTGCTAATTAAATAAATTATAAACCTGTCGAGTCGTAGTCAAAATGCGAAATAATGAAAATCATAAACTCTTTTATGTTTTCATTTAAGAGAGCGAAGCACACATTTTAATGAGGTGCCTGGTTTTGCGGGGAAAGCGCACTGCATTAATTAAAAAGGGTTTTCATTCGCGGCAGCATGAAACTGTCACTCAACCTTTGACCCCAGGAAATGCCAAAGAAGGAGCAAAGATATGTATGGCAAGAAAACTAAAAGAGAAATTTAAAAAAGCGCTTTAAGGACTCGCACTGCACGTGTTGATGATGTCCTTTTTGTCCATTTGGTGTTCTTGTTGTTGTCAACCTCAGGCCTACGGACACAATTTCTATTTTTTTCTTCTTTTTTTTTGAGACCGCGTGTGTGAGGCGTCGCCATCTCTCGTCTCTTTTTATCTTTTGGTCTCTTTCATTGTGCTACGACGCTTTAATTTCCGCTTGAATGCAAAGCAAAAGGTTTTTGCCTTTTTTTTTTGAGGCAGCACCTCGAGAAAGGTTCCTCCTCCATCAGTTGCATGTTGACTTGCCTTGACTCGTCTCTCTCGACCTGGCAAAGCCAAGCAAAACAAAAGACACTCCATACATTTCAGTTTCAGTTTCGGCCCATGTGCGGAACTGCTAACAAAAATGGCCAAGGGGCAACCTTTTCAACTTGATTAATTTTCACAATTTAAGTTGATGAGCACAGAAATTTCAAACTGAACAATGGAAAATGGTAGCCATCGCCACCAAGTCTTCAGTCAGTCGTTCCGTCTGTCTGTCTTTCTGTCTGTCAAATAATTTCTGCCACGCTTTGATTTAACTTTTTATTGCATTGGATATTTTATGTGGGCCGGACTACAGCTGTATATCACTTCTTAGATTGCTTTGTGAATGTGTTGTGATTAGAAAGCGTTGAAAGAAGCCAAAGGAACCTTCCACTTGATTTGATTTATTTATGAAAATTTGGTGACACTTCAAGCTAATGGCTAGAAACACATGAAAGTCCTCTTTTAGGAGCATATTCGATTTAATTTCCACAAATTATTCACAGTCTCTTGGTTCAATTTATTTTAACTCTATCAACCAAAATATATATTTACTAAATAAATTATTTTTATATCATATTTTACTCGCAGGCATGTAAGTATTTGTTCAAGATATTTTCCACATTATTTGAAAGAGGTTCTACTTCAAAATAAATAAGATATTGCTTGTAGCACAGACATTACTCGTAAGTAAACAATTTTGTAAACATTACTCATACGCCGGGTATGGTATTTCTATGTCAATTTCGGATAGCAGGCTATTTGCTTTACAGTTTTCAGTTTGCTTACAAGTTGGCTCAAGTGATTTATTGGTCGAATTGGATTTAGTTGGTTCTGTTTGCTCGTTTTGCCGAGTTCAGCACTAGGCCAAAGGTAAAAGAACCTTACCATTTGAAATGCTGCCAATAAATATAAAGAGAATTGCGCAAAATATTTGCCAAAATTTAAAGCATAAAATTGTTTTAGCATTTCTAGTATTTATGCTGACTATTTTGAGGAGTTATTTATTGTGGAGAGTCTTTTAAAAATATATTCTTAATTGTTTGAGGTGGATAATTTTATACAAAACAAATTGTATTGAATTTTTAAATTCCTCCCTTAATTTTTTGGTTGTTTATTTTACGTTAAGCTTACATTTTATGGCGAAGTTTTTGAATTTGATATTTTTCTTTCGTAGCTCTTTTGTTCTAACCGAAATTCCTTGCACGTTGAGTTTGTTTACTGGAGATTAGCGTAAAGTTTCTAGCTCAGTTGAGACCCTGCGGCGGCTCAAAGGACTGTTACTTTAAGTTTAACCGGTTCACAAGGCGTTCGCGTAACCTAAACCTGTCACTGGGGCTCTGTTTCTGTTTGCTTTCTCGCTTTTGCTCAAATTTACACACACCAACGAACACTCACGCCACGATTCGCACGCACGCACGGACGCACACACACACAAACACAAACACACATGTACAATTACAGGATACACTAAAAACAGACCGAAGAGGACGCGCTGAGCGTATGTGTGTGTGAGTGTGTGTTTATAAGTCTCGAAAGAAAAGGAACGCGTGCAATATGCTCCCTGCTTGAACGGATGCTGAAGCTTGACTGAAATGCCATTTACCTTGCCCAGCATCATCGGCATCATCGGCCAGAACCTAGTACAATACTACACATTTTGGCATCGGCAGGACCAAACGACGAGGACGAACCAAAAGCTGGCCAAAAAGGCACGAAGGAGATACCAGCAACGAGTCCTTTGGTTATCTCTTTAGCATTACAGCATCCCTGAGTTAGCTTTCCCAATGAAGCTTTTGTCAAAGAGTAAACTTGAAGCTTAAGAGTACGGTCTCTTTTTGCAAAAAAGCTTACATTCCACATTCAGCAAACAAAGAGAGCAAGGGAGAGAACGAGGAAGCTTTCAGAGCTTTTGTAAGCCCGTTTGCTTGTGTCTTAACGTTTAATTTGTATATGCTTGTTTAGGCTTTTTATCAGAAAAATCCAGTTTGTTGTTTTGACCAAGAACACAGCTGTGCAGTTTAAAGCTTCATTTCTAACGCTTTCAATGTGTATGTGTGCGTGTATGTGTGTTTTAGTCAACAATTTAGACAAGTTTTTCATGACACATCATTTACTTAACAGGTGGTTTTGGAAAGTATTTATGTCATACTTTTTGGAAAAGCTTAGATGGGCATGTAATTTGTGCGCCAGTCAAATGTTTGAGGGAGTTCAAACAAATTCTAATCACAAATACCTCGTATCACACACTCACCTCAAAAGGCAATCAATGCATACCCAAAGGTGGAAAAGCTATAGACGAGGGACAGAGGGAGAACAACATTTATCAGCTAAATGGTCAGCGACCAAATTTGTCCACTTGGCTTGACTGGCAGGCCACGCTAATTAAACTCCTGTGACAGTAACAGCAGCGGCAGCAGAAACTGATACAAGTCCAGGGAAAATCAACGTGCTTTTCTGCCATTAACTACTTTGTTTGGAAAGGTGGGGGAAACAATCACAAATGATTGTATAATGCTAGGAAAATGCTGCTTAAATGCATCCCCTTGTCCTGGGATTGACACGTAGAAGCAATCGAATTGTGATTTGTGCGAAACTGGAACTCAAAGTGAATGTAAAGCTAGTAAAACTCTGGCTACCAACACAAGGGAATCAAGAATAGAAGCGGGACAGGGATGAAAAGAGGAAAACGGGAGTAAATAGGAGCCAAGCACTCAGTCAAAGTGGCAGCTTCTTTCTAGACTGTGTGTTGTTTGGCCATTAAGTGGCAGCACATGTTGCCATTCTACACTCAGTGCTCATCCAAGCACATTATACTCACAGGTGTATACCCTACACTACCCTACATTACACAGCATGAGGTTGAAGAAATGTTGCGTATCATTTTGATGAATTTCTGGGATAATTTCAATGCTCATTAGCTGTGACATTGTTTCCCAGAATAAGTAAATGATAAAATATGAAAATGTGCAAAGCTTTCATAAAATATTGTAGCTCTAATCACTGGGAAAACGTTGAGTAATGGGATGTTCCCAAAAACGCTTGCAACCAAAATTTAAAAAATACACAACCAGCTTTAGACAACTCAGTTCAAATTTAGAAAAAATATTTTGATAAGAAAACCTATATACAACTTCCAATCGATTTTCCTCAATGGAACTGGACTTTATAAAGTTTTACTTCAGTATTTATTGTATAGATTCTTTGCCTTCATTTGTTTTCAAAAGTTGTAAGTGTAAAGTTTTTAAAATGTGCCAGTTGCTAGAAGAACCATGGAGAGACAAGAGATTTCACAGGAACACTCTGCAGATTATTAAAGCATGATATATGAAGCTGAAGGACTCATAATGGCCATCTTCCTTCACCTGTATGCGTACCATGAGGAATAAAATACATAAAAAGATGAAGGAAAGGAGAGACACACAGATCTCGAATTGTCCTGGCAACTGACGCACAGCTCAGTCATATATCATAGATTTTCTTTCTTTATTTCTGTATGGGTGTGTGTCTATCTGTATTGTCATGCTGTCACACTGTGTGTGTGTGTCTGGCCAAAAAATTTTTTTTTGCTTTGTTTTTATTTTTTTGTCTCATTTTCCTCAATTTGGTCGCCGTTGTTGTCATTGTACTCGTAAACTTAAATTGTTATTTCACCTTGAAAGCGCTACAAAAGAGATTTACGGTCACCCTGGCACCTCTCATTCCCTCGCTATCTCTCTCTCTCTTCTGTTCTTCTCTCTCTTTGCCTTTATTTTTGTGGTTTTATTTCTCTGTCATTTTTATGCTCATTACTTCGCATTTGGTGCCGCTTTAGATTCAGCTTCAGCCGGCCCTTGCTTTCAATTTACAATACCAACAACAACAAAAGCAACAATAACTTGCTTAGCTCTATTTTTGTTGTTATTGTTCTTAAAAAGCTTATTTTGATTTATATTTGTTTGTTGTTTTTCCTGTTCTTTCTTTCTATTTGCAGTCGCCTTGTCGCATATTTATTACACTTTGTATTATGATGTCTAGAAATTGTCTGCAGACAATTTATGGTTCACATAAGTACCCCCAAATCCTTGAAAAGAGGGGCAGAAGGCGGACCAACAGAGGTGTCATTTTGGACTACAACAAATGGTCGGCCCATTAAGACAATATTTACCTGTTAGTGCTTTTTGTGAGTCATTGACAATGTTCCCAACAGAATCGAATAAAAATTATTGCCAGCTCTGTTATTACTTCGGATAATAAATATATTAATTTTTTCTTGTAAACATACGAATTATTTATTTCTTTATGTGTTAAAAATAATTTCATCATGAGCTTATTTATATCAGATTTTACTTTTACGATCATATTTTAGACTTCACCTTTTTATGAGATTTAAAAGTCACTGAACTAAGGTCCTTTCGCGAAACAAAAATGTTACTCAATTGTTAAGATAGGTAAATTATGCACAAATCGTTCAACCATGTAGATATGGTATATTAATATATATCATTATAACTTTTTAATAAAAGGTTTTTGATTTGACCTACATAAAATAGTCCATATTAAAATTGAGTATAAAAATAAAATTACATTTTTAAAATTTATTTAAATCAATTGTTTTTGAATACGTTTTAATTTATTTTATTTAATTTAATTTCAAGTCAACTAAAAATATTTCAAAGGTTGTATACCTTTGCAGACACCTGCAGTCAAATTTCGACATATTACAGATTAATGATATAGTAGTCCTCTTTATCCAAATTTTGTGTCCAGGCCTTAAATGCATTGTATTTGTCGTGACATATATACCCTCTGGAAGGGTGTACAAAAATTAGAAAATTAAACTTAAAGTAGCATTTATGTAAATAGAAAACAAAATTTAATACTTTGAACCAAAAATTATTTTATAGCTCAAGTAAATTCTTTAACAATGTTTAGATTATCAAAACAATTTAATTCTTAAGGAAAAATGACTTGCCTTTACTTGACTTTTTGATTTTTAAATCTTACAGCTTTTCCTTATAATTATCTCATAATCATTATCATTTCCATTATAATTTTTATTTTCATGCATAAGCTCAACAATTTGTAGTCAGCTTTATGGGGACACATTCGTATTGCTCACATTGCTCAGCTGTTGTATCCTCATTCGTAATTTAGCACAGCTTTTCTCAGTCATTACAGTCATAAATAACACACATCATTATTATCGCATTACTCGGGAAACCAGAAAGCAAAGTAAACTATAAAAAATTGACTATCGCCAGAGAAAATTTCATTGCATATTTTTGTGGGCTGCATTGTCAACACGGTTGTCCTCGCTCCGTTAGCTGCCGTTGTTGCTCCTCCGGCTGCTACTGCTCTGCACCATATTAATTAAATACAAAATGTTTACACTAATAATTTCAACATAAATTGCCCCCGAGATCGCGCCCTTGCAACGCGAATGGCGAACGGAAGCGCCATAAATTTCTGGCGTCGCGACGGTTGCGTTGCAAGATGCAAGATGCGAGAAACGCGCACGCAACGGCCACAAATTGTGAGTTATCTGTGGTGCGGGTCGTGGACGGCATTGGACGGGCTTCGATGCAAGAGAATGCTGTCCTTCTCCTACCCTGCCTTGTTGAACGAGTCGCATCGTTTGTTGCCTTTTGTCGCCGTTGCATGCAAACACATTAAATTAAATTATTGTCACTGGGAGACTTGGGCTGCATCCTCGGTGCCTTCGTTGTCCTTCGCCTGCTGTCGTTGTCGTCTTAGTTCAACTTCGACATTGTCCTTTCACAGAGGGTGTAGGGTTGTATGGTGTTGGCTTAAATGGGCGCTAAATAGCTCCCCAGTTGCGCGAGTGACATAAAAACCCCTTGTGCTGCTAAGTATGCTACACAATTTGGCTTTGGCAACACGTTTCATTAGGCGCACCAAAAGCGCTACGTTGCGTATACGTATTGTTAACAGCATGTTTGGTTTTGTCAGCGACCGTTGAGAATGTTAGAATCTCTGGTTTTAAGCCTGAGAGACTTCAAATCACAAGATAGTGTTGACTTTTTAATTAAATTAAATTATATACAATACTACTTTGCAGGAAATTTCCTTTAGTGAATTTTTTTATGCATACAGTTTTACCTTCTTACAGCTTGTCCGGAGCGACATATTGTTATATACCGAGTTTCAAATTCAAGTAAGTGTTCTACATAAATTCAATTAGTAATTGGGTACATATTTCTTATCATAAGAGAGAATATTTAATATAATTTTTTATATATTTAACAAATATATAACACATTCCTGACATTGAAATTTAGTGCATTTCAAACTTTTTCTCTGTAATTAACAGATAAATGCCTCTATAACCAAAATTTAAGAACATATCGTTTTCATTAAAAAAAAAAATTTCAAAAGTTTTTTGAAAATTTTTATTCTTGTTTGCTTTTAGAGTTACTTTCGTGTGCCATTCTTAATAAGTGTTCTTTGTAGTCCCTTTATACCTCTCTCTAATTCCTCTTTTGGCTCTTACAATTACGCCAACTTTTTATTGGTATTGTAATTTGCTCAGTCGTCCGCTTCGCTGAGTTGCCTTTGCTTGTGGTCAGCACTCCTTTTTTTTGACGAAGTTATTGTTTTTGTTGTAACTGGTTTTGCAGAAATTTTTAAGAAGCGATTGCCTTTGACGCCAGCATTAGCAGCTACTCCACTTCACTTCACCTCGACTCCATCCACTTTTTGGTTTTATATGTCGGGCCATTAACGCAGCGTCGACGCATGAGGCGGAAGCGGAAGTGAAGGCGTCGCTGCCACGGCTTTGTTTTCCACTCTTTTGCACGGTGGCATTTTAATGAGCCACTGCCACCACTTTCCCATCATTTGGAGTTGGTTTTGGCCAGCCCAGTGAAGGGGGCCAATTTGTTAGCCTCATGCAAATTGCGTGGCCAGAGCAGTTCGCATATTAATGTTAAAATATGGCCAACATCAGGTAATGTGACTTTGATGCATTTCGCATGCACAAAATGTGACCGACCACACAGAAATTTGCATACAACAATTTTAGCAAATATTTAATTGGCTAACAACGAAAAGCACTTTGCTTACGCTGCGTTCAACCTTCGAGATAATAAATGCATAGCTAACCAAGTTTCATAAAAATTCTTTATAGCTACTTTATTCTGCTTTTAAAATTTTATTATTTTGACTTGTAAATTTTAATAAAATGAATGTTAAAAGAATTAATGTATAAGCGAAATTCTCTCAAATATATAATTATAATTTAAAAAAATCATCTACTATAAATTATCCGTTCTATTTACTTATAACAGCGCTTAACTTAGACATGAATGTTAAATCTTAAACCTTCATTGAAGACACGATATGTTTGAAAAAAGGAGCGAGCAATTCTAATTAAAGCTCAATGAAAACTAAACAAACTTTTGCCAAATTGCGAAACACAAAACTGCTGGCAAAACGATAAAGGAGACCTTTACATGAAAAGTTTGCAAAGAAAATGTGCAACGCATTTTCCATTAGGCTAAATGAAAAATTTTCACTTTTACTAGCACTGAACCGGCAAACTGAAGAAAGTACCGGCAAATGTGGGTTAATTTGCAAAAAACGTGCAGGTATTTGAGAGAGTGTGAGAGTGTATGTGTCTATATATGTAAACTACCAATAGAAATACACACGTCACATACACACACACTTACATAATGTAAGGTGCAAAGGTTCATTGTTATGAGTTCCCTTTGCGCTAAAGTCAAAGTTCCAAGTGACGGGATAGAGCGTAAGAGAAGGAGAAGGAGAAGAGAATAGGATGAAGAGTGTAAGATCTGAACAGAATGAAATAGTGATAGCAAAAAGCTTTTCGTCGTTCAAAGCGTTACGCTCTACATCATCGCTTTAACTATTGTAATGGGCCATGGCCAATACAATAATGGGAACACAATGCTACGAAATATGCTGTTGACCCAGGCCAGGACATTCTGACGCCATTTGCTTGAAACCCAAAGCAAAATTCGACTGATGCAACCAGCAAACATTTCTTAAATTATCAGGAAGGATGCAAAAATTCTGAATGAAATTTTTCGAAACGGTTTTTCTAGAGCGGAGTACATGCTTAATTTCAGTTTCTGTTATAAACACCAAACAAGACTTTGAATTTAATTCCAATTGTTAAAATTTAATGAATAAAATAAAAATTGTCAAAATTCTTAAAATCCTTTATTGTTCATTTTTAATCCACCCACCAAAAGATATTTGCAATCAATTTTGATTTTCCACTTTTATAATAGTGAAAAATCAAAGCAAATTGAAAAATATATCAAAAGCTTATAATTAAAAAATAAAAGAAGAATTTCAATCTACATATATTTACAATAAAAGCTTTAAACACTTTTTTTCTACATATTTATATTTGGTCATATAAATATAGTTTGCACACAACCAAAATTAAATCTAAGTGTAATAAAGAGGACCAAATTTCTGTATAAATTTTAAAATTTAATCTCTTAAACAAAATTAACTCAAATTAATTATTTTTTAAGCTGTACATTAAGTCTTATAGTTTTAAGAAAAAGCCTAAGGGAAACATAAAAGAGACAGAAGATAGAGTATTTTGAGTGAAGACATTTAGTTGCATTCAGCTTTTCTATAACTAAAGAAATTTGTCTGTTCTTTAATTTAAAATAAGCAAATCATATTAAATGCAGGAAGTAGTTGTAAAAACGGTTGCTTAATAAATTATACTCAACTTTGTATTCTTGCTGAGCTAATATCATTGTATTAAAGATGAAATTTATTGGCTCTGGGTACCAATTGTTGTAAATATATTTCTTGGTCAACTAATTACTAATTTATTTCAAGCATATTAAATTTTTGTACAAAAATTAATTCATGTTGGCAGCAAAAGCAGCCGCAACAGCTTTGAAACCAAAGGGAAGCGGGTGTAGAGGAGTGGCAGTAGGAAGGACTGTCAGGAAGGGAGGGGCGGAGGGAAAGGAAGGGGGCGGGGGGTTGACTTGAGAGCCAGCTGGCCAACCGACATGCAATTAATTGTGTCATTGTAGCCATTAACCAGACAGTTGAGCAGTAACCCAATTTGTTCGCTTGATTGTTGCCCCCACTCTGAAGAAATGAAAGAGGGAAAAGGGAGGAAAGGAAAGAAGGGTAGAAGGAAGTGCCTGACCAGCCCTAATGGCTTCGCAATGGTATACTAAAAGATGACTCGAAGTAAGACTAGGAAGGCAGCTGCTGGCTGTCTTCTGAAACCTGTCTACACAGTTCACACTGTCCAGTTTGCCATTGTGTGCCATTTTGCAATTAAGATGCTCGCCGAAAATAAAAGAAAATGTTGCTTGAGATGTGGGGAGGGGGTTGGGGTTGAAGGTGTGGCAAGAGCCTAACGGAAACGCATGAGTGTTAAAGTTTGTGCGAATTACTAACAGTAGTCATATGTCTCTATATGCCAGTTGTCATACATAATTAAACAGGGTTTGGGTTAACACACACAACTTGAATTCCTAATGATGATAATGTCGTTTCTCTTAAGTCAACAACAAGTTGAGTAATATTTGTCGTTTCAGGTGGAAACTTAAGGAACACATATTAAATTCTGGCCATTGCCTAAAACATTTCCAAGAAGTTTTTGGTTAACCAAATATCATAATAATTTTGATTGGTATCCTGTGGCTTTTTCATTGCATCAGCTTATTTTAGATTAAAGCAAAAAGTAAGTATAACAATTTGTTGTCCCCACTTAAGTGTAAAGTTCAAATTAGGGCAACAACTTGACAAACAACTTTTCATATCAGTTTCCAACTTTCCATATTTTAACATTCCTTTGACCATACATATACTCCAAGTATTAGAACTATGACACAACCAACAACAATAATCCCCTGGTACACACTGCAACGTTTGACACATCGCTAAGCTGATTACATTTCAACTGAATTTTAGAGACATTTCAAGTTAGTCAGAGCTTAATTATGAGTTGAGTTTGCCACAAAGCCTCAACTCGATTGCGTCACCAACTACAGAAAGACAGAATATGTTGCGAAACTCCAGCATTGAGTTTAAATTTTAAATAGATCCGCACTAATTGAACTATTTACATAATGTCATCAAAGTAGTTGATCTAAAATTTATTTAAAGATGTAATATGAAAAAACTTTAATTAAACACTTTATTTCTAAATACAAATAAATATAAATAGCATTGCTAAAAGGCTTACAAATATAAGCTTGCTTAATTTAAAATGTTATTTTGAGGATTGCCTTATATTTGTTAAATTTACATTACAGATAAATTAGTATTTTAGACTGTACTTAGTTGAAGTTGAATTAAAAATTATATTTCAAAAAGTCTGTCGATTTTTCATCATCAATTCCGAGTCGCTTTAAATTGTAGAACTCTTTAAGATTTGTAAGGACATCTGACCGTCACAGCAACTAAAGCTATACCTGATGATTTTCTTATTTTATAGATGTGCGTCCTTTGAGTATATGTTATGGGCTTCTTGAGTTGCAAAAGCAAATACATTTTAAGACTTTAGATAACAAACAAGCTCTCAAACTAAGAAATCACTCGAGAGATTTCTGTGGATTTGAAAATATATAAATATAGAATTAAATAATATAAATAAAATATATTACCTGAAAGGATATAATAAAATAAATAAAGAAAAACATGAAAACATAAGTAAATAATCAGCTGAACTTTTTTTTATGATATTTGCATCATCAATAATAATTAATTAGGCATGTTCCACAAAACTCTAGCAACTCCAGAGCAATTTTTGGTGTTCCTCAAAACTAGCAACAAGAGCTGTCTAATGTCATTTTCATTCTTCATTTTTACTGAATTTCAGTGTCAGTCAGCTTAAATGCCATCTCAATGTTAGCTTTAAAAGCTACTTGCCAAGTCAAGCTCGTTGTTGCTCATTACGCAGAGCGCAAAGAAACCTCGACGACAGCTGGCGCCATATTAATGCATCAAATGGGGGCACAGCAGCAGGACACAGGACACAAGCTGACCACCCGCCAAGGATGTCGCATTATCGGTCTCTGGGTCGACCTCAGCCAGGACTTTGGCCAGGACATGAGGTGACGAACGAAAGCAACTCACTGACTTCTTCTTCTTTTTTGAACGTTGTCTTTCCTATAATATCGCAGCAATAATTTGATCGTTAAAATGGACACTGGCTTTTAATGGTTTGTGTGTACCTGCCACCTCCCCCCTTTTCCACTTCCTTTTCCTGCTCCTGTATTGTCCTGGACTTTGGCCAGCTTGCACGCATTTCATTTGCTCCCCGGCTGCAATTAAATGTATTTTTACGATTGTGCAGCATTTGCAGTGTCCGCCTGGTAATGAAATTAACAACGATGCCAAGAGGACCAAGGACCAAGGCCCAAGGACAGAGGACTTTTGTGATAAACGATCGCCATTGCCAGGCTTTAAAATGCCACTTACGAGTAACTGCCATGAAATGCTTGTTGCGCGTTAAATGCCCAAGAAAATATAATTTTTTTCCTTCCTCCCCATTGTTTTTTTCTCTCATATTTTTGTTGCTTTGAGTGCCACGTTGAGGGCGTGGCAGGTCTCGATGGCAGCCATAATTGCCGGTAGTGTCAAGCGCCATTTTGTTATTATCACTCTGGCAAACACACACACTCACACACATACATCCAAACAAACACACACGCATATACACAAGGGAGCAAACTGTCCACAGGTGGCGCTTTAATTTGCAACTTTCACGCGCCTGAGTCTGCTGTCATTCCCATTCTCCTAGCAAAGTGAGCCACTATGTCAGCATGCCAGGAACATGCACCAGTTGCAGTGACAGTAGCAACAACAAAAGGAGACCCAGATCTTCTCGCTCTCTTCCTTACTCTGGGGAGTAATTAACACTGCGTCGTTTCTGCCACTAAGTAAACAATGTTTACCTGATCCAGTTGTTAATTACCAACGTCTGCTGGATTGCTCTACGGGCATGGTCAAAAAGGCAAGGCTAGTTGTAGTAAGAAAGAAATATAGAGTTATTAAATGGAAAGCTGTCAATAAGAAGTATAATTCTTGAATGCATATTGCTATTAATTGACTTTATATTGTGCCCTAAAAACATTAACATACATATAAAATAATGTATACAGACAGAAAGAAACAACGCCGCTGCTGCTGTTTTTGTTCAAGTAAATAAGAGGTCATCAGAATATTAACAGATTATGCAGAAAATTTAAAATAATGTTTCTTAATAATGTACTGTATTAAAGAAAAAAATGTTTTACATATAACATGTATCCAGTTCATATATTTCAATTCGTTAAACCTATTAATGCTTTAATATTATTATAATCTGTTTTAAATTCACCCCCTTAAGCGCACTTAAATAAAATTAACTAAGCTGACTGACTGAAATTTTGACTTGCTAACTGATATATAAATATTTATGTAGTTGACAATCAGCTCAAAGAGAGAGCTTAATTATTCTTCCTGAACAGATTTCAATAACTAGATAAATTTACAATAACATTTTATTTGAAAATATTGTATATACTCATGATTTAAAAGTTCTAGACTATTAAATTAACTTTTTATTTAAGAAAATTTTTCCTGTTTTTTTTTCTTATCGACACCTTCCCGCCTATCTCTATATGTTTTAAATTTATCTGCATCGCATAGTTAAAGGAAAGTTTTCCAGATTGCCCGCTCTTTTTCTATCATCTTTATCTATAATTTAGTTATTTGTATTTTTACTTTCAGTTCCTCTTTATGATGTGTATATAATATTTCTGAGAGATAATCTTTCAATAAAATCATTTGCAGCCCAGCAATCAATTTTCATAATTTCATAAAAGTAAATTGGCTGGCTTGCTGACAGGCTTCAAACCTCTGCCTCAGTCCTTGCCACTGCCAAAGACTGTGCCCCACTGCGTCGCTCATGCACCTGTCGCGCCTCGGGCAAACAATCAACTAAAGTAACATATACACATCTACACACCCACACACACTCTCACAGACTATCTACACCTACAACATTTCGTGGCATGTGCAAAACTTGGCGCCCAGTTGCAAGAGCAGCCACTGAGGAAGTGTTTGCTCCCTGTTGCCCCACGTCAACTTGCCACCTGCCAACTGGCAACCGAGCTGCCACCTGGACTCCAACAAACATTTTGTCTCCTCCTCCTGCTCTAGGAGTTTTTGTTGCTGCTGTTGTTGTTGGTTTTCTTGGTGTTGTTGGTGTTATTTGCAGCTTTCATGCATCGACTGCGTATTTTAGCCGATGGCTGTGACGCTGACGCAAGTTTGTGCCCTTTTCTCTATCTGGCGTTGAAAGGGGGGCACAGGGACTTAGAGCATGAGGCATGCCACGGTTGCAGCGCAATTTTTTTTTATAAGTAAATAACCAAACTGAAGTGCAGCACGGCAGTTGCAATTTTTATGCGCAAGCAACATGCCAACAAAAAAACCAAAGCTAAAAAAAAAGTGAGGAGGAAAACCGCTGCACACGTGTTCCAACAAAAGTGTGTGTGCGCGGGTGAGTGTGTGTGTGTGTGTGAATGTATGGGTGTGTATACATTTGTGTGCGTGTCTATTTGTATAGTTTCTTTGGGTAAACGCGGCTTTTGCAGCTGCCTTTGGCCCCTGTCGCACAATGGGCTGAAAAGCATTGGGTATCATCTAAACGTATTTTTACAAATTTTAAATTAAACAAATACAGAAAGCTCTAGAGATATTCCAAATTTTTTAAATGTGCCACAGAACTTTGAGAGATTTTTAGGACAAAGCTTCAAACATAAATAGGGCTTTAATATTGTTAAAACCAATTTTGTACATATTTTCAGTTCTGTTTTGACCCAGTGTCTTTTGGAACATTTTCCAGGCTTTCCTTGTTTTTTTTTTTTTTTGCTAAACTGCAGGCAGCGTCGCCAACAGTTTTTAAAAAATGAAAGCTTACACCCAGTTGGCTGCCACGCCCACTTACGCGACATGAGGCATGCCACAGCCGTGGCAGAAGCTACGGCAGAGGCAGCAGTCGCGGCAGCATAAATTTCCATTACCGTTGACAAATATTTACACATCGACCTCAATTCATATTCCTTTTGATGCAGTTGCTTTTAGTTTGGCGTTGCAAGTAGACATGTTGGATGATGATGGTGGTGCAGTTGGTGGTTGGGTGGTTTGCTTATTCAACTTTATGGTATTTAATGTATGGCCAGTAACTGACAGCAGTCACTGTGCGGCTATTAAGTGCCACTGGGCTTAGAGTAGGCGCTGCATTTGGAGGAGTAAACTATTCGAATTGACAATCGTTGAAACGATTTCCCTTTACAATTTTGTACAAACAAAATGATGCTCCAAATCGCATGTTGCATGTTGTTGGTGTTGTTGGTGTTGCTGGTGATGGGGCTGCCCCCAAGTGGCAAGGCGGAAGTATCTCGTCATCGTTTAACTATATTTGCAGAAGCAGGACGCATGGAATGCTATCATCAGGCTGTGGCTGCCACCGAGCATATTTTGCTCGAGTATCAGGTAATCCATGGGGGGCAAGGAGAGGCACACATCAATTTCAATTTGATGGATCCACAACGACGTCTCCTTGTCACGGATCTCAAACAGGGCAAGGTCAAGCACAAACTGGTGGCCAATGAAACTGGCATCTACAAATTGTGCTTTGACAATACCATCAGCTCCTTCAATCAGAAGATTGTCGTCTTTAATCTAGAGATTTCACCCGCCAATCTTGAGGAAGTAGAGCGTCAACTACTCATCAAGGAGATGACCACCGATTATCACTTCGATCGAACCTTCAGACACTTGGGTAACTATTTAAACAAGATCTCGTTGAATATTATGCGGTCACGACAGAGCCAGGATTACATTCGCACTAACGAGGCCCAGGATCGAAAGTTGGCCGAATCTAATTTCACTTTGGTTAACAATTGGTCCTGTGCTCAGTTTATAGCCATGATTATTGTCGGCATAATTCAGGTCTTCATGCTGCGAAGTATTTTCAATACCGATGGCAGATTCTACAAGTTCTGGAAGAAAATGTAATTGCAATTACAGCATGAAATACAAATTTGTTATCGTTTAATAAAGCTTAAAATATTATGAGAAAATTAACCAGACGTTTTTCACTAAAAGAAAGTCTGTGCTGAGATAAAGTTAGTTTAACATTCTATGCAAGCCTGAGTTATCAATAAATACTGTAAAAGTACGACTTTGATATGATACTCAACCTATAGCAGTGTACTTCACAATTTTGACCTTCCGAAAAAGTTTTTTTTGTTTTTTACTGGTAGTGCTCTAAAAAGCTCTTAAAGTTTACAGTGAAAAACATAAGATATATACTAATGAAATTAACTTTATCTATGTTTGTAATACACTTAATATTATTTTGACACTTTTGAAAAAAATTAAGTTTTTGTATGTTGGTAGTCCAACATTTCACTAAAAGTAAGTCGATAGTAATATAACAGTTCACCAAAAATGTTGAAAAATGATAAATTGACTGATTCTTTAAGATTTCTTACATTTTTGATTCTCACGTACACCAAGAAAATAGGCCTTTCATTAAGAACTTTTAGGTAACCAATATGTGACTGGAATAAAAGCTTTAACTTCTCAATTAGTTCCTTTCTTTAGTTACTCTCCATAATCAGTCATTGTTAATTTTGATAGCCCACAACTTGTGTCACGTTTTGAAATCAGTGTCAAGCTTTGACAAATGCAACACCTAAGCCTCTAAGAAACTGGACCACATTACCTCCTTTCATTCATTGAGACTCTTTTCTGTGACAGTTACCATTCCAAATATAGGGAGCAAACTGACAGCGGTTAGTATGGAGCAAACAATGAAAATTAAGCCGAAAATTGTGAAGGTCAGCCACAGAAATGTCTCATGAATTATTAAAAACGAGTCCAGTCAACGAGGGGCAGAAGTGTGTGGTCAAAGTTGCCACTACACTTGACCCTAATCCTGCTTCTGTTCCTGCTCCTGGTTCTCCTCTGTCAATGATAGCCAAAAACTAAGCCAAATGGAATGAAATTTGTAGCAAGACATGGTTTTCTTCCCATCTCCTAGAGCCACAGACCCAAAAGTGTTTTGACATGTAGACAATACCAAAAACTGAGGGACATTGTTAGGAATGGGCTCGTGTCACGAACTAACAGATTAATAAATACTTTTAAATAACAGAATAATATATTTCTTAATTTCTAATACAAATATTTCTATATTTTCTATACATTTACTTACTATATGACCCTAAATTATTCAGGTTATAGTCTCACGACCCGACTTTCCCCTCTAGACAAAAATGAACAAGGCCTTTTCGAAGTTTTTCGAAAAGTCTTCACTCGCTCCAAGTAGCACTTTAAATTAATGAACTGAGATTAAGCAAGACAAATTGTTGTTTCCTACCGAAAATTTTCTATAAAGGCAAATTGTTTTTCGCTTGGACCAAAGGAATTTATTATTTTGTTTGCAGCCGCCCATTTTGCTGCCCTTAAAATAAATGTACAATTTATTGTTATTGATATTTGTGTAAAGATTTTTCACACACACAAACGGAGACAGAGAGCAAGAGAGAAAGAAAGGTTGACTGAAAGAGATAGCACAAGACATTGCAATTAAGAATTTAAGAGCAAACGTGGCCACAAAATGTTGCACCACAACAACAGGAGCAACAACAACAAGAGGAGGAACATATTCCAGGCAAGTTGTCAGCGTGTTGGCAAGCAAAATCTTACTGCAATTCGAATAAAAATGAATTTTGCATTCCATTTTCCCCTGGTTGCCGATTTTCCAGCTTTCCCCCTTACTTTCACTTCGATACGAATCTCATGTGCGCACATTGCAGCCAATTGTAAATTTCTCTGTTGATTTCTTTTACAATTTTATTTTTATTTTGCTTGCCGGATGCTACAGAATTCATTGAATTTCCAAGTGACAAACGACAAGTTGTCAGTCAGGCGCCCAAAAAAAGAGGTAGAAGGTATCAATAACTCTTGCCGAAGTCCAGATACACTTATGAGAAGACTATAACTGACAACTCAAAGATAAACTACATTTTTAAAATATCCTTTAAAGTTAAACACAAGATCATAAGTCTTGCAAGTAAATGGAGATGCTATTTTAAAAAAATTTGTATCTAAAAATATCTAGTAAAGCTAGAAATTTGAATCTAAACTTTGTGAACTTAAATGATTGGGGCATTTAATTTCTTAATATTTTATCTGAAATTTGTGATACTTGATTTTCAAATTTGTATTAAAGTTAATCATAAAAATATATGTTTATCCCTAAAGAAAAAAGCTCTTATACATCTAATAATGTCTAATATCTTTTAATATTTATACCATTGTAAAGTTACCAAAAAACAAATGTTACTAAAAATACATATGATACATTAAAGGAATGAGACTTTAGACTTCATTACTAAAAAGTCTAGGGAGAGTTTTGATGCTGTATCTGATAATGTTAATGTTTTAGCAGTTTCCAGTATTTATTATACACTTGTTGACTAAATCCGTATAACTTCTTTTAGAGCATTGAAAAAGCAAAGCCAAGCTCTTGAGCAGCAACAAATTTATTACGCCATGTTGCATGCATGAAGTGCTTAATATAAATTCCAATCAAATGCCCCGAGATCAGAGTTGGACTTGGAACTGACTGAAACAACGTGAACTATGCAGTCTTATGCTTTTAGAATCGGACTCAAAGTTTGCTTTCAAACAATGCAAATAAATATGCAACAACAACAGAAAATTGACACACACAAGTACAACACATACAGATACACATAAAACGTAATGAAGCAACAATTTTGGTGGCACGAGAATTGAAACTGGAACTGTACTTCGTCCTGGGGATCCTGTTGCAAGGACATTTGGCGCAGCTTTAGCCAAAGCGCTTCAAAGTACTTCTTAACTAAGCTTAAAAGCAATGCCAAACAGTGACAGCAGCAGCAGCAACAACAACAGCAGTCAACAGCAGCCAACAGCAACAACTGTTGCAGCTTCGATTTGCTGTGGCAATTTCTGTTGTTGCCTAGCCACGCCCATCGCTCGTCCGCCCTTCACCAGCTTGACAACTTTTCAGTAATGATGTTGTTGCTGTTACTGTTGTTGTTGCTATCTTATTGCTGATGCTGTTCAGTGAAGTGTGGCAAGGAAGTTGTCGTCGTTGTGGCTATTAAATGGTTTGCAAAGGTTGTTCAAAGGTTGCGCTGCAAATTCAACTGGATTAAGTTTATGCGTGACGGCAACTTGCGGTTAAGATGGATATTACGTTTATAGCTAGAGTAAAAGACGTCATCTACAATTAGTTTTATAATTCAAAAAGCTCTAAATACCAAAAATGGATAATTTTAATAATGAACAAATCAAATGGGGCTTTACTTACATATGAAATCAATGCAATATGGAATTTTTATGCTGAACGACAGTCATGTCTAAATTTTGTGATTGTTATAGATAAAAATCCACCACATAAAAAGTAAGTTAAAATTTTCTGATTATAATAATTTGTTATCTATAATGTGATTGTAAGCCAAAGAACACTAAAATTGAAATTAATATAAACGAAATGAATAAGAAAACAAATTTATTTAACCCTTTTTTTTATCATGAACAAAATGACGTTCTTCATAAAAATCGGTTAAGCTTTAACAAAGTTATGTAATTCTGAAGTCTGGCAACCCTTTGGTCTGACAGTGAAAAAAGGGATACAAGTTTATTAAAAATGCTGCAAAAAATTAATATTAACACATTGAACCATTTTTTTTAACTTAATTAAACTTTCATTCATTCCTCTGAAAAGAAACAGAGCCCAAAGAAGAAACAAGTTTAAGAAAGCATACCATTCAAATCCAATCAAACTGTGAGATAGACTAATTTAATAAGCCACAAAACAGTGCTTACAACGAATAAAGCTATAAAGACTTCCTTAGCATAAGTCCTTACAGAGAGACAAGCTTAGCCAAGGACACGACGAAGAATACACTAACTATTTTGGGGAACCCTAAGCGCATTGCGGTTGCCCATGGCCACCACTTACACAGAGTCCTACCCCAATTTCCCGTCCCATCCCCCTTCCCACCCCTCTCGCCAAGTGCCAATTCCAATTCAAAGAACCCACCCTCTAAAAAGTAAAATGAACTTTTCACCTGGTCGCGAGTCAAGGAACTTCGATGAGTGCCATTCGAGGAAGCCACTCCACTCCAACTCGACTCGAGTCGAATTGAATCGAGGTTGCCTTCATTTGCGGTTAATTTTGTCTCAGTCTTAGAGTTGCCGTTATCCTTGGAGCAGTTGTCAAAATCCTTTCCATGGTCCTGGTGAACTGTCACAAGTAAATGGCAGTGGAGCGTGGCAATTGAAGTGCAGCCTCCGCTGCCAAGGAAAAGTTGTTTTGGCTTAGTGCAGCTTTTAGTCCATGTCGTTGTCGCTGTCGTTGTCCTTGTCTGTCCTTTTATTCGCCTAATTTCCGTTGCACACCCGCATCCTGGCATCCTGGCGCTAATTGACGCCGCTTAGCGTCGTTGAAAATCTATAAACATGAAAGTCGCAACTGAGAGTCGAGTCGAGTCCTTCGTCCTGCGTCCTTAAGCATAATAAATCTGTTTATCTCTGTGCTTTATAGCTGCCAATGTCCTGGCATTGTCCTGCCTCGAAGCTCACAGCCCGCTTAAAAGTTGCTTCTGCTCAACCTGGAAAAGCGATAAAAAGTTTCCTTTTGCGCCTTTTGTGTGGCTTGTTTAATGTGTGTGTTTTGGCAGGCAAATTTGTGCGCTATTTGTTGAGATTATCCTTTGGACAGATACAGACAGACAAACAGAAGCCACAGTAAAGTCTCGCTACCTACAAAGCTAACAATTAAAGGTGCTCACAGGAAATAAGAGAAGCAATAGAAACCGACGACTACAAAGGCATGAAATTTCCACAGCCAAATTTCCTTCATGTTCGGCCCGACTCTGCATTGAGACTTTAATGCCCTGGACACGTGAAGCTAGTTGAAAATCGCGTGGCCTCCAGGCAGGTTGGGAAATCTCCGTGTCCCTTCATGTGCCTGCGGTCAAGGCAATGGACACCGCAACCAACAATAGCAACAACTCCAATTTCCCTCCCATTATCTCTTTTCCCCTTCGAAGCTTGTCGGCAACCGCAAAATGGCAAAACAATCAACATGCAACGAGTCGAATGTGGATGCCACACATGCAGGAGCCATAGAATACGTTGCCTCAAGGCAAAGAGACTAGGATGAAGTAGGAACCTAAATAAGGATTTGATTGACAAGCGCAATGCAACGCTAGTTGCCAAAGGGAAGCTTGCAGTCAAATTTGAATAAAATCCCCTAGACAGAAGGAGAATTTGATCACATGCTCTTTAAAGAGGATTTCCTAACGAATTACAACGGTGGGCAGCCTTTATGCTAGCCAACTTCCAGCCCTAGAAAATAAATCTACATTTCTTCTACTTATTTAAAAAATATATACATTTTCTTCCATTTCCACTAAATGGTTTAATGGAATGGCTATATATTTAAAAAACCGTTCTTTAAAGGTTATTTTAGTTAAAAGCGTTGAAATCTATATCTATAGAATTTATAATTATTGTATCTGAAAAATATCAGACAGAAAAGAAGACAAACTGGGTTTCATCGACTCGACAATTGTTACTGATAGTAATTAATAAATTTAAATTAAAGTTAATTTAACATCTTTTTTTGATAGTGTACAAATAAAACTAATAAAATTCATTTAATATAATAGATTTGCTACTATAAAAATTTTCAATATAATCTAAGAAAAGTCAAAATAATATAATCTAAGTAAGAAAGAAAGAAATAACATTAATGTTAAATACATATTTATTTTTATGCTTTGAAATAAGTAGTCAAAGATGTTTCTTTTATAAATATTAATAAAAACCAACAAATATTAACAAATGCTGAATAATTCAAATTATCTCTCAAACATTTACTTGTAATTTTAAATTTTATTTTAGGCTGTTATAAGTTTTAAATTGATTTACAATTTCATGGACGTCTTTGTTGTGTGATAATCAATATATAAGTAAACACAATAAAAATAAATCAAATATAAATCAACAAAATCAAACAAAACAATCAGAAACTTTGTAAAAACTTTTACTTCTTCAGCATGCTCTCCCACTTCGTTTCCTAGGTCATTTCTGGGCTAATTCATTTTCATCTTAATTGTATTTCTAGTTTCTCAATTTGAAGTTCGAGGGCGTGTCTAATATAAGAGCCTAGTGTCTGTTGTACAAATCCAATTCACAATTGGCCCAAAAACTTTGTGTTTACTACTTCGCGCCACTTGGCACTCGCACAATTTGGAATGTTGAATGTTGTTGTTGCAAGACGCCAAGGAAATTTGGTCAAAGGGACTTTGATGAAGTTTGCTTTTTCGAGTTGCGGCTTAGTCGACCGACGCGTCGGAAGTGGCAGCCAAAAGTCGGGAGTCAAGAGTTCTTCTCCGAGATGGTGTTCTATGGTCTCTTACAAGTCCAACCATGCGAATTCAACAATTGTTTTCAAGTTGAGAGTTAAGCTAAAACTACGTGTCAGTCAGTCAGTGTTAAGGCATAAACATGGCAACAAAATGAACTCGAAGCTCTCACAATTTTCATTTAAGCCAAAACTTAGCCCAGACTGCAAATGGCATATCCGGAATTTCCACTTCAAACTTTCATAATAAGCGCATTGAATTCGCATTAATTGAAAAAGTCTATCCATATTGATTAATAGAATTTTAATAAGGTTGCCAGATTGTTGCCATTTTTAACGAAGAGGTGTGAAAACTTTCTCTCCCTCTCTCTCTTTCTCTAGTTGTATCAGCTTCTATCAAACATTTGGGCAACTTTTATTGAAACGATATTTTAATATATTCATTGCGCAAACTTGGATGGAATAAAAAATAAAGAAAACTAATAAATGGCACACGGCAAATGAAGGAAACTACATTGGTGGCGGGTATTGAAAAGAGGGGAGTGGCAAACAATGGCAGCTGTTGCCGGGATGAAACTTTGGGCATCAAGTGAATAACAAGTGGACAGGCAGCTGATGTTGACATGGCCAAGAGGGGAAGGTATGACTAGGGAGTTGGCAATGGCGACAGTTTAAGTGTCGACTCTGTAACGGTAAATTGCATGCAAAAGTTACCGCTAGATGGCGTCATTCGCAGAACAAAACTAGTATCAGCTGCCGCTTCTGTCGTTGCCCATTTTGATGGTACATCGGATTCTCTATGTGTTTGTGTGTGTAGAGTACACTCGAATGACAGAACACGAACAGTTGTCGTAAAAGTACTTATATATGCCACAAAGAGGGAAGGGGAGGCTCAGAAATGATAAAGGATGACACTGAGCGTTATAGAGATGTCGAGAAACAAACTAAACCAAGTGAGTTACATATGTGAAAGAAAAAACTGTTGAATGAAAATTGGAATTTTGACATACAATCTGGAAAGAGAGTTTGAAGCTGTTCCTGGATTAATTCAATGATTAATTATCTACAACCAACAACTTTCTACATAAGCGGGGTGGAGTTTAAATTAATAAATTAAATAGAAGGAGAAATCTGTAGTATTAATCATATCTAAAACATAAAGATTAATTACTTATTTCAAAAGTGAAGTCAGAAAAGAAGGAAAAGCGATACTAGTCGTGTCAAAACTCATCGAAAATATTTAAACATTAATGTAATGGCTTTAATTTTCGGTAATTAAAATGTTATCAAAGGAACTATTTGTTTTACTCTTTTAAGACAATTTGAGGTGATAAGAATTTAAGTGACTTAATTGAGCTCTTCGAAAATAGTAGAATTCAGGTTAAGGAAAAGATTACTAATCCTATGAATTTAAAAAGATTAAGTAATATATAAATATTTATTATTTTGCAACGATAAAAAAAACATCGTTTAAAATGATCAAGAAAAGTAAACGAAAAGTTAGTGTATAGAAATTTTATATCATAAAAAAGAAAACATCACAAAGACATATCCTTATTTGAAATGCTGCAAAAATCGAACTTGAAATTCATTAAACAGATTATGCCCGGCTGTTTGCCGTCAAAATCAAATAGTTTAGTATTTGTTTCTGAATAGTCTTTAATCATTTAAAAAAAACTCGACATTTTCTAGTACAAAATTGAAACACAAATTCAGTACGAAATTATTGTGTTTTTGTGGTAAGCGCCAAGTTGCTTAGCGCCTTAACGCCATCCACAAATTCGCTCCATTGCCGTTCCTTGCATCGACTGAGAAGTGTACACTGTACAATCCCCAATTTAAGGCCAGGAATCCCAAACTCAATCAAGAATTTGGGAAAGAGACGAAGTTCGACGCTGTAAATGGAACGCGCAAATGTTAACAAAATTCTTCTTGGATAATATGGACAAAAAGTTGCAGAATCCACATCAACATTCACATTCTTATTCACGTACACAAAAGTCACTCTCACATTCACTTCCAGCCAAGTTAGTGGCACGGGATACCAAATTAAAGCACGCTTCCATACCAAAAATGACAACATCAGCAACAACCGCAACAAAAGCGAGAACAACAGCTGCAACAACAGCAACAACAACAACACCAATGGCTTCCACAAGTCACTTCAATAGCAGAAACATGGCCAAGACAAACCAACAATTGACGATCAAAGAATCAACTACCAATCGAGAATGCGAAAGAGATCTACAAAGAGCAAGAGATCGAGATCGGGAGATAAACAAAAGCAAATATGAATTGAACACGGCAGTCTTTAATCGTTATTGTGTGCCGCATAATCAACAATCGGTGGCGCCACAGTCCGTTGTGCCACTCTTCACTCAGGTGCAGCGGGTCAACAATGATTTGACGGATAAAATCACCCGATTGGCAAGACGGAGTACATTTAAATATAGGGACTTGGCGGCAATGCAGGTGCAGGATAAGAACACAGAGGCATTGCAGGAATTGCAGACTTCGATTCCAGAGATAAGCAAAATCTTTGATGTCCACTGCCGAATTGGCAGTGGGACTTTCAGCACTGTCCTACTGGGTACTTTGCAAAAGGAACGTCAATTGCCAGAGTCCCAACGTCGTCGATTTGCTATCAAACATCATAATCCCACAAATCATCCAGAGCGTATCTTGAGGGAATTGGAGTGCATGTTTCGCATGGGGGGAACTCAAAATGTGATTGGAATTAATTGCTGCATACGTTACAATGATAATGTGGCATTTGTGATGCCCTTCATGAGTCACGATCGATTCCATGATATCTATCGCAATCTCAGCTTGCTGGAGATCAAGGATTATCTACACAATCTCTTGATTGCCCTGAGACATGTCCATAAATTCAATGTCATCCATCGGGATGTGAAACCCAGCAATATACTCTACAATCGTCGAACGGGGAAATTTCTGCTCTGTGATTTTGGTTTGGCTCAGCGGTTGAACGCGGATGGCACCTTGATTCAAGCATCAGATTTAAGTGGAGCTGCTGCATTAATGAAGGACATGGATGCCGCACAGCAGCAACTGTTGCAGCACGACGGCAACAGTATGCAAGCAGAGGCCGAGGCAACAGCAACACGACAGAAGCAGCAGAGGGCCGTGGGAGGAGGAACAACGGCATTTGGTGAAACATCACATTTATTGCTAACAGAGCCTACGAGAAAAGAGTTAGCAGCCCAAAAGGCGGATACGCAACGTCTGATCAATCGATTGAGATATGTAAATGCCAATGTCGATCCCAATAATTATGTGATATCCACAAATTCTACAAAGAAGGAGATGCATGCATCCAGGGCAGGCACACCAGGCTATAGACCGCCTGAGGTGTTGCTACGTTATCCATACCAGACGACCGCTGTTGATGTGTGGGCGGCAGGTGTGATAATGTTATCAATGCTGTCCTCGTTGCATCCATTCTTCAAGGCGCCCAACGATTGTGCCGCCTTGTCGGAGATTATGAATTTATTTGGGGATCTCCAGGTACGCAAAACGGCCTTCATGTTGGATCGCTTGGTGTTGATCACCCAAAAGGTTGCAGCTCTCGATTTGCGACGCGTTTGCATGCGTTTCCGCTATGCCAATCATTTCCTGTCACCGGAAATGCAGCGACGCCATCGACGATCCGATGGCAACACCGAACTGTGCCGTCTCTGTGAACAATCCACTTTTAATTGCATCTGCAAGCACAGTTCCCATCAATTGGAGACCTACGATGGGGTTGATATTTTCACTCATCAAGCATATGATTTGCTGGGTCGTCTGCTTGAGGTGAATCCCCAAAAAAGAATCACAGCCGAGGAGGCTCTCAAGCATCCCTTTTTCAGTGAACACCATCGCATTGCCTCCGGCATTCCCCTCCATCAGTTGCAACAACAAGCGGCAGGATCAGCAGGACATTTACGTCCCCGGGACTCCCTTCAATCTGCCGGGTCTCGTGTTCTTACTCCCTATGTAAGCTATCCACAGGTTGGGGCAACAACAGTAGCAACATCAGCAGCAGCGACAACAACCGGCAATGTTTGAGTCAAGTTCATTTAGTTGGTCGTCTATGTACGGCATAGAAATTCTCAATTCAACGGTCGAAACAAGTTTGAATCGAAGTCGAGTTATGTTGCGAAAATTGTAATGTGCAAAAAACTCAAAATTTTTATCAACATATAAATAGAGTTTTTGGTGTATTGTTCTTTTACCAAATAATCATAATTTCTGTTGCTGTTCTTATTGGCTTTGATAAAATCGGCTTTAATTTAGTCAAGTGTCTGTTCCAACCTTTACTTTGATGATTTTTCTTTTTAATTCATTTCCTTTGCCTTAATGCTTGTTTTGTTTTAATATTTCATAACTTTCTTTGCAATCTACTTAAAGCTGCATTTATCATTTTATGACAAACATTTTTCCAATATTTTACAAACAGCAATTTCCCAAATGGTTCCCCCCAATCAGATTTCCCACATTTTTCTTCGTTTTCTTATCAATTTTGCATTTATTGACAGCAAAATATTTGCCTTTGTTGTCCTTGTTGTCATTGTGCATGACTCAGAGCACAAATGGTCGACTTGCTATTGCTGATTTGTCTGTTCTCTTGGCCATATTCGAGTCACAATTCAAAACGTGTTGACAGCCTTAGCAAAATATTCAAAGTGGGCAACATCTTTGTTGTGTAACTTTTATTTATTAAAATTTTATTAAGTTCTGAAGACCACATGTATGGAAAATTTAATCTATTACCGAAACCCATAACGCAGTTTGATGACTTTGAATGCAGGTAGAGCACACTTACCGACCAATTGTCGCCCTAATGATCGGGCAATCTATTGCTGTATCTGCTGCTGTGTATTCCAATCTGCTCTTCACCTGTATGCAGATTGTAGTGTGGAACCGCGTACGTACCACGGACAGTTGGTTATCTGTCGTAGTACACGATCCTGCAATACTTGGATATGTTTATAGTTGGATTTGGCTGCGATCCCTCAAATCTACATAAATCATCCAGGGGTTCATGGTGATTTCAAGATATTTTTCTCGCGACTTCTGATCCAGGGTAACTCCCTCTAGTTGAATTGGAGGGTATTTGAAATCTACGCCAGAGATCAAAAGTCGGATTTAATATGTTTTTTGAAGGAAGTAGGCTAACTAGGCTACAAAATCGAGACATATTGTGAACGAATTCTCTTGAGTTTATCTAATATATAATTAATTTGGTTTATTTATAAAAAACCATTTTATTACCTAAAAAAATTGTTTAACATATTCTATAAATCCCGAAAAGTATGCAACAAGATTACCCAAGACTGTCAAGCTTCACGATGGAGGCGCCATCTTTCGTTTGCTAGCGCTGCTTTTTAGAACTACACTTTTAAGCAAAATGGCGTCAATTTTGTGTGGCATACTTTTAAGCTGCTCAACAAAAGTAATTTTTTCGGTAATTAAAAATAATTTGAATTTTTGATAATTTTTTTAGACAGAAAATGGACAGAAAAATTTTTGATACTTTAAATATGTCGTCGAAAAATTTAGCAAAAAAAAAAAAGATAAAATCGAATATAATTCAATATTCAAATACACTTACAATTAATTCCACTAACAAAATTTGGTTAACTGATACTCTTTTAAGAAAATTGCTATGGTTAACCATAATTCCAGAACTTAGTTAAGTCAGCTCATGGAGTCATCAACTTAGAATGTGTTGACTTAAAATTTCTTTTGACTGGCAATTTAAATTCACCTTTCGCATAACATAAGCTTAACATTGTGAAGCACGTTGTCTTTTTAAAGCGACGTAAATAAAGTAGACGCCACCTGAATTCCATTTGTAGGGAATGGATTTTAACACGCGCATACACACTCGAGGACTCGTTGACTCTCTCACCCGCCCAAAAGGATTTCAGCAGTTCGTTTGAGGCTTAGTCTCAGTTGCCCTTTCCTCTATTCTTCCTACAGCATCTGTGTGCAACTGGACTCCAGCTCCCAGTAGAGTCATAAACATTGCTCACACTGCAATGTGCGGCATCGTCATCACAGCCGCAGCCACAAAAGCCGCGTGCGCAGCTCACCGGACACAATGCGGCTTATCAGGCAGTCAAGCAAGTAACAAAAAACTGTGGCCAGCTCGTGTTATATGTGTATCCTTCATTCCTCCATATCCTTGAATCCTCCATTATTTGGTCGCTTTTGGCTGTAGAGGATGCCGCTTTATGGCACATGATAGATTAGTCTGGCCACAGGTGTGTATGGCTTATTACAGCAGGAGGTTTTTCTTTTTTATGTCTCTCTTTTTTTGGCTTTGTTGGACGCTTACTTGCAGATAACAGTAATTAAGTAATGAGAGACGCTCAAATGTAGGCAACTTTTTTTACAACATTCAACATGAAAGTTTTTTTAATGGGAAAAATGGTCACAAGGAGACTCAAAATGTGAAAGATGTTGATTATAAGTCAAGTAGTTAAAATTTTAAACAGTCTGTTAAAACTGTAAAATATTCAACAGCAATATAAAAATCTTAAGCAGAAGTAACTACACATCCTTCCATTGACACTATGCCAAACAGATTCTTGGAAATTAATTAGCACTGTGAAATAATTTAAATATTTATCATAATCAAAATTAAACTGTAACTCTTAAATGTGACTCAAACTGAGCGAATTATTCAACACTGTTGAACTGTGTATCAACAACGTACAACTCCACTTGTACTAAATGACTATCTTTTGACATTGCACAACACTTGACCTATCCTTTAAAGACCTTTAGACAAGACAAAACGAGTGCAAACGCAGCATCTTTATATTTGTTTGCTTATGATCCAGCTTGTACAACACTTCTTGTACTCCGTAACTATCTTTTTGACTTTGTGCAACACTGGAGTTGTGCTTCAAGGACCTTTAATGGGTGCAAAATTCGCAGCATGTGCGGTGCAATGTCCTGACCCCAAACATCGCTGAACTGTTGACTTATCCATTCCTCATGCTTTCATATCTATCTGTATTTTTGTGTCTCTGTCTGTCTGCCTGTCTGTCAGTCTGTCAGTCTGTTGCGCTGTGTAGCTGTTCATCTATCTGTCGTTTTGTTTGTTTGTTTGCCCGCCTGTCGCGTTTTGTTTGCCATCCTCATGCGTTTCTCCTGTTAAGGCAAGTTAATGCGTCATGGTTATCTTTGCACGCTCATCATGGACATCGTGGAAAGGAGCACTCATATCCACATCGATGTGGATTATGATGATAATGGTGATGATGGCGAATGACGATAATAATGATGATGATGATGATGATGCCAGCGCCAGCTGCTGACAACGTTATTGGTGTTGGGTCAGTAAATGAAGAATGATGGACCAACCAAGCACACAGTCCACCACACACACACACTCACACACACGCGCGCAGTCTATTATACACACCCACACACATATCCATACACCCACACACTCACACTCTTTCACAGTTGGTTGCACTGACTACACTCGCTGCAAAATATTTTGTCATCTTTCACGTGAAGCGCTGTTGCATCAAATGGGATTTATGCGACTTTTGTTCATTGGCACCAGCAGCTGTTACTGCTCTTGTTGTTATTGTATCTGGATTGTTTTGTAGCTTGTCATTGCAATGCACTTCTTGAACTTAAACATTAATTGGAAATTTTTAGCAATTTCCTCACTTTCCACGTGATCTGGGCTGTCTTTTTCCTATTTTCTTGTGTTCTGTTGTTGTGGCCAATTGTGAAATTTGCTGTACAAAATATGGATTTATGTCAACAGCAGCAGCACTCTACACAACAACAACAGCAATGTCATGCTGGTAACATTGCAGTCATTTTTCGCGCTTTTCCTGCATCGTCGTTGTCGTTGTCGTTGCTCTTGCCGTTGCTGTTGCTGTTGTTGTGTCGACATTGTCAGCTGCGAGCTGTTGGCAATGCATCACTGATTATGAAAAGCTCGCTAAAAGCTGGACTCATGATATATTGCTTTTGTTGTTGCTGTCGCTGTTGCTGTTTTTGTGGTATCATTGCAGCTGTGAGGCGCTTCTATAGCCATCACCATCATCATCATCATCACCAGCAGCAACAGCAACATCAGCAGCAACATCATCACATGAGCACGTGAGCCAAGGCGACAATGATGAAGTTTTATGCTTTGCCACCTGCAACATACACATTGGCAATAGCTAGGATATGCGGGGAAGGGGCTGGCAGATTTTGTAGCTGATTGTTGTTGAAAGCAACACCAGCAACAACAGCAACCACCCCCACAGCAGAACAACAACAATGCCAACAGCTGCAATGAAATGGAAACCTTGGCGATTTTCATTTTTGCTCTTTTTTTATTTTATTTTTTGACTTTGATGTGTAGAAGCAACTGCAGTAGCAACAACACTTGCTGTGCCACGGTTAAGCCATCAGCGGCAACAACAACAACTACTTGGATTGCATGACAAGAAAGTGTTGCCACAATATCCTTCCTTTAAACTTTAACTTAAACACCAGAATTAATTTGATGACGTGTTGTGTAAATAAAGATTTGTTGGCATTTAATATTTAGTGAAACACATAAAATTAATGCAAAAATTCTGAACAATCAATCTGGTTATCTGAAACTTAAATGTAAAAAGTAAATATTTATACAAATAAACAAAAAATATTCAATTAATTTGAAGACTATATAAATATGTATTATAAAAATTCCCAACATAGCGAAAATTTCAGATTTTTTAACTTTTTTAGCTAACTAGAGTAAAATTACATTATTATTCAAAATAGGACACATGATTAATTTATATAACCACAATATTTAGTATATTTTTAAGTATATTTTAGATAAATATGTGTTTGTACACATTCATAAAATCTTTAATTCCTTTAAACTCATGAAACATAAATGAAAATGAACTGACTGTCATAAGCAGTGTCTTTAATTATATGACACAATACAATGACTACATATCAAAGTAAATGCAACAAATTTAATTATTTGTATTACTTTGATCTAGATTTTGATAAACATCCTAAGCTACTACATTACATGTCATGGAATTTCTCTCACTTTGCATTTAAACCTTTGTTATTGTGTTGTTAATTCGAGCATTTCAAATTGAGGTCAGTGTAGGGTGTGAAACAAGATGACGTCAGCTGTTATTAAATGACAACGGACAGCAGCAACAACAACAATTATAACAACAATAACAACAGTAGCAGCAACAACATTAAAAGTAATCCAGAGCTGCAAGTGACAAACAGGACAAACAGCAAGATTAATTAACTGACTGGGCAAACCCAAAAAGGACAACAATCCAAACAAGCAGGACCACAACAAAAGCGTCTGGTAAATCACAATAGCTGGCGACACGTCACAGTCACAGTCACGCTATACAGTCACAGGTTGCAGCAGTTGCCTGCCACAGTGACAAAGCAAACATATACCCTATAAGCATAGAAAGATACTAAGAGGGTATTTGTAAATGAATATTTTATTATTACTATTATTGATTTGATTTTAGAATAAAGTGTAGTTGACACAACAGTGTAAATTTAATTAAAGATGTTAATTTATAATTAAAATTGGAAAATGTTATTATAGGGGGTATTCAAATTTAAATTACCAAAGGAACAAAAATAATTTCCATTAAAAACTGTGTGTTCTCTATGAATAAAACTCAAGTCGGCCTAATTCCGTTATGTTACTTAAAATAAAATTGGAAAATTATATAAAAATAAAACAAAATCTTAAGTCCCTTTGGAAAGTATCTCTTAGTCTATCACTCTTCATCTTATGGCCGTGGTTTTGGTGTTTTTAATTTTAATTACCTAGGAAACAAACAAAAACGCCAGACAAAGGCACAAAAATATAATTTTTGTCACATTGACGCATCCTCGCAGCTGGTTTATCCAGAGTCCAGTCCACTCCTGTGTTGTCCTTCCTTGTATCCTGACTGCCTGCCTTCACCTCCGTACTAACCAAAATATGTTTGGTCTACAGGTGCGTGTGGTTCGCATTTATGAACTCGTTACACGTAATTAGGGTCAGTGTGTCTGTGTTTTTATCTGGCTATCTCTCTCTTTAACACACTCTCTCTCTTTTTCTCTCTTTCTCTCTTAGGAAGACAGACAATTAATTAGAGTCGGGCGACTGCAACAGCGGAGCCAACAGGCAAATGCCCAACGGATGTGAATATGCCGAATGGGCCTATTGAAATACAAAACGGTGTTTGGGGTTCAACGCCACAAAAGTCATAAAGCGTCTTTTTGGCCAGGCTTTAATTAGGCCGTCATGTAAATTAGCCAACAGCAGGAGCACATCAGCAGGAGGAGGAGAAGGAGGACACTATGGAAATGGCTCAGGTGTAACACATGGTGGAGTCATGCCAAGTAGACGTCGAACTATTTGTTATGACGTCAGCGGGTAGGGTGTGGCCAACTCCTCCCCACTCCTCCCCACTCCCATTCCCACTCCCACACTCCACTCACACATATTGTAGCCACCTTATAGTCACATTAATTGGCAGTGGCCATTCCATTTTAATTAGTTTTCGCAACGGTTCAAGAGCCAGTTCCTGTTGCCCTGCGTGAATTATTATGCCCAGCGTAATATATTTTATAAAACGCTGACTTCTGCCTCTACGTTTAAGTGTGTATGTGTGTATGTGCGTGTGTGTGTAGAGGGTGTAGGTGGAGTTGGGGGTGGTTTTGGGAAATTATGCAACAGCGAATATTTACGACACCGCTGCCAATGCCGTCGAATTTAATTGAGTTGCAGCGGCTGCACTCTGGAATTTTGGCCCGGATTGCAGCTGCCAACAGACGCAGCTTACATTCATTTATCAATGCCCACTAGATGGGGAGGAGGGACAGAGGCGGGGGAGGAGGCGTGGCAGTCGTGGGATAATGAACACAGAGCTATGGGCTAATTATATGGTTGGTACTTGGAAATTAACAGTTCAAATACCAGTTGCAATTCAAATGATGGTTAACTGAAACTGTCCCAAGGCTCTGAGTCTGTGTCAAGGATCAAGCAATAGGATACGTTACTAATCTATAAACAGACAGCTGCTAACAGGCTGAATAAATTAGAGGAGTGAACAGTTAAACAGGATAAATTGGAAAACTTCCAAGAAATTTGGAAGCAGCATTGTTTTTGTACTAGCTTGGCAAACACTTTGACTTACTTTGTCTTGATATAAAATTAAATACATTAAACTAAAATTCCAATGTGACTCTAATAAAGTCGGACTTTCTATTGACATTATTAAAATACTAAATACTAATAGTACTTTACTTAAAATTAGTTAATAATAGAGTACTGTTTAGGAAAGTGTGTCAATACTACTCAAATATTAAATGAAATAATACCTTTATCCTTAATTATAGAAAGAGAAAGAGAAAGAGTGCCATAAAATATATAAAATTTTTTACTTAATAAACAATAGAACTTTAATTTGCACTTGATTGCTCAGCATGGTCGAGTGAGCGCTTTATCTATAAAGGCACCTTTCTTATAAGTAATAAAGAATAGATAAATTTAATGAACAGACAAAGGAAGAGAATTAAAGTACGCTCAAATATCAAGAGTTATGATATAAGCTTAAACATAGACCAACAGTCGACCCAAAAAAAGGTTTCATGGATTAGGAAACCCATCGAAACGATTAATGGAAACCTCAAAAATGCAACTTGAAAGTGGTCTAATAAAGAACTCACTCCCCAATGATCACAAGAGAGAATGTAGAGGTCAATGTATTATAGAGATCGCTACTCGAAAGGAAGTCCTAAGAAAGGTAATAAATAGACCCAAATGAAGACCCTCAATTGCAAGCGTGTGAATAGAACAACACCTGTAAATACTGGAACATCCCCCGTAACGAAAAGTCAACATATCTAAGGTATCTAAGCCAAGGATAGAGGAATTACATTGAGGACTTAGCCAATTGCACAATGAAGTTGTTTTGATGATGCCAGGGACAGCTGCCACTTTCGGTCTCTCTGCCCTTCATTCTCTTTCCTTCCCTTGAATGTAAAACTATATATTAATCAATATTTATGGCAGTTACGGACATAATAACAACACACACAAAAATGGTAGAAAAACTAAAGTCATCTATCACAAGAGTAGGCGAAGACAAACAAACAAAAATGCAGCAGAGAACATAAAATGAACAGCTCGAATTGAAGATGAATAGAAGAAACCTGTTATATGAGCCAAGTGCAGGGTAAATAGGTCCAAAACTAGACAGGTAAAAGTAATAGTAAAGGTAAAGGTAAAGCGATAGAGTTGGGATTCATGCTTGTGTGCACTTTGACCACAAAAAAGGTCAAGACGCTCCCAAAGATACAAACAGACAAATATTCAAACACATACAGACTGCAAAGACAAACAAGCTAGTCAAATATTTATATACCCCATAAAAATATAACAATTGGGTATATTAATAACAAATTAAGAAAAAAGGAAAACTTCCTAAATTCAGGTTGTTTAACAAAGTGTGTTAATTGGATGGATATTTATCATATATTTATACTGGATTGAAGTTTGCAGAGTAAGGAATATATGATATGATGAACAATATTCTACTACTAGACTAGACTATCAATTCGTTAAATTAGAAATATATGATATGGTATGAGATATGATATACAAAATTCTTAAGCACTACTGTATCCAATAGATATCCTAGGGTATTTGCTGATCTATCAACCTCCATAAGATAGTTTCTTCTAGTTTTTTTCTATTTTCTCATAGACAAGTCTCGCTCTTAAGGGCTGTCCAGCAGCCCGTAACAAACTAGATAGATAGACGGACGGGATATTATAGTATGGTATGGTATTGGTATTGGTATGGGACGGGTTGGGACTGACAACCGTAAAAGTGTTGCCTTTGCAGTGGAATGGAATGTAAAGTCATCTTCATGCATAAATAAGCGCGCGCCCCGTTGGCTAAGGCAGCTTCATATACATGTATTTATGTCTGTCTTTCTATCTGTCTATCTGTTTGTATATACCATATCAATTTCCATATTAAAATAGTTGGAAGGCAAGTGAAATAGGTATAGGAATTGTGTGTGGCACAGTTTTCTTTGATTTGTGTTTATGCCACATACGTGTATTTTCCCACATATCATTTTGCCAACATTTTCTTCTCAACATCCAGAATTATTTCTTCTAATTGAATGCACAGCCAAGTAGTGGGTCAGTCATTCAGTTGATTCACCTGATTCACCTTTTTTTGGGGTGCTGGGGGGAAGGAGGAGCTCAAAAAACTTCAACTCTGTCTGCAGTTTGGGAAATGCTTAATTTCATTAAATTTCATGAGTTGTGTCTTTTTTGCGGGTCTACAAAGTTGGCTTTAGGTGTGAACTACTACAATATACATACATCTATAAAGTTTCCCTGTTTATTTTTATTTTTTTGAGGTTTTTCTTACAATTTGAGTTTTATAATTGATTGTTTGGTTTTCTTTTTCCTTTTCTGTGTTTACTTTTTGGAAAGGGGACTTAAAATTTTTCTGTGCTGATGCAGCAATTTTTCTCATTCTGAATGAAATCAAATCAAAACTCTGCTGAGAATTTAAGTTTCTTAGCTTTGAAAAAAATGAAGTCTCACAAGAAACTGCACTCAATTTTGCCAATAAAAATATCATATAAATGATGTTTCAAGTGTAGTTTGAATTCTATTTAATTATGCAACGAGTCCGAAAGTCAAGCGCATGCTAAATCGTTTAATTATTTATGAGAATTGTTGATCAATCTTTGCTCTGACTATAGAGTGACAATCTGCTGGACACAAATCAAAGTTTAAATAAGTTAGAATGCGGTCTCAAGTACAGCTTGACTATGAGATGCCCTGTAACTCTCTCCAACTTGCTTAAAAAACTAACTTTTATAAAAGCATTAGAACAGATTTTAAAGTAAGTGCAATGAAGCCATGTTTTACACTTAAATTAATTTTGTTTTTAACAACCAAACCTGATGAAATTTTAAGATAGATAAAGAACATGGAAAAGTAGTCTTCATATTTTATAGACGAAGATTTCCAGAGATACAATTCAACAAAGATGTCAAAAAAACAAACTTAATAAAGTTCTGAGAGTTTTAGTATGTACAAAATGTATGTATGTTGATTGATGGATTATTAAAAGATCTTGTCTTTTAAAAAGTATTTGCATTACATATCAGTAAATAATCAAATTTATAATCCATGTATTTAGATTATATAAAAATTTGCCATGGCTGTACTAACCATTTCACACTGACTACAATGTACAGGGTAGGCAAAGATGGCAAGACAAACTTTTATTGCATTTAAAATCTGTGTGGTTATTTCTGTTGTTGTTTTCGTTTTTTTGTTTTTGGCATTGTTTTTTTTTTACCATGGCTAACGTTAACTGCTTGGATTATTTGAAATTCAAGTGTCATCAAGTCGAGCGTTTGGGGCCACAGAATGCAGCGTTTTGTGGGCGTGGTCATGTGGGCAACTCTCGGAGCAAAACAATTTATGTGCATTTATAATTGAAAGGGACAAAACAGGAGAGGAAAAAAACTGAAAAAAAAAGAAATGAGAGAGAGTGGGAAAACAAGAATAAAACAAACGTCGGAGACAACGACACAAATTGAATTGGCTAAAAAGTTTTAATTAATTTATTGTTACTTCAGCTGGCAGCTTGTATTCATCCTCAAACCAAACAAACTCCCCTCGCAGAGGGTGAACTAAACCTAGTTGGCTGCTCATTTAAATTGTTGTGTTTTCTGTTGTTGCCAGGACACTTTTCATTTTCATTTCGCATATTGTTGTTTTTATTATTATTGTTGTTGTTGTTTTTGTTGCTGTTGTTGTTGTCGTAGATGTTGTCGAGTTAATGCATGGCTGCAAAAGTTGGCTAATTGTCTAGTTTGTCTGTCTGTTTGGGTCTAGAACCCAACTGGCTACAACTCAATTGGAGAGGGAGTGAAGTAAATTGTATCTGTGTCCAATATTGGCCTGGGTAATGGCCAGCAATGAGTCAGCATCTTTTTTTGCCCACTTGCTGTGTGTGGCAAGTGGGTTGTGGCATGCTGATCACTAGAACTGCGCCCCAAGCATCTCTCAAGTTTGACCCAACACATAAAATTTTACTTTGGTTTTGGATTAAGCCAAAGAAAAACTGAAAGTTTTCTAATTGAAAGTATTATCCCTTGCCTGACAAATAAAAAGTATATACTTGGCTTTGTAATGAAAATGTAAATTACTTAATCGATTTGGTAAAAAGATACAATAGAACATTAAACAGCTATTAAGAAGGCTTTAAATTGAATGCCAACTGCAAAGTAAATTAAGTTTTCAAATTAGTTAAGCTGTTGCAGAATAATTAGCTGAATATGTTCTTATTATATACAAAATGTTAAATACATGATTAATTGAAATGGAGTTATTTGTCAGGACATGAAATCAATTTAATTTACAGTTGAAAGAGACATAAAATAAAACTTTTTCGATTTAAATTTAGCTTGTTATATGTTTGAAATTTCTGGCAGACTTTATGTATAGTAAGAAGTTAGGGTAAGTTGACTTCTTAAATCCTCATTTAAAGATGAGAGTCCATAATACAGTCTTTAAATTTCTATCATTTTTTAAACTCTCCTTTTACTGAAATTTTATTGAAAATAGCTTAAACTGTCTTAAAATGCTAAAACTCTTTCTTTATGAAGTAGCTTTAGAATTTCTAAAACTTCCGGAGGGCATAATTAAATATTTATTGACAAAATTCTTTATTATTGAAGTAAAAGGAGCTTCTGCTTGACTTAATAAAATAAAAGGAATATTTATTTTTGTTTTGCCATCAACATGATATCAATAAATTGTATGCAGTCGCCTCTCCCCCTCTTGCTCTCTCGCTGTCTCTATTTCTATCTCTATCTCTATCTGTAGCTGACCTGAACTAGACACACTTTAAATCAAAATGCAGTAATTGCCTTGGTCAACAAAATGGCCATTTTGGTACTTCAAAGGCACCCAAAAATGTTGCTGTGACATTTTTATTGAATTTTAATTTATGCCTTTGACATTTCTCTCTAAACAACACAAAGAGCACAGTGACAACAATAACAATCGAAACATGTCGAGTGTCTCGAAACTGAAAATCAAAATCCCAAATCAAAGTCAATAACCTGGCTAAGAGGCGGCTGCTGCGTTGCCTGTTGCACCAATGGCTGATGTTGCAACAAGCATCCAAAAAATAATATAAAAGTAACAGAAAAACCAATTTTAGTTCTTGAAGCGTGACAACAAACGACATTTTCAAGGGACTTGATAGAGTCTTGGGCCCTTGAACTGAGGTCGCCTTCTTTTGATTACCTGAGAGGGACAAGAGGCTGAGCTCTTGGCCAACTTGGAAAATCTTTAGAACAGAGTTCATTGACTTGACCACGTGCAGGGCGGAGTACAATAAATGCAGCTAAAGATCTTTCAGATTTGATAGAAGTATCTATTAAACATTTATTTAAATTTATGGCTACTTGAATGCGGCACATTAGCGAGCTCTGCAGGCAGTCCGATTTTTTATATGAATTTATGTAAATCCGAGTTAGGCTAAAATCACAGGGGATTCGACATAACAAGAGAACTTTATTTCTTATCAGACTAGGCAAAGAAATATAAACAGTAGAACCTAAAGCTCTGATATTACTGCAAAACAACAATTAGATGTCGTAATTTTTACATTATGATTTCTATTCCAGATTGATTTAAAAAGCTTTTTACTATTTCTTTCTTTCGTTGAAACCTTCAGCTTTATTTGTCCATAACTTGATATTCAAGCAATTAATAAGATAAGGTCAATGCCATTAAAATGACTTTTGATAAGCTGTTGTTACAGTTTCAATATTTAAAAGCGATAAATTTATATAATATTTAAAACATGGCACAATTTTATTTCATTGAAGTTTTATAGTTTTGTGTAGCTTGGTTTTAAGATATAGTTTTCATTCTGACTTACCAATAATCAATTGTGGTTCATTGAACTCACAGCCTAGCTGTGACAGCTGATAATCCATTGGAGTTTGCCACTCTTAAGGCGTTGCATGCATCAACAAGTTGTAGCAACATTTTCGCCTCAACTGCAGATAAGAAGGAGAGAAAATACAATTTTCACACTCGACAAGCTTGGCAAACATGGCGTTGGCTAATAACATAAGCGGGCAAGCAAACAAACAGTTAGCACACACACTCTCTCCCCTCTTACTCTCTACCCTGTCTTGGCCTGGCTAAGCAGTGGCACTGACAGCTCTATGAGGGAGAGAGTGCGAAAACTAATAAAGACAAGTGGCAAGTCAGAAGCAATTGCCCCAGCTCTAGATATGAGACTCCCTCGTTTTTTTTTTTCCTACTTCTCATCCTCATCCTGATTCAATCTCTGCCATATCTTTCACTTTACTCCTGCATGCACTTGTCCTCT